>OZ002736.1:29331068-30022135 GCA_963924305.1 Polygonum maritimum
CCGCCGCGTGTAGCGTCGCGGCTCTCCGCGCGGTCGCCGGCGTGGTTCTCGGCCACGGTCGCGTCCTGGATGGCGGGGGCGACGTGGTGGCCGGCGTCGTTGGCCTGGTTGTCTGCGATGGCGTTGCCCCCAGTGTTTAGGGTTTCGCCATCATCAACAATCACTGCGACCTCCTCTTCTAGGATGGATCCCAAAGTCATCTTCTTTAGCGGGAAACGTTTCTCGGATCGATAATCAACGAGAAGCGCGTTCTATCGTTCTCCACGGACGGCGCCAAATGTTAGTACACAAAATATGTCAGTGTACAGGTCTCAATTCCTTCTTCAATGGTCTTCAATGTTCTTCCACTCTACGAGCCTCTTTCCCTCCACTTACCTGCAAAACAATGGACCAAGGGGCGAGCGACCCCCAATCCACCTCCGATGCTTAAGTCAGTAAGGGCAATGTTGATCAAAGGCGTCAGGTAGAGCTAGGGCTTAGAACTTAGAGCTTGAACTTACCTTTCACATGGGATACATGTGTATTTATAGAGGAGAGGGACGAGGGGGCGCGCGTCCCGAGGTAGCCGGCCCATAGGGCTAGGGTTTCGCGATATCTTGCTCCCCAAGTCAACCAAATATCCTATTTTAGGCGAAGATAAGATTCTCCTCCATAAATAATATCCTATCTAGAGTAACTATCTTAATAAAGGATATAGCATAATAAATATGGATAGCAAAATAAATAAGATAGAGAATTTAATGCTAACTAATTAATGGGGAATTTTACCCGCCCACAGTACCGGTGCAAGCAATTGTGCAAAGTCATGCTTATATGATGAAGAATCTATTACTATATACTAAAACTGAAGCAAATTCCGCCACCATATTGCGCCACATCACCCTTTTATTAAAAAAGTTATCTTATTTAATCGTAATTTTATCATAATCTTATGTATACTTAATTAAGATATTAGTTCAATCTTATAATTTGAGTTGTTTTAATAATTCTATCCACATATATAAACCTCAATCTTATCATTATACCAAAAATCTATCATAAACTCTTTTTTTTCAAAAAATATTTTTATTTAGTCATAATGTACAGATCATAACCTTAATATTTCACCCATTTAATTAAATATTGTATTACCTATAAATTATTTTCGTAATTTTATTATGATATTTTTTAGAAATCATTAATGATAGCAAATTCTACCACTATATTTAAGCTAAATATTCCTTCTATTAAAATAATATATTAAATATATATTTTTTATTATCATATCATATTTTATTTGATATAACTTTAATATTGCATATTGGCTACATTTTAGATACACGATAGATTTCTTAATTAAGATAATAGTTTGAGATATTTTTATTAGATATTTATAAATTTTTTATATTAATTAAATTTTCACAACATAATAATATATATAGGATAATTTGGTTTTTTTTAATCTTATTAATTATTTTCTATATCTTTAGTACTATAATGCTATACTACGTATTAAGCTGATTTTTTAAATATTGATTTATTTATATAATTAAGTTTACACAATTTAATTTAAATGCCAAAATGATTATCAATTTAAAAAAAATCTGATAATGCATCTTATCTTATGACATTCTTCCTCGATTTTTATATATATATATGTTTATGTATATAAAAATATCTCATGTTAATCCAAAAGATCGATAAAAGTAGTTTTATGCAATGTAATAAATAAATAATACTACCCCCGTACAAGGTGCGGGTTATTCGCTAGTATAGTATAAGCCCGTGACTAGCTAATGAAATTAGTCACGAGAAATGATATTGAGAGATGTATTAGAGAAGATAAGTTTTGCTAATTTAGAGTATTTTTCGATGGGGTAATTATTAATCCAAACGAGGTCAAGTTGTTCCTAAGTTTGCTTTTTAAATTGCTCTATGATTTTTGTTTTCTCATATATGTGCTTTTACACAATTAATTTTTATGCTTAACATATGGCTAAGTACATAGGTTTAAGAAAATCGCGTCTTCAAATCATACATTATTGGTCTATGGAATTCTATTTTAAAGTTGCATTTATTTGTTTGGTGTTCCAGCCGATTTGTTTGAAGTTATTGGTCCCCCAGACGCCCCATAAATCGAATCCTTATATTATTTTTAAAAAAGAAATCAGAAGCTTATTTACTCCAGAGAATAAAACAGCTTATTTTAACCAAAATAATGGAATAATTGGTGGAATAAAAAATAGGACTGGTCTAGGTTGATGCTCATCGATCTAGGATAATGACATATATGGAAAAAAACAGAGAGTTTAAGATTAATTAAGCTGAATTAATCATTAACCCTGCCACTACTACTAACCACACAATATGTAAACGTCACATACGGATAATGAGGGAACTCCACTAAAAATACTTAATTGAGTAGTTAGCCTAAAGTTTCTTAAAATTGAAGCTAAGTGCTCCCGTTAATCATTTGAGAAGCCATGATTATCAACATATATTAGTGAAAAGCAACAAGAGCAGCGTAATGCAATACCACCGGCCCGAATTAATGCAAGCTTTAAACTATTAATTAAAGTTATATGTGGCTTGTGAATGTGTTAATTGTATTACTACGTACCACTTAACTCTTAACAACTTTATCGTATAGTTTTGAAATAAAGCTTTCCCACTTGATTTCAGGAAAGTGATAAAATAACACAAGAATCCTTTATCTATCAAATCACTAGCATTTTGTGAACCCAACACTTTTATTATTGAGATAGTGATGGATTTAATTTTAAGCATGCATGGAATTGCGACCTTTGCGTATTTGTGGTGGTTGGTTAGCGAAATTAGACAGCAAGTATGTATTTGATCAACTCCACCCTCCTACATTAATTGCATTAGTATATATTTTCGATCTTATCTTATTAGTTGGATGAGATTGCCTAACTACTATAAATAGTTTTAAGATAATTAGTTATCTCAACCCTAAGGAAAAAAAAAGGGCCATTGATGAGCAAGTTATATGTATTGACAAAATTAAGTATATCAATACAATTATTCATCATGTATTATAAAATTTTCTTATTTTAATATTGTAATAGTTAAATTACAAAATTATAATACAATAGCGGAACCCTCTAATATTATTTGCCCATGAGTGTTTCAAATGTTTGGACTGATCGATATTGCATAAAATAGCCCAACATTGGTAGACTCGATTGAGCTAGCTAAATAGTTCAAGGTATGAGCTAGGTAATTTGTGCTGGTGTGGGTGATAGGATTATCCGGCCAATTAAGAAACCAAAATGAGATTGATTAGCACGCGACACATACTTCCATTAAAATGACCTGTTTCTTCTTCTTCTTTTTTATTACAAGAGCTTTAGGGTATATATTTTGTAGGACGTATTATTGTAAATCTGTCATATATATACATATATAGTGATGCATTGTTCATCGTATTATTCACCAATTTGCTCCTAAGAATAATTATGTAGATCGAAGTAGACCGATGTGGTAGAGACGTGTCATCACATTCAATGCAGACGAAAAATGAGAGCTCATGCATGTAACACATCCATCAATACATTAAGTACTTACGTGAAGGTGTTAATTATTTAAATAACCTAATTAATTAAGTTGTTTGCATTAATTGAAAAATGCGATGCTTATCTAAAACGCCAAACATTATTTTCATATAAAAAGAAGAAGGGGGGGACAGATACGAAGAACAAGGGAAGGAGGTAGTGGTGGCGATGCAGACGGAGGTAGGCCTGGGCCTGGTGTCAACGAATTCCATTTATTAATTAGTTACAGTAATTAAAACAAACAAATAAATAAATAAATAAATAAATTTGTCGACCATGACCAATAGAATAGACCATGCATGCGTGTAGCCTATGATTGACAAATTCGTACGTACCCTCTTTAACCCGAGGAAGCTAGAGCCCAGGCCACGTGAGGCTGCACGTGCGCCCATGATCAATTCAACTTAATTGAACACGAATGGCCAAGATTTTGCAAGTATCAAGCTACCGGTTATGGAAATGTATTAATGGTAAACGAATGTATAGGATGTCCGGATTTATTGAGCCGGAAAGCTTGGCAGAAGTTCGGTCGAATTAATAAACTAACTCCATCGATAAGCCATTCTCACCGCAACTGATCGAGCACGAACGTGCCAAGCGCGTAAAATTGGTCCACTAGCTTCCGCGCTAAGGCTGAAGATGGATCGAACGAGAGTTTTAGGGTGCCAAACATCATGCACGAGCTATGCATCCGATAATGCACAATTGCTGACATCCCAATGCACCGCGTAATGTCAAAGGCTTTAGGTTGGTCAAATAGAGGCCATCCGTCACAAAATACCACGAAATTTGACCAATACGTATAATCCCTCTAGCTCGTTATTAAACGGTTACTAATATAGAGTGTGAATCAGGTGTATCATACCTGTAAGTTAGGTGTAATGTGAGATGCATATACTATTGGGTGAATTCGATGCACTTCATTTACAAATTAGATTAAAAATACATTATAAATTGATAAAAGAACATTAATTCCTATTTAATTTAGATGATTTACAAGACATTTTTAATGTTATACGATGTATCAAATAACATGTATAAGTTTTATTCTGCGCGTGATTGAAACTCTAAATCATATATGCATCCATTAGCCACACAAAATACTACACTCTTCTCCTACCAAAATAAGAGAAAAGAAAAGTTACTACTCGTAATTTTAATAATTGTAATAGACTAATAGAGTAAGCCATGATCTTAACATCAAAATTAATTGACTGATTGAAACGTACTTTGTATAGAGAGAGAGGTTTTGTGTAAAGAGATGCGTAACTTTTATTGATGAGAAGGAGAATATATATAGGATACAATACTTGAGCAAACCCTACTACAATAGTTACTAGTGAAAAGTAAATACTTGCTAATCAAGGCAACTATAACCTACATACAAGCTGAATGATAGCAACCACAATATACGTTGGTTAACATTCCCCCTCAAGCTGGACGACCGGAACGGGTAAGACCAAGCTTGTTCATGAGCTCTTGAAAACGGGGCCGAAGTAGCGGTTTTGTGAGTGCATCCGCGAGCTGGGCATGAGTAGAGACGTGTGAGACTCGAAGAATACCATTGCGAACATTCTCTCGAACGAAATGAAAAGCTAGCGCCACATGTTTCATCCGAGTATGGAAAACAGGATTGGAACTCAAATAGTATGCCCCTTGGTTATCACAGTATAACACTGGCTGACTTGTCAAGGTCACTCCCAATTCAGCTAGCAACGTACGGACCCAAATAAGCTCAGAGGCAGCATCGGCAAGGGCTTTATATTCAGCCTCGGTAGAAGACCTTGCAATGGTCTTTTGCTTCCGAGAGCTCCAGGAGATTAGTGTTCGACCAAGATAGAGAAGATACCCCGACGTCGAGCGATAATCATCACGATCACCCGCCCAGTCAGCGTCCGAGAACCCATGGAGAGAAGAGGCCGACGAACTAGAGATAGTAATGCCATAATGAGTGGTACCTTGAAGATATCGCAGAAGGCGTTTTAAAGCTCCCCAGTGCTCAGTAGTCGGTTGCTGCATGAACTGTGCAAGCTTGTTGACAGCAAACGCAACATCAGGACGAGTGAGAGAGAGATACTGTAAACTGCCAACCAGCATTCTGTAGTCCGTAGGCAAAGGCAACGGATCACCATCACTTTTGCTGAGTATGGACGGGGCCATAGGTGTGGATACAGACTTAGTTTCATCCATACCTGCTTTAGCCAAAGTATCCTGAATATACTTCCTTTGAGAAAGAAAGAGGCCTGCTTGTGTAGGGAGAACTTCAACACCGAGAAAGTAAGAGAGGGGACCGAGATCTTTAAGTGAGAAGCGACGGGCGAGACAGTGAATCAAGTGAGCTACTGACCATGACGCATTCCCCGTGACGATAATATCATCAACATACACGAGCAGAAAAAGAATCGTACCATTGTGATTGGAGAGAAATAGACTTGCATCAGACCCTGAGTTCCGAAACCCGAGCTGTAGGAGGTACGCCTTGAGTTCATTGTACCACGCCCGAGGTGCCTGTTTGAGACCGTAGATAGCTTTACGGAGTTTACAGACATGAGTAGGGTGATGCTTGTCAAGGAACCCCGGAGGTTGTTGCATGTACACCTCCTCCTGTAACGTGCCCTGTAAAAACGCATTGTTAACGTCTAGCTGCCGTAGACACCAACCCTGAGCAACGGCGAGTGTCAAGATGACCCGAACAGTGACCGGCTTTACCACAGGACTGAAAGTCTCGGAGTAATCCCATCCTTCTCGTTGATGGAACCCTTTAGCTACCAACCGCGCTTTGAAGCGATCGATCGCACCGTTGGGCAGATACTTGATTCGGAAGACCCATTTGCAACCTACAATATTTTGTGAGCTAGAAGAAGGAACAAGCTCCCAAGTTTTGTTAGCACAAAGAGCTCCATACTCAGCCTCCATAGCTTTCCTCCAATCCGGATCTTTCAAGGCTTGGGTTATGGTTTTCGGCTCGGTTTGGCTTTTGACGTGAGCTGTGTTGAGGTACTTTGGATTTGGTTTGACGATATTATTTTTGGAGCGAGTGATGATACCCTGAGGTTCAATTTGTGGAGCTGGATGGACCGGTGGTGGAGATTGGGCCGAGGTAGAGGAGCTTGGGCTTGAGTTTGTGGAGTTAGGGTTAGGGTTTTGGTCAAGGGGGGGATTTTGTGCGGTTTGAGGGGGCTCGCGTGAGGGCGCGTCAGAGGAGAGTTGGGGTGACGTGGAGGATGGTGACCTAGAGGATAACGGAAGATCAATGTGAAGTTGAATTGCTGGTAGTTGGCCGAGATTTTGGGTGAGATTTGAGTGAGAGAAATTAGGTATAGGTTGACTAGAAGTAGGGCTTGGTGGATTTTGTAAATCAGTTGGAGGGGATCCGATATGCTGTTGATTTGAACTAGAATTTAGGATAGGATTTGATATCTGAGTAGGTGGAGATATGGGAGAATTTTGAGGAGCGGATAAGGGTGGTGAGGTGGCTGACCTAATCGGCACATGGGTTCCACGAGGTGGTGTAGAAGCAATTGAATCCCATGCTCCTACACATGGCTCGGTGGGGTTCGGTGAAGCGGCTTGGGGTAGGTTAGACGGTGCCATAGGGAGGGAAATTGAACCCCATTCCCCCCACTGTGACTCGTCCGGTTTAGGTGCGGAAGCAATGGTTGGATATGGAAATTCGGATTCGACGAAGTTAACATGACGAGAAACATAGACACGAGAGGTCGTAGGATCAAGGCATAAGTACGCATGTTGATGGAGACTAAAACCGAGAAAAACGCAAGCAGTTATTTTGGTTCGAGTTTGTGCTTTTTGTAAGGTCGTAACCATGGAAAACATAAGCATCCGAAGCTCTTAAAATTTGTGTAGTCCGGTACTTGTTTCAATAACCGAAAGAAAGGTGAATCATGACCAAGAACCCGAGAGGGCATTCGGTTGATCAAAAACACGGCATGCTTAAGGGCATATGACCAAAACTTTGTTGGTAAACTTGAATGTGTGAGTAAGGAAAGTCCGGTTTCAACAATATGACGATGTTTCCGTTCCGAGACGCCATTGTGTTTAGGAGTATGAGGTGGTGACGTTAAGTGTGAGATTCCATTGTCAAGAAGAAACGTTTTTAAAGCTATAAACTCACCCCCATTATCAGTATAAAAAATTTTGATTTTGTGTTTGAAGAAATTTTCTACCAAACGTTTAAAATGAATGAATGTAATAGCTACATCCGATTTTTTCTTAAGAGGGAAGAGCCATGTATAACGAGTGAAGTGATCCACAAACACAACGTAATAACGAAATCCATCAATTGAAACAACAGGAGATGACCAAACATCGGAGAATATTATTTCTAATGGAAAATTCGAAACAACAGAGGAAACACCAAAGGGGAGCTTATGGCTCTTGTTCGTTTGACATGACCTACAATCGGTCTGCTGAAATTTAGAATAAGCTAGCTTAAATCTAGAAACAATGAATTGAAAAGTCTCCGATGACGGATGGCCCAATTTGTGATGCAAAAGACTGGAATGCAGTTGAACCGAATGCGCAGATGGAGACGACCGGGGCCATAGATAGACTCCATCGATGCAAGGTCCTTCAAGAATGGTTGCCCAAGTGGTGAGATCCTTTACAAGAAAACACGATGGCAAGAAAACAATTCCAAGGTTAGTTTGTTTGGTGAATTGAGAAACTGATGAAATATTTTTAGAAATAGATGGAACGTGTAGCACATTAGACAAAGAAAACATGCGATTTTTATAGGACAAGTTCAACCGACCTTGGTGCTCAATGCCTAGTCCCGCGCCATTACCAACAACGAGTTCATCCGGTCCCGAATAAGGATAGTGTTGGGCGAGGTTAGCAAGGTCACTAGTGACATGGTGAGAAGCGCCACTATCCATAAGCCATTGGTTAGGAGAGGGATTGGCATTAGCAAGGTTGGCTTGAGGTGGATTGTTATAGGCAAGGAATCGGTTTGAGTCAGGCAAGGCTAGGTGAGGGTGCTGACGTTTTATTTCAGGACACTGGGAAAGGACATGACCTATAGCTTTGCACCACTGGCAACGACCTTTGAAGGGACGAGGCTGGTTCGGGACCACAGGATTTTGGACGGACGGGTTGGGTGGACGGATATTAGGGTTCCAATTTTGGTTTCTGGGAGCAGAAGGGGTAGAGGAAGCAGAGAGCCGGATTGTTGCCAATTCGACTGAGTAGAGGGAGACTTACCTTTGTACTTGTTGGACTTGGTTTGTTCCGTTAAGGCGGTAATGGAGGAATCCGCCTTGGCTGCCTTCTTGAGCCGGAGTTCATACGCGATCTGCTTCTCGTGTAATTCCTCGAAGGTGATTGCTGTGTCTCTCATGTTCACCCCATCGATGATGGATTGGTAAGAATCATCGAGTCCCCGAAGGATGTACTCGGTGAAGTCTTCAGTGGAGAGTGCGGCTCCCATGGAGGCGAGGAGATCCGCAGAAGCACGCATCGAGTTCATGTACTCTTCGATAGTTTGAGTACCCTTGGATGCATGGCTAACCTTGTATTTGATTTGCTGAATGTGGCCTCGGGAGGGATTGGCGAAGGTCTTCTTAAGCATGGTCCATGCTTCAATGGTGGTCTTCGCCCGAGAGACAAGAGCATGGACAGCCGGTGATAGCGTCCCGAGAACCGCCCCAAACAGCAGCTTGTCCTGCCTACGCCACGAGTGATATGCCGGGTTCGGACCCGAGACATTGTTGGTGACGATGGTGGCTGGCGGACAGGGATGAGAACCATCGACGAACTTGAAGAGATCAAGTCCTTCGAGGGTGGCTTGAAGTTGACTCTCCCAACCAATGAAATTGATCGTAGTCAACTTGATGATGCCCGGAAAACTCACATAGATGAATGGAGCATCAGGGGCGTGAGGGTTGCGAAGGATAAGAGGGTTGTCAGCCGCCATTGGTTAAACAAGATCGAGAGGATCGAGTTCAGACTGATACCATATAGAGAGAGAGGCTTTGTGTAAAGAGATGCGTAACTTTTATTGATGAGAAGGAGAGTATATATAGGATACAATACTTGAGCAAACCCTAATACAATAGTTACTAGTGAAAAGTAAATACTTGCTAATCAAGGTAACTATAACCTAGATACAAGCTGAATAATAGCAACCACAATATACGTTGGTTAACACTTTGTACCAAAACATAATGTAATTAGATCAATCCGTACATTCATTCAAAATTTGATTTCCCATCAAATCGATCGATCAGCATTCAAAATAGGTGACGGATCGATTGACTGGCTCGCAATAATGTGAATAAAGGGGGGCCATGCACTTAATTATGAGGGTGCATTATTGGGCTGCTAAAAAACTTTGGCAGTACGTACCAACCCTGCTGAAAAAGCTGAATGTTGAACTAGCCTAACCACGATAACAACGTCCTACCTTACGCTATCGATCGATCGTGGCCTTAGCTTTGAATGGCAAGCAAGAAGATTAACATGCATGCATTCTCTACGTGATTTGAATTGACATTGCTATTAATTGTTTGGGAAATTGGAGGGACTCGACATATTTGATGCCCATCAATTGACTATAATGTACAATCAGACGTGTACTTGGGTTTTGCTTCACACACTGTGCTGGATTCTAACATATACTGTATGACTCCGTAAGTGAAGATTATTCAATGGAGAAACAAGCTAAATTTCGACGAAAGTATGTTACGATTTAGTATATCGAATTAGATAAAACTAGCTAGTTTTGAATCTTGATTAATGAGTGTGTGCTCTTTTCTTTTTTCGAGATTCAATTGATCCGTAAGGAGTAAGAACTAGCGCTTGATTAGAGGACGGTCTATAAATCTTTAAAAGGATGTTCACCGTTTCAAGAAAAGAGATTCCAAAATCTCGGATTTGATGTTGTTAGTACACAAAATACGTCAGTGTACAGGTTTCAACTCCCTCTTCAATGAATCCACCTTGAAACGCCTCTTCGTCTTCAATGACCTGCAAAACAATGGACCTAGGGGCGAGCGACCCTAATCCATCTCCGATACTTAAGTCAGTAAGGAGCAATGTCGAGAAAGACGTCAAGGTAGAGCGATGTAGGCTAGGTTTACCAGGCACATGGCGAATACATGTGAATTTATAGGGAAAGGGGGCAGGCGTAGGGGGGCGTCCCCCATATGAGCCGACCGGTTGGGCTCGGGGCTAGGGCCTTATGATATCTTATCCCATCTAAGGATAAAATTTTCCTCCATAAATTATCCTAATCTATAATAACTAACCTAATAAATAAGTAAAAAGATAGAAGCGGAATAAATAAGGATAGACATAATAAATAATATATGACAGTTAATAAGATACTGCTACCTAATTGATATCGGAATCAATACCCGCCTACATATATTTTTTTCATTAAAAACCGCATGTTGATTACCATGTTAAGGAGAGATCTTTTGTTTCAAGATTCAAGCGAAGATGATTAAGTCTTGGTCAGTAAACCAAGGTTTTTGAAGAATCGTAGGTTTTAATATAGGTTTTTAGCGAAATGCTTTCTTATTTAAAACCCACTAAAATATAATTTGAAGTATGAGACTGTAAAGTTTTTATGTAAGTTTCACTTTAAAATTACCAAAAATAGTATTGAATAAAATGCTTAACAAAAAAGTTGAGTTAAATTTTTTGAGAAATCTCTATAAACCTATATGTACCAAGGTTTCTATTTTGATATTTCAAATCTCCTTAAAAACTTATTAAAACCTTTTAAAATCTCACTCTCTCTTTGAACACCTCATGTTACCAAACATCCATTTAATGAGGTTTTAAATTATAAAAACTTCAAAGGACTATATAAACCTATATGAACAAACTAAAGCATCAAATAAGTGGTCTATTTTAAAAAAATTGTGTCGCCACTTGTCCATGTTGGTATGGGTCATCTTCTTTTAATGCTTTGCTACACTTATCTATATAAAAAAAAAATACATGTTTCACAAAACTATCTTTTTTTACTCTAAAAAAATCTTTAAAATTTAAACATTTTAAGACGAAAAAATATTATTATTTTTTAAATAAAAAGTACTTTTCTTGAGAAATATAGCAAAGCTGTAGGAGCAAGTTTGTAATTTGTACACGCTTCACTCTAGTTTGGCTTATGATTGATGCACTCCTTCTGGACCAATTTAATACTTAATGAGATTATAGTTATATACTGACATATATGTCTAATTTTCATGTGAGAAATTGTACATGCAGTTTCATATAGCTCTATTAAAACCTTCGATTAGCTAAAAATGTCGATGATAAAAGTTACTCATATTAATTGTTAATTGGATTAGACGTCTGAAATGATATATGTGAAATATGTCACTATTAATAATGCGGAGGGGGATAAAACAAGATTAAATCGCTAAGTAATCTAATCACCAGCGAATAATGTAGGGCCAAATCTGGTACCCCCACAAGTTTGATGTCGTATTATCCATCACGTATTCAACCTTACTTAGACTCGGATGAACAATATTGACCAATTCCGTATTCATTTATGTCGGGAAAGTTTGGTATTTGACTCCAAAGTGGCTTCCATTGAACCTTCTTTCATGTTAATATATATTAGTATAAGCTTCGTAACGGGCCACAGCTGTTCACAGCCTTATGCCGGTTGGCTGGCGCTCATCGTAAGTTCCTAATTCCGAACGCTCATCGAGTTTCACGTTATAAAAACGTTAATAAGATAATTTCGACGTTGCACCAAATGTATATCGAATGGGCCGGGCCCATTTGCTAGAATCTTCCCCCTTTATTCCCATCCTCCCCACTCCCCCATCTATATATAAAACCCCATTTCTCCACTCCCTTCTATCACACACCTCACAAACAAATTAACCCTCTCAACAAAACGACAAAAAATGGCGAGTTCCAACTCACTGATCCAAATCGCCTTCCTCTTCACTCTTGTAGCCTCAACCCTGGCGGCCACTCGGCAACTCGCCGGGTCGACCCAGCCCGACTCGTCCATGTCCTTCGTGTACCACAAGGGCCCGCTCCTAAGCGGCCGCTTCACCGTCAACCTGGTCTGGTACGGGTCCTTCAAGCCCGCCCAACGGGCCATCATATCCGACTTCTTCGCCTCCCTCTCCTCCCCCCGCCTCCAGGGCCAACCCTCGGTGGCCACGTGGTGGGGGTCCGTGGGAAGGTACTACCGCCTGGCCAGCCCACGCCGCCCCTCCTCCCTCTCCATCTCCCTCGGAAGGCAACTCTCCGACGGGGCCTACTCCCTCGGGAAGTCCCTGACCACGGCCCATCTCCAGGCCCTGGCCACAAAGGGCAAGGGCGCCAGCCCCAACGCCGTGACGGTCGTGTTAACGGCGTCCGACGTGGCGGTGGAGGGCTTCTGCAGGAGCAGGTGCGGGACCCACGGGCTGGCCGGGAGGAGCCCCTACATCTGGGTCGGCAACTCGGAAACGCAGTGCCCGGGGCAGTGCGCGTGGCCCTTCCACCAGCCCATCTACGGCCCGCAGGGTCCGCCCCTTGTGGCCCCCAACAACGACGTGGGGCTCGATGGGATGGTCATCAACCTGGCGACGCTCTTGGCCGGGACGGCGACTAACCCCTACGGGACCGGGTTCTACCAGGGCCCGAAGGAGGCCCCCTTGGAGGCCGCCTCCGCCTGCCCCGGCGTCTACGGGAAAGGGGCTTATCCGGGCTATGCGGGCCAGCTCTTGGTGGACCCCAAAAGTGGGGCCAGCTATAATGCTAATGGCCTCAATGGCAGGAAGTATCTGCTCCCTGCTTTGTTCGATCCCGCCACGTCGACTTGCGCTACTATAGTCTGAGATTGAGGAGATATTTTTATTTTCGGGTGGGTTCTTTTTTAAATAAGATAAAGTTGAAAAAAAAAAATGAAAAAAGCGGATAGAATATGGCCATATGGGAATGTGTATGTATAATGTATATATAGCGTATGTATGGCTAGTTGTGCTTGGGGCTAAAAGACAATTAATGCCTCTTTCCAAGGTTCGATGGTGTGTGTTTTGATGATCAAGTACTATTATATGTGTAGTGAAATGTTATGATTTTGTAATCTTGTGTGTATACCGGAAAATTAAATACTGCTTCAAGTTCAAATGTTATGGATTTAGTAAAAGTTTTGTTGGAAGAAGAATTTTGCGAGTTGATCTAACTGAAGCTGCTATTCAAGATCGATTTGTTTCCTTCCTTCAAACATTTCTAATAGGGTCAATTTTCAAAAAATGAGATACACAGACCTTAAGAATAAACATATTGTTTCAAAAGTGTACTACATACGCTCAACCAAAAAGTATACTACATACGTGGACATTGTGCTACAACCCCACTCTCCGCATATTGAGTAAAGAATTTACCAACTCTTGCACAATTTATTTTTCAATCAAAGTACATTTCATTATGTGCGACTTATTAGATTTTTTGGATTTTTGACTGCTACTTTAATAATATGAAAAATAGGTCCGGAATAAGAATATACTATTATATATATGAAAGCATTTATTGATATATGAAAGCATTTAAACATGTCAAATAGACCCGGAATAGGAATATCATAGTATATACATATATAGTTTTGTCGTATAGGGAAAAAATATAGCCTTATTTTGGATGTCTTTAAGTTTACAGCTAGCAGCTAGCTCTTCCAACTTGAACAATAACTTTCAAATTTACAAAATTCCTCACGCAATTACCCGTAATTATGATTTTTTTTATAAGATTTCTTGATACAACTTTTCTCGAATCAAATTCCCGAGTAGCTCTACCAAAAACAAATAATCAAATTCCCGAGTAGCAAATGTTACAACCCTTTTGTTACATTTAACAGCTGTCCTAGCTTCTAACTGCTTACGTTAGATGATATTTTAACCCTAGTTGTGTCCTCGTTTGTACATGCTAAACTTTTTTGTGGGCTGCTAAGTATCAACAATTGGTAAATGGATTGACTATTTCTCACATAGATAGCACAAGTAATTGACTAAGGGCACGTGCTTGTCCCTATTTTGTTATCTTCTACTGTAAAATTTTAGGTGAATAATAACAACGAAAACCGAAAGGCTTGAAAAACACTTCTAAAGAGATTTACATGCGTCTTTCTAAAGGAGAATAGGTCTAGAAATTTGTTAGTGTAGCTCAATACTTGATTATCCATATTAAGCTTGTTTTGATGAAAAATAAATGACATGTGAAAAATACTTAGCAAAACTGTTCTAGCTTCCTATTTGAATTGATTGGATGGGACTTCCGAAGTGACATGATTACTAAACTAGTTCTAGACATTTTCCTTCTACGCATATGTAACATTTATGGTAAATTGCACAGCATCCTCCTGATTGGTGTTATTGAAACAGCCCTAAATATAAACACTCATCGTTTCTTTCTGGAACTAACTACTTACGGAGTATCTCTTAACCCAAAACGTTTTTTTTTTTCGAAAAAGGCAAATTTATTGAAAAAGAGAGAAACAACACAGGGGACAAAAACCCAGTTTTAGAAGAAAAGGTACCAAAATACATACAGAGGCATCAAAACAATTACAGGAATGCTCAAGCATGAGGAGAAACACTCGGAGCGTGGGCAGCCTTGTAATTCTTGAGGTGGCCAATGATAATTCTGGCGCAATCTCTTAACCCAAAACGTTGGGTTCTCGCCTGAATTTGTTTTATCCATTGATACATCATTTTACCACGACCTTTTGTAAAAACTCACCGCTATAACAAAGTAAAGCTACAATTGGAAGAGGGCAACAGAAGCTGAGGTAAAACCGTGTTGTCATGGTAATGTAAACGCTTCTTCCACATGAAAATGTATTGTGCTAAACTGTTAATTGACGAGATAACCTTATTTCGTGAAGAAAGAGTATTTTATTACAACTACAACATATACTGTATAGACATTTATTACGCATATACATACGTACAAAACATATTGCTAAGATGAATTGAATGGAAAAATCACGTTTCTTGTACATATTGCACACATACACCGGGCCAGATTAATTATATCTTATATCACACAAACCAGGCCAAAGACAAAAAAAATTCTGTTCACACCAAAGTCGAACAAGATGACGTGGCAGGGTCATACAACGCAGGCAACAAGTACTTCCTTCCGTTTACCCCGTTCGCGTTGTAGCTGGCTCCACTAGTCGGGTCGACCAAGAGATTACCCGGGTAGCCCGGATAGGCCCCCTTTCCGTAGACACCGGTGCAAGCCGTAGCGGCCTCGAGCGGGGCCTCCTTGGGGCCCTGGTAGTACCCGTTCCCGAAGGGGTTGGTGACGGTGCCGGCCAAGAGAGTGGCTAGGTTGATGACCATGCCGTCGATCCCGACGTCGTTGTTGGGTGCCACTAGGGCCGGGCCCTGCGGGCCGTAGATGGGCTTGTGGAAGGGCCACGCGCACTGGCCCGGACACTGCTTTTGTGAGTTGCCGACCCAGATGTAGGGGACCCGCTTCTTGAGGACGCCGTGGGACCCGCAGCTGCTCCGGCAGAACCCGTCGACGGCCACGTCGTCGGCGGTGAAGACGACGTTGATGGAGTTGGGGGAGTCCATGCCGGCGCGGCGTGCGAGTCGGCGGGTTTGTTGGGAGGTGAGGGTTTTGCCGAGGGAGTAGTGTGGGTCCAGGGTCTGTTGACCGAGGGTGAGGGCGCCGGTGGACTTTTGGTAGTATTTGTGGGTGGAGGTCCACCACGTGGCGGCGGATGGTTGGGGGGATTTGGGTGACGTGGAGGAGAGAGAGGTGATGAAGTCGGAGAGGATGGCGCGCTGGGAAGGGGTGAAGGTGCCGTACCAGACGAGGTTGGCGGTGAGTTTTCCGGTGAGGAGTGGGCCCTTGTGGTATTGGAATAGCATCGTCGACTCGGCGAGTTGCCTAGCGGCTTGAGTTGGGATGGCTAGGGCCAGGGAAAGGAGCAGGATCGGAAGAAGTAGTAAATGTGTGGTGCTTATAACCGAGTTTGCCATTTTGGAGGGACTTGATTGTTTTTGCTAAATGGGGATTTTAAGAGAGGGGTTTTTGTAGTATATTAGTGGTTAAATGTATGAGATGAGAATGGGTGAAAGAGTGAAGAGGAAGAATGGGGTTTTATAGTGTGCAAGGCAGGGGTTTAAGAGTTGGAGGATCAAAGGAAGCTACTTGGAAGGGGAGTGTTTGGAGGGAAGAATTTTAAAATGTGGTGATTACATTACATTACATCAACATTAACGCAATAGGCCCGGGTTAGAGTCGCGTTTGGGCTCTGACCAAAAAAAAGAGTCGCGTTTGGGTCTAGTGCGGCGTGCTAATGGTTGCCAGCTTGTGAGGTGTGGGTCCTCCGCCCTACGTTTTTAATAGTTTGGGCGCAAGGGAAATAAGCATGCCTTAATTAGACTATCATCCCCTTCAATGGACTCTCCAATTTTTGGCGTTAGTGAAATTATTTATCATTTGGATAGGAATTTTATACACGGCTTGGGAATTGGGATATGCTTGATGTGTAGGTGAATCATTTTAAAATAGTGCACATAATTTAGTAGTAGTATAATTAGTACGTAGAGCATATAGTAGTTGACCAAGCTTAGTTTGACGTTGAATCCAAGAAGGCGCCTCGGTCCCCCGGGCCACAACACCGCTCCCATCCCCGCTTTAAACAAGTATCTCATGTCTATCTTGTTATCCTCATGAATGATTGACGTACATTTATAAAGGGAATTGCGTAAGGATATATTGCAAGTTCAATTTCATTTACTATAGTGATTTATAGTGTAGTTTGAAAACTGTAAGAATCTGTGCAATAGCCAGCAGAGTTATGGTCACAGACTCACAAGTCACAAGGCACATAATAAGTAGGCAGAGATGGATGGCCAGTTGGCCACGCAAACCAAATTGAGCACGCTCTTTATTTATTACTACTACTGTATTTTCACGGGTAAATTAATTGATCAAAAGAGGTGAATTCCAGTATGATCTAGCTTTTAAAAATTTGTAATGGTCGTCACAGGCAAAGAAGAAGTCGTAATCACCCTTCTACACTTGTTACTCAACAACCAAACAAGCCAGCGAGTTTTTCCCAACGCCTCCATATTCAACGTTAAGGCGGGCGTGCGATTTTCAATTATTATCACCTAACTAATACGGAGTACAGTATTATATTGAGATTGATCACTGCTTATTAAAATGTGATATATTTTTATATAGTTGCAAGCATTGACAATAGGACAAATTATGTTTGTATGTATTACATATAATCAGTTCTAAGGTGTTGATTTTTATTACGAGCATTGAGGTTGGGAAAAAATTAATGTTCAAGACCGAACCGAATAGACCGAAGTAGACTGGCTTGGATGAAATTTCAGTTTCGATGAAACGTCCCAACATCACTTCTATCCTTTGGTAAATCAAGTCATTTTTTTTCGATTTTTACCATTGATAGGCATTATTTTTTTTTTGATGAAATTTGATAGGCATTATTAGGGGGACACAAAACGTTGTTTTATTAGGCACGTACCATCGATCAATTCTTTTGAATGCACTATCAATAATCGACCCTAAATAAAGAAAAGCGGGCCCTTCTCATTAATCATTATACACTCTTTTCCTATAGTATTGGTGAACAAGATTATTCCACGAGGTGGTGAAGTGGCGGGCAGGATCGAACCAAGCAAGAGGACGTCTCATGGTCTGCTAGGCAACAAAGTGGTGACACATCTAAATTTGACCGAGCCATGCCAAAAGATACATTGTGGTCCTTGAGGAATCGTGTGTCCTGGAAAATAGGTGTGATAAGGTGGACTTCCCAAGCCAACATGTCCATGCACATTTAAGTGTGTCCGGACAAATATGAGTCACACTATCTAAATTCGACAATGGGGGTAAGAATTTTGATCTAATAAGGCCATCTCCAACAACTTCTCCATAATTTTCTTCAAAATGAAGAATCAAAGGACATATTCTCCAAATTTATTTTAGTCTAACTCCAACAGTTTTCTTATTTTAAACATGTTTATATATTATATACAAAAATATCCTAAAAAAATTATAAAAGATAAATCAACCAATTAAAGGTTACCATGATATAATTTGCAATTAATGTATTCCCCAAAATCTTTGAAATTCAACTTTTGGAGATTATAAGCTCTTTTTTCAGCCCCAATAGCTTCTCCAAATCAATCTCTAAAATAGAGAAATACTCTAAAAGACGAGAGTGTTTCCTTAGAGACATCTCCGGCTTACATTTTGTATAATATTTATTTTTTCTATATTTTTTGGATAAATTGAATGTAAAATATCATTTTTCGGGATAAGATTGTATAATAATAAAAGAAAATACTAAGTAGATTCCCTGTTACCGACTCAGCCAAACAAAACATCACCATGAGAATCCCTTCGGAAGAACGCGCTTCACGCGCCCTTTATTTTTCCCCCAAGCCCCAGGAAACCCTACCGCCCAAACAGCCGCCGCCAACAAGCACTGGCTCCTCCCAACGACAACCGCCCCCCAACCAAGGCCTCCGGCACCCCCCTAACGACGAAGATCTAGCGATTCCACGCAATCAATTTCAGTCTTACCAGACTTCAATCAAGTCTCAAATCAAAGGGTGTTGCGAAGACGTAAACCCCTTGTGGTGGCTCCTTCTTTCGGTTCTGATCGGAGGATTAAAGACAAGAAGAATTCCATGCAAGAGGCCCATGGAGCGGTCTGCGGTTGTGAGCCGTTCCTCTAGCCGATCCAAATCTTTGTCTCAAAGGTCGAATGCTTTCATTAAAAATCACCCCCTGTGCCCGTCGTCATGTCCCGGTGGCGGTCCGAGTTCAATCTCAAGCCATTCGTCATGGTGGTTGTTGATGTGGAAGGCTTGTGCGGTCTGGTGGAGCGGGATCCTGGGTGCGGGCTCTTCCGGTGCTCAAGATTCTTTTGGAGCATCCCGTCTTTTCCCCTTATCTCAACTTCAAGTGTTAATTAATTCCTCAACCCCGGTAATCTCCTTCCAATCTGTTACTCTTCTACCTATATGTGTGAACATCTGGCCACTCTTGCTTCTACTTGTTTGCAAGATGCATTCGCTTTATATATCTCTCACTGTTATGAGGCTTTGGGTCTTCTCCCCTCTCGCTTTCTTAGAGCCAGGTTGTGATTCTAAAAACAACTCTTTTAAGTTTTATGGGTGTTTGATGCCTACCACCAAAATTCTAGTAGCAGGATGGCTTTTTGAATTTAAGTTCAATTTTGTTTGGAGGCTGGCTTTTCGTTATCTCCAACTGCTTAGCACCAAAATTCTACTAAAAACAACTCTTGACTTTACTTGTCTTGACCATAGTCATGTGTACTTGCACCCATGTGTTTTACCATGCTGTTGTTTTAGACAAATACTATATGGAGAATTCAACCCTCACCTAAATCATACGTTAGATTACATCTTATATATATATGCAGTGATAGTCCCCAAAAGGCTTTCCATGTATTATCTCATCACAACATGTTGCAAAAATAACTTTCTATGTGGGTGGATCTACTACAAAATCAGTAACAAATACCCAGGGAAAAAACCCCCAAGGAAAAAACCTGTAAGGCGGAGCTTTCTCATAGCATTCCGAGCAGCCATGTCACTTGACCAACAAAACAATGGGGGCAAATCTGAGTACAACAATATGGAGGCGTCCGATCATGAAAAGAATTGTGTTGGGGGTTTTTCAACACCTCAGCTGCTGCTGCTGGAGGTTGTACTTCAGGCACGAAATGGGGGCTGGTTCTGCTGGAGTCGACCATCTACACATACTCTTCTCATGAAGACTAAATGCCAAATAAATAGGTATGTTTTATTTAATTATGTTCAGGAGATTTTCTTTAAAGATATTGATTTGGGTAGGGAAAAGACCTGTAGGATTTTATTTGGTAAGCACTGTAAGAAATTATGCCTTACAAGGACTTGGCTTGATCAGTTGTATTTAACTCGGCCATCTCTGGCGATGAAAAACGCTTGTGCTGTGATAATAATCAGTGCTATAATTTGTAGGCTCTCCGTTTGTAATGCTTTGCTAACTAGTGAAAAGTTGAGTATGTGTGCTTGGACTTCTCACGAATTACATGCTATTTCAAAGTGTTGCTGTCAACCACAATCCAAAGGCATGATAAAGCCTCCATCACTAAAACAACAAAAGGCGAATACAAACCCAAAATTAATGATAGCAAATCAGGAACAAGACAAAAACCATCAGTTCAAAGGGCCTATGGCCGGATGTTTTACAGTAAAGGTTTATCCCCCTCGCTCTCTAGTTCTTATTCCTGTATCACGTCCTAATTATTCTCGTTCGGGCTCTAACAACAGCCAGCAAATATGGATTCAAATCCAATGCCAAACTATACACAAAATACAAAAAGAGTCAAAGGCCAAAAGCCCAAACATAAACGGTTGTATATGAAGATATGCTCATGGAATTGTCGCGGGTTGAAAAAACCTAATAGATGGACAGAAATCAATGCACTCTGTAAAACAGAACAATTTCAATTAATAGCTTTATTGGAGATTAAATGCCAACAACTTCCACCCCTTCAAAGATGGACCTCGGCTGGTTTTGACGCTTTCGAGTTTATCCCTTCAGCGGGTATGTCGGGCGGACTCTTGATCGTCTGGAAAAACCATCAGCTACTGAATGAATCAGTCACAACTATCCATAAAGATGAGCGGTTCATAGCCTTGAAATATGTGAACTTAGAAAATCATAAGGAGATTACGATCATCTTTACATATGCCCCCCCAAGGGAACAAGATAAAGACGCGTTTTGGGAGAAGCTCAAAGGCTACATAACCCAACTTACTACTCCTTACATTGTAATGGGAGACCTTAACGAGATCCAAAGTCCAAACGAAAAACGTGGCGGGGCCATCCCTTCTGCATCAAGATTTGATCGATTACTTAATTTTAAAAGTGATTGCAACCTGATGGAGATTCCCTCTTTCGGGAATCTATTCACATGGAGACGCTCTAAAGAACTCGACAACAATACATTAGAAAAACTTGATCGTGTGTTGGTTAGCGACCAAGTCCTTCAATGGTTCCCAGCTATGTCCACCAAAAATCATAGCTTCTCTTCTTCAGACCATTGTCCAATCTCTATAGATATTCCTACTGGAGCACCTGTCAAAGCTCGTCCGTTCAAATTCGAAGCAATGTGGACATCTCGGAATGACTTCCAAAACATTGTCAAACAAGCATGGAGGTATAACCCTCAAGGATCGCATATGTTTAAACTTGTCAAAAAGACCCAATTGCTCAAAACAAAAGCCAAGTTGTGGAATAGAACAACGTTTGGAAACATATTCGAGCAATTCAAAAAGGTTAATGAAGACCTACTGGATGTTCAAAAACAGATTATTGAGCATAACAATCACTCCCTCACTCAAAAGAATGAAAGACTATCTAGGAAACGGGAATGTCTGATCCAATTCCAATACACATACTGGAAGCAAAGAGGTAAAAACAACCATATTCATCTAAACGACAGGAATACAAAATATTTCCATCGCATTGCAAGCGGGCGAAGAAACAAGACCAACATTCGAGAGATCACTACCAATGAAGGTACTTTCATAACTGGTCTAGGTAATATCAAACGCGAAATCCAGAAGGACTTTCAGGCCAGATTCCAAGGCATCGACATTAACAAAAATAAGATGTTGGAACTCACTCATAATTGGAACCCGGAAGTGTCTGTGGAAGACAATTCAACTTTGACGAAACCGGTCACTAACGCTGAGATTAAAACAGCGATGTTTAGTATTGAGGAGGATAAGTCCCCTGGCCCCGACGGTATGACGGCTTGTTTCTACAAGAAATACTGGCACATTGTTGGCCCCGATGTCACTAAAGCAGTGAAAAGTTTCTTTCACTCGGGCAAGCTACTAAAACAGATTAACCACACTTTCATAACACTCCTCCCAAAATGTGAGAACCCGTCATCAACAAACCATTACAGGCCAATTAGCCTTTGTAATACAATATACAAAGTCATCTCAAAAATCCTAACTGCCAGATTGAAAAAAGTTATGGGAAAGCTCATACACCCTATGCAATCCGCTTTCATAGAGAATAGAAGTATTCATGACAATACTCTGATTGCCCATGAAATTCTGCATTCGTTCAGGAAGAAAAAAGGACTTGGAGGTTGGGTTGCGATCAAACTTGACATGGAGAAAGCCTACGATCGTGTCAGTTGGGACTTTCTTACCCACGTCTTAAAGACACTAGGATTCCATTCAAAATTCGTTGGTTGGATCAGAGAGTGTGTTGAAACTGTATCATTTTCTATGCTAGTTAACAATGGCCCAACAGACCAGTTTAAACCAGCTAAAGGTCTCCGTCAAGGTGATCCCTTATCCCCATACCTTTTTGTCCTAGCAGCAGAGGTGTTGGCACGACAACTACAGCAGGCAAGTCTAAATCCAAAAAGCGGAATTGGTATCCAAATCTCTAGAGGGGGTACCAAGATCCCCTTTCTTGCTTACGCAGACGATATCATTATTTTTGCTAAAGCAACACACCAATCATGTCAAAATATAAGAAACATCATTGATGACTATTGCGCTGCATCTGGCCAGAAAGTCAACTTCCACAAATCGGCATTTCAAACAACTAGAAACATAACAAACCGAACCAAAAACCAAATCAAACAAACACTGCACATAACAAGTACAACTGCGCTGGATAAATACCTGGGGTGCCCTCTAATCAATGAGCGGGTTACCAAAAACACTTTCAACGCCTTACCTTCAAGGACAAGTGACCACCTTGCCAGATGGAAAGCGAACACCCTCTCCCAAGAAGGAAGGAAAACTCTTATCAAGGCCAATCTTTCAGCCCAACCAAACTATTTAATGCAATCATTCTACCTCCCAAAAGCAATTCACGATGAGCTAGATAAAATCAATCGTAACTTCTTCTGGAACAAACAAAGTGGTTATAAACCACTCATTAGCTGGAACTCTATTTGTAGACCTACTAACCATGGCGGGCTTGGGATTGCGAAAACTGACGAAATGAACCAAGCACTCCAAATGAAGTTGCTGTGGAAACTCATTGCAGAACCGGACAATCTGTGGGTCAAAATCGTCAACGAAAAATACCTGAAATCCTCTAACCTTTGGAATTATAAAAAACAGTGTAACACATCATGGCAATGGTCTAAACTGATGAGCCTGCGGGAAGGCTTTCTGACCGGACTTTCATGGCAAGTAGGCGATGGTAAAACCATACGTTTCTGGAAAGACACCTGGATAACCGAAGGGGTGCTTAAACCCACGCCTCATAATCTTTCCATGTGGGACGAGGACGAATCTGTTAGCAACTATATCAAGGATGATAAATCTTGGGATATTGAAAAGGTAAGACGTGTCCTCAAGCCCGAAGAGGTGGACGAAGTTTGTAAAGTCGTATTACCCCTTAACAATATTACCGATAGACTCTATTGGCGACCAAGTAAGAATGGTTGGTTCTCCACGAATGCTACCATGAAATGGATTCAGGATAAGAAAAGAAGTCCCAAAATCGATCTTGATTGGATCTGGAAACTTAACATCCCCCCTAAACAAAAGAATTTCCTGTGGAAAATATGCCGCAATGGGTTGCCAACTAAGTCTAGGCTCGCTTCAAATCACATTGCGGTCCCTCAAGGTTGCATGTTCTGCAACAACACAAATGAAGACGCCTTTCACCTTTTTGTGGAATGTAACCACATAAACCAAGCGTACGACCTCCTTGACCAGGATCTTAAGCGAAAATTAAGAAGTATTGTTTATGATGATCGTCATCCTACAAATTATTTGGACAAAATCAGAGCTAAACTCTCGAAAGCTCAATTTGAAACCGTCGTTACCCTTTGGTGGAGTACATGGTTCCTCAGGAACAAGAGTGTTTTCGACCAAAGTAACAATGGCCAAACAAGCCCATCAACAGTAGTGGAATTCGCAAAGAAGCAGATTAATGATTGGATAAGTGCAAAGGCTTCGAAAAACAAGGAGTATAAAAACAGGAGTGGGTCCACACCTAACAGAAGGGAAAGCTCCAGATGGACGAAACCCACTACAGACTTTTACAAACTTAACTTTGACGGTGCAGTTAATGCTGAAGGTTTTTCGTCTTTTGGCTTTGTTATCAGGAATTCGGAGGGGGTTCCCTTCGTGCTGGATGGTGGGTTTCTTGGCCGCCGCTCCGTGGTGTTTTCTGAAGCTTTTGCGCTTCGGCAGGGGATTTTGGAGGCCTTTCGCCTTGGCATTCCCCGTGTTCTCATTGAAGGTGACAACCTGCAGGTCGTCAATGCAGTGTTGGGTGATTGGAGCTGCCCGTGGGAGGTGGAGATTATGCGTGCGGACATTCAGTACCTGCTAGGCCAGTTTCAGAGTTGGGGCATCAGACACATTTTCAAGGAGGCCAACTCAGCTGCTGATTATATTGCAGGCTCGTTCTGCCGTGTGACGTCGACTACGTTGGATTCTGATCCGGTCCTTCGGGACCTCATCCGTAAGGATGCTATAGGATAGTTTTTCTCTAAAACTAGCCTAATCTCTGTCCTGTATCCAAAAAAAAAAAAAAAAAAGAGAAAATACTAAATACTAATTCTGTAAAATAGAGAAATTGTTAGAGTAAGGCAATTTTATTTTGAAGATATCATGTATATCTATTTTGAAGAAAATTTTAGATCATATCTTGAAGATGTTCTAAATCAGTGGCGGATCCAGGGGGCGGCCGCCCCCCCATCGCGCTGGAGCGCCGCTACAAAATACCGAGGAGCGGGCGACCGGAATGACGAGAGCGGGGCGGGATGGGGCGGGAGCGGGGCGGGATTGGGCGCCGGGGACGGGGCGGGATTGAGCGGCGGGGACGGGGCGGGAGGAACCGTGAACTCAAGCGCCGGAGCCGGAGGAACGGCCGTCGGCGTCAGGCTTGACTGACTGGGGCAGAAGTGAGGTAGAAGAAAGAAGAGAAGGGTTTGAACCCTACAACGAACGACGTCGTTCACAATAAAAAAGCTGGTTGCTTTATTTTTTTTTATTTTTTTTTGGGCAAAACAACTAGCTTTTGGGTTAAATGGGCCTTATTTCGTCCCACTGGGCCTGCTTGATCATATTTTTTGAGACCAACCTGCTTGATCATATGAACATACTTAGAACAATACGTATAACTTTTGAGAGGTAAATCCTTTCAAAGCTTTATATAAATTCCTTCCAATCTCTTATATTAACAAGAATGCGCATGAAATTAAAAAAAAAAAATTTAGGTCAGCAGCCGCTGAACGAATTTGGGGTTTTCACGAGAGAGCAACCGAATTCGACGAGCTGCCAAGGCAATTCCGAGTCTCGGACAACGAGGGAGAAATCACGACTGAGTAAGACGCCGACGAGCGGCCGACTACTGACCTACTGGCCTAAAGTCCGCCCCCCATTGAACAAGCTCTGGATCCGCCACTGTTCTAAATATGTTTTAAATCAAACTTGGTGTTTTATATATGCCTCCTCGGCTATTCTCTTGTCATTCCAGATTGCCCCTCTTAATACAAACTGATCTTTGTTGTGAAATTTCGCACTAATCGAATTTTATACATTACATTTGGTACGCCATTCGCGACCATAAGGAATTAAGGCGACAACATATAGGCGAAGAAGACCAATAGAATGAAATAATGCATTTTTTTAATTTAAAGTATGTTGTGGCTGATTACATACTACTAGGAATAAAAATAGATACATATTTGTACAATCTCCAAATTACTAAGCAACCGTAAAATCAAACCAAAGTGGAACACGAGGACGTGGCGGGATCATACAACGCGGGCAGCAAGTATTTCCTTCCGTTGACCCCGTTCGCGTTATAACTGGCTCCAGTTGTAGGGTCCACCAAGAGGTTACCCGGGTAGCCCGGGTAGGCCCCCTTTCCATACACTCCGGGGCAGGCCGAGGCGGCCTCGAGCGGGGCCTCCTTCGGACCCTGGTAGTACCCGTTCCCGAAGGGGTTGGTGACGGTGCCGGCCAAGAGAGTGGCGAGGTTGATGACCATACCGTCGACGCCGACGTCGTTGTTGGGGGCCACAAGGGCCGGGCTCTGGGGCCCGTAGATGGGCTTGTGGTAGGGCCACGCGCACTGCCCCGGGCACTGTGTTTCGGAGTTGCCGACCCAGATGTAAGGGACCCGCTTCTGGAGGACGCCGTGGGTCCCGCAGCTGCTCCGGCAGAACCCGTCGACTGCCACGTCATCGGCAGTGAAGACTACGTTGACGGAGTTTGGGGTGTCGATGCCGGCCCGACGTGCGAGGCGGCGGATGTGTTGGGAGGTCAGGGATTTGCCGAGGGAGTAGCGTGGGTCCATTATCTGTTTACCGCCGGATTTGGAGGTGGCGAGGGAGGAGTATAATTTGTGGGTGGACCCCCACCACGTGGCGACCGACGGTTGGGGGGATTTGAGTGACGTGGAGGAGAGGGAGGTGACGAAATCGGAGAGGATGGCTCGTTGGGCAGGCTTGAAGTTGCCGTACCAGACGAGATTGACGGAGAGTTTGCCGGTCAGAAGCGGGCCTTTGTGGTATTGGAACAGCATCGTCGACTGCGTCGAGTCGGCGAGTTGCCTCGCCCCTAAGCTGGGGCTTGTGAATGAGGGGGAAAGGAGGAGGAGGATGGGGAGGAATAGGGATAGGGAAGTTGTAGTGGAGAATGCCATATTTGGAGTAGAAGTTGTACGTGGATTGGTGAAATGGGAGATGGAAGAATGTTGGTATGTTGAAACTTAATTGGAAGTGGATATGAGGATTGAGGAGTGTGTTAGAGAATGTGAAGGAATGGCATTTTATAGGGGGTGGGTTTAAGACCTTAGGTGAGTGATGGAATGGGAGGAAGGTACTTGGAAGGAGAGTGTTGTAGGAGGTTGGAACTAGGACGCGTTCATTTTAAATTAGGCGTGCTTGTGAGTTGATTCAAAGGCAAGTGGGCTTGAGTCGTGTCCGGGTCGGGTTTGGCGTGGTGGAGGTGGCCAGCCTGTCATCTGCTGGGCCCAACAATTTTACAGTAATACACTGCTCTGCATTTGATTGGCTAATTTTTATTATTTTAAAAAACAATTATGTTGCGTTTTGTTTGGCTAATTTTTCTTTAAAACTCTTTGGCGAGCGTTGTTGACGTGAAGGTGCATTGTCTGTGTACGTGCGATGGATGATTAGTATGTAAGTTTGCTAGTGTATTATTGTTAATAAGTTGACCCATAATAAGTAATTACAGTAATACACAGCTTAACTAAACCGGGCACGCACGTGCATGGATTGGACTAAAGCCAGGGCTGACTTTCGGGCTCTATCCAAAAAGCCCACAACACGACTCTCTCACCCTTTTTTTAGGAAACCTCAATCATCCGGCTGCCAATAATTTTGCTACATAACAATGAACTAGACGTAAAAAAAAACGAAGGCCTAGAATTTGAGGGAAGGGATGACGTATAAGATAGGAAGGAACATTTAATTTGCTAGTTGCTGTCAAAAGGGCTAAGGATTTATCCAAACTCTCGAGCAAAGTAGTCACCAACGAAACAGATAGACAGCTATTTACTAGGAGGCAGAGATGGCCACGCAAACCAATCTCTGAACCCCTCCCTATTTAATTATAATTGCGTGGAAAGGTTCTCGTCATAAAATATAGAGTAAATTTTACAAAGTTATTCACGAAAAATTGTGCGTAAAACCGTCCACAAAAACAACGTATAAAACCAGCTCTAGACCTAATTTGTTAGCAACTAACCTCTTATCATAAGATCTCCTTCGTTAAATGTAAGCTAAATTCATAAAATCTACAAAATAACCTCCTTGATTTGATTCCCAATAATGTCAAGCCGGAGTTCGTATTCCCTTTCTAGTGAAACAATACTTGGATGCCGATGAAGAGGGCTCGACGAAAAGGATCGAAAGGGTGGGTGGATGGAAGGAAGCACAAGATCGGTTGCCTTGGTGAGGGGAGGTTAGGCAAGGAAGTGGGCAAAGATGAGGATGAGGATCTGGTGGTGCATTTACGGGGTAGGAATTTTGTTCCATGGTCCATGGACGAAGTGGCAATTACGTACTTTTGAGAATTGTGTCACTGGAGGATAAAAAAGTGTCAATTCCTTCAGCTCCTCCTTGAGTGGAGTTTTAGTGCACAAGCCTTATTTGTTAGGTGGTTTTGTAAAATTCTTCCTAAATTTTTACAAATTTTCATTCCTTATCTTTAGAGGTACGGTGTACCCAGATCGGTTTGAACTGACGATCTAGACCAAAATCAAACCGATCCAATTCTCTAAACCCTAACCTAAATCGGACCGGAATCAAAACCGACGGTTCAGTTCGGCTAAGGTTTAGGTTAAGATTTAACAGAAAAATGAAATATCAAACGGGTAGTTTGGTCAATTCCAAACGGCATCAAAACCGACTTGTTTCTTTTTTTGGCAGAAGGTAAACTTTAGGTCCCCTTTTAAAAAAAGGGTCAACCTAGATCATCCTTACGGACAATTGTACTAAACTCCTTCAGGAGAAGAAGTATGTCCGGATTTTGAATTTCCGGGATTGTAGGAGCACATCTTTGGTTTCGACCGGTGAAGGTGTAGTAGTGGTCCAAAAAAACGTGTGGAATGTCTTTCTTGGCCAGAAAACCAGCAGCTTGGTTACATTCTCGGAAGCAGTGGAAAAGTTTGACTTCAGAGAAGTGTCAGAGAATATGGGAGACATCTTGAATAATAGTTGTAATTTCTCAAGGAACCTTCCAGATGCGTTTGAGACTGTTGATCACAGTGAGGTTGTTGCCTTCAATAATTATCTTATCCAAATGGAGATAATCCGCCCATCGCACAACCTCCAAGAGTGCTAGAGCTCCCACCTGCAAAGCACTGTAGGCTCGACAGGGCTGCTTACACAGAGAGAGCACCCCACCATCCGCTGAGCGGCAAATAAAAGAGGTGTGGGCACATCCATCTGACTTCATTGATGCGTCAAAATTTATTTTAGTCCAGCCAGGATCAGGCTTATGCCAGAAGAGGGGTTTGGGTTGCAATGATCCCTTCGTATTACGCAATTAGGGGCCGCCATCTTCCACGTGGTATATGTCTTGAAGATGATATTGCTCAAGGACGTCGGATCCACTCTTGTTTGGCTGCAGAAAATGGTTGAGTTTCGAAAGATCCAGACATGATATCAAAACCGACTTGAAATCACCGATTTAGTGTACTTTTTAATTAAAAAAAATAAAGCCATTGAATGGTTCTACTATTATCCATAATAGTGAAAATTTTGTCTTATATATTAAAATTGAAACCAAAAGACCGAGTGCGTCTTAAAACCAAACTAGAATCAATGTTTTTTCTGAACAAGAACCATCGATTCGGTTAAATGGCTCATGTATGTCTACCAACATCCATAAATATATGTAATTTTGTAAGTAACGTATATAAGTTGAGTGAGTAAATTAATTGTTATAAATACTTTTTCTATCTTCCTTAATAAAGGTATTTTTATTAATTATGCTTTTTATCTTTAAATTATTTTATTGAAACTAAAGAGACGGTTAAACAATTATGATGGAATGTTCTATCTCATCGTAAAGATAAAATTATCGCTGGAATGTGTAGCAACTAGCAAGTAATCGCTAGGGATAGAAATATTATCTCTCTATCCTCCTTCCATTATAAATACATGGACTCGTCATGTATGGAGAGGTAATTTGCAACTTGCATCTTCTAGCTTTTCTCGCAATTATCATCTTTTACCCTTGACACTCGACTCGAACAATTGTTCTTTTGACTTAGGCATCGGAGGTGGATCAGGGGTCCTCACGCCCTTTCGTCATTGTTTTGCGCGCAGGATTCTAGGTAATTGAAGGAGGAAGAGCGAAGGTGAATAAAGGAACACTCAATTAGTGCATTAAAGGCGAATTTTTGTGCATTAACAAAAAGAATTTTTTAAAATTGTATAAAAACACTCTCTATTAAATGATTACTAAGTTTTATGTCAAACGTTATCAAATAAAAGAGTTAAATTGTGGAAAATTTCTCCAAAATATGGAAAAGTATTTTTTTTATATTGTAAACATTACAACTACAGTACATTAATCGAGCAAGGAAGGAAGCATTAGATTCGAATAATTTGTGAAAATTAACAGTACGTATGAGTTTGCGTTAAATTGAATTAGGCTTCCCACCCCACAACACGAAGACTAGTCAGTGGCTTCTATATTTCACTTGGAAAAGCTCCGTTGTCATGAACATGTTTTAAGCGAGTGAATTGAGCATTATGAAAAGTCACAACTAAATTGGCATCGTTTGGTAGGTTTGTATATGAATTGGAGCTAGGAGCCAAATGTTCAACCTATTCGATGTACATGCGACCTTCAAGCTGTAATATACTCGTATCCAAAAAAATCCATTACTTTAAGCACGTACAAAGCACAATGAAGTTAATTAATTAGCTAGGGGGCTTTTATTCAAGCACCCACATCAACGCACCTACAAAAGCGTTACCAAATATGTACATTCGAATGTTCTTTCCAAGTTTGGTTGATGGATTCAACCCAATGAATTTATCTTCCAACTTGAGAAGGGTTTAAGAATAAACAATAGATGAACAGGGTTCATTAATTAGGACGGTTTAGGTGTTGTACTAGCTAGTAACAAGCTCTTTGTACACACATTTTGGGTAATGAAAACAGAGTACTCGTTAATTATGACGGTTTAACTTAGTCGATTACTGCTATTAAATTCTTACCATCAAAAAAAGAAGCATTCCGATTTTGCGAGGACAAAATACTTTATATTAAAACTCTAGACATATTACATTAACTCATTAGGATAGATGCAGGGACCGGATCCAGAATTCCAAAATAGGGTGGGCTAATCATCATTAAAATAATTTGGGTGGGCTAAATTACTTTGATTTAACTAGTTTAGTACTCCCTCCGTTTCACAATAAGTGTCGTTTTAGCACTTAAAATTTGTTTCATAATATGTGTCGTTTTAGGTTTTTAAAGTGATTTATTAGGGGTAATAATGATAATTTTTATTGGAATGTGTATTCGTTGACTAAAGTTGTTCATTCATTGGCCAAAAAAATGTAATGAGTGGTAAGTTAAGAAAAAGTTGTAAGTTTTAAAGTGAATGATTGCTTTTCTTAAAAACTGTGTTGAGAGCTAAAACGACACTTATTGTGAAACAGAGAGTACTAAATTTATCTTATTTTTTATTATTTAATTTACCCTACTTTTTATTTTTTTCTAATTTTTTAGGGTGGGTTGGAGCCTACCCCAACCCGCCCTTCGGTCCGTGCCTGGATAGATGGATATACATCGTAAGTATAATACATGGCTTGGAAAACGAACAAATTAAAGAATGTTTTTCTGTTCTTGGGCTGTGGCTTTACTCTTCTTGTAGAAATTTTACATTCACAGCAAAGTCGAACAAGACGACGTGGCGGGGTCATACAACGCGGGCAGCAAGTACTTCCTGCCGTTGATCCCATTAGCGTTGTAGCTGGCTCCGGTTGTCGGGTCCACCAAGAGGTTACCCGGGTAGGCCCCCTTTCCGTACACACCGGGGCAGGCCGCAGCGGCCTCGAGCGGGGCCTCCTTGGGGCCCTGGTAGTACCCGTTTCCGAAGGGGTTGGTGACGGTGCCGGCCAGGAGGGTGGCCAGGTTGATGACCATGCCGTCCACGCCCACGTCGTTGTTGGGGGCCACTAGGGCCGGGCCCTGGGGCCCGTAGATGGGCTTGTGGTAGGGCCACGCGCACTGCCCCAGGCACTGTGTTTCGGAGTTGCCGACCCAGATGTAGGGGACCCGCTTCTGGAGGACGCCGTGGGACCCGCAGCTGCTACGGCAGAACCCGTCGACTGCCACGTCATCGGCGGTGAAGACCAGTTGGGGGAGTCGAGGCCGGCACGACGTGCGAGGCGGCGGATGTGTTGGGAGGTGAGGGATTTGCCGAGGGTGTAGCGTGGGTCCAGGATCTGTTTACCGACGGAGAAGGCGCCGGCGGTTTTGGAGGTGGCGAGGGAGGAGTATAGTTTGTGGGTGGACCCCCACCACGTGGCGACCGGTGGTTGGGCGGATTTGGGTGACGTGGAGGAGAGGGAGGCGACGAAATCGGAGAGGATGGCTCGTTGGGCAGGCTTGAAGTTGCCGTACCAGACGATGTTGACGGAGAGTTTGCCGGTGAGGAGCGGGCCCTTGTGGTATTGGAACAGCATCGGCGACTCGGGGAGTTGCCTGGCTCCTGTGAATGAGAGGGAGAGGAGGAGCAGAATCGGAAGGATTAGGGAAAGGGAAGTTGTAGCGGAGATTAATGCCATTTCCGGAGAATTGATCAAGTAATGAAATTGTAGGAAATTGGAGATGTTGGTGTATGTTTGAAGTGGGATATGAGAATTGAGTGGGTTAGAGATTGTGAAGGAACGGCCTTTTATAGGTGAGCCCGAGGGAATGGGAGGGAAGGTACTTGGAAGGAGAGTGTCGTAGGAGGTTGGAATTAGGACGATTTAATTTTAAATTAGGAGAGCTTGGGAATTGATTCAAAGTCAAGTGGGCTGAATCAAAGAAAACGCTCTCTAGAACCCTCGCTCCCTTCTCTTCGACCCCAACTTCAAGCCCCAAGCCCTGTAAACAAATCTCTAAATCCTATCCCTAGAAATCAAATCATGCACCAAAACGGATCAATTTGTTGCTTGATTATACTCCTCTTGCCATTTGTTTTCGGATCTGGCTTTGCTTGTTTAGCATTCCGAAAAATCCCTCAAAAAAAATCGAAAAAACCTAGTTGGGAGGAATTCCCAAATCGAAAACGATTCGAGTCTGAAGGTTCGCGAAAGGCCGATTGGATGGATGGTGCTGCCAATCAGGCTAGAAAGAGGCGTCTTCATAAGCGGCGTGGGCTGTTCCTCAAAGAGCCATGTAGCCTGTTCAATCCAAGGCTAGTAATTCGAAGAGATTGCTCAATCCAATCTTTATGGGAGATGTTCGGAGCAATGACGAGATGGACGGGAGGGAGGAGTTTCCAGAAGACTTTCAACGCGAAAGAATCATGGGAGGATCTCGTCTATCCTCTCTGGAAAATCCATGTTCAGAAACGTCCTCCAAACACTTACAGGTTGTCTCTTCCTTCTTGTACCCACCGAGTATTTGTTTGTTGGGATACCTACCAATGTCTGAATCATTCTTGTACCCAAAACACTAATTACTCTATATGCTACTGGTTAGGGGTTAAGCTTAAGATTGAAGTTGGGGGTTTGGAATTAGGATTCATGGAAAGTGGTAAGAAATTGGGTAAACTAGCTCCTTGGAATGAAAACCTATACTTTGAACAATCTGAAAAATCAAGCCTATATGAAGAACCTGACGAACTGCCTACTATGGTCGTCACGACCTTAACGAGTAGTGCAATGAAGAATCAAGCTAAAGAAAGTCTGTTGAGGCCAATCCTTTATGTGAACCCTTGGGTTTATGCTTTAAGAAAGCTCTCTCTTTCTTTAAAGAAAAATGGTTGTGTTATGAATTTTCAGAAGGATTATAGACAATGGATGAAATCTACTACTTTTAGGCGAAAGTTGATGCATAACAAGGAAAAAGCTCTTATGAATTCTTGGACTGTAGAAGAGAAGAAAATTTTCTTGGATAAATATGCTACTTTTGTTAAAGATTTCAAGAAAATCTCTTATTTTCTGGCTCATAAAGCTACTGCTGATTGCATTGACATCTATTACAGGAATCACAAGTCCGTTTGTTTCAAGAAAGCAAAGAAACAACAAGTAATGAAAAAGCAAGAGACTTCTGCACCAATAGATCGATGGCACAAAAAAATGGTATCCTGGCTCATGGCAAACTCAGCACTGGAGGTGGTGTTTTGTGTTGTCTGCTGGTGAATTTGAATACATTTGTTTGAGTATTGCTAGCCTAGATTTATCAGATCAGTTGCTGCAGAAAACCCAAGAAAAAGACTTGTTATTGGTTAGTTTCAACTTAATTGAAGTTACAGCCAACAAGGTTTTTTATCATAAAGAAAGGAACGTATGTACTCAAGCTTTAAGGATCAAAACACTGTTAAAAGCTTATATATGTAGATCATGGAGAATAGCTAATTGCAAGAGTAAATTAAGAAAAGATACTCTTATGAAATGTATAAATGGTGCTGTGATTATGCAGGACTCAAGACAAGCCAGTCAAAATGTAATTAGAGAATGCAGTACTATCAACAGGGATGTTAATACAGGCAAATGGAAGCCATGTAGGTTGATTCCAAATAAAGGTTATAGTATTTGTAATCAAGGAAGAAGGGCTAATTATTGTTATGGAAAAAGTGATTGGTCGGTTGCACACAAAATTCCAATGGCCTGCCCTTTACATGAACATGTACGTTATTATATTGCCAAGTTGAATATTGATAATTCTTGTTATTGGATGCTAACAAAACGCTATATAAGAACCGATGAAACTAACAATGGCATTCCTTTGTGCTACGTAATCGATCAACTAAATTCCTTTTCAATAAAACTCTTGACTAAGACATGGGTGGTATGTGACAAAATGATACAAGCTATTAGTAAAAATATTGCGAACTGTGAGACAGGAAAACCAATAGGCAAAACGTATAATCGAAAGTTGGAACGCCACACGAACATGGAGTCATTGATATGCTATTTAGGAAAATCGATAACCAATTCGTAGGGGTTGTAAGAGTAATTTTTAAAATTAGGGATCAATGAAAGTCGCTCTATGGAATAGCAGAGGGATAGGCAGGAAGTCACGCATACAAATAATGGGTATCGTAGAAACTAAGACAGACAAACTACCAAGTGATCAAAACTGGAGACGCGCTGGTTTTGATAACATCGTATGGTCCCCAGCTGATGGCAGGGCCGGAGGTATTCGTGTAATGTGGAAAGAGCATCAACTTAGTAGTGAACATGTTGAAGTTTTGATACATGAGCCAAGGTACATTATCTTAAAATATTTAAATCACATAACACATTACACAATTGCATTGTGTTTTGTCTATGCACCCCCAAGTGAAAACCGAAAGGATGAATTCTGGCTAGAATTTTCTGACTGCTTGAACAGAATCAATCTTCCTATGGTAATTATAGGAGATTTAAACGAAATCCAAGAACCAAACGACAAAAAAGGAGGGTGTATTCCAGATGCCAGTAGGTTTATTCGACTATTGAACCTGAAAGACAAATGTGACCTTCGAGACATACCAACGACTGGAAACAGATTCACTTGGAGAAAGAACAAGAATGAAGAAGACAACATATACGAAAAACTAGACAGAGTGCTCGTCAGCGAATGCATACTCCAATGGTTCCCAGAGATCCGTACTCATCATCACGCTTTTACCTCGTCAGACCATTGTAAAATATCAATAGAGCTCATGAATGGGCAAATAAGCAAGGCTGCACCATTTAAGATGGAAAAGATGTGGTTGATGAGAAAAGATTTTCGAAATGTGGTAAAGCAAGCATGGAGAGCTGACTTCCAAGGATCATATATGTTTCAGCTAATGAAGAAGACCCAGTTGCTGAAGGCGCATACTAAACAATGGAAAAGAAGGACATTTGGGAACACTTTTGAACAATTAAGGGAAATCGAGGATACGCTCCTTGAACTTCAAAAACAGATTATCATATCCCCACAGCCAGCACTTGTACAGAAGCAACTCCGCTTCCTAAGGAAAAAAGAGTGTTTACTGCAATTTCATAGAGCATATTAGAAACAAAGGGCCAAGACAAAACATGTCAAATTGAGTGATTCCAACTCTGGGTATTTCCACAAAATAGCAACAGGGAGACGAAACCACAAAGCCATAAAAATGATTGTCACAAGTGAAGGGACACAAATTATAGGAGAGGAAAATATATGTCGCGAGATCAGAAATGATTTTTGTAAACGATACACAAAAGAACCTATAAACACATCAGTTTTGGAAGAGTATCTCACGCTAATAGATAATGAAATTTCACCAGAAGACAATATACGCCTTACGAAACCAGTGACCAATGAAGAAATAAAATATGCAATATTTCATATTGGATCAGATAAGTCCCCAGGCCCGGACGGAATGACGGCAGAGTTTTATAAGAAATACTGGGATATAGTGGGTCCTACAGTAACTAAAGCCGTAAAAGGTTTTTTCCACTTTGGGAAACTTCTGAAACAAAGCAACAACACGTTTATCTCACTTCTCCCGAAAAACGACAACCCTTCAACAACTAACCATTATCGACCAATTAGTTTATGTACTACGATCTATAAAACAATAGCCAAGGTACTAACAGAAAGGTTAAAAGGGGTGATGCCTAAGATCATTCACCCATTACAAGGAGCATTTGTAGCAGGTCGGGCAATACAGGACAATGTACTTATTGCACATGAAATTTTTCACTCTTTTAGAGGAAGCCAAGCAAGAGATGGATGGATGGCTGTTAAATTAGATATGGAAAAAGCATATGATAGGGTGGATTGGGAATATTTGTTTCGAGTCCTTGATCGGTTCGGTTTTGATAAGAAGTTTATTGAGTGGATCCGTGAGTGTGTTTGTACAGTATCACTATCAGTACTAGTAAATAATGGGCCCACTGCCCCATTTATACCAGAAAGAGGAATTAGACAAGGTGACCCGTTGTCACCATACTTATTTGTGATTGGAGCGGAAATCCTTGCTCGAAAACTCCAAATTGTGAGTGAAAACACGAAACCATTAATTGGATTCCCAATAGCAAGGGGAGGAACAAGGATACCGTTTCTGGCCTTTGCAGACGACATCATAATCTTTGCTAAAGGAACTCAAAATTCGTGCAATCAAATGAGGAAAATTATTGAGGAGTATTGTGCAGTTTCTGGTCAAAAAGTGAACTACCATAAGTCAGCAATTCACACTTCGAAGAAGGTAAATAACCAACAGAAACAAAGCATCACACAAGCACTAGGGATTAACACCATGACAAATTTGGAAAAATATTTGGGGTGCCCGATCATCAATGGCAAAGTAAATAAGGAAGTGTTTCAGGACACAATTGGAAATGCACAACGACAATTGACTAAATGGAAAGCTAGCACATTATCCCAAGAAGGACGATCGGTGCTAATAAGATCAAATTTGGCTACGAAACCAAATTACCTAATGCAAAGCTTTATGCTACCAAAAGACGTACATGACGAAATTGATGCCATAAATAGAAGCTTCTTTTGGAATAAGGATAGACAATATAAACCGCTAGTAGGCTGGGATAGAATATGCAAACCAAAGGCATACGGGGGTCTAGGTATTAGGAAAGCAGGGGATATGAACAAAGCCCTACAAATGAAACTGTTATGGAAAGTACTCACCCAACAAGATAATGTTTGGGTTAGAGTCGTTACTGAGAAATACTTAAGGGGAAACACGCTTGCAACGTACAAAGTTAAGCCAAATGCATCATGGCAGTGGAAACAATTGATGAAACTAAAACCGGAGTTTGAGAAAGGCCTTAGATGGCAGGTAGGTAATGGAAAAAGGATAAACTTTTGGACAGATAAATGGGTATTGCAAGAACCGTTGCTAGACTATGCCACAAGAAGTGCTACAGAAAGCGAGGAAGTTAAGGTCGAACACTTCATTTCGACGGACAAAAAATGGAAAATAAATGAGCTCGAACAAGTTGTTTCTAGGGACGTAGTAGAGAAAATAACGACAATTCCAATTCCAGTGAATGATATTGAGGATAGACTTGTATGGGCCCAAAGCAAGAATGGTTGGTTCTCCACAAGCTCAGCGATAAGCTTGGTAACTAGGGAAGACGTGTTGAACCCTAACCCTAATAGCTGGATTTGGAATCTAGACACTTACCCAAAAGTGAAGAATTTTTTATGGAAAATTGACATGAACGGACTTCCAACAAAACAAAGGCTCAGAGAAAAACAAGTCGCAATCCCTCAAGGATGTTTAATGTGTAATAGCGTTCATGAAGACTCCATACATCTAATGATCAAATGTCCCCACACGCTGAAAATCACAAAAAGCATAAATGTGAATACGGAGCGAATTATTCGATCATATGTAACCCCTTGTCAGAACCCACGGAATGCCCTATCTGACTTAAAAAATAAGTTAGGGAAGGTTGAATTCACTGAACTGGCAGTAATTTGGTGGAGCATTTGGCATCAAAGGAATAAACTGGCATTTCAACAAACACCTAATGATTTCATACAAGACCTTAGCATGCACATACGCACACTAATACAGCAATGGGAACATGCCAAACGTTGGCAAGAAGATGAAGAAATGACGCTAAAAAACAGCTCTATGAGATGTGATGCAAGAAGGAAAAAGCCGGACAAATGGAGAAAACCTAGCCAAGGATTTGTGAAACTAAATTTTGATGGGTCGAAATTAAGTAATGGAAATGCGTCAGGAGGATCGATCATAAGGGACGTCAACGGAAGTCCTATAAGTGGGACAGTCAAAAAATATGGTAACATCTCGATACTGATGGCTGAGGCCTTGGCCTTGCGGGACGGAGTAGCAGAGGCAAAACAGAACAATATACGCAATCTAGAAATAGAAGGCGATAATATGACAGTTATAAAAGCCGTGAAGGAGCAAGTTAATTGTCCGTGGGAAATAGAAAGAATTATTGCAGACATTCTCGTGTCCCTTAGGGGGTTCGAGTCAGTTCGTATCTCTCATGAGAACAGACAGTGTAATTCTGTGGCCGATAAAATTGCAAGTTTGGGCCACAGTCTCTCATAGGATGCAATCCGGAACCACCATGAGCTTTTAGCTCTCATCCATCTGGATGCTCTAGGATACCCTCCATGAGACGGGATCCTAATCCTCACCGAGTCAAAAAAAAAAAAAAAAAAAAAAAAAAAAAAGTCAAGTGGGCTGGAGTCGGGTTTGGCGTGGTGGAGGTTGCCAGCCTGTCATCTGCTGAATTTCGGGTTAGAGGAAAGAAGCCTGAATGAGACAAAACAGGGTGCTCTACACTTGATTAATCATCATGTCAATGAAAATAGTACTATAACCCACTACAACGCCATCTTGATTATTCATAAAATATGGTGCGTTTTGTTTGCCTTTGTTTTTTTATTTTTGTGACGCTTTGGTGATCGTTGTTTATGTGAAGGTGTATTGTGTGTACGTGTGATAGATGATAAGTATGTAAGTTTGCTAGCGTATTATTGTTGATTAATTAGACCCATAATAAGTAACAAAACAACTTAACTAATCCGGGTACGCACGTGCATGGATTGGACTCAAGGCTAAAACCCAGGGCTGACTTTGAGGTTCTATCCAAGAAGGCCACAACACGACTCTCTCACCCTTTTTTTTAGGAAATCTCTTCTCAATGATCGGCTGTCCATAATTTTGCTACATAACAATGAGCCAGACGTAAAAAAAACAAAGGCTTACTTGAAAGTGAGGGAAGGAATGACGTTGAAGATAGGAACGAACATTTAATTTACTAGTCGCCAAAGGGCTGAGGATTTGTCCAAACTCTTTCAACCAAAAAAAAGAGATTTGAACAAACTCTCGAGCAGAGTAGTCACCACCGAAACAGATAGACAGGCAAGACAGCTATTTACTAGGAGGAGGAGATGGCCACACAAACCAAACTGTGAACCCCTCCCTATTTAATAGTATCTGCGTAGAAAGGCTCTCGTCATAAGATATTGGGTAAATTTAATTTAGAAAGTTATTCACGAAAAATTTTGAGTAAAACCATACATATAAACATAAAGCTGGACTAGCATACATATAAACATAAAGTTGGCTTTTTTTTTTTTTTGGTCGAAACATAAAGTTGGCTTTAGTCCGTCTCTCAGAGGTTTTTTACACACCAAACATCCTAATTTATTACCGACTATCCGCGGATCATAAGATCTCCTTCGTTAAATGTAAGCTATTTACTAGGGAAGTTTTAGTTTACCGTCACATCTATCGGGTGGTTTTGCAAAAGTCTTCCTAAATTTTTAGGAGTTTTGATTCCTATGTTTATAAATGTATGGAATTTTGTAACTAATTACATATATAATTAAGAACATTTAAAATCTACAAAAATACCCTCAATTAACTGATTATTGTATCTCAAACTTTATAAAATACAAGAGCTAAATTGTGAAAATTTTCACAAAACTATGGTAAGCATTACAACTATAATCGACGAAGGAAATATTAGATTTTAATAATTTGCAAAAAATATATTAACAGTAAGAATGGTGACTATTATTGTTAAGAAAGAAGGGTTTATTTGTTTGCTTGTTATTTTTGGCTGTCTGTTTTGTTTATCCATTTTCCCGCACTAGTTTGTTGTCTTTGTCCGGGATTTTGTTGGATCTTTACCTCTCAATCTACTAAACTCGCCTTAATGTCTTACATGTCAAAATCATTTTTCTCGTTAAAAAAAATATATGCAGGCTCGCTAAATTTGTATAAGGCTAGGTTGTCACGGAGACTACCGCCTCTCCTTCGGCCAAAAAAATTTGTATAAGTTTGTAATGCCATGTTCAATGGGGATTACTTAAGGGTATTGGTCTATTTTTGAAATAAAAAGAAGGAAAAATGCTAAGCACCAAATGGACTACAATGCGGATCCTCGGGTCCAGCCCCTTGATCCACTGTTTTTTAGAGAGAAGAATTGGAAATAAGAAAATATGTTTTTTGTTCTAATTTAAGAAGATTATTTAGACCAATAGAAAAAAAAAAGGACTAACAAGTTGGACCATGAAAGTGACCAGGGGATCCTCTTTGGACTACACGTATTCACCAATAACTCTCTCCATTAACTTCTAACCAAAGTGTTTTACCACATGTCATTTAATGAATCTATTTTATTTATATGCTTGGATTTAAATTTTAAACTTTTGATAATAATTTTTTTGAGAATATAATTGTACTTTTTTATGCATCTTTTATGGATAATATCTACTATGAGTGTAATTTTCTTTTATTAACAACTTTTCCTCTCATATATATTTAAAGATAGATATAATATTATTTAATAAATAATATAATATTATTTATGTATTATTTGAGCATAATGATTTTTCCTCCAAAAATATTGTGATTCGGGTTAGGTTTCTTGCCCCAGAACACTAAGACTAGTTGTTAGAGCATCTTTATCAATAGCACCTATAGCATCCCACTTTTTCTTCATTTTTTCATTTTCTCTCTATGCCACATCATCCAAGCATCTCATACCATTTTACCATTTTATCAATAGCATCTCTAGCACTCTAAAATTTACTTTTTTTTTTCCTTTATATTCAATTATAAATAATACTTCTTCATTTTATATTAAACTTTTACTTTATTTAATTTATATACATAGCTCCAAAATTTTTGGAGGTAAATATACCCAAAATATACAAATATATTTGAAATAAGTCAAATATAGTCAAAATGGATATTCACATGTAGTATAAAAAAAATCTAGACTTATGGAAAAAAATATTTTTTTATTTAATTAAGTGTATGCACACAAAATTACATTTTGTTAATACTAGTTAACCCAATTATTTATACCCAAAAAATTAACTTTTAAGGATCCCAATTATATATTGACACGTGTCAAGGGAATCTCAAATCTTGAAGCTTAACACCCATGCTTCATTTGTATGTGATGCTGCAACAATTTCAATTAAAATAATGATATATAGTAGCATCGGTGCTACTATGGGCACCGAAAAAGGTGCTCTTAGTGGCTTTTATATTTCAGTTGGAGAAGCTCCTTTGTCATGAACAATTTTGAAGCAAGTGACAAAACCTATATTGTCAAGTATAGGCGCAACTGCGCAAGATTGAGCATTTAGAAGAGTCACAATGGGATTCTCATGGCTTGTATATCATGTGGAGTTATGTGTTATATGTAGAGCTGTCAAAACCTAATCCGACCTGAAAAACCGGCCTGAACCGACATAAAATTTTAGGATTGAAACCCGACACGAATAGTAGCGAGTAAAGGAAAAAACCAAACACGATTAATCCGAAAACCGGGTGGGTTGAAACCCGAACTCGATCCGACCGACTCGATTTTTTTTATATATGTAAATAAATATATATTCTTTTAAATATTATAATATATTTTTTGATAAAAAACTATTAAATTTTTTTTATGATAACCATAGTATCATAATATTATTGACCCTATTTAATCATAATATTATTTTAATAATGATTAAAAATTTAAAATCTTGACTTGTGAGATCAACCCGAACCCACACAATAACCAGTTAAAACCCGACCCGACTTGATCTGTAATCCAATTGACCTGAACTCGTACTCAACTTAAACCCGAACACATCCGAACTGACGAGTTTGACACCTCCGGTCATATATATGTTCAACCTATACCACCAAATTAATGGGGCTTTCAAGCTGTGATATACATCGATTGAAATTGTCAATTTTTGTGTTTGGGCGAGGTGGTTAGAAGGATTACTGATCGAATAGGGCCAAGAAGTTGTTAATTAGGGTGCTTTTATTCATGTACCCACTTGGCCACTTGAACACACCTACGAAAGCGTTACCGAATATGTACATTCTAATGTTCTTTCCAAGTTTGGTTGATCGATTCAACCCAATGAATCATCTATCCTCCGTATATTTTGACAAGGGTTTAAACATAAATAGATGAACAGGGTTGTTCATTAATTAGAACGGTTTAAGTCTTGCACTATTTAAAAAACCACATTACGGGTAATGAAAACAATGTACTTGTTAATTAGGACGGTTAGGCTTAGTCTAGTACTTCAAGTTTATACCATCGAAAAGGATCAATCTGATTTTGTGAGGGCAAAAAAACTTTATATTAAAACTCTAGATATACTGATATATTACATCAACTCATTACGATAGATACAGGTACAGCATATAATAGTACATGGCTTGGAAAACGAACAAATTAAAGAATGTTTTTTTTTTTTCTCCTGGGCTGTGGCTTTTTACATTCACAGCAAAGTCGAACACGAGGACGTGGCGGGATCATACAACGCAGGCAACAAGTACTTCCTCCCATTGACCCCATTGGCGTTATAGCTGGCTCCAGTGGTCGGGTCCACCAAGAGGTTACCCGGGTAGCCCGGGTAGGCCCCCTTTCCGTACACACCGGGGCAGGCAGAAGCGGCCTCGAGCGGGGCCTCCTTCGGGCCTTGGTAATATCCGTTTCCGAAGGGGTTTGTAACGGTGCCGGCCAAGAGGGTTGCGAGATTGATGACCATACCGTCCACGCCCACGTCATTGTTGGGGGCCACTAGGGCCGGGCCCTGGGGCCCGTAGATGGGCTTGTGGAAGGGCCACGCGCACTGGCCCGGACACTGCTTCTCGGAGTTACCGACCCAGATGTAGGGGACCCGCTTCTTGAGGACGCCGTGGGTCCCGCAGCTGCTCCGGCAGAATCCGTCGACTGCCACGTCATCTGCGGTGAAGACCACGTTGACCGAGTTGGGGGTGTCGCCGGCCCGACGTGCGAGGCGGCGGATGTGTTGGGAGGTCAGGGATTTGCCGAGGGTGTAGTGTGGGTCTAGGGTCTGTTTTCCGACGGCGAAGGCGCCGGCGGACTTGGAGGTGGCGAGGGAGGAGTATAATTTGTGGGTGGACCCCCACCACGTGGCGACCGATGGTTGGGCGGATTTGGGTGAGGTGGAGGAGAGGGAGGAAACGAAATCGGAGAGGATGGCTCGTTGGGCAGGCTTGAATGTGCCGTACCAGACGATGTTGACGGAGAGTTTGCCGGTCAGGAGCGGGCCCTTGTGGTATTGGAACAGCATCGGCGACTGAGTCGAGTCGGCGAGTTGCCTCGCCCCTGTGAGTGAGGGGGAAAGGATGAGGAGGATGGGAAGAAAGTACAAGGTTGCCATATTTGGGGTAGGAATGATGGGGATGGGAATTTGTAGGATGATGGAGTAGTAGTAGACTAGTAGTGGGAGGAATGAATTGGTGATATGGGAGAGGAAGGGCGTTTTATAGTAGCGTTCGTTATTGAGAGGAAGGTTGTAGGAAGGAGTAAAGTTGGTAATTTGGTAGGAAGGACGCGTCTTTGGATGAGCGGAAAAAACGCGAGCGGTATGGGCGGGGAAGGGAGTGGCGTGGTGGTGGACTGGAGGTTTGCAATTGCCAGCTGGTGAGGAAGTGGGCCCCGCAGCTGCCCCCCATGTCCATGAGTATGCGTGACACCAGCTGGCGGGCAGGCAGAGTGCTCTACAATTGCGGGATTCGGGGCACCCAAAGCAGGCCAGGCCATACCATACCCGGACAAATACGTACAGGGTGCTGTCTCCTACTGTATTCTAGTCGTATAAAATACTCTATTCAGAGTATTTGAATGCTATTAATGTATTGTTTTCTTGATTTTAATATGAGCATTGTGTTTCCTTTTGTGGGTTGCAATCTCTTCCAAATCTCAAACAACAAACACACTAATATTGAACGTTTTCGTCAATATCACATTTGAACCGGAACCAGTAATACGACGAACCGCAGGTTCCAAACGAATCCGGACCAGTTCGAGGCCTACGAGGGTTTATCACGGTCAGGTTTATGGGTTCAAATTGAAGCCTGGCCCTTTCTAGGTCCAATGGTCCCGCCCCTTTTTTCCCGGATCTTATCCATTCTCTGATTCACTAAAGTACATAAAGCAAAGCAAGTAAGGGAATCACGTACGTAAAGGATAGGGTTTTTTGGGAAGAATGCACGCACTCGTACAGAATACATTGAACTTGCGTAGATTCAGAGTTTATGAACTGGCATGTAGGTGGTCCAACATCAAACCCCCAGACACTAGTCATCACCACACGTCACACACTCATAATTCACCCAACATGGACAAATGCCCACGCAAACACCATATTACCCTCCATCCTTTATTTATTGCTCTTGTATTTTCCCATGCTTTGTAATTATAGCCTTTGTTGTAGATGTCGCCTTGCATAAATTCCCCCCATGTTTAAAAAGTAAAAACAAAGTTGATAACTTTAGTAGTGTGAACTTGAGGGGTAACAAGTTTGAACAAGCATGTTTCACTATTTTGAATAAGACATACGGAGTAATTAAAATGTGTCTTCGTCAAGCATTGTATTTTTAAATTGGGTTCATCATGTTAAACTATAACTGAGAATATAAACAATATCGCAAGAATTAACTCATGTATATTTGTGTTGACATTTTCAAATGGGTTTCATATGAAACGTTAGTGTTTCAATCTGGTCATGGAACTTGACATCACATACAGATATTTGGTAATATGGTGTCGGATCGGATATGAGCCCAATTTTCATTGGGCCGTATGGTTTGGGCCATTTCACAAGTTAGGACAAATTAAAGCAAGTGAAAATAGTAAATCCACTGAACCAATTGATACGGACAGATAATAAAACGAAATATCCTCAAAACAGAGCCAGCAACAATGATACTGTGAAGAAATTATTGCAAAAATGTAATCAGGGAGAGATGAAGGACCGATAAACGATTACGTTATTTCTTTTCTTTTTTTGGTCGAACGGTGACTCTATTTCTAAAAGTGTAGTAAAGTAAAGCCATCGCATCACATTAGATATCATTAAGGTTCTAATGACGTCAGTAGCAAGGTTAGAAATTTGATGTGTGGTTGCTTGTTAAGGCTAGTACTTTACTATTTGAGGCCGAGAAGAAGAGGTCGTGTCATTTAGGGACAATGTGACACTTAAAAATCGAAACTCGAGTCTTTTCGTATCAATAGAAATAAGTACTCCCTCCGTCCCAAAATGTTTGTCCGGTTTCCATATCGGGCGTCCCAAAATGTTTGTCGTACTATCCCCTCTTTTCATTTATATCTACACTTTACTCAATCTCTTTCCTACTTTATCTACACTTTATTTACTCTCTTTCCTACTTTATCTTTTTCCTTCTCTCTCCTTCTCTTTACTCCATTAAAACAACCTCCATTAAAACATCCCCCATTAAAATCATTTGGAGCCCCATCACAAAATTGTGAATACGTTGATATCCCCCATTAAAATTTTTGTGTGTTTGTCGGGTTATTCTACCCATGAATATGGAGCCCCATTTCATGCATTTGGCAGCCCAAAAAAATTGTAAAGATGCAGCCCAAATAAATGCCCCATTATAAAAGCGTAAGGATGAATGATTTGCCCCATTTCATTCCATTTGTACGCTTGCCTCTCTAAACACTCTCACAAACCCTAGGAGCGGCGCCTGAGAGCTTTGCTTGCTCTCTGAAATCTTGCCTTGGTCTCCCGAATTTGTCTTCAACAACACTCAAATTCCTTCGATCTCGGTATGCTTCCTTTGATTTCGCCTTGATTTCTTCCCTCTTCTTTCTCCTCTAAATCTGGGCTGATTAGGGTTCGATTTCTATGTGCAGATGGATCGCAAGTGCCCTTTCCAGGAAGTGGGTCGCAAGTGCTTTCACACCATGACCGACGAGGAAGTGGAAGCCTTGTTCGCCCATTCTGATGGTGATGATGATTGTGACTCCCAAGCTCCCTCCGATTCTCAAACCTCCTCCGACTCTGTCTGCTCCCAACATCCGATTTGTGAGCGGAGCTATGGGTGCAAGGGAAACCATTACTTTAGTTGTGGCCAGTCCCAGGAATCTGTTGAGGGCATCTTGCGGTCCGAAGGTGGGGAGCCTGTTGACCAAGTGCGTCTTCCCTTGTCTCCGGGGAATGGTGTGAAAGTGGGAGCTCAAGCTTCAACCATTGATGACCCTAAAGAGCTTGATGGCGTAGTAGCATCAGATGTGAAGCCTGATGCTTAGATAAGTCCCCTCTTTTCACTTGTATTAGCTTCTGTTATTTGTATGATGTGTTGGACATGTGTCTTCTGTTGTGTGTCCCCTTTTGAATGCTCTCTGTTGATGTTGTGGACTGAGACTGTTTTTCTGCTGGTTTGTTGTATGTTGAAACTGATGTTGAGATGTTATGTGGTTGGTGCATGTTGAAACTGATGTTGTATGTGTTTCTGTTGGCTTGTTGTATGCTTGATTATGTGGATGATGTGGAATGACATTGAGTTGGTGATCCCTGTTGGGTGAATGTGTTGGATGAATGTGTCTCCTATGAGTTAGAACTTGTGCTTACATGAGAATCAATGACGAGAACTTGCTATGTGTTCTCAGAGAATTTTTTTTTTGGTAATCGATGAAGAAATTTTTTTTGGGAGCCTGAGATTAAAATTCTGATTTCATTTTACCATTACATGCATTTGGAAACCGGCCATGATTATGTGGCTGAATTGAGGCCTTTGTATGTGAATGTGTTTTGTGGAATTGAATTTTAATCAATGATGCAAAAGGGGAAAACTGAGATTGCCTTTCTTTCTTTTTTAAATCAATGATGAGTCTTTTATAAACTGAGAATACAAATCACATATATCTACAAATTTGTTGTTATACTATAGGAAACCGGCCATGAATTTGGCTGAATTGAGGCCTTTGTATTTCAATGAGTGTTGTGGATTGGTTTGAATTCAATGATGGTTTAGGAGACACCTGAGATTTTTTTTTTAAATCAATGATGAGTCCTTTAACTGAGAATGACTTTCTTTGCATTCACATATGCATGAGTTGCAAAAGGAAACCGGCCATGAATATGTGGCTGAATTGAGGCCTTTGTAATTCATTGTTTTATGTGGAGGAGGATTTCATTCAATGATTGAATAGGGGACAGCTGAGATTGTCATTGTCATTACACACTTGGTCATTAAGATTCCAAAAAGCCACATATTTTCCCTTAACCATCTATACAAAAGGCTAGTAATTACACAAAAGTGGATGAATGTTTAATTACATCCTAGTTGAATTGACTATCCTCTAGCAATTCATCTTCATTGTCTTGGTCTCCATTGTTGGGTTGATTCCCTTGTGTTTCTGTTTCTGGTTGTTGAGCTGCTTGGCTTGCTTCTGCTTGGCTTGCTTCTGTTGCATTTCCAACTCCATGAATTTTGTTCCATGCTTCAATAACTGCCCAACTAGGTGCTTGCACTTGTTCTGGTAAATTCCCCTCAGCTCTTAATCTGTTCTTGTTGACATGTGGGACATCATAGTCATTGCTCCCTTGTGCTTTTAGTATCTCATTCATGACATATTGTAATGTCATCCACACATTAGCTAGTGTTGTTGGTTGTAGCTCATAAAATGCTTCCTTCACTACATCTAGCATGAGATCAATATTCTTGGGCATCTTTTTATGCATTAATGACTGGATGCTTCTGAAAAACCCAAGGTCTAAGATGTTTAAATCCGGACTGTTTGGTGGTTGTTGAATCAATATGAATGTGAAATCCTCTTGCCGATACACTTCTTGCCATTCTGCATCATCTTGAGTGATATGAGCTTTTGCATTATCTTGTTGGATGAATATGATCTTATGCCCTGGATGTTCTGGCCATTTTGATTTTATTGCTGGGACTATTTGGTCAATTAGCATCCTTCTAGTGACATTCTTGTTGACTGATTCTACCAGCTTTGTTACAACTGTCCCCTTCTCCCTATTTTTTGATTTCCTTTTTGCTGCCTCTTGATAAGTGAATGGAAAGATCCCTATCTTTCCATCAAATGTGCATTGCCCCTCTGCATTGAATCTTGGTCTGGAAACTGCTGCTGTGAACATCACTTTTGGTATAAACTTGCTTGAGCTAGCAGCTCTGTACTTGCCCCTTTCATTTTGAGCTAGATATACTCTTTGTGTCTTCTTGCTTAGATGAAACCATTTTTCATCAATATGGACAAAATCATACATGCTGTAATATTGCTTTTTAGTTTCTGCAGTAGCACCTTGCAAGAGACTTAAGATCCACTCTAACCTGGTTCTCATGTTTGCATCTTTGAGGCCAGGGTGGAGTGGATTGGTATGTGGCCGTATCATTTTTCTCTTGACCATTCTATGAGTTGTGCTTTTTGACAGTGCTAGATGGCTAGCTAAATCTCTGATGCATGATCTGTCTCCCATGTTGATTTCAGTGATTTTTGTTGCTTCCACTTGTATTCTTTTCCTACCACAGTTATGATATTTGGTGCTGACATTGGGCACTTGTGATGCACTTTCCTGCTCCTTGTATGTGTTCCATAACCTAGATATTGTTCTTTTTGACAGATCAAATTCCAAGGCAAGATCCTTGAATGCACTCTTTGGTAGATGTCCCCCACTTGCCACTTGCAGAAGCTTCATGAGTATGTACATCTTTCTATCAGAGCTGAGTCTGGTCTTGTAGCGCTGAGGATGTGAACTTGCTACTGGTTGACTTTCTGGTGTTGTTTGATGCTGACCTGCTTGTTGGCTGTCTCCATTAATGGAAGGTTCTTCTTCCATGCCTCTGATTGGCTCGTTAAGATCAAGTAGGAAAACATGCTGGTTAGTGTCACAACTTTCTTCTTCTTGAGGAAATTCATTTAAGTCAAACACTGAAGCCATCAAGGCCAGACAATGATGCAGAAAAAAAAGATGCCCTCTCTTTTCACTAAATGCTCTGTTTTTTTTGAGTAAATGTGCTCTGCTGCTCAGAAATGGAAGGAAGGAATGTGCAGAAAGGTTAAAGAAGAAGAAGACTCTACAGTGCAAGATTTGAATTCCATTCGTGTGCATTGTTTTTATTGGTTGATTATGTATGAGCTGCTCTCTGATTGGCTGAGCAGAAGTCACACGGATTATGCCCCTTTGAATTGTAAACATTTGTTTGTAAATTTAGATTTTGCTCTCTGTTGTGTGTCAGATTGTACAGTTCATTTTTTGTACTTTAAACCCACTATATTGAGCTCCTTAAATGCTGTGCCCTCTGTCCTTTTGGACAAACATATTGGGACAGAAATCGGTTCAAAGTAGTGCTAGCATTACACGTTTGACATTTCAAATAACACGTGGGCGCTAAAACCAATTTCTCAATTGCTGATTATTTACAGGCAAACATCGTATATGATGATGGCACATTGGCACCACACACTTGTAATACGTTTATACAAGTTTCAAGCTTTTGATCGAGCCAAGGATTTCAGCTTATTAATTACAGGTTTGATTGGCATGGGTTTTAATATTAGAGCGACTTGGACTTGAAAGCGGTGATGGAAGCAGAACGAGTTTAAAGGGGGACACAATTTGTGTAGGAGATTCGATAAATCAATAATAAACGATAAATTTAATTATGCTATGTATGAGGTCTAATTATGCAAAAACAAATATCTAGTTTGTAGAAAAAATTGAAGAAAAATACATTAAATATGAATAAAAAAGCAAAATGATGCTATTAGGAATTGAACCTTGGTGGGATGAAAACAAAATTGAACAATAGACCATCTAGACTAGTTGAACTTCATGCCATATTAATGCAATTTTTTTTAAAGTATATTGCTATTTAGCCTAAAAGTTAATACATATGCCGATAATAAACCCGAGGGGAGGGGGTACGGGCATACTCATGCCCCCAGGTCCGTCTATGCTTGAAAGGTTAGGTTGGTGTGACAATATCAGTGACGTTACTTTCAGTTTCGGTTTGGTTGGGGTGACAATGTCAATGACCTTACGAGGGATAGGTTTAGTATCCGTTCGGCACCTCTCCGTTGTCCCTCCCCGCTAGTGAAACGTTGTTCTCTACAGATACAAGAGTACATAATCAGGCGTCTTTAGTTAGTAGAATTACGCCCACATTACCCCTTTTTCCGTTAGTGTCGAACGAAGCTTACGGAGATCACAAATTGGTCATATAGAGGTCAATCTATATAAGCCCGGTTCATGAATGTGAAATGCTTCATATATTATCAAATTATTGTGATTTAAAAAAAAGTATCACATCTATTTTAAAAGTACATCCTCGTCTTGTCAACTTCAACCATATATGCTTCCACAAAAAAAAAAAACTTCAACGATATAAGCTACAAAATTTTGAGCACGATATATAAGCTAATTGAATTCTAGATTTTATTTACTATTTAAAAATAAGTAACAAAATATGTAAATTAATTATTTAGTCAATACCATTTTATAATGAATAGTATAGTTTTTGTATTCCCATTCTGCCATTCATAGATGTATGGGAAGTAAAGATTTCACAATTATTAAAAGCACATGCGAAGAAATGGAACAAACACACCTTCGGAAACACTTTTGAGCAACTCAAAACTGTAGAACAAGAATTAACCATAATCCAACATCGAATACAAACGACACCAATTCCCAGCCTCATTCAAAAGCAACTCCGATTAATAGAGAAAAAAGATAAAATCTTAAGATTTCACAAGATGTATTGGAAACAGAGAGCAAAAGACAAGCACATAAAATTGAATGATGCAAACAACGGATATTTCCATAAAATAGCTAGTGGGAGGAGAAATCGGAAGCTTATAAAAGAAATTAGAACAAATACCGGAACCCAAGTGACAGGAGAAGAGAACATTAGGAATGAGGTTCGAAAGGATTTCATATTACGATATAAATCCGAACAAATTAACGAAAAACTACTACACAGCTACTTGAACCTGATAAACTGCGAAGTAACTGAAGCAGATAATGAAGAACTCATTAAACCCGTAACTAATGAAGAAATCCATCAAGCTATTATGCAAATAGGATCAGATAAGTCCCCAGGACCAGACGGCATGTCGGCCGGATTTTACAAAAAATATTGGGACATCGTAGGACCCTCAGTTATTAGAGCTGTTAAAAGTTTTTTCCACTCAGGGAAAATACTGAAACAAATCAACCATACCTTTATCACGCTCTTATCAAAAAGAGAAAACCCAGAGTCAACAAACCACTTCCGACCCATAAGTCTTTGTTCAACCATTTATAAAACCATTGCGAAAATTATCACGGAAAGGCTTAAACGAGTGATGGAAAAGCTCATACACCCCTTACAAGGTGCTTTCGTTCCTAATCGATCGATCCAAGATAACGTTCTTATCGCGCATGAAATCCTCCATTCCTTTAGGGGGAGGAAAGGAAAAGACGGATGGCTAGCTATCAAACTAGATATGGAGAAAGCATACGATCGTGTTGATTGGAAGTTTCTAACTAAGGTAATGGAAAAATTCGGATTTTGCAGTACCTTCCTTAACTGGATTAAGGAATGCACCCAAACAGTATCCTTCTCGGTACTAGTCAACAACGGACCAACTGAACCTTTTATGCCTGCTCGAGGGCTCAGACAAGGAGACCCCTTATCACCCTACCTCTTTATCCTTGGAATGGAAATTCTTGCAAGAAAACTGCAGCAGATAAGTAACAAACCTCGGGCCCCGATTGGATTTTCTCTGGCTCGTGGAGGCACTAGAATTCCGTTCCTTGCATTTGCAGACGACATTATTGTTTTCAGCAAAGCCAACCAAAACGCATGTGAACAAGTAAAGCAAGTGATTGAAGAATATTGTGCTATTTCAGGTCAAAAGGTAAACTTCCACAAGTCCACTTTTCACCCCTCTAAATCCGTAGACAATCAAGGAAGAATGAGGATCCAACAAACACTCTGTATAACACAAATGTCAGACCTAGACAAATATTTAGGTTGTCCCATGATTAACGGCAAGGTTAGCAAGGAAACATTTAAGGACGTTGTAGGAAAAACCAAAACACAATTAACCAAATGGAAAGCCAATGGTCTGTCCCAAGAGGGGCGATCTACCTTGATCCGCTCAAACCTAACAGCTAAACCAAATTACATAATGCAAAGCTTCATGTTACCCACGAGTATTCACAACGAACTTGATCAAATAAACCGATGCTTCCTATGGAACAAAGACCGTAACTATAAACCCTTGATCGGTTGGGATCGAATTTGCAAACAGAAGGAATACGGAGGCCTGGGAATAAGAAAATCAGAGCATACAAATAAAGCTCTACAGATGAAACTGTTATGGAAAATACTCGCCGAACCAAACAACATCTGGGTGCGCCTGGTTACAGAAAAGTACATCAAAGGAAATTTCATCCTCACATATAAAAAACAAGCAAACACATCGTGGCAATGGTTGCAGCTGATGAAACTACGACCCGAATTCAAAGAAGGTCTGATTTGGCAGGTGGGTGATGGAGAGTCAATAAATTTTTGGACAGACAATTGGGCAATTAGTGAACCACTACAGAACTATGCCATAGATCCGGAAAACATTAATGAGGAAAGGAAGGTGAATAGCTTCATTACTAACAACAGAGAATGGAACCACAAAGAGCTCACTCAAATACTACCACAAGATATAGTTGACAAAATCACTTCAGTTCAAATACCGGAAAACCCATTACGAGACCGCCTATATTGGGCCCCGAGCAAAAATGGGTGGTTCTCGACAGCCTCGGCTGTGAGCTTGGTAGCTAAAACAAACATGCTCAATGTGAGTCAAAATAACTGGATTTGGAAACTAGACACATTCCCAAAAGTCAAGAACTTCCTATGGAAAATAGACAAAAACGGATTGGCGACAAAAGATAGACTACGAGCCAAACACGTGGTAGTCCCCCAAACTTGTAGTATGTGCAACGGCGCGAATGAGGATATCAACCACCTGCTCATAGAATGCCCACACACGCAGAACATTATCCAACAAATTAACCCTGTAACAGCGGAAGATACTAAACTTTGACACTACTGGCAAAACACCAAAAGATATCCCAACAGAGTTTCGTCAACTAATTGGCACAGATAGGTTCACAGAACTTGCCGTAGCATGGTGGTGTATTTGGCACGAAAGGAATATCATAGTTTTCCAACAGCCACCAAACAATGGTATCATAGACCTCCTACAACTCATCCGGGCCCAAAACAATAGCTGGAAAAGATCAAGGAAATGGATAGAAGATGAGGAATTGGAAATGAAAAAATCAAGCAAACCAAAACGAAAGAAACGGAACACATCATGGGAAAAACCGGAGAACGGATTCATCAAGATTAATTTTGATGGCTCGAAACTCAATAACGAGTCAACCTCAACCGGATTTGTATTAAGAAATCACAAGGCAGAAGTCATCTCCATAGGGGCAACGAAATATGGACATAATTCAATTTTGACAACCGAGGCTCTTGGCCTTCGGGATGGAGTCAAAAGAGCTAAACAACTAGGCTACAAAAAGATTGAAATAGAAGGTGATAACTTGATAGTCATCGAAGCTACCAAGGGAACACGAAAATGCCCTTGGCAGATCGACTTACTGATCTCGGATATTTGGGCCTTTCTCCAAAGTTTCGAGTCAGTCAAGATTAAGCATGTGAGTAGGGATCTTAACGTTGTGGCTGATAAAATCGCGAAATTGGGCCACGAAATCCCTACACATCGCATTGGGAACCACCAAGAACTTATTGTTCTCATCCGAAAGGATGCTCTAGGTCGTCCTCCTTAGGTGGACTCCTAATTCTTACCTTATCAAAAAAAAAAAAAAAAAAAAATAGATGTATGGGAAGTGAGTTTTCATTGAGTTTTTATAAGTACTTGTTGGCATTTCTAATTAAAGTTAGAAGTTGGGCAAAATTAAACAGGTTGATATCAATATCTTATTTTAACTGATTTAGAGTAAATAAATATTGAAAGCAAGTGGTGACCTATAACATTGATACATAATCATTTGAGAAATACATTTAATAAACATGTATGCAAAATAAATAAGAGGTTCACACTTGACACATTCAGATCTAGCAGGCGGCCATGCTGTTTTATTTTTGATCGGTTCCTTCCAGCAGCACATGCATGCTGTCATCCGAGTTCAGTCGTGACCGTAAATGCATTCTTACACTAATGGGTTTGGGCCCCAAGGATCCTCTTATCCCATTCTTTATGGTCCTTTTTGTGTCTCTTCTTTTTGATTGGTGGAATACAAATAAAAAATGAAAAAGATATTGTCATATTGTAAAAATTATAATAGAATAATCTATTGTAACCAATCAAAATGAGTGGGATCCTTGCTGATTTGGCTAATGGGTGCAACATGTACATATAATAAACTAAATTTACAAAAAGAAAAAAATTAAAATTAACAAATAACTTGAAAAATATAATATTTATGTAAGTGCACAAAAATTCGCCTTTAATGCACTTAGGTAGCTCATTCGTATTTCTTCTTCTCCAAACACCTTTAATGACCTAGAACCTGCAAAATAATGGACAGAGGGGGTGAGGACCGCCTGATCCACCTCCGATGCCTAAGTCAGAAGAACAGTTGTTTGAGAGAATGTCGACGGTAAAAGGCGATAATTGCGAGAGAAAAGCTAGAAAATGCAAGTTGCGAATTACCTCTCCATACATGGCGAAGACATATATCTATAATGGAAGAGAGAGGGTAGAGGAAGAATAAGTTTATCTCTAGCGATTACTTGCTAGTTGCTACCCAATCCAGCGACAATTCTATCTTCGTGCAAAGATAGAACCTTCTATTATAATTGCTTAACCGCCTCATTATTTTTAGGAAAAAAATTTAAAGATAAAAACATAATTAATAAAAATACCTTTATGGCGGAAGATAGAGAAAATATTTATGCTGATTAATTTTCTCACTCACAATTTACAAACAATATTCGAATTTACCAAAATAATACCCACCGGCCACCACACATTAGAAAAACTCTTAAAAACCTATTTGAATTACAACTTTACAATACTATTTTACATTATTTAAAAAAGTAGCATTATAATTTATATGTTATCAAAAACAATAATTGCACTTGTATTAATAAATTTTTGCATTATCAATTTATCATACATTATTATGGATTATGTTGTTGTTGTTATATTTCACTGAGATATGATACTTAATCAAAAAAGGTCTTTATATTTTAAAAAGTAATATTCAACAAAAATTGTCTCTAATATTCGGCAAAAAAAGAGGCCTTTAAGACTTTAGACAAAAATATTAATTTCTAACCTATAGTAGTGAATCATGTAAAAGTGATATCTAAGGAGAGAAATGATAATGAACTCGTTGGTTTGATTGCGTTACATCAAAGGCCGAGATGGCTCACATGTAAACTAATTTGCTTTCGAGGATGTAAAACGTAACAAATGATCATGTATATTCATTTAGTTTAACTATGTCTTTTCAAATGACAATATTGTGAATTGAATTAATTCAATGAGTTTCGGATTTCAGTTCAATTGCATTTAAATCAATCGAATTTGGTTTATTTAAAATTTAAAATTGTGGATCTCAACCCCAAAAATTTCAGACTCCGTAGATCGAGTTGTTGATTCTGGTCATATTTTAACATGTATAATTATCGTTCATTATATTCAACTAAAAAAAATTATCATTCATTTATTAAACCTTATTAGAAGACTCAATACCCTTTAATAACTTCCTACATAAGCGGAGGCCCTCTTTTATAAGCCCTTAACGTGGTCTAGCGAGCTACATAGAGCCCCTCCCTCCCTTCATTAAGAAAACAAAAACCCACACCACCAAATCACTATTAATATGGGCTCGTTGCCAGGCCTCGAGAAGCCACATGTTGTGTGCGTGCCGTTCCCGGCGCAAGGCCACATAAGCCCCATGATGAACCTAGCCAAGCTCCTCCACTCCCGTGGCTTCCACGTCACGTTCGTCCTGACCCACTTCAACCGCGCCCGCCTCATGCGCTCCCGTGGGCCTGGTGCCCTCGACGGTCTCCCTTCGTTCCGCTTCGTCTCCATCCCCGATGGCCTCCCGCCCTCCGACTCCCCGGACGCGACCCAGTCGATCCCCGACCTCTGCCAATCCATCGACCGTAACTGCCTTGGCCCGTTCACCGACCTCCTCGTGGGGCTCAATGAGGCGTCCGAGAGGGGCGAAGGGCCCCGTGTGAGCTGTATTGTTTCGGACACGGCCTCCACTTTTACTTTGAAGGCGGCCGAGGCGCTCCGGATTAAAGAGGTGTTGCTATGGACGGCTAGTGCTTGTGGGCTTCTCGGGTACGATCAATATGCACGACTTGAGAGACAAGGCTATACTCCTTTCAAAGGTATATAAATGCTCTAACTCCTATATCCATTTAAATGAGAAAGAGCCAACCTAGCTAGTTATGTTGTGTGTATCTACACGAGAATGAGAGGGATTAAATTTAATTAAACCCATACCATATAGAGAGCAGTTAAGTGGACTGTGCCATATCCAGTACTCCGTATTTGTTTTAGTGAAATGTCCAAATCTAGTTTGAAAACGAATGAAAGTTTCCAAGGCAAGATAGAATTTTAAATTGTACAATTAAAGTACATTAGCCGTATCGGAATATTTGAAATCATACCCTAAAATCAATTTTCGGTCGGATGAAAGTCATTTAAAGAAATTCTGAAATTGTTTTAACTCCGTTGGTAAGTTAATATACTAGCGTCAAATTTCGGTGCGTTGAGACTAGATGAGTGACGGATTTTAGATCAATTTTAGATTTCAGGTCGGGATTCACTATTTAATCTAAAAGTCTAAGTCAATGGGTAGAGTTTTTCCCTTCCTAATGTAATAATAGGTATTTTGTTCACATGCATGCTTCATATGGGGGAAGATGTATATTCTCCGACAAGTCCCCTCAAGTGGTAGCTAACCTGACCTGATTAGCACTTGATAATTCGGCGGGTCTAGCATTCTCACTCTCTTTTATAACTAGCCCGATTTGGTTTTTGTTTCAGTTAAAATGGGTTATTAGCATCTCATTCTCTTTTTAGCTATATACCTGGTTTTTGAATTTTTTCCCTGGAAAATCAAACCCGGACCGGATTCGCTCTGATAACATGTGAAATTCTAGTGAACCGAGATTAGATGTATCAAGTTTTAGATCAATTTAAGATATAAGGTCGGGATTCACTGTTTAATCCAGAAACTTAAGTCAATGAGTAGAAATTTCCGTCCTTCGCATGCTCAATGTGAAAAAGATATTCCGACATATGATATATAATTACTGACATGTATCAATAATTTGTTTTTGGCAGAATTCTGACATGTAGCAATAATGGAATGAGTAACAAAGTAGCTAGATAATTTAATACTCCATCCGTTTCATAATAAGTGTCGTTTTAGCACTTAAAATTTGTTTCATAATATGTATCGTTTTAGGTTTTCAAAGTGATTTAATAGGAGTGAATGATAATAATTTTTATTGGAATGTGTATAGTTGACTAAAGTTGTTCATGCATTGGCAAAAAAATGTAATGAGTGGTAAGATTAAGAAAAAGTTGTAAGTTTTAAAGTGAATGATTGTTTTTCTTAAAAACTGTGTTAAGAGCTAAAACGACACTTATTGTGAAACGGAGGGAGTATACTTTAGGGTTGAAAGATAATTTAAAGTGCTATTCCCTATAGTTTCGAGTCTTTCGAACAAAAAAATTACTACTCCCTATAGTAATTATATCTAGGCTCGTCCTCACCAACGGGCAACATAATATGGGACCGTTTAATTGGGCCAAGTGAAGATTCTTCATGCATTGTCGTATTAATCTTGAGTTTCGATCATATCAAAGATGCTTGCTTGGATAGAAGAACAAGAACTGTTTACATTGCATCATATCGATCAAGGTTAATTTTGGTGGACAAAGCGATATGTACAATATGCACCAACAATATGTGTATATACATATATCACTTGCATACTTGTAAGTTATAACCTAATCATCTTATTAAATTTGTACGTACATGTACAAAAACATGCGTGTGTAACACGTCCCAGATGCTAGCGACATGACAAACGGGTATCTGGACACAACCATAGACTGGATTCCATCAATGGAAGGCATACGCCTCAAGTACATACCGACCTTCATAAGAACAACCGACCCGGACGACTTCATGTTCAACTACTTGAAGGCCACAATGGAGCGATCCCGCAACGCCTCAGCCATCATCTTCAACACGTTCGATGCGTTAGAGCACGACTTCCTCGCCTCATTAGCTCATGACTTCCCTCCTCTCTTCCCAATCGGCCCGCTCCACACACTCACGAGCCACGTCCGAGACCACGAAACCGAGTCCATGGGGTCCAACCTTTGGAAAGAGGACCAACGTTGCATCGAGTGGTTGGACTCCAAGAAACCGGGCTCGGTTGTGTACGTCAACTTTGGTAGCATTACCGTTATGACGAACGAGCAACTCATCGAGTTCGGCATCGGGTTAGCCAACAGTGGGAAGCACTTCTTGTGGGTGATAAGGCCGGATCTTGTAACGGGCAAAACCGCGGTATTACCACCGGAGTTTGCCGAGGAGACTAAGGAGAGGAGTCTTTTGGTGGATTGGTGTGACCAAGAGAGGGTGTTGAGTCACAACGCGGTTGGCGGGTTCTTGACACATAGCGGGTGGAACTCGACGATGGAGAGCATTTGCGCGGGGATTCCTATGATTTCGTGGCCGTTTTTCGCAGATCAGCAGACGAATTGTTGGGCGTGTAGTGACGTGTGGGGGGTTGGAATGGAGATTGATAGTGATGTGAAGAGGAAGAATGTGGAGAGACAAGTGAGGGAGTTGATGGATGGAGAGAAGGGAGTTGAGATGAGAAAGAAAACAATGGAGTTGAAGTTGCTTGCTGACAAGGCCGTTGCTAAGAATGGTGGAGATAGTTGGAAGAATCTGGAGAAGTTAATTAGCCAAGTGATGGTCTCTCCAGAGTAAATTGACCACCAATCAATTGGGATGTTATCTTTCTCAATTCCGTTCACTTTGTTTGGTTGTGTGTCTTTTTCAATTTGTAGTTCAATGGGTAGGTATAGTCCAAGTTTGAGCACGGCCCTATGGTGTTTTGGGCTTGGATATGGAGCTTTAATTTGATGTAATAATGGTATTGTCTTTCCCGTTTTGCTTTGCATTTGTTGGTGTGCATCACTCCATTTCAATTGATTGGGATTCACCTTGTCAACTAGTAATCCCTGCCGTTTTGCATTGCATTTGTTAAAGAGTAATTAGAAACTTAGTAATGCTCGACCAAAAAAAAAAAAACGTAGTAGTGATAAATTGAATAGTAGTAAATAAACGAAACAGGTTGAAACTTGTGATTTGAACGCAAGGACTAAAGCATCTATACTATATATTAAAACCGGAGAATTTCGAGCCTCCACGTTAATTCTGACCCCATTTTATTAACAATTTTATATGTTTTATTTTTCTTAATTATCTAATCTTTAACTTTATGTTTTTTTGTTACCCATCAAATATCTATCTTTAAAGGCATACTCCTTATTTTTTATCTTTAATTTTTTTTTAAAGGCATACTCCTTAATTTTATCTTCAAATTATTTATCTTTAATTTTTTTTTAATATCTAATCTTTAATTTTATCCATATTCTTACTCATCTAATATCTATCTTTGAAACAATATTATCTATCTTTAAAATTTTCTTCTATAAAAGATATATATTAATTAACTTAACTTTTCAATTCTCATTTTAATCTATATATATATAAGAATTAAAATATAGTATAGATTATAGTAAATACACAAATTAACAAAAAAAATGACCATTACCCGTACATGGTACGAGTCTTCAACTAGTTAATTCGGTTTTAAAAGAAGATCCTTTTTACATTTATACAACACACAGGATATTATCTATGAAAAGAGAGTGTCAAGAAGAGGTTCATTCCGCTCCAGTTCTCGGTACATGAAAATGGAAAATTCCGGTCCTGACCAAGTTTTTATAAAATTTAATAATAAAATAAATTTAAATAAAATAATACTAATTTTATTATTATATAGTATATTTTCGATATTTAAGTTTCACATTTATATTATATACTTAATAATAATGTTATATTTTCATTATTCATATATGATTTTTCTAACAATATTATCATTTTTTCATATAAAAAAGTATATTTCTTACAAAAAATTATTATTTTTAAATAAAAATCCGGTCCAAAACCGGACCGGACCCGATTCATAAGATTGGGGCAATCCGGTCTCGGTCCGGTCCAGTCCGGTTTTGAACCCATGCCCACCCCTAGAGAAGATACGAAACCCTAAACACTAAACTTATAAATATAATTTTTGATACATTATACACTTAAACCTCTATAAATTAATAGAGTTGAGACCGGAGTATTTTATTATTTTATAAAGATATTAATTCATCGATAAATTAATATTTATTAATTTGTAGAGATTTTAGCAATAGAATATTTCCAATTAAATAATACCAAATATTGTCATTGAACCAAAAATAATACCAACTACAAAAATCATAAAAGTATAGTCAAACTATTGAAATATTTGCTAAAAATAAAATATGGACAATTTCCGAACAAATTTACTATGATTGGTATTATTGTACATTCCTTATACAGTAATTATTAATTTATAGTTTAATTGAGACCTTATATTTCTATAGTGTTTTTTAAAAATTATATTATTTTATCGAAAATCGTCAAATTTAACACTAGCCCAAGTCGGGACTGGAGAAAAATATTAATTTACCATATTTATTAATTTATCGAGTATTAATTTATAAAAGTTCTACTGTATTACTATTTAATAATCATTTTTCGGAATATATATAGTATTATATACGGAGTATATAGCAACACGTTTGTTCTTACTTCTTACTTACCTAATAACTTACGTTTCTATATGACTATAGTCTATATGCAAGAAGACGTACGGAAGAAAGCTCTCGATCGAATATGAATTCATATTAAGAACGTGTTTATGGTCGAAATATCTAGAACGTACGTGCTCCTCTGTCTAATCTCTGCCCACCTCTTCCTATACGAACGTTAGATAATAGATGTGATCTCTGCCTACATCTTTCTGCATCTATCTATATTTCTAAATTAGGATAAAGACTTAAAACATTTGGTCTCTAAAAAATAAAATCCTGAAAATAAAATTAAAAATAAATTTTAATTCAACAAAATCAGCTGTAAATGTAGAATGTAGGATTGAAAAATATTCACATATATAAGTGGAACTGTGGAAGGTTTGTTTTATAAATTATAACCACGTACACACCCACAATTCTAGCTACCTTAGTGCCCATCCCTAACAAACCATACTCATAAACCAAGTCGACCATGAATATGGGCTCGTTGCAAGGCCACGAGAAGCCACACGTTGTGTGCGTGCCATTCCCGGCGCAAGGCCACATAAACCCCATGATGAACCTCGCCAAGCTCCTCCACTCCCGCGGCTTCCACGTGACCTTCGTCCTGACCCACCACAACCACGCCCGCCTCCTCCGCTCCCGCGGGGCCCGTGCCCTTGACGGCCTCCCTTCGTTCCGCTTCGTCTCCATCCCCGCCCTCCGACTCCCCCGACGCCACCCAATCCATCCGCGACCTCTTCAGCTCCCTCGACCGCAACTGCGTGGACCCATTAACCGACCTCCTCAGAGGCCGCTGAGAGGGGCGAAGGTCCCCGTGTCAGCTGCATCGTGTCGGACGCGGGCTCCATGCTTACGTTGAAGCCCGCGGAGGTGCTCGGGATCAAGGAAGTGTTGTTATGGACGGCTAGTGCTTGTGGGTTTCTTGGGTACAATCAGTTTGCGCGACTTGAGAAACAAGGCTATACTCCTTTCAAAGGTATATTTAACCTATTTACCGAAAAAAAGAACTAGTTGTTTATTTAAGGCGATTTACCCACCTTCGATAATAGTTTTGGTTCCGTATTGATAAGGATCACGAATCAGGTAAATCGATTTATACCGACCAACTTGACCTAGTAAAATATGAATAGTTACTTTGAATTTTAGTTGCCAACTGATAGTATTTGTATCCAATTTGATGAGAAAAAGATGACGCGACAAATGAAGTATCGTGGGGAAGTATAAGCATAGAGGACAATAAAGTGGACTGGTGCCAAATCTTGTACGAAAAATGCAAGGTCGCACATGGAGTAACCAAGAAATGTATACAATTAAAACACTTCCAATAGTTAATTCCATACTATTTACATATGCTTTTTTTTATTTGGATCAAGCGCATCCTTCTAACCTATAGTACTATTTATATATGTACACGTACAACTTATATTGAATTAACTATGAAATTAACATCCATTTTTTTTGGTAGAAATGAAATTAACATCCATAGATTGGATGAATTTACTATGAAATTAAATATTTGTAGTTTGTAGATGCTAACTACATGAGAAACGGGTATCTGGACACAACCATAGATTGGATTCCATCTACGCAAGGCATACGTGTTATCTACTGAACCGAAGGAGAATTATAGAGATGAACCGGTTCAGTCTTCATCTTTTGTCAAACCCGAACGAGCGCCCAACAAACACGACGGCGTGACCTAGGGATTGTAATCTTGCCTTTATTTTTGTTCCCATATATATACTAGCTATCTGTAATAATTTCAAGCGCAGCTTGTAAACTCTCATCCTTCTTCACTCACTAATGAAAATACCAAAAAGGTTCCCTCAATAGGGAGCTACCAAACACTGTGTTCTTCCTTGCTGTTCATGCTTGTTTTGAGCCAAGCTAACTTCTTTCCTGTAGCTTCATAGGGTCTGTTATGGTATCAGAGCAAAAAGGGTAGAATCTGTGAAGAATGGCTCAAAACGGAGGTGGTGACGAGTCGTTTGAGAACGAGTTTGCAGTCGAAAACCAGAACTTGGGTCCTGCTTCTACAACACGAGGGATGGATGCTCTTCAGCCAGATACAAATGATGTTCTTTACCTCCAGCATTCGGACCATCCAAACTACTCCCTTTCTACTCAGCTTCTCAACGATCGCAACTACCATCATTGGAAGCGTTCGGTTGAGGTATCTCTTAAAGCCAAGAACAAAATCGTTTTTGTTAATGGTAAATGTGTGAAAACTGACTCTGATTCTCCAATGTTTGCTAAGTGGGAAAGATGTAATAGCATGGTAATGTCTTGGTTGTTGCATTCTGTTGAGAGAGATATTGCAGAAACTTTGCTTTATTGTGATTCTGCTGTTGAAATTTGGGATGATTTAAAAATGCGTTTTGGGTCCCCTAACTGTACAAGGCTGTTTCAAGTTCAAAGCTGTTCAATGTGTGTCAAGGAAGCCAAGCCATAACTGCATATTATAGCAAGTTCAAGAAGTTATGGGATGAGTACATGGTGCTCGTAGAAATGCCTAGCTGCTCTCAATGTAATGTTGTTGTAGGTGCACCTCAGTTTCTCTGCAACCTGCAGGTCATCCAATTTTTAGTAGGTCTGAACGATGTGTACGATCTTGCAAGAGCCAACATTCTCATGATGAAGCCGATGCCGAATTTAGCAGAGGCATATCGTATGGTGCTACAGGATGAAAAACAAAGAGAGCTACGCTCATCTGGTGCAATAGGTGGAGACTCAAGTGCATTGAATGCACAAAGAGGTGGATATGGCAGGGGATCAAACAACAGTTCAGGAAATTCAGGCCGAGGAGGCCATTCTGGACAGTTGAGGGGAGGAAGAGCTTCAAATAATAGTGGGACACAAGATAGGAGGCTTATGTACTACTGTGACCACTGTAAAATTCACGGCCACACGATCGATAGGTGCTTCAAAGTGCACGGGTATCCAGAGCAAAGGAATGATAAGCAGCAATATCACTCTAGGGGACGTGCAAATTCAGCGGCTGGTCAGATTCAGCAAGATAGTGCTTCATCAAGCAGGTCTGTTGATGCAGGAGACAAACCCCCTTTGCTCACCCAAGATCAAGTAAGCCAGCTCCTGGCTCTTCTTGGAAAAACGGAAATCTCCAACCCGGGAACGTCCAACTCAGGTATGATGACATGCCGAGCTCTTTCTTTTTCTGCTTGTAGTGATTTCGAACGATGGATCATAGATAGTGGCGCTACCCACCACATAACTCCCCATCTAACCTTTTTTGAATCCTGTACTCCCCTTGCTAAACCTGAATATATAATGATGCCAGATGCCAGTAAAACTCTCATTAAACACATTGGTACAGTCAAACTCCATGATGGCCTAGTCCTACAAAATGTCTTACATGTCCCAAATTTTTCTTTCAATTTACTTTCCACATCTCAGTTGACTAAGGATTTGAGAATGTTCATTCTTTTCACACCCGATCGATGTTTGCTTCTCCAGGACCCTTCCATGAACAATGCAATGGTTCTTGGTGAAGAACGCAACGGTCTTTACCTCTCCACAAAGTTTCCAGCCAGCTTTTCAAGTCTTGCTTCTTCTCTTCAAGCTCGTAATGGTCCGAGTGACCAATTTTGTCTAGTATCATTTAAGCTTTGGCATTTGAGACTTGGGCATATACCATATAGCCAGATGCATCTCTTTCCTTTCTTAAAGAATATTCAGATTGAGAAATTTCATGTTTGTGATATTTGCCCTCAAGCAAGACAACAAAGAAGTACTTTTCCCATTAGCTCAATCAAATCCATCCATCCTTTTCAACTCTTACATGTGGATATTTGGGGTCCATATCATGTTGACACTTACAATGGGTATAAGTATTTTTTGACGGTGGTTGATGATTACACAAGAACAACTTGGACCCACTTAATGTCACACAAAAGTAATACTTTCCCTATCCTTGAATCATTTGTTGCTTACGTTGAAAATCAATTTGAGTCCAAAGTGAAAACTATTCGGAGTGATAATGGGAGTGATTTCTGCAGCCACTATGCTAAAGATTTTTATTCCAAAAAGGGAATCCAACATCAAACATCTTGTGTAGAGACACCCCAACAAAACGGGGTAGTTGAACGTAAGCATAAACACTTGCTAGAAACTGCTAGGGCCCTTCTCTTCCAATCAAAATTGCCACACACTTTCTGGGGTGAATGTGTATTGCATGCCACCTACCTCATAAACCGCTTTCCTCTGGCCTCACTCAAATTTAAAACTCCCTTTGAAGTCCTATACAAAACCGAGCCTAGCTACGACAATCTCAAACCATTCGGTTGCTTGTGTTTGTTGGCACATTAAAGGGTCATAGAAGAAAGTTTGATCCTCGTAGCCAGCCTTGCATTTTTCTTGGTTTCAGCCCGGGGGTGAAAAGTTTTAAGGTCATGAACATTCAGACCAACAAGGTATTTGTCACTAGAGATATTTATTTTCATGAGATGGTGTTTCCCATGTCTCTAAAAAATCTTCCCACTGAGTCTATACCTCTCCCAACTGTCACCCATGACCACTCTCCCTCATATTCTATTCCAGATGTTCCTTCTTCACCGCCTATTTCTCCTCCTCAATCCCCTCATAATTCATCACCCATCCCTTCTCCTCCTTTCCCAGGATCACAGTTTCCTGAATACCTTCCAAATCAAGACTTCACTGAACCGATTCCAGTGGCTGAACCTGTCCCGACTCGTCGATCCACCAGATTTCATCGTGCCCCCTCATACTTAAGTGATTATGTTTGTAATAACATCACCTTCCTTCAACAGTTCCCTATGATTGCTGGCTTTAATTCTTCTCTTGTTGTTAACACTGAAAGCTCCAATCAACCTTCACATTCTTCTTCTCTCATTGAACCCAAAAATTACACCCAAGCTTCTAGGGATCCTCGTTGGATTGATGCTATGAATAGAGAAATTGAGGCTTTGCAGGTTAACAATACATGGGAGGAGGTTCCTTTGCCACCAAACAAAAAGACCATCGGTTGTCGATGGGTCTTCAAAATCAAGCTAAAAGCCGATGGAACTGTCGAGAGGTTCAAAGCACGACTTGTGGCCAAAGGTTACACTCAAAAGTTTGGTATAGACTATGAGGAGACTTTCTCTCCGGTGGTGAGAATGAGTACCGTCAGAATTCTACTTTCTGTTGCTATTACAAAGGGTTGGACTGTTTTTCAGCTTGACGTCAATAACGCTTTCCTTCATGGCGATCTTGTGGAGGAAGTTTACATGGCTATGCCCGAGGGAATTCCCAATCCTTCCCATCATGTGTGCAAGCTCAACAAGTCCTTGTATGGACTCAAACAAGCCTCTCGTCAGTGGCATCACAAGCTTGCATCAACCTTAAAACACATCAGTTTCAAGCAGTCCAGGTCTGATCCTTCTTTATTTATCAAGCGAGAAGCTCAGGACATCACTATTTTAGCCGTATATGTAGATGGCATCCTTGTTACGGGAACCAACCATCATACCATTGCTCATCTCAAATCCACCTTGCACTCTCTTTTTAGCATCAAAGACCTCGGCGTCTTGAACTATTTTCTGGGTATTCAGGTTTCATATCAATCTGATGGAGTGCTTCTTTCTCAAGAAAAGTTTGCCAAAGAAATCCTCACCGATGCAGGTCTTGAAAATTCAGACACATGCGTTACTCCTCTCCCCCTAAACCACAAACTCACCAATTCCGATTCAGAAACCCCCTTGTCGGATCCTTCAATATACCGTAGTTTAGTTGGAAAACTCAACTACCTTACAAATACTCGACCTGATCTCTCCTTTGCAGTCCAAACCTTAAGCCAGTTCTTACAGACTCCTTGCAAATCTCACTTTGAAGCCTTGCAGCATGTACTCAAATATGTCCAGGGGACTCTCCACTATGGAATTCTCTTCAGGTCAGGAATTTCTCTAACATTGCAAGCATTCTCTGATTCCGATTGGGCCTCATGCCCCATGACACGCAGGTCTGTGACTGGTTACGTGATTCTCCTTGGTCAAAATCCCATATGTTGGCGTTCTAAGAAACAGACCACCATCTCTAGAAGCTCTTCCGAGGCTGAGTACCGAGCGATGTCACAAGCCGCTTCTGAGGTTACTTGGATAGTTGGTCTGCTCCGGGAATTCTCACTCTCTAATCTTACTCCAGTTATGCTGCACTGTGACAACAAATCCGCTCTTCACATCGCTCGGAACCCGGTGTTCCATGAACGCACCAAACACATCGAAATTGATTGCCATTTTACCCGGGAAAAGGTGCTCGAGGGTCTGTTGCAGCTCTCCTACCTTCCTACTCGCCATCAGCTGGCTGATGTCCTTACGAAGATTCTTCCGTCTTCCCAATTCAGAGAGCTCTTGTTCAAGCTGGGCATGGCGAATCCTGCTCCAGCTTGCGGGGGGATGTTACCTACTGAACCGAAGGAGAATTATAGAGATGAACCGGTTCAGTCTTCATCTTTTGTCAAACCCGAACGAGCGCCCAACAAACATGACGGCGTGACCTAGGGATTGTAATCTTGCCTTTATTTTTGTTCCCATATATATACTAGCTATCTGTAATAATTTCAAGCGCAGCTTGTAAACTCTCATCCTTCTTCACTCACTAATGAAAATACCAAAAAGGTTCCCTCAATAGGGAGCTACCAAACACTGTGTTCTTCCTTCCTGTTCATGCTTGTTTTGAGCCAAGCTAACTTCTTTCCTGTAGCTTCATAGGTTCTGTTAATACGCCTCAAGCACATGCCATCCTTCCTAAGAACAACCGACCCGGACGACGTCTTGTTTAACTACGTGAAAGCTCTAATGGAGTGATCACGCAAAGCGTCAGCGATCATCTTCAACACATTCGATGCGTTAGAGCATGACTTCCTCACGTCGTTAGCTCATGACTTCCCTCCTCTCTTCCCCATCGGCCCGCTCCATACACTCACGAGCCACATCCAAGACCATACAACCAAGTCCATCGGATCCAACCTCTTGAAAGAGGACCAACGTTGCATCGAGTGGTTGGACTCCAAGAAAGCACGCTCGGTCGTGTACGTCAACTTTGGTAGCATTACCGTTATGACGAATGAGCAACTCATCGAGTTCCGTATCGGGTTAGCCAATAGTGGAAAGCACTTCTTGTGGGTGATAAGGCCGGATCTTGTAGCGGGCAAAACCGCGGTATTACCGCAAGAGTTTGTCGAGGAGACTAAGGAGAGAAGTATTTTGGTGGAATGGTGCGATCAAGAGAGGGTGTTGAGCCACGTGGCGGTTGGCGGATTCTTGACACATAGCGGGTGGAACTCAACGATGGAGAGCATTTGCGCGGGGGTTCCGATGATTTCGTGGCCGTTTTTCGCGGATCAGCAGACGAATTGTTGGGCGTGTAGTGAGGTGTGGGGGGTTGGAATGGAGATTGATAGTGATGTGAAGAGGAGGAATCTGGAGAGGCAAGTGAGGGAGTTAATGGATGGAGAGAAGGGTATTGAAATGAGAAAGAAAACTATGGAGTTGAAGTTGCTTGCTGACAAGGCCGTTGCTACGAATAGTGGAGATGGTTGGAAGAATCTTGAGAAGTTAATTAGCCAAGTGTTGGTCTCTCCAAAGTAAATTAGACCACCAATAAATTTGGACGTTATCTTTCTCACTTCCGTTCACTTTGTTTTGGTTGTGTCTTTTTCAATTTGTAGTTCAATGGGTAGGTATAGTCAAGTTTGATCAAGGACCTATAGTGTTTGGGGCTTGGATATGGAGTTTTTATTTGATGTAATAATGGTAATGTCTGTCCCGTTTTGCATTGCATTTGTTGGTGTGCTTCACTCCAATTCAATTGATTGGGATTCACCTTGTCAAGTAGTATTCCCTCCCGTTTTGCATTGCATTGGATTTGTTAAAGAGTAATCTACCATCTATACAACTTTAAAAATGCAACACATCCATAAAACTTAAATGTTGTTAATTAACCCCAAATAATGTTGTTTTTTTTTATGAAAACTTAAATGTTGTTTATTACTATAAACAATCAATGTATTGTTATTTCTCTTTACAACTTTAAAAATGCAACACATCCATAAAACTTAAATGTTTATAATTAACCCCAAATAATGTTGTTTTTTTTTTTTATGAAAACTTAAATGTTGTTTATTACTATAAACAATCAATGTATTTTTATTTCAAACTCAAACTTTAAAAATGCAACACATCCATAAAACTTAAATGTTGTTAATTAACCCAAATAATGTTGTTGTTTTTTTTTAAATGAAAACTTAAATGTTGTTTATTACTATAAACAATCAATGTATTTTTATTTCAAACTCAATGTAGCAATGAAATACTACAAACAATCAAATTAATTTTTATTACTATATTATTATGCATTTAAATAAAACATAATTCATATAAAAGATGGAAATTATGTAACTTACAAACAAATTCCCCTATATTGTTTATCCACAACATAGGTGAAATTCACACTCGAATATTAAGCCAACAAATTTAGCAACACTAAAGCCCGTCCATCGGACGGGCGTCCAGTGCTAGTAATACAATATAAAGCAATATTCAAGTGTTTGTTAAAAGTTGTGTCACTTTATCCATTCTGAATAAATTAATGATTTTATTTTTTTAATTGTATCCTTTAAAAATAATCTCTATATCCACCTTAGATCTTATCCAATTTTCAATATTTGTGATATCTTACCTAATTTTGGTATCTTAAGAAGATATAATTTTTATTTAAATTATTAAAACATTTTCCATTTTTGGTAAAAGAGATGTTTTTAATCTTTTATTAAGATTCTACATAATTATAAAAAAATACAATACACATAGAGTTCAATAGGTTCATATTTGGACTCATCGGGTTTTGGTTATACATACATTATCTAGGAAAAAACAAGCTCGAGTCAAAATTAGATCTCGAATCAATTAAGTCGGATTTATATAATCACATTACTCGTACATGGTATGAGATTTGTACTACTTAGAAATTGTGGGCGGGTAAACTCGACAATTAATTGGGTAGCGAGATCTATTATCATCTTATTTATGGGTTGCATATCTTTTTATTTTAGCATGTGCCTTAATTGCCACATTTATATCTTTATTTATTTATTAAGGTAGATATTATAGATTAAGAGTATCTATGGTGGAAGATATTATCCTAGCTAAAACATAGATTCTCGGATGGATTAGGCAGCAAGTAATCAACTTGCTTGTGTGTGTGAACTCAGCTAGTTGGAGCTTTGTTTTTAGGGGGAATCGGAGGGTCAGTCAATCGTAGGCAAGAGAATGAGAGAGAGACAGAGGGGGGAGAAAGAAGAAGAGATTTGGCCTAAATAGGATTTGGGGTTTGTAGGTTACCACTAGTCGAGAGGAGTCACTGCTCCCGAAGGAGGTACCGGATCGGGCACGTCACCACCAGCCGAAGGCGGAGGAGGCGCAGTTCGATTCGCCGCCGTTGAGGTGGCGGAGGAGCTGAGGTGGCGAGGCTTCGACTGCAAACCCAGCCCTCCATGTTCTCGTTTTTATTCTTTTTGTTTTACTTTTATTATTTTTTGAAATTACTTTAATGTTTTATTTTATTTAATTATGACGTGGCGTATATGTGGACAAATATGTGGCTTCAATGTGGCATATTTTTTGTACATGTCACCGATGATGTGTTTAATTGGTCGCGAATGTTAAGTTGAGGTGTCAAATTGACAAATTTTAAAATTCGGGGTCCTAAATGACTGTTAAACGTAAGTTGAGGGACCTGTTGATAGACACTTGTTAGGTAGTATTGCAAGGCATGTTTAGTTAGGATTTTCATGGTTTCTGATTTAGTTTTAGTTAGTTTTGCTAGTTTTATTAGTTTGTTAGAAAGATTCGGATGTCTACACTTTGTTGTGGGTTTTGATTATAGATGTGAAGACAACAAGTGTAGAGGAGGTGAAAGCCGAAGCATTGGAGGAGGCGGGAAGGAACCCGAGCCATGAGAGTTGCCCAAGTGGAGAACCAAGACAAGATCGAACAAGAACCACGTTCAGGACGCAAAACGCGGCCGCGTCCCATGATGGGTGACCGCGTTCCTCGACCTGAGATTCTGTATGCAAAGCGCGGGCAGTGAAGGCAAACCGCGACTGCGGTTTGGGTGTCCAGGCCGAGTTTTTGCCCGTGTCAGATTAAGACCGAGAATATGTACGAGATCTTTTTGGGCTTTGTGGCTTGCGTTTTTGGATAGTATTTTTGGAGACATTTTTATATGTAGATAGCCTTTAGTTCCAGGTTTTATTATCTTGTTATCTTGGACTCTTTATGGTTATTGAAGCTTTGAGAAGAAGAAAACCTTTGGAACTTTGTAAGCTTTTCAATGCCTTTCAATAGCTAAATCCTTTTTACTTGACTAGTTAGTTGAAGTTGTGAACGAAGTATTATTGTGAGGTTTGATTGTTCTTAATTTTCCTTGACTAGATTGTTTTCTCAGTGCTTAATTGATTAAATTTGATTTAGGGTTTTGTAAGACTGACCATCTAATTGAATCTCTAGGTTGAATTACAACTAGATCTTTCTAATTACCGGTTGGAATTAATTTGATCAAAAGTAAAACCTTTACTCAATCTAGGACTGGTAGGACTAGTTGATTAGAGAAGAGAATTCAATCGCATGTTATTTGGATGTCTCCCTCAGCAGCCACATCATCCCACATCATCCCCGCCAGCCACATCATCCCACCTAAAAAAACCCATTTTATTTTTTTTAAGAAAATACAATAAAATATAGTTTTTGTTTAATAAAAGGTATGAAATGTATCATACCGTTACATATTCTTGCTTGGAGAGAGAAATGGAGTACGCGATGGTGGGAGAAATGGGGAACCGGTGAATCCCTCGATTCCAGCCTCGATTCCAAGCAAGAACTCGATTCCAGCCTCGATTCCAAGCAAGAACTCGATTCCAGCCTCGATTCCAAGCTTGAATCCAACATTGAAGCTCGCCAAAACAGGTTAGTCGTGTCTCCTCCACAAATTCCGATTTAGGGCTTAAATCTGCAAGCTTTGGTCTTTATGCAAGCTTTGGTCTTTATGCTTGCTTTGTGAGAAATTGAAGAATCTGATGCATGTGTGATAAGAATAGGGTTCGAAAATAGGGTTTTATTGATTCAGTGATGAAATGTGGTTGTTTTTTGTGAAGCTCTGAAATTTTCCCTTGTTATGTATTATCCAGCAATTGAGGATAGGAATGGCATCAAAATATGTGGATATAGTGTGGCACCATGGTGGTTCAGTTGTGCATGAGCCAACCCCTGCATATGTAAATGAGAGGGCTGAAGGTTTTAGATATGATCAAGACACAGACCTCTGGAGCTAGATAGAGCTCAAATGGTATGTAGAAAGATTTGGCTATAAAGAATACAATGGGGTATACCACAAGCAGGCCAATGGTGAATTTTTGGAAATGAGGGATGACACCCTGATGGAGCTTGTGAATCAACTAAAGAATGGGGACACAGTTCACTTCTATGTGGACCATGCTGTTGATGAACCAATAATTGCTGAGGTTGATGCTCAACAAATCATGGAAGAGCTTCCTGCTGGGTTGACTCCTACTGATCTAGTGATTGTGGAAGATGATGAAGCACATGAACTGAGCAAGGATGCAACTGATAATGATGAAGATAATGTAGAGGATAATGTTGAGAATGCACTGGCCAGGGTAGATGTAGTTGAGGCTAATGTTGAGGATAATGTAGAGGCAATTGAGAATGGTGGAGGTGTTGATGCAGAGAAGGATGCAAGTGATAATGTTAAAGGTCAAATAGATGATGCAGAGGCTAGGACAGAGGATCATGAGCAAGCTACAGATGATGAAGAAGAAACTGAGCAAGAGGTTGAAAATGATGCTTATGATGATCCTGGGTATGAGGATAGTGGGAGTGATGAGTCTTCTGATAATAAAAGTTTGGCCTTGGATATGAGTGATAATAGTGAGGTGGATGATGAACTTGGGGAGGTGAGGCAAAGGGCAAGAGAGCTGAAAGCAAGGAGAAAGGCATATAAAGAGAAAATGGTGAATGTAGAGATTGGGATGGGTGATGTGGGAAATGATGAAGGTTATGAAGAGTGGGGTCAGGGGAGGCATGATTATAAAGGAAAGGTTGCTGGAGATGAGCCATTCTATGCCTCTGATTCAGATTATAGTATGGAGAGCTTTGAGTCTGGAGATGAGTCTGAAGGGCAGGGAGAGGTGAGGAGGAGGAGAAGCAGGCATGTGGTCTACAATCCCTCATGTGTGTATCCAATCTGGGAGGTGGTAATGGTGTTTGAGAGTGTTGAGGAGTTTAGGGAGGCAGTTGTCAAGTATTCAATTCATAGAGGTGTGAAGTTGAAACTGAAACCTAATGAAAGGAAGAGGGTTGTAGAAAGTGCCAACATGAGGGATGCAACTGGTACTTGCGTTCAAGCTATGAGGGAGGAAGTAAAAATTTTATGGTCAAGACATATAGGCCAAAGCATGATTGTAGAAGGTACAACAACAACAAGATGTGCAATTCTAGGTTTATAGCAAACTTCTTTGAAGCTAGAGTGATTTCACAACCTTCAATCAAGCTCTGGGAGATACAGGAATTGGCAAGGAAAGAACTAAAGATGTATGTTGGGGTTGGGGTTACAACCTGTAGGAGGGCAAAACAGTTGATTCTGGGGAGAAATATTGGTGACTACACTCAAGAGTATGGCAAGTTGCATGCTTATGTTGAGGAGATAAACAGAAGCAATCCTGGATCAACTTGCTTTGTTGTGGTTGACAAACAGTCTGAGCCAGGAAAAGAAATTCTTAAGAGGTTTTACATGTGTTTCGAAGCTCTGAAGGAAGGGTGGAAGAGTGGGTGTAGAAGGATTATTGGGATTGATAGTTGTTTCCTCAAGGGGGCTGTAGAAGGGCAGTTGTTTGTGGCTGTTGACAAAGATGGGAATGGCCAAATGTTTCTCATTGCTTGGGAAGTCTCAACTCAAGAATCTACAATAACCTGGACAAGGTTCATCAAAGCCTTGCAAGCTGACCTGGGACTTGGTAGAGGAGAAGGCCTTTGTATGGTTTCAGATATGCACCTAGTAAGTAGATTTGATTGTTCATCAAGTGTTTTGTTGTCTAAACTGTAAAAATAACCTTGTTTATATTTCTATTTATGCAGGGGATAAGAGTTGCCATAAAAAATGAGCTTCTTGAGGCAGAACACAAACCGTGTGCAAGACATATCTATGCCAATTGGGCAAAAGAATGGCGAGGGACGGACAAGAGAAAGAAGTTTTGGGCTTGTGCTTGGTCAACTTTTCAGGCTCAACTCAAGGAGAATATTGAAGGAATGGAAAGGTTAGGCCCAAACCTGAGTGATGACTTCTTAGCTTATGGTGTGGAGAATTTATGTAGGGCTTTTTTTATGGATGAGGTTAAGTGTGACACTGTGGAAAATAACATGTGTGAAACCGTTAATAGCTGGATCTTAGCTGCTAGGATAAGTCAATCATTACAATGTTGGAAGAAATCAGAAAACAGGTTATGGGTAGGATTACCAAGATGAATGCCTTTGCTAGGACTTGGATATGTGATATTGCACCCATGACATTGTATAGGTTAGAGAAAAACAAAGATAAGGCAATGCAGTGCAATGTAATTTGGAATGGGGATAAGGGATTTGAGGTAGAGGATGGAGAGTACAAGCATGTGTTGATGTAAATCAGAAAACCTGTAGTTGTAGGAGTTGGCAATTGAATGGCATACCCTGTGCCCATGCAATTTGTTCCCTAAACCTGCTCAACAAGAATCCAGATGACTATGTTGTCCATTGGATTAAGAAGGGCACATACTTGAAGGCCTATGCAAAGCATATCCAGCCAGTTTTGGGGATTAAAATGTGGCCACCATCTGAGTTTCCAAAAATTGAAGCTCCACCAATCAGAAAGAGACGAGGAAGGAAGAAGGTGAATAGGAGGAAGCCACGAGATGAGCCCAAAAAAACTGGAAAGATGTCCAAGAGAGGGTCTGTTATGACTTGTAGTTTATGCAAGAGACAAGGCCACAACAAAAAAAGGGTGTCCAGTTGCGAGAGGAAGGCAATCTGCACCAACTCCCTCCAATTCAACCTCTACACCTATGCCACCGTCCACAAATAGCTCTAGGAAAAGAGGAAGAAGCTCTACACTTGATGTCCAAGATGCTCAAGTCTGATTTCTTGTTGTTTTTAGCCTTTGCTTTATGCAAGCTACACCTGACTGTTTTTGCATGATTTTTTTATGCTTAGGGGAGAGTAAGAAGACATTGTCAAGCACCAAGCTCAACTCAATCACCTACACCAACAACAACTCAAGCAACAGCCCCACCACATCAAGCACAAGCACCAGCCCCACCAGCACTAAGGCGAGCTCAAGGAAGAGGAAGGATGGTAGGAATGGGGATCTACACAACCCCTAGTGGTGTAACAATTCAAAATGTAAAGCTTACTGAACTTAGTTCAAAATGATGCATTTTTCTTGGTTTTTTTAACTCATATCTGACTTTGGCTATCTAAAACTTTGAATGGTCAACATCCAGGTCTTCCATCTTCAAGGGTGTTGAGGGTTCCACAAGCAAAGAAGGATGCAACTAAATCTGTCTCATTTGAGGTTCAAAAGAGAGGTCTGAAATGGCAAGGGAAGCAAGCTATTACAAGGAGGCAACTCAGAAAGGGAGGAATGGGAGCGGTCACGTCGTCCCCAGACCCTACAACTTGATACTATGGCGACCTTGGATCCACGGAATGGGAGTGGTCACGTCGTCCCTTCATCAAATGGTGCAGTTTATGGATAAGGACGCGGTGGTTCAAGTGTGGGCCAATCAGCTGCAACTGAAATAACTTGCCCAAGAAAAACACTCTCGATGAAGGTCTTATGCGACGTGTTCATGTATTGCATGGATTCCCACATTCATGGCATGTGTATGTACGAATATACGAATATACGAATAATAGAACACCCTATTATGCATGGTCACTCAACGCTTTTGTATTTGAGTCATGTGTGCGGCCTAGTAAGTTGAACGCATGAATGATTAAAATGGGGCAATTGTGTGCGGGTAAATTCTGCAATTAATTAGGATCTTTTATTATTTTATTTATGGCTTGCATATCTTTTTATTTTAGCATGTGTCTTAATTGCCATATTTATATCTCTATTTATTTATTAAGGTAGTTATTCTAGATTAAGATTATTTACGGTGGAAGATTCTATCCTAGCTAATAGATAGATTTTCAGATGGATTAGGCAACAAGTAATCGACTTGCTTGGGCCCAAAATACCTGAACCGATTGGCCCATAGGGGTGATTTTCGAAACCCTAGCCTTCACCCCGCCTTCCACTATAAAATACACATTCCTTCGCCATGAGCATGGAGGTCTGAACCATATATCACTTTACCTGAACGTTCTTCGACATTATCCTTTCTGACTTAAGCATCATAGGTGGCTTAGAAGGACCCTCGCCTCCTGTTCCATTGTTTTGCAGGTTCAAAAGATCAAAGCACATTGAAGAAGGAGGAATTAAAGAAGAAGCAAAATTTATACAATGAAATTTTTTATGTACCAACGGAAACTTAGTAGGGATGCTCGACCCAAAAAAAAGAAACTTCGTAGTGATAAATTGAAAAGTAAATAAACAAAACAGGTTGAAACTTGAGATGACACATGTCTAGTGTTGACGGGAGAGAACTGTGATCTGAACACAAGGACTAATTACTACAGCATTCATTCACGTACGTACGTCCTGTAGCATTCATTCACGTACGTACGTCCTGTCGTCCTCTGTGATTTGAACACAAGGATCTCCTCTGTCTAATCTGTGCCTACCTCTTTCAACAAAAAAAATCTCTGCCGACATGTTCCTAAATGAACGTTAGATATTATATACTCTCTCCGTCTAAAATTGTTTGTCTTAATAAAAATGTAAAAGTTGAATGATTAAGGTAATAAATGAGAATAGAAGAGGATAATTTTATAATTTTATAGAGATAAAAAGTTAAAAAGTGATGAATTTGATGGAAAAGTTGGATATTGGAGGGTAATATATAAGAGTAGATGAGGTAATATTGTAATTTTATAAGAAAAAGTAATAAAGTTGATGGAAAAATTGGGTATAAATATAGTCGTCTATGAGAATGAATAAGGGTAAAAGCGTAAAAATGTATAGATAAAAATGAAAGATTTGAAAAGTGAACAAATTTTTTGGGACGACAGAAATGGAAAAACGGACAAACTTTATGATTTTTCTACCATATACCCTAAGAGCACACTATAAGAGGCTAATAATAGAAAGATTTTGTAAATTTTAAACTTTTGGGTTTTTAATTTTTTTCGTGACGGGTTCACTATTTCTTTTTTGGGTTTTAGTTTCTGTTTTTAATATGCTTATCATGTACCCTTAGGGGCATACAATAGGTTAAATTAGGTTAAAGACCTAAATCATTTGTTTTCTAAAAAATAAAATCCTGAAAATAAAATCACAAATAAGTTGTACTTCAACAAAATCACTAATAAATTTAGAACAATTTTTCTATTATGTATCATAAGAGCATATTATAAATATACTAAATAAGCAAACTAAACCCTAAAGAGAAATCCAATAAACAAGACCAGATATGTGCTTATAGTGTCTCCTTGCACATTCTAGAAAAATCCAATAATTTAGATTGTAGGATAGAAAAAACAATCACATATATATGATAAGCATACAAAAAACAGAAACTAAAACCCTAAAAAGAAAAGAGTGAACCCATCATTTAAAAACAAAAAAATAAGATCTACCAAATATTTCCATTATTAGTGTCAAAATGGATATATAAGTAATAAGTGGAAGGTTTGTTTTATAACCACACGCCCACAATTCTAGCTACCTTAGAGCCCATCCCTAACAAACAATACACATAAACCAATACCAGATATGGACTCGTTGCAAGGCCACGAGAAGCCACATGTTGTGTGCGTGCCGTTCCCGGCGCAAGGCCACATAAAACCCATGATGAACCTCGCCAAGATCCTCCACTCCCGCGGCTTCCACGTCACCTTCGTCTTGACCCACCACTCTCCCCTTGATTCAAACTCTTGTTCTTGCATGACTAGTCTTCTTCAATCTTGTAGATGCATATTTCTCATCTACTCACTTCTTGTAGATGCACCACTTCTCATCCACACATTTTTTTTCTTTGCAGATGCACCATTTCTCATCCACACCATTCTTTTTTTTTTCTTTGTAGATGCACCATTTCTCATCCACACACTTCTTGTAGATGCACTAATTCTCATCTACTTCCTTTTGGAGAAATTTCTCCAACTAAAATAGGCTTTCTTCTTGCACTAACATTTGTTGCTGCGGTTGATCTTCATTTTTGAAGCGACAATTCTTTTTCACATGCCCGAATTTCTTGCAATTGTAACATTGAGGTTTTCCCTTGTACCAACAATCGTCTTCGTTATGGCCAACCCTTTTGCAAAGGTCACATTGAGGCACTTTTCCTTTTCCATTTGAAGAACTCTTTGCTAGATAAGCTTCTTCATTTTTACCTCCATTTTCTTCCTCTCGCATGTTTCTCCTTTGATCCAAAGCTTGAAGAGCATTGACTAATTCTGCAAAGGTTATCTTCGAAAGATCTTTTGAATCTTCAAGTGATGAGAGTTTTGATTCATACCTTTCGGGAAGGGTTACAAGAAGCTTATCTATCACCCTTTGGTTAGGAAATTCTTCACCAAGTAGTCTAATTTGATGAACGATAGACATTAGCTTACTTGCATACTCCTTGACATTTTCAGATTTCTTCATCCTTTGCATCTCAAACTCCCTTTTGAGATTCAAAATTTGCATCTTCTTTGTTTGACTATTGCCTTCAAACTCCTCCTTGAGTGTATCCCATGCCTCTTTTGCGGATTCACAAGCCATTATGCTAGTAAATATTTCCTCCGACACCGCCGAGTGTAGGCAAGAGAGAGCTTTGGGTCTCTTTGCTACATCCTCCTCGTACTTCTTCATTTGTTGTAAGGTCGGATTTTGTGAAAGAGGGGTAGGATTAACATTACTCTCAACAACCTCCCATAAACTCAAAGCCTTTAAGTAAGACTTCATTTTGATGGCCCATGAATGGTAATTTTCACCTTTGAAAATAGGAATTTGAATTGAAAATGTGTTTGAGGCCATTGAAATTGGAAATAACCGTAGGCTCTGATACCAAATGTTGGTTTATACAGAGGAAGAAGGTTCACTTTGCAAGAGGAAAACACGAGAGTTTTGAGCTGAACTTCTTAATTAAGAACAAGTGATTACAATGTTTTGAATAAAGATGATTAAACTAACAACCACATCTAACAATCCTAAGATAGTGGAAGTATTTAAAAATTAAAATAAACAAAGTGCAACGTTCAGCAACTACTTTATTTTGACTTTCCTAATTACTAGCTAACAACTTCCAAGTAAATTAATCACACGTGCTACGTACTGGAGTTTGAATCACTTTTCAACAACCACAACCACGCCCGCCTCCTCCGCTCCCGCGGGCCCCGTGCCGCTGACGGCCTCCCTTCGTTCCGCTTTGTCTCCATCCCCGACGGCCTCCCGCCCTCCGACTCCCCCGACGCCACCCAATCCATCCGCGACCTCTTCAGCTCCCTTGACCGCAACTGCGTGGACCCATTAACCGACCTCCTCAGAGGCCGCTGAGAGGGGCGAAGGTCCCCGTGTCAGCTGCATCGTGTCGGACGCGGGCTCCATGCTTACGTTGAAGCCCGCGGAGGTGCTCGGGATCAAGGAAGTGTTGTTATGGACGGCTAGTGCTTGTGGGTTTCTTGGGTACAATCAGTTTGCGCGACTTGAGAAACAAGGCTATACTCCTTTCAAAGGTATACTTAACCTATTTACCGAAAAAAAGAACTAGTTATTTATTTTAAGGCGATTTACCCACCTTCGATAATAATTTTGGTTCCGTATTGATAAGGATCACGAATCAGGTAAATTGATTTATACCGACCAACTTGACCTAATAAAATATGAATAGTTACTTTGAATTTTAGTTGCCAACTGATAGTATTTGTATCCAATTTGATGAGAAAAAGATGACGCGTCAAATGAAGTATCGTGGGGAAGTATAAGCATAGAGGACAATAAAGTGGACTGGTGCCAAATCTTGTACGAAAAATGAAAGGTCGCACATGGAGTAACCAAGAAATGTATACAATTAAAACACTTCCAATAGTTAATTCCATACTATTTACATATGCTTTTTTTTATTTGGATCAAGCGCATCCTTCTAACCTATAGTACTATTTATATATGTACACGTACAACTTATATTGAATTAACTATGAAATTAACATCCATTTTTTTTGGTAGAAATGAAATTAACATCCATAGATTGGATGAATTTACTATGAAATTAAATATTTGTAGTTTGTAGATGCTAACTACATGAGAAACGGGTATCTGGACACAACCATAGATTGGATTCCATCTATGCAAGGCATACGCCTCAAGCACATGCCATCCTTCCTAAGAACAACCGACCCGGACGACGTCTCGTTTAACTACGTGAAAGCTCTAATGGAGCGATCACGCAAAGCGTCAGCGATCATCTTCAACACATTCGATGCGTTAGAGCATGACTTCCTCACGTCGTTAGCTCATGACTTCCCTCCTCTCTTCCCCATCGGCCCGCTCCATACACTCACGAGCCACATCCAAGACCATACAACCAAGTCCATCGGATCCAACCTCTTGAAAGAGGACCAACGTTGCATCGAGTGGTTGGAATCCAAGAAACCACGCTCGGTTGTGTACGTCAACTTTGGTAGCATTACTGTTATGACGAACGAGCAACTCATCGAGTTCGGTATCGGGTTAGCCAATAGTGGAAAGCACTTCTTGTGGGTGATAAGGCCGGATCTTGTAATGGGCAAAACTGCGGTATTACCGCAAGAGTTTGTCGAGGAGACGAAAGAGAGGAGTCTTTTGGTGGATTGGTGCGATCAAGAGAGGGTGTTGAGCCACGTGGCGGTTGGCGGGTTCTTGACACATAGCGGGTGGAACTCGACCTTGGAAAGCATTTGCGCGGGGGTTCCGATGATTTCGTGGCCGTTTGTCGCGGATCAGCAGACGAATTGTTGGGCGTGTGGTCATGTTTGGGGGATTGGGATGGAGATTGATAATGATGTGAAGAGGGAGAATGTAGAGAGGCAAGTGAGGGAGTTAATGGATGGAGAGAAGGGTATTGAGATTGTTGAGACTAATCTTATCCCACATCGGGATTTAGAACCTAAACCACCCACCATATAAGTACATGGGCTACTCCCCCTATTGCCAATTGGTTTTAGGGTGGAACCTCATGTGCTTATGTGTCGGGCTTACCGCGCATATGCGCACGAACCGACGTGTGAACCCCCACGTCATGTATGGCCCACCGAGATTTAACAGAGATGAGAAAGAAAACTATGGAGTTAAAGATGTTTGCTCACAAGGCCGTTGCTGAGTGCAATGGAGATGCTTGGAAGAATCTTGAGAAGTTGATTAGTCAATTTCTGGTCCCCCCAGACTAAATTATACCACCAATGAATTGGGATTTCATCTTCCTCAATTTGTTTGGTTGTGTGTTATTTTAGTATAATAGGTGGTATGCAATTTCAAATATCGCTTGGTGTTAGGGCGTGGATGAATAAGATGTAGTATTGTTGTAGTTGTGTCGTTGTGGATTGTATATATATATATATATGTTTTTTTCTGGTCAAGGGAATGTATATATATGTTTGTGTGCATCACTTGAGCTCAACTGGTTGGATGCTCATGTATCCTTAGCTAGTGTTTCTCGCTTATTGTTAGAGTAGTACTTTTGATTTGTGATATACTCTATTTAGGATATGTTAACTCTTGTACTTTAGGGATATATTGAGTGTTTTAGGTTAGACATTGTGCTTAATTGTAATATCAAGACCGCAGACACAAGGATTCAAGATTCGAGGGTTTCAAGACAAATTCGAGAAGAAGAGCCGATTCTGTACATAAACCGCAAGCACGGTGCCATGGCCGCGGGTGCGGTAGCATCCCAGGGAAGTCTATTTTACACATGAGAAAACTGCGCGCGCGGATCTTGAGAGGCGTGGGTGGTGAGGGCGATTAGCGAAGTGCGCATGATTTTTCGCCAAAGTAAACCGCGAGCGCGCGGATCTTGAGAGGCGTGCGTGGTAGAGGGCGATTAGCGAAGTGCGCACGATTCTTTGTAAGTTTAGTTTAGTTTAGATCTTTTTTTTTGATTTCCCCTATCTTTAGTTGGTAAAAATATTGATACTAGAAGCCGCAAGTTTTCTTGTTGAAATATGATCTAACTTATACAAGCAGACGTTGGAATTTCAAGTTAGAAGTCAAGTTTGAAGGTTTGGTCAACATGGAATAAGTCTAAGCTGTTACCTAGTTTCTAGGAGTTTAATCAGGTTGTTTAAGTAGCTAGTTGTTAGGGGTGGCAAACGGGCGGGTCGGGCGGGTTTCGGGCGGGTCATTCGGGTTTCGGGTTGTTCCATATTGTAGTGCATGACATGTAATCGGGTAATCGGGATTGGTCGGGTCAGGGCGGGGCGGGTTGGGGTTTTTCGTTGTCGGGTGAATCGGGTTATCGGTTACAAATCGGTGAGGTGTTTCGGGTTTCGGTTGGATCGGGTTTCGATTGAATCGGGCTTCGGATTAAAATCGGGTTTCTTTATTCGGTCGAATCGGGTTCGGTTGAATCGGGTTTCAATTGATTCGAGTTTGGATTAAGTCAGATAACAAGGGTGGAAAACGAACGGGTTATTCGGGTTTCTTTATTTAATGTACTAAGAATATAGGATATCGGATGTGTCAATTGGGTTTGTTCGACCTCTTCGGGTTCAATCGTTTGATGTTTGAGGTTGAGTACGTGCTCAAGTCAATCAAATTACCAGTTAAACCGGTCGAGTTATGGAAGCTTTCCGTGCAATCTTGCGAGATCGAGTTGATCAACCGATCGATAATGTCATTTTCAAATATTGCATTTATTATTAAATTACTATACTAATAAATAATCAATATGTTAATGGAACAAAACTATATTATTAAAAAATACATCTATAAATCGGTAGGTTCGGATTTGGGTCTATCGGGTTTGGGTTGTATGTTCTCACTCTCGAGTCAAACACGAGCTCGGCCATCAAAATTCGATCTCGGATCGGTTAAGTTTTGCTTATATTCACATTTGTACTAGTTTAGTTTAAACTATAGCTTAAAATATAAGCCTTTTTGTATTATAGTATTTTTGGCGTTAAACTCATAAATATTACTTTCCATGTTTATATTATGATTTCTAGTTAGTATATACTAGCTATATGAGACTATATACGCACAATTTGTCTACTTTAAATATTTAAAAGATACAAAAAAAAAAGAGGGAATAAAACAAAAAAGGCTCCAATTCTACTTTTTACCCAAATCTAAAATTTGAAAAGCGTACAAAATTAGGAAACCAATTCTAAAATACTAAAAAGTCAAAGTAAAAAAAATGGTGAGAACTAAACTAGTTAGTGGTCTACCATAGCATAACCTAGTTTTACAATTTCTGCCAATTCCAATTGCCGTACAACTGAGAACTCCACCGCTTTCCAAATTGCCGTAACTCCAATTCTACTTTTGCCCGATCAAATCTCGTCGTCATCACTCTCCCTCAAGACTCCAATTCTACTTTTGAGGTGTCGGGTTCATTTGGGTTCGGGTCATTTCGGGTGTCGGATACAATCGGGTTCGGGTCATTTCGGGTGACGGGTACATTCGGGTTCGGGTCATTTCGGGTGTCGGGTTCAATCGGGTTCGGGTAACTCGGGTGTCTGGTTGGTATCGGGATAATATTTTCGGATACGGTCGGGTTCGGGTATTTCTATTAACCTGTTGTGTTCGGTCGGGTTAGACTGGGTCGGGTCGGGTCGGTTTGAAATTTATATTTGTAATTTTGTTTCGGGGATCGGTCGGGTCACGAGCAGGGCGGGCGGGGCGGTTTTGTCGGGTCAGGTCAGAATTTGCCAGGCCTACTAGTTGTTATGCTATTTTGTTGGTTTTATTAAGTTGTTTCCAGCCACGATCATAGGCATGTTTGTTAGTAAGGTCATGTGCATTCCAATTCAGTTTCTTTGGTCCTTCATGTAAGGCTACTTAAGCGACGCTTTATTCATTAATCAAGTAAGCAATCCAGTTGACAGATTCTTGTCTTTCTCTTCCAAAATTACAACAATTGGTATCAGAGCTAGAGAGAGCCTAAGGGCTTGATCTTGAGTGTTTCGTGTAGGGAAAACCACAGGGAAACACATCAGTTCACAATGCAAAACAACAATGGTAATGGTGGTAATGGAACTGGGAATAACCTTTCTCAGTTGCCTATGTTCAAAGGGGTGAACTACCACTTTTGGAGTATCAAAATGATGACTCTATTTAGATCTCAAGAGTTGTGGAGTATTGTGGATGAAGGGTTCACGGATGATGCACCAGCCGAGCCAAATCAGGAATTGAGAGAGAAGAGAAAGAAGGATGCAAAAGCACTTTATATTATTCAGCAATCTCTGGATGATGAAGTGTTCTCTAGGATTGCAGGGGCTGTCACAGCAAAGGCAGCCTGGGCAACTCTTAAGCAAGAGTATGTTGGTGATTAGAAGGTTATCACTGTGAGGCTTCAAGCTCTAAGAAGAGAGTTTGAAAGCTCTCAAATGAAAGAAGCAGAAAGTGTGCAGGAATATCTCTCAAGGATCTCAAATGTTGTGCAGCAGATGAGATCCTATGGAGAGGAAATCAAAACACAAAGGCTGGTTGAGAAGGTGCTCAAAAGTCTCACAAAGAGATATGAGCATGTGGTGACAGCCATAGAGGAGTCCAAGGACATGGAGTCTTACACTTGGGATGAATTGAAAGGCTCTCTTCAAGCACATGAAGAGAGGTTCACCAAGGGTGAGGACAAGAAAGAGGAGAAAGCTTTTCAAACTAAGAATGAAGGCTTTAGCAAAGAAAGAAGCCAACAGAATTCAAGTAGAGGCAGAGGAAGGGGAGCTTTCAGAGGAAGAGGCCGTGGAAGAGGCCAGAATTCAGAAGGAAGAGAGGAGTCTTCCAAAGGTAACTTCAAAGCTCCCATCAAATGCTATTATTGCAACAAACCTGGCCACAAAGAGGCCTCCTGTTGGAAGAAAGAAGAAGACATAAGCAAGAAGGGTGAGCAAAAATCCAATTATGCTGAGCAAAAAAGCCTCTTCTTGGCTCAACATAAAAGTGAAGTTCCAGAGAATGAAGTCTGGTACATTGACAGTGGTTGTTCCAACCACATGACAAGCTCGAAGAGTCTGTTTCAGAAACTGGATGCAAGTAGAACTGGAATGGTTAGACTTGGAGATGGAAAGCAGCTGAATGTTGCAGGGCTTGGCACAATTGCATTTCAGGTTGATGGAGGTAAAACAAAACTCTTACATGATGTTCAGTTTGTACCTAACTTGGCACACAACCTGTTGAGTGTTGGACAGTTGATTTCTGGTGGCTACAAGGTTCTGTTTGAGAATGGAATGTGTATAATCAAAGAAGAAAAGAGCAGTCAGGCCTTGATGAAGGTTGCTATGGGGAAAAACAAGGTTTTTCCACTTGATCTGTCAAAAGGTGCAGGCCAAGCACTTGTTGTTAGAGGAGATGAAACAGCAAAGCTCTGGCATTTAAGGTATGGTCACCTAAACTCTCAGAGTTTAAAACTTCTGTCTGACAAAGAATATGTGCATGGATTGCCACATATAGGTGAACTAGAGTTTTGTGAAGGCTGTTTGTATGGCAAGCAGGCCAAGGACTCCTTTCCTAGTGGAAAAACATGGAGAGCAAGTGAGTGTTTGGAGTTGGTTCACGCAGACTTATGTGGACCAATGCAAACAACATCACTAGGAGGAAGCAAGTATTTCTTTCTCATCACAGATGATTACAGCAGGATGAGTTGGGTGTACTTCCAACAGACAAAATCTGAAGCATTTGAGAACTTTAAGAAGTTCAAGGCTCTAGTTGAGAAACAAAGTGGAATGCAGCTGAAAGCTCTAAGAACAGACAGAGGAGGTGAATTTGTATCAAAATATTTCACAAGGTTCTGTGAGGAGCATGGTATTAGACGTGAGCTTACAGCACCTTACAGTCCAGAGCAAAATGGTGTGGCTGAGCGCAAGAATAGAACTGTGGTTGAGATGGCTAGATGTATGCTAAAGGCCAAGGGTCTTCCAAATGAATTTTGGGGAGAAGCAGTAGCAACAGCAGTATATACACTCAACATCTCACCAACAAGAGCAGTTCAGGATGCAACTCCATTTGAGATATGGAGAAAGAAGAAACCATCTGTAAGTCACATGAAGATATTTGGTTGCATTGCTTACACTATGGTTAACTTGAGATCTAAGCTTGATGAAAAGACAGAAAAGTGCATCTTTGTGGGATATTCAATTCAGTCAAAGGCATACAGAATGTACAATCCAGGCACTAAGAAAATCATCATTGGAAGAAATGTGATTTTCAATGAGGAAGCAAGCTGGGATTGGAAAAAGACAGTCCAAGATAACACAGGTGAAAAGAGAAGTGTTGTTCTGGATGATCTTGATGAGAATGTTGTTGTGAGTCAGCTGCAGCCTCCCTCCTCTCCAACAACTCCTCACAATTCTAGCTCATCCTCTGAATCAAGCTCATCCTCAAGTTCTCAATCATCAACAGACCCAGACTCACCTCCAAGCAACAACAACTTACCAGCCACACAGTCTGGATCTTCATCTGAAACTCCTCCAAGTCGAGTAAGAAAGTTGATTGATATTTACAAGAACTGTGATTTTGCCCTTGTAAGTATTGAGCCTACAGGATATAGTGAAGCTAGCACTCAAACTGAGTGGCAGAAGGCAATGGAGGAGGAGATAAAATGCATTCAAAAGAATGATACATGGAAACTCACAGATTTGCCAAAAGACAGAAATGTGATTGGTCTAAAGTGGGTCTACAGGACCAAGTTCAACCAAGATGGAAGTATTTCCAAGCACAAAGCTCGTCTTGTTGCTAAGGGGTATGCTCAGCAAGAAGGACTAGATTATGAAGAGACATTCTCACCAGTTGCAAGGTTTGAAACTGTGAGAGTTGTCTTAGCTCTTGCTGCACAATGGAGGCTGAGTGTGTTTCAGTTTGATGTGAAGTCAGCATTCCTGAATGGAGAGTTGTTAGAAGAGGTTTATGTTGAGCAACCACAGGGCTTCACAAGAAGAGGGGAGGAAGAGAAGGTGTACAAGCTTAAGAAGGCTTTGTACGGCCTCAAACAAGCTCCAAGAGCTTGGTACAGCAAAATTGATGATTTCTTCACAAGTACAGGGTTTAGCAGAAGTGAAAACGAGCCTACACTGTATGTGAAGAAGAAAGGTACTTCTGAATTCATTATAGTTTGCTTATACGTTGATGATATAATCTACTTTAGCTCATCACAAAGCATGCTAGATGAATTCAAGTACTCCATGATGCACAAGTTTGAGATGACAGATCTAGGTGAATTGAAGTACTTCCTTGGTCTGGAAGTTGATCAAAGTAAAGATGGCATTTACTTGTGTCAAAAGAAGTATGCTCAGGATCTGCTTAAGAGGTTTCATATGGAAAACTGTGAAATTGCCAAGACACCTATGAACACCAATGAAAAGCTTCAAAAGGAAGATGGCACAGGAAAGGGTGATGAGAAGTTGTATAGAAGTATGGTAGGAGGCCTGAACTACCTCACTCACACTAGGCCTGACATATCATACAGTGTTGGTGTGGTGTCCAGGTATATGCACTCTCCTACTAGACAACATCTTGGTGCAGCTAGAAGAATCATGAGGTATGTGGCAGGTTCAGTTGAAACTGGAATTATGTACAAGAGTGTCAAAGATTTTAAGCTGAGAGGATATTCAGACAGTGACTGGGCTGGGTGTCTTGATGATAGAAAGAGCACGTCTGGTTGTGTCTTTGATCTAGGGTCAGGAGCAATCACTTGGAGTGCTAAGAAACAAGATACTCTTGCACTCTCTTCATCTGAAGCAGAGTATGTAGCTGCAGGGTCTGCAGCAAGACAAGCCATCTGGCTAAGAAAGTTGTTGAATGATCTGTGTTGTGAAGTTGAAGGAGCTTTGGAAATCTGGTGTGATAACAAGTCAGCTATTGCCATGACTAAGAATCCAGCATTTCATGCTAGAACAAAGCACATTGAGGTCCAGTTTCATTTCATAAGGAAATTGGTCGCTGAAGGGAAGATTGCTCTGCAATTTGTTGGTACAGACTTTCAGAATGAAGATATGTTTACCAAAGCTCTAAGTCAAGAGAAACACCAGTACTTTATGAAGAAAATAGGCATGTATAAGCTTGGATCAAGAGGGGATGTTGAAACATGATCTAACTTATACAAGCAGACGTTGGAATTTCAAGTTAGAAGTCAAGTTTGAAGGTTTGGTCAACATGGAATAAGTCTAAGTTGTTACCTAGTTTCTAGGAGTTTAATCAGGTTGTTTCAGTAGCTAGTTGTTATGCTATTTTGTTGGTTTTATTAAGTTGTTTCCAGCCACGATCATAGGCATGTTTGTTAGTAAGGTCGTGTGCATTCCAATTCAGTTTCTTTGGTCTTTCATGTAAGGCTACTTAAGCCACGCTTTATTCATTAATCAAGTAAGTAATCCAGTTGACAGATTCTTGTCTTTCTCTTCCAAAATTACAACATTTCTTGGGTACAACCCCGACTTACTCGCTATACTAGCTTGTATTATGATTAATTAGCTTTGATCTTGGCATAACGACCTAGGCCGATTCAATTTAATTAGTAGATGAAATGCATTAAACAATCAATAATTCACCTCATAACGTACATAATACCTCGTATGATCAACACTCTGTATGTTACATCATATTCAAGTTACTCGACGAACGGGTATGTAGACACGCCCTTGGAGTGGATGGCGGTGAAGGCCAAATGCTTCAAGGACGTACCAATCTTAGTAAGAACCATGGACCCTAATGGCATCATATTTGATGCGCTCACGTCCATGGTAGAGAAATCGCGCAAAGCCTCATCCATAATCATCAACAGATTGTACACCTACAAAGCCCTGAGCATGCGATTCTTGCCTCCCTAACTCCTGAATTCCTTCCTCTATACCCAGTTGGTCCATCACACATGCTAGTCAACAAACATAATAATCAAGACAAAAAGCTCAACTTCGTCGGGTCAAACCTATGGGAAAAAAAGACCAACATTAGTTGCATCAAATGGCTAGATCCCAAAGAATCCAGCTCTGTTTTGTACGTCAACTTTGGAAGCCTTGTCATCTTGAGCAACGACCAACTTTTGGAGCTCGCTTTTGGGTTGGCTAACAGACTAAAAGTGGGAAACACTCTATGTGGGTAATAAGGCCAGATCTCGTGGATGGTGAATTTACGGGTTTGCCACCGGAGTTCATTGAGGCAACTAAAGAGAGGAGCAAAGCAAAGTAATGGAGTTGAAGATGGACGGATAGAGGGAAAAGAGATGAAGAGCAAAGCAACGGAGTTGAAGATGTTTGCTCACAAGGTTGTTGCTAAGGGTGGAAGTGAAGGTTGGAAGAACCTTAAGAAGTTGTTGACACAAGTTTTGGAATCATCTAAGCCATGAGATCTTGTTACAAGCAAGAGTAGCAATTGTATGCTAAGTAGCCAAAGTAATGAGAGTTATAATGTGGGAGGAAGACACACACGTGAGAAGAAGGAAGGAAAGGTAGCAAAAGACAAAGGCGATTCAGACACCAGGATAGAGGAGGCGTGAGGAGAAGAGGCAGATAAGAGAGATTTAGGGCAATTGTTTTCTTGTTAATGATAAAAAAAGTTACAATACGGTATTTATACTAAACCCTAACGGTTCAATAAAAGGCGTCCCGAGAAAGAATCGTAAAGAAAACCCGAGAAGAGAATTATAAAATTTTAAACTTAAATTACAATAACAATAATACTAAAGAAATACTAAGAATAATAATCCCGAAATCGACTCGGAGAATTGCGTTCCTGAGTAGATCGCAAGTTCGGGTCCATTTGCCCACTTCTTTGCGTATCAATTACCCCCGGTGACATCCGCCTTGTCCTTAAGGCGCAAATCAAGAGCTTTCCCTAGTGGCGGCGTGTCTACGTGCACAGTTGTTAGCCCAAAACACTCAGCTTCCATGAAACGATAGTTGGAGACATTCTGGACCCTAAGATGTCATATGCGTTATGCATGACGTTGTCCTCACTACCCAACAACGCTAAGAAACGATGCTTGCAACGATGACCGGGAGCATACTTCTCGTCAAAATTCCAACAAAGCCCCTTTTTATGCGTTCGTCACGCTCTGCAACAAACAAACGCTTTATCGGAAGACCCATGACATTGGTCCCCGGAGGAGGCCCACTAGCAGTAGAAATTGGGTTGTTATTCAAGCTTGCCACCGTATCAACATAAGACGTCTTAAGTTCTCAGGCTAAGGCAAACGCTTGGGCGAGTGACGTCGGATTGCGCAGATTTAGCTCGCATGGGATGGGTTGATTTAATCCTACTTTGAAGAAAGACATCAGCGCAGCTTGGGACAGCCCTTCAACCTTGTTCAATTGGGCCTCAAACTCTGTCCGGTAATCCAAAACTGAGGATTTTGGTTGAAGTTAAGCAAGCAAGCCTACATAATCTTCGTAATGGTGTGGATCAAAACGTTGCGTAACGACGTCTAAGAAAGCGGCCCAAGTCTGGATGCAGTTATTCCTCCGCTGATAACAAAATCAGTCGGAAGCCGGATGATCAAATAACATGCCTACCAATTATAGACGTTCATGAGGCTCAGTATGAAAATAGTCAAAGTAGGTTTGAACCTTATACACCCAACCTGTGGGATCCGACCCATTGAAGCGTGGATGGCGATCTTGATGTGGCGGATCATCACCAACAACGCGCTGATCCGGAGGTACGGTTAGGGGTGAGCAAATGGATTATCCGATCCGATCCGAAATAGCGGATATCCGAATTTTTGGGTCAAAATTAGCGATCCGTATCTGATCCGAAATTAGCCGGATATCCGGTAAGAAATATCCATTTGGATCAGATATCCGAGACCGGATATTTTGGATATCCAAATTATCCGTTTTAGCATTCTTTTTCAAATTATATTAATTAAAAATAAGAAAATTAGTTATGAATAAAAAAAAGGATATTACTATATTGTAAGAATTGAACCCAAAATGAGTTAAATCTTGGGAAAACATATCTTTTAATACATCTTTTACTTAAATATATATATAATATCGGATATCCGTTCACTCAAACCCCCGATCCCTATCCGATCCGATTATTCGAAAAAATTCCCGGATCAGATCGGATACGGATAACAAGTTAAGCTATCAATTTGGGTACGGATCGGATCGGCGGATGGCCGGATCGACGGATCGGATAACTTTGCTCACCCCTAGGCGCGATAGTGGTGGGTTTCGCGGTGGCGGATCGGGCGGATTTCAACGCAGCCCGTCGAACGGATTTTCAGCATACACTCCACGATTATTGTCGTCCAAAATCCGCCGAGTATCAAGTATATGGAAGACTTGATCGACTCGTCGACGTTGAATCTCTTGGTCCTGAAGATAATTGCGGACTTCTAGGGTTATGGCTTGAATCAATTCGCGGATGTCTGTGTCAGTGTTGATCAATTGTGATGAATTCTCTTCGGTAGAAATGATTGTGATTGAGCTCAAAAAATGGAAGCACCAATGTTACAAGCAAGAGTAGTTTGTATGTTAAGTAGCCAAAGTAACTGTAGGATTTACGTGTGAGAATATAGACGTTGATCCTCTAGAAGGATCAACGAGCTGGGTAGCGGAAAAACGAAACAAACAAGTAAAGATGAACAAAAAGGAATTCCAAATCAACTTGTTACTCTTATTAATTAGAATCAAACTTACAGATGCAGACTTCGATCCCTAGGTGTACACAACTCCTAGAACCTGGATCTAGATCCCTCAGCGTCGGATGACTCTAACCACTTGCAATAACAGGTCGACCAACACCTTCAATCTCGTACTCAAATCAATCGTCGTCGTCGTCGTCGTCGTCGTCGTCGTCGTCGTCGTCTCTCTCTCTCTCTCTCTCTCTCTCTCTCAATCGCATTCAACAATTGACTCTCTATGCTCGGGTAGAAACTAATCTAATACATGGTTCATACTTATACTAATAGCTAGAAGGATTCTATCTAAAAATATAAATATAAACCAAATCAGATTTTATTTTATCTTAGGGAATCAGATAAAATCTTCCTCCAACTAAAATATCTCACAAATCTTTATAAGACATATTAATTGATTCAACCAATCCATCCACGCGTTTTCCTTATATAGTGCACATCTCTCGCGTTGATCCAACCTTCCATAAATAGCTTCAGCGAGCGCGCCAACTATTCTCTTGTTTCCTTGGTTGTTCCTGCTTTTATTTCCTGCTCAATTAATTCTAATTGATCCTGAAATATTTAGCAAATACAATAAATACTTCATAATTGTTCAATCATCATCAAAACTATTTGGGATCATTATTGGAATCAATCACCATCTCAACAGTAATGAGACTTATAATGTGGGAGGAAGACACACACGTGAGAATAAGGAAGGAAAGGTAGAAGAAGACAAAGGGGATACGAACACCAGGATAGAGGGGGCGTGAGGAGAAGAGGCAAATAAGAGAGATTTAGGGCAACTATTTTCTTGTTGATGATAATAAAGTTACAATGCGGTATTTATACTAAAACCTAACGGTTCAATAAAAAAACGTCCCGGGAAAAAACCGTAAAGAAACCGTAAACCCGAGAAGAGAATTATAAAATTCTAAACTTAAAATTACAATAACAATAATACTAAAAAAATACTAAGAATAATAATCACGAAATCGAGTCGGCCGGAAGCTTGCGTTCCCGAATAGGTCGCGGAGTCGGGTCCATTTGCCCACTTGTTTGCGTATCATCTTTCAAGCTTTTATTTGTATGAATATGTTTGGGCTTTTTCCATTGCCAATTTTATAAGTTCTTTGTTTTTTTTTTTTCGAAATGGCAAAAAAAATTTTATTGAAAAGAGAGGAAAAAGAGAGGTTCAAATACAACAACAAAGCTGCGACAGCAACAAAAGAAAGAAACCACACCAAGCAGCAAAACAATTACAGGGATGCTCAAACAGAGCCAAGCCGGGAGGGCCAAGGCCTATTGCGGGCAGCCGCGCAATTCTTGAGGTGGCTGATGATGGTCCGAGCACAGTCACGAGGAGACGTGAAGATGTTATTGAAGATACGATCATTGCGACTTTTCCAAACAAAGTAGATAAGGGCTGTGAAGCAACTGGCGACAAGCTTGTGGTTGGAGCCTCGAATGCTACGCCTGTGGTGAGCCCATTCAAGCCGGCCATGAATGGAGGGAGAGCGCTGAGTGATGTGCATCCAATCAAGGAGGTCGGAAAGGATCGGACGGCCTTGGTGAAGGTGCAATGGTTCCAGAGATGGTCAGAAGATTCGACCCCATCGGTGCAAAGAACACAAGCGTCGCTTGAAAGGGCAGTCCAGCGGCCGATCCGGTCCTTGGTGGGAAGGCGGTTATGTAACGCGAGCCAGGAGATAAAGGAGCATTTTGGAGTGTGAGGGTACTTCCAGATGATGGTACCCCAGAGCCAAGGAGACCGTCTCGGGCGGAGAAGGTCGTAAGCATTGGTGGCGGAGAAGGAGCCCTGCCGATTGGAGAGATTTTCAAGAAGGACCGAGTGAGAGCTGCGAGTAAGAAGATGATCACGAAGGGAGAGGACAGCTTTCCAACTACAACAATCAGTGCTCTTGGGGGCAACGCTCCAAATATCCTGAAGATGAATCAAATTTTCATGAGCCCATCGAGCCCAGATATTAGAGGGGGGACCGATAAGCTCGAAGATGGTGAGAGAGAAGTAAGCTCGGTTCCAGGAGAGGAGCTCCTTGAAACCAAGGCCTCCTTCGGGGCGGGGGGTACAGACATGGTTCCAAGCAATGGGGCTTTTGGTGGAAAAGGCCAGGCCACTCCAGAGGAAGGAACGAATGATATTTGTGATTTGACTATCACTTGTTTACATCTATGTATGTTAGCTTGAAGATATGATCTGAATAATATTTGTGATTTTGTGCAAGCCGTTGCCTTTATGAAGTGGTAATCTTGATCAACTCCGCGAAGGCTACACACCTCGATCTGAAAGACAAAAATCTATCGATTGCATTCTTTATAAGTGTACGTTATCCCATCGATTGATTGGTGTCTCTAAACTTTCGTGGATGCATGGGTGTCTCAGTATCTCAAAGGATCTAGCTTATTCGTTTGAGAAGATTCACACGTTTTTCCTTTGGTCGAAGAGAGACCGAACAAGAGTTTTCCACCCGTAGTGTGTACGTACATTTAATAATTTGGGCGTCGTTGAGAATTGATCACGGCCACATTATGGGGGAGCTAGAGGTCAGTAGCTTGTGTGGTTGTAGTTTGCATTAGACGTGATCTTATCTTCGGCTCGGACAAATAATTATTTGATTGACACCGCAGCATGGGACCCATGAATTTTGGGCGTCGTGCTCTCTATATACAATTGAAATTTGTCCGGTCATAAGTTTTTTAATCTTTTTTACTCCAATAAATTCCCAACCTCATTCTTCAAAATGGAGATAAATGTAGAAAAATAATGTGTTTTCTCTATATTTAGGGATATCTCCAATATTTGGAGAAGGAATTAAATATATTGTTGTTGTTGCTCCAAAAAAAAAATTTGTTGTACATGAAAACTTGTAATTGGTCAAATTAGATTTTGTGATAATTAAAAAACTAAACTATGTATATAAAATTGAAACAATTGATGCAATATCCTATTATGGAGAAGCTGTTGGAGTTAATTTAATTCTTTCTTAGAGAATGTGATTTTACAATCTCCATTTTAGATAACAAAAAGAAGAGGTAGAAACTCTTGAAGATATTCTAACATTTAGGTTTTTTCAGATTAAGCTATGCCTAGGGGGTTTAGTTATTGCCCTCTAGTTATAAGAGTACGTGAAAATTTTTATAAACCACCACCAAGTATATTTCATATATGAAGAAAGATTACATTAGCAACAGAAAGAGCTTTAAGGGAACACTAGCTAGTCACCAATAACTCGAGTATAATATTGGACGTGGATAATTTTATAATCTAATAGAGATGAAAAATTATTAGAGGATAAAAATGATGGAAAATTTTGATAATACGGATTAATATATGAGATTATGTGATGTGATTTAATAATTTTGTAAATATAAAAGTTGGATCATAATGATAATATATGAGATTAAATGAGTGTATTCGTCTAAGAAAAATAGGATATAAAAGTAAGAGAAATTTGCACTAAACCACCCGTTAAATAGGCGAATTTACACTTAACCACCCGTTATACAAAAATTTGTTTTAAACCACCCAAAACTTCAATTCCGTTAACAAATAGCCACCCAAAGCGTTATTCCGTCAAAAAAACCGTTAAAACACGAGATTTTACCATTTTGCCCTTTCTTCTTCCTAAATCCGCCCCTTTCTTTCCCGAGACCACACCGCCGGCCTACTCTGCTCAAAACCCCGCTCCAGATCCCGGCCAAATTTTCTGGTGCCCCACCGAGCGGAGGCCGCGCAGATCTGCGTTGGCGAAGGCGCTGCGAGCCGGGAGCGAAGGTGGTTGCGGCAGGCTGTAGGTTTTCGAGAGCAACGCAGGCGAGGGTGATCGCAAATCTGGTGGGTGAGCGAGGAAAGGCATCGGTTGCAGATCTGGTGCGACCAGCGCGTAGACATCGGCGCAGCGCACAGACGTCGGTGTAGCGAACGAGCGACGAAGCGAAGTTGGTGGCGGCGCAGATCTCGCGAGGTCACCGTTGGGAGTTGTAGCGGCGACTGGTGTGCGATGGGCCAACGAAAATCGGTTCGTAGATATGGCCTTCTACAATGACGGAATTGATGGGGGGACGCGAGCGGCTGATTGTGGTGGTGGAGCACAGATTTGGCGATGGTGGTGGACAGGAATGTGCGGACAACAGTGGTTGTGGTGATTTGACCATTCCGTTGGGTTGATGCCCTAGAGCGGAGGCCGAGCTTGCAGATCTGAGAGAGAGAGAGAGAGAGAGAGAGATAGGAAGGGCGTGAAGGAGGGATGCGGGTGAGAGAGAAAGAGAGAGAGAGAGAGAGAGAGAGAGAGAGAGAGAGAGAGAGAGCCGAGGATCCGTCGGTGGGGCGCCGGAAAATTTGGCCGGGATCTGGACCGGGGTTCCGAGCAGAGGAGGCCGGCGGTGTGGTCTCGGGAAAGAAAGGGGCGGATTTAGGAAGAAGAAAGGGGCAAAATGGTAAAATCTCGTGATTTAACGGTTTTTTTGACGAAATAACGCCTTGGGTGGCTATTTGTTAACGAAATTGAAGTTTTGGGTGGTTTAAAACAAATTTTTGTATAACGGGTGGTTAAGTGTAAATTCGCCTATTTAACGGGTGGTTTAGTGCAAATTTCTCTAAAAATAAAGATTGGAAGAAGGACGTTTGAAAAAATACAAGATCTTTCGGGAAGGGATGGAGTAATATTTAAAATTTTATTATTTATTTATTTATTTATTCATATATATGTTATTAATTTAAAGGTCTTCAAATATTCTAATAGTGAATAGAAAAAAAAATCCAAAGAAACGCCCTCTGTTGAATCACGTATTTTTAGAAATAAACTATTAAACCTGAACCGTGGTCGTGGCCGGTTGTCCTTCTAAGGCAAACCATGACTATGGTTCGGGTCTAGTGGATATCTTGGCGACTTGACATCATTTAATATAAATTAGTTTAAATCAGAACTGAACCGAAACCGACTCGAAACCTGTTTGGAATCAAGAGAAACGATAAGTTAGATTCACAAATACTTTTTGGAGTTCACATATTTATGCTTTGAGTTCACGTACATATATATTTTATGTTCATGGTTTATAATTCACACGTTAAGGAAGTCTTTATCTGATTCAAATCTTTAAAACATATAATGTATTAAGTTGATGCTCCTAAAAAAAAACTTACACGCTACAAATTGATTGCGGTTGCGGGGCTCTTCATCGAAAATAAGATTCCGGAAACTTAATTTCCTATTCAAACCAAATGAGACCTTACCATTTTTGTTTTTTGACCCTACAAGCGAACCGAAAAAAATCTTCCGTTTCGGAATTCTATACGGAAATCATGTTTCACACCACAAATACACACATGGGCCCCTGCATTTAAGGTGTGGGGCCGCCTCTTCTAGCACACAAAACATGAATTCAGAATAGAGGAATTGCACCGCAAGCGAACTGATGAGGATCCTCTGTTACGTAATTGTGTTTCACCTCACAAAGTGAAAGGGGGGCCTGCATTGAAGTGTGGGGGTGGGGGGGGGAGAGGGATCAGTGCAAAACACAATTTCGGGACTGTGTTTCGAAACAGAGGAATTGCACGCCAAGCGAACACCTCATACATCTACTACTCCCTCCGTCCCATAATGTTCGTCCAAAAGTACGGTTTTTGCTGTTTTTAATGCAAGGTATAAAGTGGTGATGGGAAATGAAAAAGTAGGATAAAGTGGGTAAAAAATATGATTGAATAGGGGTACTTTTGTAATTTTATAGGGAAAAAAAGTTGAAAAGAGATAAAGTAGGTGGAAAAGTTGGATAATGGATGTAAATGTAGAGATTGGATAGGGGTAAAATTGAAAGAAAGCTATTGATATAAAAGGAAAGTGGACAAACATTTTAGGACGACGGAAAAGGAAAGTGGATAAACATTATGGGACGGAGGGAGTAGTAGAATTGGACCAGTCGATACAAACGGGCCCAGAGTAGTCCTACGCGTAAGAAACAAAAAAGACAAAAAAAAAAACAAATATCAATATTAGATTTTTTTACAACGGATTTACTATTTCTTCTTTTGTGTTTAGTTTTCTTATTCAGTAGGCTTATACGGTTAAAAAAAACCGTTTCCAATTCAATTCGGACAACAAGCGATCTAGCACTAGCTAATTGTCTAGCCGTTGAAACCCACACAAGTACTCACCAAAGGTCCAAAACAGCTCCAAATCTAGCTTCCCTATATAATACAAGTTTGTTATGTGATCCAAATATATGTACCCCAGCCACATATCTACATCTTCTACTCACCTCTCACTTCACTCTACTACCAAATGGGCTCAGCCGTGCCTCAAGAGAAACCGCACGTGGTGTGCGTGCCATACCCGGCACAAGGCCACATCAACCCTATGATGAGCCTCGCCAAGCTCCTCCACTCCCGCGGCTTCCACGTCACCTTTGCCCTCACCGACTACGAGCGTGCCCGCCTCCTCGGCTCTCGTGGGCCCCGCGCCCTCGACGGCCTCCCTTCGTTCCGCTTCGCCTCCTTCCCCGACGGCCTCCCTCCATCCAACGACGCGGGCTCTGTCCCCGCCCTCTTTGACTGCTTTGACCGCAACGGTGTGGGCGCCTTGACCGACCTCCTCAGGGGGCTCGGTGAAGGCGGTGGACCCCGCGTCTGCTGCGTGGTCGTCGACCTCATCATGGCGTTTGCGCTAGAGGCAGCGGTGGCGCTCGGGATTAAGGGGGTGGTGTTTTGGGCTGCTGGGGCTTGTGGGCTTCTTGGCTTAGATCAGTTCCCTCGGCTTCTCCGGGAAGGCTACGCCCCTCTCAAAGGTGCGCATAATGTATCTCTTTGGCTCTTAGCATGCACCCACCCCACGTATGCAAATGCACGTTTTGTATATATGGACTTGTTAGATATAGTACGTGTATTCGGAGTTCATTGTCACTATATATATCCTAAACTTAATTTGTGTGTTTGTTGCGGAAATAGCTTAATTTGCAAGTCGATTTTCGTAAAACTGGCTAGAGTTGTTGTGAGCCGTGTGACCAAGTATAAAATATAAAATCCAATCTTGTAATACACTCTATTTTATACTCCCCTATACCATGATTAACTAACTAGTCAAATTCCAAACTCAATAAAAAGAAATTAGCTAGGTAATAATAGAAAAACTAATTGACCCACGTATTTTCGATCATTTACGTTTTTATGTACTTAAGTGCCCGATCCCACAAAACAATTGACCCACATGATTTTATAGCAAATGATTCTTTTTCTTTGGTACAATTCTATCTAATGATTGTTGTTCCTTATTTGGTAGAATTATAGCAAATGATTCTTTTTCTTTCGAACAAAAAAAAAATGATTGTTGTTGGAAGACTTTTTGGACAAACAATTAGAGCATCCATAATAGAGAAATCTTAGGGGTGAAAAAGAAAAAAATCTGACAAAATTAGTGTTTTACAAAGAATAGTGTATAAAATAAAATCTCTACTACAATAAATAAAGCAAGAGAGAAGAAGAATTTCTCTAATACACCTGACACAAATTCTCACATATCTAATTTTAGCTATAATTTAATTTTTAAGAATTTGGGATAGATTTATCCATTGTGAATACTAGTATTGGCTGACAAACTCACAATACATGCCATACATGTCATACGGGGCCAATAACTTTTGGAGCTATGCCCGGGCTGATTCAAGATTAAGTTGTTGGCGTCTAGCTAGTCACAAGCGTACGCGTACAAGCATATTGTCACATGTACATGTGGGCAGTGTTTATTTCTACAGTACATATTAACATACATGATTTATATATAGATTCAAGTTACTTGACGAACGGGCATCTAGACACACCTTTGGAGTGGATGACATCAATGAAAGGCATACGCCTCAAGGACATACCAACTTTCATAAGAGCCACGGACCCTAACGACACTATGGTACGTACTCTAATGTCCTTGGTGGAAAGTTCCCGGAAAGCCTCAGCGATTATCATCAACACATTCGACGCCCTTGAGCACGACATTCTCGCCTCTCTAGCTCGAGATTTCCCTCCTATATACCCCATCGGTCCATTGCACATACTACTCAAGAACAGCAACCATGACCTAAAAGTAGACTCCATTGGGTCAAACCGATGGAAAGAAGACGAGCATTGCATCGAATGGTTGGATTCGAGAGAGCCCGGTTCGGTTTTGTACGTCAACTTCGGAAGCTTGGCTATCCTGACCAACAACCAACTGTTGGAGTTCGCTTGGGGGTTGGCTGATAGCGGCAAGCAGTTCTTGTGGGTGATAAGGCCGGATCTTGTCAGTTGCGAATTTACGATTTTGCCACCGGATTTCATCGAGGCGACTAAGGAGAGGGGCTTCATTGCGGATTGGTGTGACCAGGGGAGGGTGTTGAGCCACGTAGCAATCCGCGGGTTCTTGACGCACAGCGGATGGAATTCGACGATAGAGAGCATTGGAAATGGGGTGCCTATGATCTCGTGGCCGTTTTTCGCGGAACAACAGACGAATTGTTTGGTGTGTTGTAACATGTTGGGGATTGGGATGGAGATTGATAGTGATGTGAAGAGGGAGAATGTGGAGATGCAAGTGAGGGAGTTGATGGGTGGAGAGAAGGGGAAGGAGATGAGAAAGAAAACAATGGAGTTGAAGGTGCTTGCCGAGACGGCCGTTACTAAGGGTAGTGGCAAAAGCTGGAAGACTTTTGAGAAGCTGATTACACAAGTTCTGGTATCACCGTAGTCATTAAATTCTATGTTTTGGCATTATCAATTCAGTTCTTTGTTTTCTTATGTCCTTTTGTTTGGGTGAGATATCCTCTATGTATATGTGGAAACTTGGTATGAATGAGATTTTGTACAAGTCCTTTGACTTTACCAAATTGTGATCTTGCCCATTTACATTAAATATTTGTTGAACTGCTTATTCTCTGGTAAGGGCTATAAGTAGCCATTGAACAACATTAATAATGTGTCCAATGAAATTATGGAAAGGGTGTTTTTGTCATTACCATATGCTTAGGGTGTTAATCTGCCTTGAATTTGAATCACACATTGCGACAGGCAACACGGTATACAATACTTTTGTTTTCTGAACCTATCGCAATCTGTCTGGGTTTGCGGCCCATAATTGTAGGTAGGGTTTCACGAGTCTTTATTTAAACTCTTGAAATACTTAGACCTCTATAATCTGAATTCTGGCTTCGATAATAATATATTGTTTTTCTGCCCGTGGATATAGGTAACACACCATTATTGAACCAACGTACGTAAATCTCTGTGACGATTTTGTTTATCGTTCTCGTTCGATCTCGTGTTACAACATAGGGTTTAACATGTAATTAGTTTTCACATATATATTAGCTTATGCGCTTGGCGCATCATCTCACTGGTTAAGCACTCATGGGTTTACCAGAAGGTCTCAGGTTAGATATTTCACCGCAGCAAGGCCGGTTAGTAACCACTTCTCATCCACTAGTAGTACTTTCTATAATGTGAGAATGGAGACCGTGGCTATCATGGTTGCTTGATCGATTTCGCCTCTTTGCCGAGGAGTTCATTCCCTAAACCATCGGTGAAATCAGTCAACGATAAATTTAAGGGATGTTAACATTTTATCTAGCGCACATGGAATAATGTGACCATTTTGAATTCCCCCTATACATGTGAGTGATCGAGAAGAAACTCAATTTATCTGGGAAATGAGGAGTCACAAAATAAGTTCTTGCTACACTTGTTGTACAAAAGTAGTTGTTTTAAAGAAATATTTTTTTACCTCAATACGTGTGCATTCTACTTACTTTTTACAAAAAAGTACTTTTATTTTTTTGGTGAGAAAACACGGGAAAACCCCGGGAGACACGAAGAGGAAAGCGCAAGATCAGGCACAAACCGCCCGAGCAACTGCGTTCCCCTACAATCAAGTTCTAATAACGAAGATAAAGCAAAAAAACAAAAGTTCTAATAACGAAGAAACAGAACTAGGAGGGACTGAAAAAAGATGAAGACCGATAGGAAAGGACTAAAAGGAGTGGGCAAGCCCGGCGAGGGAGTCGGCGATGGAGTTCGCTTCCCTAAAGACATGACGAAGACGGACTTCCCATTGCGGTGTGATAAGAGCTAGACATTGAATAGAAAGAGGGGGGTGTGGACTGATCTCATGCTCCAAGTGTAGCAAGGTTTAAGTCTTTTTCACCGTAGTGTATATTTTGTGTGGTGATAGTTAGCACTTAATTAAAATATTGTTTTAAAAACTATTTGGTTATCACATATCTAGGTGAAGTTTTTTTTTAATAATAACTAGGATTTGATGGTGAGAGACCTGTGGGATGCACGGGTTCTTATTGTCGTTTTTTCATTTGAGTTATTTGTATTATATGAAATTTCAGAATATCTCATCTATATATATAGACTTCACTAATAGTTAATTTTTTATAAGTTTTTAGAAATAAATTATGTATATTTATATATTAGTACCAACTATCTCATCTATATGGACTTCACCATCAAATTGCTTGTGTGTATCAATTTAGCCATTGCACACCATATTGTACTGGGATTACTATCCATTATACCAATGTTTGTGTACGTGATTACTATTCAATGATTGTATACAGTTCAATTTTTTGTCATATTGATGTTCATCGTAATATACATAATCCAACCAATAATCAATCATTATTCACCATAAAATGATGACGTATTCAACACTTTAAAATACCTAAACAATTAACTACATATTCAGCACTTTAAATACCCAAACGATCGATTACTATCGTTCTAATCATCACGTATTGTAATTCAAACCATCATCTTATTCAAACAACAATGCAAAAATTACTTTCAAATAAAAGAATCTTGCCTATGTAATTTCAAACCACGTTTGAATTTGAAAATTAATGCCAAAAATCAGATTTAAAATTTTGTTAAGATTTTTTGCTACTAAATTATTTTCAAGTTGTAGTGTTCCCAACTTACATGTAAAATGGCTAAACCACACGCATTTAATCTTTAAAATATTGGTTTGTGCAAATCTAATATAACAATAACATCAGTGCTTAATTTGGTTGTAAAACTAAGATGACGTACGTGGCGATTTCCTGGCCAAGATCGATGGGTTCGTTCATCAAATGCCATATGAGGGCACGGAACAATTGCATCCAAACGACGGGCTACAACATGCATGGTAAAGACCGACAATGCGGGCGGAGGCCACCCGATATATAGGAATACATGTATGATCTGTACACATCCTACAACTATACATTTCAAGGTCAAAAATGTTTTCTTGCAAGAAAAGGTTTATACAAAGATCGCACCTTCACATAGACACCTATAAAAAAAAATAGCAATGTTAGCAACAAAAGGATACGAGAAACATTGCACTAAGATGTAGCGGTCCAATTAATGGTATCAAAAATTAAACTTTTCATACTTTAAACATTGGGTCCCACCTCTATTTGAGAGAAGTAGAGGTTAGTTGTCATCATTCTAGCTAATAGGCAAACCCATGCCGGTAACAATATATTCAAATTGCCGTCATTGATATATATGCAACTTTATTTTTCACTTAGATCGTTAGATGCATGCAAGCTTTTCGTATTTTACTAACCCTTGAATTATTACACTTGCTATCTAAATTGTAAAGAACTCTGTTCGTGCATCACTATTTAGCTGATGCTGAGTTGGCTCGTTCATTTTCTATGTCAAATGAGAAAGTGATAGCCTTATAAATGATGGAACCAATCCATCACAATGTTATAAAATGAGAAAGTTGTTACTAGAATTGAATTAGACATTTAAGAAAATTTATCAAAACATCATTTCTTTACATCGAAACGTAACAAAATGAGACACTTCATCGTAACATTGAAGTAGTTGTTTCGATAGATAAAGTGCAAATTTTCATTTTGCTCGATCGAGGGATGTGATGGTTAATGAGTATCCATCTACTTGAGGGTTAGGTAGGTTGAACTAATCGAACTTCGAATTTCACAAAAAGAAATCTAATACAATGTAAATAAGAAAATGAAAGTTCTATCTTCACAAGAATAGATAAAATCAAGTTCCATTGCAGATTAGAGATATACTTCAAGTAGATTTAAGTTTTAAGAAAAAATAATCAACAATAGGATCATATTTTACTGAGTTTCCAAAGTTCTCTTAGTTATATTTATGTAATTTTTCACATTATATTAATTTATACTTTTATTGGGATCTTATATTTCTATAGTGGTTTTTCAATAATCTCTTATCGTATTATCTTATCGAAAGTCGTCAAATTTTACGCTGGCCCAAGTCAAGACCGGAGAATTATATTAACTTACCGTGATTATTAATTTATTGCGTATTAATTTATGGAGGTTCTCTTGTAATATCATAAGATAATGAAAGTCCTTGGTCTAACTTCTACTATGCATATATCATGGATGAAAATTTTGTAAACAATTCGGTCATTAAAACACGATCATATTTTTATGATATACACAATTAATATCTTTGATTTCTTTCTAAAGCAACAATCATCATCATCATCATCATCATCATCATCATTTACCCAGGGGGAACCCGCAAACCCAGGATCTGGGGGGTCAGGATGGGGGCACCCCTGGCTTACGCAAAGGGGGTGCGCCCGGAAGACCCAAATGAAACTGAAACTCAGTATGTGACGATCATAACTGAATTTAGTTAAAATGCACCAAAATTGATGTAGGGGTCATATCCAACTCAAAGGCACTATAACAGCCAAAGAGCATGAGGATTAGGCCCCATTCCCCAATAAAGCAACAATCATTCTGCTATAAACAAAGCCCGTGCGATGCACGGCTACTAACCTTAGTAGTATATATATTTGTTCATTATGTAGCATTAATTGTGTGAATGTCATAAATGAGCCAAAGTATGATAATACAAATTATAAAAACATTAGCATATGTATAAAATGATGGGCATTGTCACAAGTTTTTTTTCTTTATACTCCCTCCGTCCCGATATGTTTGTCTCATAGCACTATTCATGCGTAGATTAAGGAAAGAAAGAAGTTTTTTTGTGTAAGAAAAAGTTGATTGGTGAAAGGAAGAACGAGAAATAAAGAGATAAAATATGAGTGTAGAAAGATTGATGAGTGTAAAAAGTTGATAGATAAAAGGAGGGAAGAGAAAAAAGAATGATGAAAATATAGGTAGGTAGAGTAAAAAGTGATAAAGTGTGGTTGTTAAAAGTGAAAAGGTAGTTAATAGAAAAGGAAAGAAGGGACGGTATGACAAACATTTTGGAACGAAAAAAACGAGATGAGACAAACATTATGGGAGAGAGGGAGTAGTATTATAGATATATCTTGACACTACCAATTATAAGGGCTAATGTAACATCATGTTTTGTAATGGTTTTTTTCATGTGTTACACTAGATTGTCTAATGTAACTCTTTATTATGTAATGTAACGGTAGGACATAATGTAATGGTTGATTGTAACGGAAATAATCAAATGCAACACATCTTATTAATAAAGGTAACGGTGTTGAAAAAGGGAAAAAACCCAAAACCTATGGTAATGGATAATATAACAAATGTAATGGATGATAAAAAAAAATTACCGCAAAAAACAGGCGCGCGTTTAATTTTTGGGCTCCAAGTTAGAATAATGTAAAAAAGGCAGATAAAATTTTAAGCGGAGCGGGCGTGTAACCCTTTGTCCCCAAATCGAACAAACCCTAGCCCTTTTCATCAGAGTCCTCAGAAGTCCTCAGCGCCTTCAACCCGCCTTCATTCCGTTCAGTGTCATCCGGCGAGGTAAGCTCCGGCCAGATCCTTCCAAACCCTTCGGTCTTCTTCTCCCACACCCTCCTCTCCTCCCCCCTGCCAACCAACTCCTTCTTCCAGAACTTCGTCCTCAAAAATGGCGACCAGCCCGAACACATCCACCCCTACCTCATCAAGCTCTCGTCCTCCTCCCCTCCCGATTCGCCAACTCCGCCTTCATCTACCAGATCTTCAACCCCAATCTCACTATCACCACCTCCGGAAACCCCAACCCTAGGTCCCAAGGCCGCCACGTCATCTCCTCCTTCAACGACCTCAGTGTCACAGGTGATGTAGGGGCATCAATCCACTAGATCTCGAGCATGTTCAGTTTCGAAGCTTCGAGAACGGCCTCATCGCGTTTCCGGCTCGCCTGGACGAGCTTGTGAGAGAGCTCCGCCACTACGATCTTCCACCGCTCCTCCTTCGCCGCCGAGGAGGCGGACGATGTCGCCGTCGTCGTCTCCGGCGGGAGACGCTGGAGAGGATCGATTTCTCCCGTCCTCCTTCCTAGTACTCGTGCCTCCGTGCTCGTCCTCCCTGTCGTGCTTCACCAGCTTCGTTCCTCTGTCCTTGTTCGCATCCCACCACAGTCCTTGTTCCTCCAGTTCGTCCTCGTCCTTGGCGGTGGTGGCGGCGGCATCCCCTCTATCCACGGCCTCCGTCCTCAAGGTTTGCTTTCCTCTTTGCTTTGCTTTATCTACCATAGAAGGAAGAAGAAGGAATTGGTAGTTTTGACAAGATCTAGGGCCTATGTCAAGTTTGCTTTGCTACTTAGTGAATCTGGTGGATTGATGCCTTGTATGGACTTGGTAGTTTTGTTGTCAATTTTATGGTTTTGCGCTCCTCAAATCCTGAGCTCTCAGAGACCAAATGTCAAAATCTAGGGCCTAATTTTGTGGTTCATTCACTCTTGCATTTAGTCTATTGCGAAATAGAGAATGAAAAAACAGTGTTTGAGTTCTGAGATGTGTTTATTTTCATGTCTGATTGCTAACTAGGGAAAAATTTTACAGCCGTTTCTCCTCAATTGAAACCCCTTGAAATATGTTTGTATATAGGTTTATTATATTTTAAAACATAAGTAGATCAATTATTGTTGTTTTAAAATCTTCTAATTGTGTTTTACTAGCTAGCAAGTAATATCAAGTTGACCAAGAAGTAGTAGCTTTTTTTTAATATGCTGATAGGCTTGCTTGATCTAAAGATCCTTCCACCGACGTCCTCAGGTGGCTCAGATTTCCCGCTTCCCTGGCGTCGCCTCCCGCTTCCGGTTTTTGTTCGATGACCTGTGCAATTACCTTTTCCTCTATGCATTTTGCAATTTGGTTTTTGTGTGTTTTTCTGGTACAGTATCCCACCACAAAATGTCACTGACCTGGATTTTATCTTATGCAGGTCACAAGGAGGTTGCAAGCAGGATTGAACCTCGGGTTGAAGGTAAACAATAGTAACCACTTTGACTTGTATATTGTGGATGGCTTTCCTTAATTTTAAGTTTCTCTTGTTTGGCCTCATTGTACACTGTATTCCAAATACTTATCAAATGAACACGTTTATTTTTGCTGTCCCCTTTTGTTTTTTTTTTGTAAGTCAAGATTTCAATGTGAGCTGCATTGGATAGTTGGTAGACTTGTCAGTTTTCCAGAATTAGTGTGATCCAAATGTGATGAGTTGTTCATCATCATTGTTTGCTGATTGTGTTGATATAACAAGAAATATCTGATTTTCTTTTTTCCTCTTAGTGATGAATTTGAAGTAGCTATGCAGGGTTTTTTTTGCACTTGTTGTTCAATAGGGTGCAGTTCAAAGAGGCTTGAGCCAATTGTTTACATGACTGTTTGTGCTAAATTTGAATGCATTTTCATGTAATACTCCAAAGAAGGATAATTATAAACCCTTAGCTTGAACATGAAATTCCTCTTTGATAGCTAGTTCTATAGGCTATTAATAACCAACAATACAATTGTAAGCTCAAAATCTTGAGTCCTTGTCTCAAAATTTATAGGGATTACCTTCTTCCCTACATATAGTGCTAGTTTTTCTTGTATGCTTTCATCATCATGGAAAACATATATGCTAAAATTGAACTTAGTGTTTGTCAGGACTACAATTATTGAAAATTTTGAGGCCACCCTTTGAGAATGTGGTTATTAAGCTAGAATATGGTTATTAAGCTACAATTATTAAAAACTTCCATTTGTAACAATGCTCCTTTGAATATCTTTGATTGGAAATATATGCCCACAAAGGAGAACATTTGGAGTTGTGTCAAGGTATAAGTAAAGTTTATATGTATATGTGTGCAAAATTTTGTTTTTTAATCATTGGTTTAGCATCTGAATTTTTTTATATGATGTGAAGGAGAAATGCATCATTCCAGAGGAGGGGAAATACTGAACTGAATGAGTGATTGCAATTTTTTTTTTGTTTAATTGCCACAATTCTGTCTGATCTGATGATAGTATTCATTCATGACTTTGGTGGTGCATTTGTATGCTTGTTTGGGCTCTTTATTTTATTTGGTGGTTCATAATCTCTTGCTGATAACATTTTACTTCATTTTTATGCTTGCGTATGAGCTGTTATGGGCCGTTGGCATTTAACGTGAACTTATGTCAGCATATATGCCAGAGAATTTGAGGAACTATTGAGTATTAGTTTATGTCTAGTGCTCTCATTAAACCATGTTCAATTTTCACTGCATATGCATAGAATTTGAAGAAGAATGCACAGATCAAAGCCGAAGTAGAACACTATAAAAATTCTTGTTTGACTTCTTAAAGAATTTTCTGTCAAATAGGTGTAGTAGTATTTATGGATCGTCTTTTGTTGAGAACATGCTTAAGTTGCATGATTGTTGTTGTTGCATGTTAAGTATAAATTTGGCTACCTAAGTTGTTAAGATCCTAGAAATTTGAAGTTCATTTTCTTTCTTATATGATCTATACAGGATGAAGAAGAAGATGAAGATGAAGATGATCAAATCCAAGAAGATCTTTGAATGGTTGATATAACTCTTTTGGGACATTAAGAGTTAATTAACTACAATATATTTTGATTTATGCATTAGCGTTTGACAATGCCCAGCTCTTTCTATAGCTAGTTAATTAACTAGATATATGACTAGCACATAATTTGTTGTCCATGTATGTATGCATGCAACACTTGAATGCTTGGCAATATTTTGTAATTATACATTGAAAGTTTAAGTAATCAATTGACATTTGAGTTAAATTGTTTTGATTGTATTGGTTAATGATTTAATTATATACTAATTTAGTAGCAGGTATATATGAATGAATAATATATAAACCAATTGCCTTCTATTATAATTAAGGTAACACATATATACCCTAATGTAATGGTACTAACAAAGGTAATGGCATATAGCTAATGTAATGATCAAACCAATGGTAACGGATATGTAACGGATGTAATAGGTAATATATTGTTTTCTAATGTAATGGTTAGTTCCAAAATTATTTGTCCGTTACTCTAGGCGAACGTAGTGTTACATTAGGCCTAATGCAACCCCCCCGTATTGTAACAGACCAAAAGTTAAAAAAAACCATTACACTAGGTCTAATGTAATGAATTTTGGCCTTATGGTAATACTTTAAAGCCATTACATCAGGCCTTATATTTGGTAGTGTGAAACCTAAACTACCTTAGGGTACAAGATTTTATAAAATATCTAAACTAGAGATAGAATAAATTATAAACAAGACTGAAAAATACATAATTAAAATACTAAGACATATTTTCTATCCTAATACTTCTCTCACACGTCTTTGATATATCCTATCTATATCGATAAAAGAAGTATAATTGGCTACCGATGTATCTACCCTTCTACTAAAAGCATCACACTTTAAACTTTCCTTATCAAAATATACACAATTATTTTCACCTCTATATATACACAATTACGTACATACTGTGCATCAAACCAAAATTACCTTGCACTACTCCAGGCAAAAACCTCTGACTATCCCAACCAAAAACTTTCCACGTACCACTCCAACCTTGCTCGATCGATGAGTCCTCTTCCTCCATGCATGTACATGGCGCCCGATGGTTTTTACTTCCCTCCTACACAAGCCGCTTGGGTGCCTCCTCCAAAAGGTACCGTCAAGCTCAATTTTGACGGCGGTCTATCCCGACACCGGGGTTGTGCCGTGGCTGGAGGAATCTTCCGGGACCATCAGGGCGTTCCTAACACATGTGCCGACCCCAAGATCGTCGGCTTTACTCCCTACGACGGCGAGGCCAAAGCCCTCGCCCTCGGGCTCAGGTTCGCACGCAACCTCGGCTTCAGCAGCAACCTGTGGGTGGAGGCGGTGACGAACGCAGAACGGATTTAAAGGGGGCACAACCGCCCAACTCGTGTACGGGATCCAATGATTCAAGAATAATCGATAAATTTAGCTACTCAATACTCTTAAATAGTAATAAAATAGGTACTTGTTTTTCAAAAAAAAAAATTACGATATGTATGAAATCTAATTTATGCAGTAAATAGCTAGTTTATAAACAAAATTTTGAGAGAAATGCATTAAATTTGAATAAAAAAGCTCTTATACCAAAAAAATTTGAATAAAAAAGCAAAATGGTGCTATGGGGATTTGAACCTTGGTGGAGTTAAACCAAAATTAAGCAAGAAACCATCTAGACTAGTTGATTTTCATGTCATATTAATACAAATTTAATTAAAATATATTAATATTTAATCAAAAATTACATATATATACCGAAAATTAACCCGACGGGAGGGGGGCACGGGCCCCCTCATGCCCCCCTAGATTCGTCATTGGGTGGAGGGTGACGCTAAGTGTCTGATTGAAGTGGTACCCGAGAGGCGGCCCAACACAATGTACGACAAGGACACGGTCGACTCCATCAGGCGCGCGATCGACGAGTTTCCTCGCAAGCCTCTTTTGACGTGGGTCCCTCGAGAAGCAAACTCGGCCGCGGATGCTCTTGTGAGACACATGCGCGACGACATCTCCACCATTCTCGAGGAAAAGTGGGATCGCGGTGCCAAGTTGCCCACCAGCGTAGCCACCGTGGTGGAACGGGAACACAACGGCTATGTGTACGTCAGACAAGAAAAGAAGACTCGGCCCTTTCCGTTCTCATGTAATATCGTTCCTACCTATTAACTATGTAGGAAAACTTCAAAACTGATTTGTCCCGATAAAAGTTCAAAATATGTAGGATAATCTATTTGATTTGATGTACAAAATTATACGGAAGACTATATTTATGTACTCAGTGATAATGGTGAATTGATGATATTGGAAATGTGGTCCGATAAAAAAGATGAAACACTTTTAGGGTAAAAATTGACGGGCTTGATTTATTCATCTCCATCGTGAAAAGTTTTGACCTGATGATATGCATTGTAGATGTTATAGAATCAAGTTGTTTCTACACATTTTACTTAACTTTTGTCGTTGTTCCTAAACATGTGCTTAAAGCGCATGTTTGACATGCAATTCGCACCACCATTGACAATTTTTAACTTTTTAGTCTCGACCAAAGAAAAGGTTCAACTGTTTAGGTAATTAAAATCACTTGAAACTTGAAAGTGAACATAATCTGAGTTACTAGCTAGTAGCTATTTATTCTAGAAATCCCCACTTTGTTTTGTCAAAGAAATTTTGGATAAGGGGATGGTGTTCCAGTCCAAGGTCAGGGAACGTGACATGAATGCACATATGTAAAACATGGATGATCTTGATTGAAACGACGTCGAATTAACATTGAGATGAATGCAATTCGAATGTAACGCAATGTTGATGGAATATAATTTAAGGAATATATAAACACATAAATTGTAGAGCAATGATGAAATTTTTAGGGTTGAATATCGAAAGTTTGAACCCAAAACCTGAAATGAGTCCAGCCTGTTTTAACCCAAATCCAAATGGATAGAAATCCGAAACCCACTGGATTGACCGATTTATTACATTTAAAAATGTATAAACTTTATTTTTAAAATTATAATATATTTTTTTGTTAAGTATTATTATCTAATTAAAATACTGTTTTAACAATATATTAAACGCACAAGATCGGCGTGTATCACATGAGCGATGCCACTTCAGCAATAGTGGTCTAATAGAACAAAATTAGTAAGTTAGCATCATGGCCTTGTTTCACTTTTTGTTTTAAAATTATTTTTTGGTTAAAAAGTGATGGTTTAGGTGAAAATTTTGTTTTGAAAAACATAAAACAGAGATGTGGTATGAATGTTAAAAAAAGTAAAAAAATTGAAGAAAAAAATTATTTGGATAGAAAGTAAACAAGCCCTATGTCTTGCCGACTTCTTTGATTCTACCAATATTTGCTAAGATACATTTGTTCGATTCTTCCATCCTAACGTTTAAACGACACATCACCTCATGGCTTATATGTTGAGTTTGTTAATTGGGCCCGACTTTCGGCTTTAATTTTTCATTGTGAATTAAGTTCTTTTTTTGATTTTCTCTCTATTAGTTACATTTTATTTTATTTTTGGTCGGAAGTTACATTTTCATTTGTATTGTCATTTTATCTACTACCTTCGTCTCCAATTGATTGTCCACAAAACAAAATTTTGTTGTTTTTAAGAAAAAGTTGAAAGGTAAGATAATTTGGGTAATATTGAAAGAGGATAAGGGTGTATTTGTAAAGAAAAGAGTGATAACATTGATGTGAAAGCTGGATAATGAGGGTAATATGTGATATTAGATGAGGGTATTTTTGTATTTTTATAGAGAAAAGTGATAAAGTTTATATGAAAGTTGGATAGTGATGGTAATATTTAAAATTAAGTAGGGGTATTACTGTAAAGAAAAATGGATATAAATAGAAAGATTAAGAGATGGACAATCTTACCGAAACGTCAAAAAAGTAAAGGCGGACAAACTTTCGGAATACGTTATTGTACAAGCCCAGACCCTATGTAGGTGTAACCGTGTAAAGCTTTCACCTGCACATGCACATTGACTATGTTTTCCCTGGATCCAAATCTTCCGTCCCATAAGCACGCCCCAACACACGTCCCCTTGCTTTTGATAGGTTGAAAGTGTAAAATTTTGTATTCTTTTGTGTTTTTTAAAGGCCCAATATAATATTTAAACCAATCAAAAGCAATAGAATGTGTGTTTGGGACGTTTTTACGGAAGAAAGATTCGAATCGGGCCTTGGGCCAAAGAAATAGTACTCCACTAATCAACATTGACTCCGTTTTCAAGTGGCACAGTGAGTGTGTGCTCCACTAATCAACAACTTCCGTATTGCCTGTTCGACCAAAAAAAAAACTTCCGTATTGCCTTTGATCAAGGCAATGCCTTTGGTGGTCCAATTCCCTAATCCACTGTTTTTTAAACAGAAGGATTGGAAAAAATAAAAATATTTTTTGTTTTTTGTATTTTTTTAATATAAGTATATTATTTAGACCAATAGAAAAAAAAAAGGAACTATCAAGTTGGACAATGAAAATGGACAGAAGGATCCTCGTTGTGATTAAGTGCCTCTGGCCACTTGAAGATTTTTTGTTACCTCAAGGAGACTAGTACGTGATCGAATTTGTAATCTGTCAGATCAATATTCTATCTTGCTCGACTAGACCAAGCCCTTAAGGTTATGACAACTTAAAGATATAATAGCGCTAATATATCATTTTTAATGATTCATTTTAGTAATATACACTTCTCTCACGATTTGGACAATTATAACCCCTACCCCTTATATAAAATTGAATAAATTTACCCCTATAATCTTGGTAAAGAAGTATACATAAAGTGGGTAGGTTATTTTTTGTTTGACAGGGTAATGGGTTGGTTGTATGATATAAATGGCTCAGAATAGTACTACGCGTCAGATTTAATTTTATTAAATCCATAAAATTAATTTCAATTCAATTTGGACAACAACCGATCAAACACTAGCCGGTCTAGCCGTTGATCGATACCGTCGTACCGACACAAGTACTCACTAAAACAGCTCCAAATATAACTTCCCTATATAATGCAAGCTTGTTATGTGATCCAAAAGTACACCCCTCAATTCACGTATCTACATCTTCAACTCACCTCTCAATTCACTCTACCACGCCAATGGGCTCGGACGTGCCTCATGAGAAACCGCACGTGGTGTGCGTGCCATACCCGGCACAAGGCCACATCAACCCTATGATGAGCCTCGCCAAGCTCCTCCACTCCCGCGGCTTCCACGTCACCTTCGCCCTCACCGACTACGAACGCGCCCGCCTCCTCCGCTCCCGTGGGCCCCACGCCCTCGACGGCCTCCCTTCGTTCCGCTTCGCCTCCTTCCCCGACGGCCTCCCGCCATCCGTCGACGCTGGCTCCGTCCAAGAGGTCCCCACACTCTTCGACACCCTTCACCGCTGCGGTGGGGGCCCCTTCACCGAGCTCCTCAGGGGGCTCGGTCAAGGCGGTGGGCCCCGCGTCTGCTGCGTGGTCGTCGACCTCTGCATGGCGTTCGCGCTAGAGGCGGCGGAGGCGCTCGGGATTAAGGGGGTGGTGTTTTGGGCTGCCGGGGGTTGTGCCCTTCTTGGCTTAGATCAGTTCCCTCGCCTTCTTCGGGAAGGCTACGCCCCTCTCAAAGGTAACTACGTATACTTCCCGTCGACCCCCGTGCGTACGTAATTGTTTTTATATGGTACATTCAAGATATTATGCGCAAGAAGTAGTGTAACCTCTAAGCTTTTAAATTAAGAGGATGCTTTGTGATAAAGTATGAAAATGTAAAGTTCTACCAAAAAAAAATATGAAAGGGTAATTGAATTGACTCTATCTATTCGATCATATAATATTTGTATGCGTTAGTTACTCTCACAAATAGAGAACATAGGTTTGATTTCATATTACTCCTTCCGCTCCATAAAGTTTGTCCATAAAGGACGGTTTGTACGGTATTTAATAAAAAGTTTAAAAATTGGTTAATTTGGGTAATATATAAGTTTGAATGAGGATGATTTTATTATTTTATAATTTTATAGAGATAAAAAGTTAAAATGTGATAAAGTTGATGGGATGGTTAGGTAATAAGGGTAATATATAAGATTGAATAAGGATAATTTTGTAAGTTCTTTAGGATAAAGTTGATTAAAAGGTTGGATAATAGTGGTAATATATGAGATTGAATAGGGGTATTATAGTAAAAAAAATATGATATAAATGAAAAGTTATGAAGATGGACAAACATATTAGGACAACCGGAAAGGAAATATGGACGAACTTTTAGGGACGGTGGGAGTACAAGTTATTAGGCGTTGTCACCTGAACCCTTTGCTAGGATACCAACCGGTCAATTATAGATAAGGCATATTAACATTATTTGTGTGTATATTTTCACGTACGAAAAAAAGATCACAATATAGTCATTATCCCATATTTTGCTTTGAATATCTTAATTAGACATTACTCATTAGCACAAACGTGTACCCGGCCCATAATCAATCATTTTACATGTATATGTATTAACATATATATATATATATGTGGTATCAGATTCGAGTTGCTTGACAAACGGGTACCTAGACACACCCTTAGATTGGATGACGTCAATGAAAGGCATACGCCTCAAGGATATACCAACATTCAATAGAACCACAGACCCTAACGACACTATGGTACGTACTCTAACATCCATGGTAGAGAAATCGCGCAAAGCGTCGGCACTTATCATCAACACATTTGACGCCCTCGAGCACGACATTCTTGCCTCTTTAGCTCCAGATTTCCCACCACTATATCCGGTCGGCCCATTACACATACTGCTCAACAACCATGATAATCGCAACGACAAAGTCATCGACTCCATCGGGTCAAACCTATGGAGAGAAGACCAAAGTTGCATCACATGGTTGGACTCCAAAGAACCCGGTTCGGTGTTGTACGTCAACTTTGGGAGCATGGCTGTCCTGACCAACGTTCAACTTTTGGAGTTTGCTTTTGGGTTGGCTAATAGCGGCAAACAATTTCTGTGGGTAATAAGGCCGAATCTTGTCAGTGGCGATACGATCTTGCCACCGGAGTTCATCGAGGCGACTAAGGAAAGGAGCATCATAGCAGATTGGTGTGATCAGGAGAGGGTATTGAGCCACGTAGCCATCGGCGGGTTCTTGACGCACAGCGGGTGGAATTCGACGATAGAGAGCGTGGGGAGTGGGGTGCCTGTGATCTCGTGGCCGTTTTTCGCGGATCAACAGACGAATTGTTGGGTGTGTTGTAACAAGTGGAAGATTGGGATGGAGATTGATAGTGATGTGAAGAGGGAGAATGTGGAGATGCAAGTGAGGGAGTTGATGGATGGAGAGAAGGGGAAGGAGATGAGGAGGAAAACAATGGAGTTGAAGGTGCTTGCCGAGAAAGCCGTTACTAAGGGTAGTGGCAAAAGCTGGAAGACTTTTGAGAAGCTGATTACACAAGTTCTTGAATCGTCTTAATCATAAATTATGTGGGAGCTTTCGTTCATTTAGTACTTTGTTTGCTTATCTCTTTTTCCAAAAAAACGTCCCAGTTAAACACGGTCCATCGGTATTTGACAATAATAAGTCGTGCAAAATTGTGGTCTTGCTCACTTACGTAATGTATTTGTTGAAACTGTTATCCGACTGCTGAGTAATGAAACAGAAATCGCTGGAAAGTCTTTAGGGATGAACGAAGCTCATTTGCACCATTTAAAATTTTTAGGGATAAAATCGGTGGTTCACTATCAATTCAATTCCAAAACAACACACCACTCGAAGATGTTGACACCAACAACACGCCTATTCGCCAAAACGGATCCTAATCTTCGTAACATAAGGCAACTTTGTCTTGTAATCCTATTGCCATCCATAAATCACCATCTTTTTATTCACCTCCCATTCCGCATAGCACTACCCATATCCAGCTAAACATAAGTCATAACACATTCCAAATGGCTCAAGAGAAACCACACGTGGTGTGCGTGCCATTCCCGGCGCAAGGCCACATCAACCCCATGATGAACCTCGCCAAGCTCCTCCACTCCCACGGCTTCCACGTCACCTTCGCCCTCACCGACTACGAACGTGCCCGCCTCATCCGCTCCCGTGGGCCCCGTGCCCTTGACGGCCTCCCTTCATTCCGCTTTGCCTCCTTCCCCGACGGCCTCCCGCCATCTGTCAACGCGGGCTCCATCAAAGAGCTAGACGCCCTCTTCGACTCCCTCCACCACAACTGTGCAGGCCCGTTCACCAACTGTTGAGATGAAAGTGAGGGAGTTGATGGATGGAGAGATGGGAAGGAAGATGAAAAAGAAAGCTATGGAGCTACAGATGCTTGCTCACAAGACCGTTGCAAAGAGTAGTGGCGAAAACTGGAAGAATGTTGAGAAGCTGATTGATGAAGTTCTGCTATCCTCAAATTAATGAGGTATCATCTATGTTGTGACATCTAATATGAACAGTGGGAAGAACAAGTGTAAAACTTAATTAATACTGTACATGGCTTCATTGTTGTACCAATAAAAATCTATGGTAGGGCTATGAGTTGCTTATCATGGAGAAGCCCAATCTATGGTAATACATTTTACCAATTTGACACTTTATAACCATTTGAAGTCATCAGAAAAAGGAGGTCTTTTCTCATCCACAGCCATTGTCAAAGCTGTGTAGGAAGGTGTCCTAAGATTATTCCATATTTCATCACTTGAAGATAACAGTTTTGAGACCATTTCAAACTGCAAAATCACACAAAAAACAAAACTAGTTCTTGTTCATGTAATGAGATTGCTCAGTAGTGGCTAGATTATATTGGTTCGATTCTGCCAGCAATTGTCCTCAGCTTGTGTTCAGAAGAGGGAGCTTAGTATCCTCATTGCAATCTCTTATCAAACGAACAACAACAACCACAACTGAACCTTGTAAAAAATGAAAACCATTTGCATAAGGAGTTAAAGGGCATCAGTTCTCCAAGGTGATAGCATCAATGAAAAATCAGTCGCAAATTACCCATTTACATAAAAAAGACTCCTCATTTGCCCACAAAAAAAACATAAAACAATCATTATTTTCAAAGACGATCAGAACCTGTCGGGATTGATAGACTTAACATCACTTGTTATCAGGGGATTGACAGACATCAAATTCGTCACCTCGTCTTATAAAACAAATAAGAAAGGGCTCAGAACTTCTTAGAGGGATTGTGATAGCCGTCACAGATGAGGAACACCCATCTAGGCACACAAAATATATCCTCAAAGCCCAAATCCATCCTTTAACAGATAAAAAATGTAGAACATAAAATCAAAACAAATATAGGAGTTAAATAGCTCAGTTCAGCGGGAGACTCGACACGCAAAATGCATCATAAAGATGCAACCTGCATTCCGGTCTGTTGAGCTTGAATTTCGTAAGTCATCACAGCAATTAACCCCCCTCTTTAACAGAAACAAATATAAGATGGCCTCAGAGATCTTGGTGGAAAAGGATCATCACATGAATTCTAAAGGAACCCAATCAAGAGTAGCAAATATAAACAGATACATCAATGGCCAAAATGAGTGAGATCAAAACGTATTGAATTGATTAAAAGTTGATGAGCACGAAGGATCAGAAGTAGCTGGTAAATAATCACGTGAAAATCAGTGGGAATCCGAACGATTTCTTTCGTCATATCAAATCGTGCGCATCAATGGAAATCAATGGAGGTAAAGACAGGAAATTTATCTACCTTGTCACCAAAAAATCCCTATATCACATAGGACGAAGAACATTCGGAGCTAAAGGGAGACTAATTTGCATATTGCCTAACGATAGATTCCTCCAACCCCATTCGTGATTGGTTGCGGATGAGGAATTGCAATATTAGGCAGACAAAGCAGAACAATTTCCGAACGAAGCGGATCACACAAGCATGAATCTTCAAAGCTCAAACAAGAAACAATAGAAGAGTAAGTTGCACCAAATAGAGGTATCCAAAGGAAGGAATACTTGGTCTCCGGATATCGAAGCCTCGGAAACTTTGAGGGCTAATTTGTGCCTCTAGAACAAGGCCAACAAGAAGAACAGAACCCTTGAAGCCGAAAGAGGAGGCAAAGACTCAAACTTTATCGTCTGTGAATGAATTTGAATAGTTACTATTGGTGGGTTGAAGAGAGGATGATGACAAGATGTTGTGGAAGAGTTGAATGGATGAAGAAATTATATATAGGGAGGAGGCAGAAAACGAAACCCTAGAATGATGGCCACCAAAAGGGCCGAGGTTAATTAGCAGCCGACGGGCTCGGTTCTTCCGGGATTAATCCATGGGCTCATTAGAACGACGAGTTACGAGGGAACGGGTCTCTCAATCACATATCCTATTCATCGTTTCTTTTTGAGACATTCCGGATGGTGTACTTAAGTTTTGGGCTTTTTGGGATGACACCGGATATTCCTGAGGTTTCAAAAAAGTTTAGAACATACCATTCTTTCAATTTATCTCAAAACTCGGTTAACTTCTTAAAACAAACAAACCAATAAAAACAAAAACAAAACAAAGGAATAAAGAGGGAGCGAAACATAGATAGCAGCACTTCTATCGACCCCACCAAATCACCCCCTTCAATCCCAACACCAACCCATTTTAATTCGGCCAAAACCGTCCGCCGCCGATCTGCTTCCCCTTGCTGTAAGCTTTCTTAATTTGGTCTTGGAATTAGGGTTTAGCTCCACCTCTAGTACAGCCTTGTGGTCGTCATCGCCTGCTCCGCCGTCATCGTCTTCGGATCAACCTTCTATTTCCTGATCCGTCCTCCTTGTCGACTATGCATGCTTCCGCCCCCCCCCCCCCCCCCCGTGTCGAGTTCGCCAACTTCATCCAGCACTCTCACCTCACCGGCGACTTCAACGACTCCTCCATCGACTTCAAGCGCAAGATTCTCGAGAGATCCGGCCTCAACGAGGACACTGTCATCCCCGAGGCCATGCACTCCATCCCTCCCCGCCCAACCATGGCCGCCGCAAGGGCAGAGGCCGAGGAGGTCATGTTCGGCGCCCTTGACCAGCTCTTCGTCGCCACCAAAGTCAACCCTAAGAAGATCGGTGTTCCCATGGTCAACTGCTCCCTCTTCAATCCCACCCCATCCTTGTCCGCCATGATTGTCAACAAGTATAAGCTCAGGGGCATTTTGCGAACTTTTTTCGAACTTTTTAAGAAGTTAACAGAAGTTTTGAGATAAAGTGGAAGAAGGGTACGTTCCGAACTTTTTCAAAACCTCAGGAGCATTTTATGGAATAAGTTCATTTTGAGGGTACCATGCAGAAAAGCTCAAAACTCAGGGGTACCATCCAGAATTTCTCTTTCTTTTTTTTGGTTGGAAAAAGGACGAACCTTTAAGATTATCATTCTTAATGTGCCCCTTGTGAGCGCAACAAAAAAGGGCTAACAAACAATCCATCGAGGGAGAGTCCTACCCCCAACATCGTCCAACAACAAAGAGAGAACGCACTCAGGCGGTTCAACAAGGGAATGACATTACACCCAAAAAAAACAAGGGAACGACAATCAAAAGGAAAATTGAAAGCAAAGCTAGTGAGGGAGTCAGTGATAACACATTCGTTTCCCTAAAGACATGAGTCACTCGAGCATTCTAATCTCGTATAAGAAAGTCTTGGCACTCCTTTGCCAGGGTAGAAAGAGGGTGAGTGGTACCCGGAGGCTTGTGACCAAGTTAACCACTAGAGCCGAATCCGATTCTAACAACACATCCCGGAGGCCACTATCCCAAGCCATCTTGAGCCCATTGCATATGCCCCATAGCTCTGACATCAGGACTGAGCACGAGCCCATCTTATGGACAAAACCGTCCCTCCAAACCCCATCATGATCACGATTCACGCATCACCCTTGCAATTGCCGCCAGTCCATGGCTCGTTAGTGCCCCGTCAATATTCTTCATTTATTTGTTTCAACATTTAACAAACACGATAAAACGAGGGAAAACACGTGTTAGGTTACCTCAACCAGTAAAAAGATCTTGATAATTATCTAAAGGCTGTTGATTATAATCCCATAGGAAACGGATACAATGTATTTATCCTCGAGGGGTTTTGGGTAACCGGATAATGTGTCGATGATAAGTCCCTCCTTTGGCCCCTCTTTAGGGAATGAGCTTACGAGCTCCTAGTCCCCCCAGGTAGAGTGTGGAGAGTAGGGCTCTTCATACTGCAACAGATTAATCGGATGCTAGTAGTTATAAATACCCACGATAAATTTTAAAAGATAAAATAAAATAAATAGTTGATTTTGCTGTCATTGAGCATCTAAGCAAATAAGATTTATACGAGTTTAGGCACGCTATTAGAATTCATAAGTTTTAGTAGGTGTCGTTCTTAACTGACAAGTCCACTAAAACGTTTGTTTTACATCTTTAGGAGCAATGTGTAGAACCGATATTTCCACAAGAGCTTGAGTTTGCTACTCAATATAAAAAATGCAGTCCTACATAGGTACGCACTAACACTCTGATACTTTATAAGGGATTGAGATGCTCTCCATCGTACCAACAAATTTTTTTTCCTTTCATGATTTGAAAGTTCAAAGCAACTATAAGTTAATCGTGCTAAGGCGAGAATAGTACCAAGATGGTTGACCTCGTGAAAGATCTTCGGGTTGACATATGATAACGCTTCTATGGCCCCGGGCCTTACAATAAGACTATGATTTTTATTCACCGATTGAGACTAAAGTGTTTCTTGAGAGAACAAACGGAGCAACCCTTGAAGAACGATTTTAATGAGCGTTTGAAGGTTTCATAATGTCATTGTTGAAGAAAATAAGCAATCGTTTCAGTTCTCGTGAAAATCTTCAAGGCGATTGCAAACATGAACGACACAGCCAATATATTTCAGGAAAAAATGAATTCAATAGAGTATTGTCACACTTAAGAAAGGTACATCCTCTGAAACTTGGGAGCCTAAATTTAAGATTCAAATCTTCTGTCCCCTTAGCACGTCCCACTCCCGTGTCCCTCCCTTCCTATTGGTCGAAACTATGGATCCCTCCCTATATTTTCCCTAGATTTTCGTCCCTAAATTTATGAGGGCAAAAATATGAGAAGCGTATTCCAGAAGCAGTCTAAACTGCCTAGTCTACATTGGAATGTTGACTTGTTTTTTAGTTGGGTTTGTTTTACTCTAAATTGTTTATAAACGTCAGGGCCGGCCCAGGGGGTGGGGCAAAGTGGGCGCCGGCCCAGGGCCCATAAATTTTAGGGGCCCAAAATTTTTAAAATGTAGTATGTATAAAAATTTGTTTAAAAAATTATAAAGTGCAAGTTGGTCAAGTGGAAAAGTGTTCTTACCTATAATGAAGAGGTCTTGGGTTCAAATCCCACCACTCCACTTTAATCATATTCTTTTTTAAATATGAACCTTATTTTATATCTTTTGTTTTATTTATCTTTCTTGACTACTATTATTCAATTAGTGTATTCAAGCATGTTTTATTTTTAAATATGGACCTTTCAACCAAAAAAAAATTTTAAATATGGACCTTATTTTATATATTTTATATATTTTATTTAATTTATCTTTCTTGACATATTAATGAATTAGTATATTCGTGTTTTATTTTTAAATATGGGCCCTATTAGTATATTTTATTTAATTTATCTTTCTTTACACTACTAAGTACTAATCAATTAGTTTCGACCAAAAAAATAGTACTAATAAAATATGGGCCCTATTTATATCTTTTATTTGATTTATCTTTCTTGACTATTAATCAATTAGTGTATTACTATGGCTATTTTAAATGAATCTTATTTATAAAATTGTCTATATTGGTTACTTCTTATTAGATTTGAAGTATACAGTATATACAGTTAACAAATCTTATTTATTTTATTTATACATTGCTATATGATGATAGAACCAAATGTTACGTATATAATTAAGTTAAATTTAGGTAAATTGTTATCATATTTTATAAATTCTTTGTATCTTAATATTATAACAAGAAAAAAAATTGTACGAAAGTATTATAAAATTTTATAAAAAATGTCTAAAAATTATATAAAAAGGGACCCTTTTACTTTAGTTCGCCCGGGACCTCTAAAATATGAGGACCGGCCCTGATAAATGTAATACATAAATTAACACCTTGTACTTCCACGCTTTTTGCAAACACTTCTTTTTACTTATAAATATTGTACTAGATCTTTTTATTCAATAATTTTGCTCTATTCAACACCTAACCTCTAGTACTTCATTACACGAAACAAACGTGGGTCGACTTGGCTCTCGTGAATTATGACTTATCACCACACTATCCCATTTGACACCATATAAGACTTCATTAACCTCATATGCCACCTATCATAAAATAATATACGAATCACAAAAGCAAGTTTATGTTTTAAGCCCCTTTGTTAGCATAATTTGGCTAATAGAGACTTATGTGGTGTAAAATTAGATAACATGATAATGTCAACGATTATAAGAGTCAAAGTCAGCGGCATGCATTTACGTCATGTAACCAAAATTTTATAATGAGGGGATTTGTCATACGGAGTAGTAGAAAGGTCTAATCATACCATTTTCTAATACGGAGTATAAATTTTGTTACGTATATATTATTGAAGTACCGTTAATCTTATTGATAGAAAGAGTTTGCTATATATAGCTTACAAGAGAGAATACAAAGAGGCAAGTATGCCTTACAAGATAACACATTAACTAGGACAGAAACATCTACTAATATACCCCCTCAATCTTGACGCCATCTCGAGAGACCAAGCTGAGCTACGAGCTGTGCAAAACGGGACTTGTGTAATGGTTTGGTGAGAGCATCAGCAAGCTGATCCGCGGTGGGAACAAAAGACACCCGAAAATGACCTTTAGTGACATGTTCACGAACAAAGTGGTAGGCGAGTGCGATATGTTTCATTCGCGAATGAAACACCGGGTTGGCACTCAAGTAGGTGGCGCCAAGATTGTCACAATAGATGACTGGCTGAGTCGAGCTGAGGACACCGAGCTCACGAAGCAAAGAAAGAACCCAGATGAGCTCAGAGGCTGTCTCGGCAAGAGCTTTGTACTCGGCTTCGGTGGACGAGCGGGCAATGGATCGTTGCTTGCGTGAACTCCAGGAGATAGGTGTACTCCCAAAGTAGACAATGTAGCCTATGGTGGAAATGTAGTCGTCCTTGTCACCCGCCCAATCGGCATCGGAGAATGCATGAAGATTGAGAGGCGACTTGGAGGATATGGATATGCCAAGATCGATTGAGCCCGCAAGGTACCGAAGAAGCCGTTTTAGGGCTGACCAGTGTTCGGAGGTTGGAGCCTGCATAAATTGAGATAATTTGTTGACACTATATGCAATGTCAAGTTAGTGATGCACAAGTACTGCAGACTTCCAACAAGAGCACGATAGTCAGTCGGTGACGTCAATGGTTCGCCAACACCCTTTTGCAAGGACGTCGATGCGGAAAGAGGAGTGGAGGTGGGTTTGGTGTGGTCCATACCTGCCTTGTGCAAGAGGTCGATGATGTACTTACGCTGGCTGAGGAAGACGCCATCCGAAGTAGGCAACACTTCAACACCCAAGAAGTACGAAAGAGCCCCGAGGTCCTTGAGAGAAAAAGTGTTGCCAAGATCATGAATGAGCTCTTTGATAACAGCGGAGTTGCTCCCGGTAATGATAATGTCGTCCACATAAACCACAAGATAGACTACATGAGTCCCACGCTTGTAGATGAATAAGGACGTATCGGCAATAGAGTTGCGGAAGCCATGGCGTAAAAGATGTTGTCGAAGCTCATTATACCACGCCCGAGGCGCTTGTTTAAGGCCATAGATTGCCTTCCGGAGTTTGCACACATGAAGTGGTTGCGCCTTGTCAACAAACCCGGGTGGCTGTGTCATAAACACATCTTCATGAAGAGTGCCCTGCAAAAAAGCATTATTGACATCGAGTTGGTGTAGCGACCAGCCACGAGAGACCGCAAGGGATAGAACCACACGGACCGTGACCGGCTTAATCACCGGGCTAAACGTCTCATGATAGTCGCAGCCAGGGCGTTGGTGAAAACCCTTGGCTACGAGCCGAGCTTTGTATCGTTCAAGAGAGCCATCCGGTTTGTACTTGATGCGGAACACCCATTTGCATCCAACAAGGTTCTGACTCGGTGTTGGCGGAACAAGAGACCAAGTGTTATTAGAGCAAAGGGCATCGAACTCTTTTTGCATAGCACCACGCCAATCGGGATCTTTGAGAGCTTGGGTTATGTTTTGTGGTTCTTTGTGTGGGGAGAGATGCGAATGGAGATTGAGTTTGTGAATGGGTTTTACAATGTTGTTTTGTGATCGAGTGACCATAGCATGTTGTCTCGGTGGGTTAGGGTTGGGAACCGCAGGCGGTGGGGAAGGAGCAGGCAATGGTAACATAGGGGCGGAAGCAATGGTGTCGGAGTGAGACGAGGATGCATGCAAGGATGGGGAAGGGGACGCAGGCAGCGAGTCGGTGGGGGAAGGAGGGTGTGGTAGGGGTGCGTTGGGGGGTGGTAGGGCAAGAGTAGGGGTTTGGACGGTTCGGGTGAGGGAAGGATCATGAGCGGGTGGGTTAGAAAGGGCAACCGGATGGGAAGCGGAATGGGATGGGCTAGAGGACTCGGTAGAGGTAGGGTGAGTTCCAAAATCCGAGGCAATTGAACCCCATGCCCCGTCTAAGGAACTGGCTGGCGTAAAAGGACGAGGTGGGGAAGTCGATGTCCAAGGAAGCGAGATTGAACCCCACTCACTCCCAAGAGACACGTCATTCGGTTGGGCTTTGGTAAGAGATGGGTACGGGAACTCGGTTTCAACGAACTTAACATGTCTAGAGGTATAGATCCTATGGGTGGAAGGGTCCAAACATTGATAGGCACTTTGAGAGGTAGAGTAGCCAATGAAAACGCAAGGAACGGAGCGTGCATCAAGCTTGTGCATCGTATATGGACGAAGCCAAGGAAAGCACAAACACCCAAAGCTTCTCAATTTCGTATAATTAGGCTCAACTTTTGTAAGAGTATAAAAGGGTGTTTTGTGTTGTAAGACCAAAGTGGGAAGCCGATTTATCAAATACACCGCCGTAAGTAAAGCATGCGGCCAAAAATCTAGCGGTATTTTCGAAAAATGCAACAATGAAAGCCCGGTTTCAACTATGTGACGATGTTTGCGCTCGGAGACACCATTGTGTTCCGGCGTGTGTGGTGGCGACGTGAGATGCGTGATGCCATGCGTGCTCAAGAAGGAGCGTAATGCAATGAACTCACCTCCATTGTCACTATATAAAATTTTGATTTTCGTATGGAAGTAGTTTTCGGTGAGCTCTTTGAACTTGATAAAAAACGAGGCGGTATCCGACTTCTTCTTAAGCGGATAAAGCCACGTATATCTAGAGAAGTGATCAACAAAAATAACATAATATTTAAACCCATCATGAGAAAACACAGGAGACGTCCACACATCCGAAAACACAACTTCTAACAGATAAGTGGACGAAATAGTTGAATCATGAAAGGGAAGTTTATGACTCTTGCTAGTTTGACACGAGACGCAGCTCGACTGAGAAAAACGACAATTCATACTTAAATTTTTATGAAGAAAATCCATGGTGGCGGTTGAAGGGTGACCGAACTTGTGGTGAAAGATAGCTTGTGGATGAAGACTAACGGTATTGACGGTCGGAATACGACTTGGCCACACGTAAACTCCATCTTTACAAGGTCCTTCAAGAATGATGTTGCCCGTAGACAGCTCCTTCACAAGAAAACGATTTTGTAAGAAAACAATACCACACTTGTTTTGAGCACAAAATTGAGAAACCGAAAGAATGTTTTTGGTCATTTTGGGAACACAAAGCACATTGGTCAATTTAAAACGTTGAGTCGAGCCTGTTAACGAAAGAGAGCCAGAGTGAGAAATGCGCAAACCTGAGCCATCACCGACGTACAGCTCGTCCGGTCTGGGGTAGGGGTAGTGAAGCGCAAGGTTGTTAAGGTCATTGGTCACGTGATGGGTCGCCCCACTGTCCACGATCCAAGGTTGACTAGGCTGAGTAGTGGACATAACATTAGCCTGGGCTGGGAACCGGGACGAGCTCGGGAAACGAACATTAGGGTATTGGCTTTTGAAGTCGGGACATTGCGAGACAACATGACCTACAGCCCTACAACACTGACAACGACCTTTGAAGGGCTTTGGCTGAGAATTGGGGTTCGGTGGTGACGGGTTTTGGGGTTGCTGAGATTGGAAAGTAGGTGGAGTAGATGGACGAAAGTTAGGGTTTGAGGAATACCAATGTTGTGGAGGGCTCGGTGGTGGATGACAATGCATAGGAGCCGATGGAGCCTTGCTCTTTTTGGGCGGCCTGGTTTGAGCCACCAACGCCGTAGCCGGAGCCGAAGTCGGAGCCGCTGACTTGAGATTCATCTCATGAATGATGAGTTTTTCGTGCAACTCCTCAAAAGAGATGGGAGTATCCCTCATATTGACGCCATCCACGATCGACTTGTAGGCCTCGTCGAGCCCCTTGAGCACGTAGTCAGTGAGATCTTCTTGATTCACCGGAGCTTGGAGGGACGCTAGAAGGTCAGCCGAGGCCTTGATCGTTTGCATATATTCCGCCACAGAGAGAGAACCCTTCTTCATGGACGTAAGCTTGGACTTGATTTGTTTCTTGTGACCGCGGGACGCCGTCGCATAGGTTTGACGGAGCATGTCCCACATGTCTTTTGAGTTGGCGGCCTGGGTTACAAGGCTGGCGACCGGAGTGGTGAGCGAGCCAAGCAAGGCGCCATATAGAATTTGGTCCTGCCGTTCCCACGAAAGAAACGCCGGGTTGGGGGCTTGCAAGCCATTGGTGCCAGGGGCGGTTTTGACCGGAGCTGGGTGCGTTCCATCGAGGAACCTGAAGAGGCCGAAGCCACGAAGCGTGGCCTCGATCTGCGACTTCCAAGCGAGATAATTCGACGAGGTGAGTTTGATGATGTTGCCGAACTGCACCACGATGAAGGGTTGATCCGCTTGGTGAGGGTTGGGTAGGATTAACGATGATTCAGCCATGGTGAGGGGGAACTAGGGTTTGGCGGTTTTGTGGAGGCGTAGATGAAGAGGTCCCAAATCTTTTAGGCTGATACCATATTGAAGTAACGTTAATCTTATTGATAGAAAGAGTTTGCTATATATAGCTTACAAGAGAGAATACAAAGAGGCAAGTATGCCTTACAAGATAACACATTAACTAGGACAGAAACATCTACTAATATATATAAGCTTTGTTAGAAGAATAGAAGGGTCTAATCAAACGTGATGGCTAGTCAGAATAGTTCTCTTCAATTGCAAATTTACTCGTTTAAAATTTAACAAATTTATTTTGGTTACAAGATGTTTCGGAAAAAAATGCACAAAATACTCAAACATCATTTGATAGAGATCAATAGTAAAAGATTTACGTTCGGATTTGATTGTCAGAAGATCGAACAGAAAAAAACAATCGAAAGCAATAAAAGCTTAATCTAAATCAAATAAAACAACAATGCAAATAAGGAAAATCGTTTATCTCCTTTTTATTATAAATGCTCAAGAAATTACAATCGGTACTATTGGATCTCGAACCTAAATGCCTTCGGGTTGGTGCTCAGAAAGTTGTCAAACGATAGCGGTCAGTGTCGACAAGTTTAGCTATGAGGGTTATAAATTACAAATGATATATAAAGATACAATTACAAGTCGTGGTTGTTGTTTTCTTGCGTGTTCTCCGTTTCTATGGCTAGAGAAGCTTATTTATATAATTACAAGAGAGTGCGAATAACCGTCCTAGAAAATAGGTACGATAGTAGTTCAACCTTTTGAAAAGGATTTTGACTTCTTATCCAGGAAAAATAGCTCTCGAAGGTCGAGAAAAACATGATCTAAGATGGTAAAGTGGTTTCTGAAGATCTCAGAATCTCGTTTGAACTGCAGGAGACGCTAGACGTCGGTTTTTATCAAAGCTTTTTGTGAGCTTTTTATGACAACAGTTTAACGCAATAGCCTCAAATCACTAACAATAGATTAAAGCAATAGCCTCAATTCACTAAGATTCTGATGAGATAGAATAGAATCAAGGGCAAAATAGTTGCATTCCTAAATTATGATCTTAGTGTTGCTAGTTTTTAAAGTTGAAACTATCATTCGACTTAACGCTTTCATTGTTGGGTCGGATCACTTTAGCTAAGAGCGTTCTTTCGAGTCTTCCGTCTATGTTATGCAATCCACCAAGCTCCCTAGAGGTGTTTGTAATGATATTGAGAAGATTGTTCATAGTTTTGTCCGGGGCTCGACGGAAACTGAAAGGACGGTGCACTTGCTTGCTTGGGACAAGATCACTCAACCTTGAAGGATGGGGGCCTTGGTATAAGGGACTTTCAAGCTTCGAACAGGGTTACGCTTGCTAAACTCGGCTGGAGAATGATGACTGAAACTGATTCTCTTTGGTCTAGGGTTCTCAGGGGAAAATATTGTAATCACAGAGCGGATATTGATATGATTGCTAAGAAAGATAGGGCGTCCTTTATATGGGGAGGAATCGAGCATGGTTCTTCGGTCCTGCATAAAGGTCTTCGTTTGTCGATAGGAAACGGACAATGGACCGTCTTCTGGCTACACCGCTGGCTTTGTGATCAATCTTTAGAAGAGCTGCCTTTGCATACAATCCCTGATGAGCTTCTCCATTACATTGTTGTTGAGATGTGGAACGGCTCGTATTGGAAGTTGAATCTCGTTCATGGTTTGTTACCACCATCTGTTTTGCAACTACTGCATGCTCATAAGCTGTTGGCTTCCAGTTCTGAATATGTTGAAAGGGTATTTTAGGCTGAATCTCCCTCTGGCTTATTCACCACAAAATCGGCTATGAATCTGATGAGCTCGCCTGAGCCCTCGTCTGGTTTTGATTAGGAGCTGATTCGGAAAGCACCAACGCACCCGGTGTTTTCTCTATTTCTCAGCACACGAGAGCATTCTCTGCAATGCGAATAGGGTGAGAAGACATCTCTCTAATTCAGGTGCTTGTCCTCGTTGCAGACTTGAATAAACGACCATACATGCTATTCGGGATTGCCAATTCGCAAGAGATGTGTGGAACCGAATGGGTGTTGGATCAACCTCACCAGATTTCTTTTCCATGGTTGGATCGAATTGAATCTTAAAGTCTCGCGTCTTGTGGAGCACGAAATTCTGCTTTACAGTGTGGAACCTATGAAAGCAACGAAATCAGTTGATTTTTGAAGGGTCTATAGACAATGCAGCCCACTTAGTGCACTTGATCGAGTATGCTACCATCTCTTTTCAGGAAGAGTCTGCCTCGTTTGCTCAACCCTCCACCAACAGTGCCTGGCGTCCTCCGGATATTGACTGGTTCAAGCTCAACACTGATGGGGCTGCTAGAGGTAATCCCGGATGGGCTGGCTGCAGGGGTGTTCTTAGGGATTCAAATGGGAATTTTGTTGCTGGTTTTGCTGCAAAAATTAGGATCTGCACAGCCATCAGGGCGGAGCTGCTTGCTGTTTACAATGGTCTCCAAATTCTCAAGCTGTATGCTATTTCACTGGCGCTAATTGAGACGGATTCTACCTCTGTGGTAGATCTTCTTGTTGGTACTCTCTCAACAAAGCAGCTGATTAGTTTCTTTTAGATAGTTATTTTAGTGTTTTTGAGGTTCCACCTCACATTCTTTTTCCTTTGTTTTACACAGGCATCTGCCTTCTTCTTGACCAAACAAAAAAAAAAACAGGTTTTCTTCTCACATTGGGTGTAACTTTAGTTCGTTTATATTTGCCTTTTGATTTACTCCTTCCTCCTCGTGCTTATGGCATTCAGTCAATTCTTGTGACGTTCAGAAAATAAACATCAACGTCTCCAGGGTTCTTATTAATATGTTCTTAAAAAAATGATAGTGCTACACGCATGCCGATCTCATGTGAAATTTTCTATGATGGGCACTTTGGAAAACTGTTGTCTTATGCAAAAGGAAATTATAGGAGGAATTGTCATTAGTCATCAATGATGTCATTGAACCATCGTAAAGTAAGGACGTACAAATTCACTTTGATTGGGGTAAATGTTACCATCAAATTTAAGCTACAAATTGGACACTCAATCCTGATTATAGGAGAGAGCTGAAAGATTCACAGCTCAGTAATTCTGTAGCTTATGATTATGTTAAGTGCTGATGGAGTTATCTAATCAGCACAGGACCGTCAATAAGCACTGAACAAATCAATGAGAGGGAATGAAAAAGTTTTCAGGTAGGGCATCAGTTCTCCAAGGTGATAATAGCATCAATGAATAATCAGACGCAAATTAAAAAGGTTTCCTCATATGACCCAAAATCACAAACAGTTTTACAAAACCAAAAAACCAAGTCCAATCTTGTGGAAATTGAAAGGCGTTCATCAGAAATGGAGGTCTTTTCTCATCCACAGCCATTGTCATAACTGTGTAGGAAGGTGTCCTAAGATTATTCCATATTTCATCACTTGACAATAACAGTTTTGAGACCATTTCAAACTGCAAAATGAAACCAAAAACAAAACTATTCTTGTTTATGTAACGAGATTGCTCAGTAGTGGCTAGATTATATTGGTTCGATTCTGCCAGCAATTGACCTCAGCTTGTGTTCAGAAGAGGGAGCTTTGTATCCTCATTGCAATCTCTCATCAAACGAACAACAACAATCACGATTAAATGTGGTAAAAAAAATGAAAACTATTTGCATAAAGAGTTGAAGGGCATCAGTTCTCCAAGGTGATAGCATCAATGATAAATCAGTCGCAAATTACCCATTTACGTAAAAAGACTCCTCATTTGCCCACAAAAACATAAAACAATTTTCAACTTAAAAGACGATCAGAACCTGTCGGGATTGATAGACTTAACATCACATGGAATCAGGGGATTGACAGACATCAAATTCGTCACCTCGTCTTATATAAAAGACAAACAAAGAACAAATCAAGGGGCTCAGAACTTCTTAGAGGGATTGTGATAGCCTTCATAGATGAGGAACTCCCATCTAGGCACACAAATTGTATCCTCAAAGCCCAAATCCATCCTTAGCAGACCAATAAACAATGATTAGAATTAGATTAAGAAAAACAAAGGGTAAATGCTCAGTTCAGCGGGATTCTCGACACGCAAAATGCATCAAAAAGATGCAGCCTGCATTCCGGTCTGTTGAGCTTGAATTTCGTGAGTCATCACAGCAATTAATACCCCACTTATTACAGAAACAAATGTAAGATGGCCTCAGAGATCTTGGTGGAAAAGGATCATCACATGAATTCTCAAGGAATCTAATCAAGAGTAGCAAATATAAGAAGATACATCAACGGCCAAAAATGAGTGAGATCAAAACGAATTGAATGGCTTAAAACTGATGAGCACGAAGGATCAGAAGTAGCTGGTAAGTAATCACGTGAAAATCAGTGGGAATCCGAACGATTTCTTTCGTCATTTCAGATCGTGCGCATCAATGGAGATGAACGAAGGTAAAGAGATGTACGAAAGATAGGAAATTTCTCTACCTTGTCACCAAAAAATTCCTATATCACATAGGACGAAGAACATTCGGAGCTAAAGGAAGACTAATTTGCATATTGCCTAACGATAGATCCCTCGAATCCCATTCGTGATTGGTTGCGGATGAGGAATTGCAATATTAGGCAGATGAAACACACAAACAGATTGAAAATTGTACCAAATAGAGGTATCCAAAGGAAGAGTACACTTGTCTCCGGATAATCGAAGCCTCGGACAGTTTGGGAATCGATTTGCGCCTCTAGAACAAGGCCACCAAGATACTGAAATCTCTTGAAGCCGAAAGAGGAGGCAAAAGACTGAATCTTTTTTAGTTGCTTTGAAGGGATTTGGAACTATGGCTGCTCAAGGAAGACTACGATGTTGTAGAGAATACGAACCGATGAAGATTTTATATATAGGGAGGAAGATGGAAGCAGAAAGCAAAACCCTAGAAGTAGCGCCACCAAAGGGGCCGAGGGTTTAGGTGCGTAGTAACCACTCTCTAGCCTAGGGTATTTGTCACCGGAGATGGTCTCTCTTATGGGCTTCTTTTGGGCTTTGTGTGGATAGATTCAGGCCCATAGCAACTATCTGCTGGGCCCTTCTCAATGACGTGAATTGCATTTGAAACTCCGTAGCCATCACAAACATCTCATTTGCAACTCCATGCCACGTACTATTATAGTTTCATGGAGGATAAGTTGGTCTGGGCCCCGAGTAGAAAGGGATGGTATTCCACATATTCAGCAATAAGTCTAATAATCAAAGTACACACTATGACCCCGAGCCCCAATGCTTGGATCTGGAAGCTAGATATATATCCAAAGGTGGAAAATTTTCTCTGGAAAATCGATATGAATGGGTTGCCTACAAAGCAAAGACTCTATGAAAAACAAATTGTAGTTCCTCAAGGATGTCTTTTGTGCAACACTACGCATGAGGACACAATACATCTGCTGCTGGAATGCTCCCATACGAGGGAAATAATGAAGAAAATTAATGTCAATACGGAGAAGGTGCTAAGGGAATATAATGCAACACATCGGAACCCACAGAAGGTATTATATGACCTTAAGAGCAAATTAAAGAAAGACGAATTGGTGGAATTGACAGTGGCCTGGTGGGGCATTTGGCATCAACGGAATAAATTACTCTTCCAGGAAACACCAAATGACCATATCCAAGATCTTTGTCAGTATATTCGTCATCAGCTGACTCAGTGGACGCAAGCGAGAGATTGGCAGGAGGATAAAGAGAAGGACCTAGACAAGAAGAGTTGTTCAAAACATAAGTCAAGAAATAAAGTGGGAAAGTGGAAGAAACCTCCTAAATATTATGTTAAACTAAATTTCGACGGATCCAAGATCGGTAATGGAAATGCAGCAGGAGGTTCGATTATAAGGGATGAAAGAGGGCAGCCAATTGGTGGATCGGCCAGAACATTTGGGAAAGTATCGGTGCTAATGGCGGAGACAATGGCACTATGGGATGGAGTAAAGATGGCCAAGCAGCTAGGTGTAAAGAAGCTCGAGATCGAAGGAGATAACATCATTGTCATAAAGGCTCTCTCTGGAGAAATTCGTTGCCTATGGGAAATAGAAAGACTTGTAACAGACATTCTCGTATCCCTGCGGGGCTTCTAGTCAGTACGATTCTATCATGAGAGTAGGACTCGTAACTCTGTGGCTGATAAAATTGCTTTCCTGGGCCACAGTCTCTCATGGGAAACTATTTGGAACCACCACGAGCTCCATGCTCTCATCCGAAAGGATGCCCTAGGTGACCCGCCCTAAAGGCGTGTTCCTAATCCTCACCGGTTAAAAAAAAAATGGAGGGGGGAAATCGCCACGTTAGATAGTTAACCAGTTGGTGGAGCCCGGGGACGGACTTAGCCGTGTGTTAGGGTTTGTTCTAGCTCACCCAAAAAAAAAAGATAAAAAATTTAAAAAAAAAGTATAAATTTAATATAAAAATAATAAAATTTAGGTAAATTTAGTGTATATACTAAATTTTATACTCCCTCCGTGCCTAAATGTTTGTCCACTATTCCTTTTCGGGTGTCCCCTTTTGTTTCTCCATCTTTACCATCTTTTCATTTATAGCATACTTTTATCCCAATATTACCCTCATTCAATCTCTTATATTACTCCTTTATCCAACTTTCTCACTACCTTTATCACTTTTTCTCTACAAAAATACAAAACTACCCCTATCTTATCTCATATATTACCCCCATTATCAATATTCCCATCAACTTATCACTTTTTCACCTTTTCCCACCAACTTTTCACATATTTTACACATTTTCTTAATAACCGCAAAAATCGTCATTTTGGACGATCTTTTAGGGACGGAGGGAGTAGTAAATTTAGTCCACCCAAAAAATATTTGACAAAAATATAGTAATTTAGTCACCCAATTTTTTTTTCCTTGGGTCCGCCCTGGGTGGAGCCTTGTACTCTTGTGTTGGCTGATGTTTTCTCACTTAGTTGTCTACTTTCTGTTAGTCCTAGACTCCTAGTCTCTTTTGTTATCTTTTTTTTTGTGGTTTCTTCTTTTTGTTCTTTTAGCTTTTGTAGTATTTTTTTTTGGGTTTTGGTACGTGACTCTTGGGTTGTATATGGCGCATTCCATCTAGGTCTGGAATGCCCCCATGCTGACCCCCCAGATCCCGTTGGATTTCTCTTGACAAATGTTGTTGTGTTTGGAGTGGTCTTTGGGGATTTAGTCAATCGGTTAAATCTTTACAATAGTACTAGAAGTCTCTGGTTCGACCCTCGTAGATTATACCCTCAACCGAAAAAAAAGTTTAGGTGTTTGGAGGTGATACCTTTCATAACTTAGACTATGAACAACGTTATTGTACTTAGTTTGGACTAGCTGTTGGCGATTCTAGCCTACGGAGTATTAGGACACTAGGGAAAGGGCGTACAATCAACCTCCACACGAGGCGTCTTCCTTATTATCATGATCAACCTCCACACGAGGCGTCTTCCTTATTATCATGATCGAGGCATAGCCGTTGTTGGTGATGGTAACATTTTGGTTCTATCGACTAGTATCGTTGTTTTTAGACTAGATACTTCATAACACATTTCATGGAGACGGCGCTCCCAATATCAATCTATAGAGATCTCCTCTGCTTTTGAGCCTTCATAGAGAAATTTCAGAAAAGAGCAAGTGCAGAATCACCACTCCTTTCCATCCATCCAAGCTGTTTTTGTAATTCAAGGCCATAACACACCAAGCCACAGCAATGCTGATACTCACAAAACAAATCATACAGGCATAGACACACCGCTGTTGTCCAAATTTACATAATCCTACCCAAAGCAGAAAGGAAATGAAAAAAAAAATAGGGTTGAAAGATTTATTCTAAAGTATTTATCCCATCAAATCATCTGCTAACTCACTCCCAGACATTAAAAAAGGATTCTTTTGTTTCTCTCTACTTCAATTACAATGGACTCTACCAAGTAAATACATAATTAATCATAGCATTTCTATTCATCATCTTCTTCTTCACTGCAGGCATTAAACTTTATTTTGCATTACATCTTCACTGCCCCTACCAGATTGGTATCAGTCAATGAAACCTCACAACAACACATGAAATATCGTCTTTGCTGTCTTTCTTCAAGGCTTCTACTGTCAATTGCTTAGCAGCCTTCTGTGGATCTTTTATCTTCTTGGCAATATCAACTGCCTCTTGGTTTTCCATTACCTACATTTACACAAGCAACACACAAGAAATACGTTAGAGCCTCTCTTATGAGTCTTTATAAGTGAGAGTCAATAAGGGTCCTCTTCTGAGCTCACCTTCCATAGGCCATCACTCGCAAGTATCAAAATATCGGTGCTCGCATCAATAACAGCCTCACGCACATCGGGATCTGATCGGATATATGTTTTGAGGTTCTTGTCTCCGAACGCACGAGATACTGCCAGCTGTCCGTTTACTCGGGGTACATCTCCTGGGAAAGACAGAGGATAGTTTGTAGTTGAGTGCAACTTGTGGTGACATAGAAAAGTTTCACCTTGCACAAATATTTTTGAGTAATTTGCAAGATGATAACCTTCTAAAGGTGCTTTGAGATTACACATAAAAAATGCATTATCTGGCATCAAATCTCAAGATTTAGGAATGTGTTAAATTGGTTAATCCAAGCGCATACTAAGGGCTTGTTTTCCAAGTACTTTATAGAGACATTGGAATGCACAGGGTTGAAGTAGAACAATGCCCAAGCATAAATTCCTTAACTTAGCAGAAAAATATATAAACAGGAAAGAACCTGGCATGTTGGAGACAAATCCACCAGTATTTTCAATGCTTCCTCTGTCAGCATTTGGATCATGATCAGTAGTCATTTGTATGGCTTGACCCCTCCGAGAGAGAACAGCTCGCGAATCTCCTACGTTTCCTATCCATAGCTTTCGTCCATTTAACAAAATTGCAGTAACAGCAGTAGATCCTCCTCTACCCAACTCAGAAGTGTCAGAAAGAATTGCTTGATCGGTTTTTTCGTAGGCCTTTGAGATCGATCTCCCAGTGTCAGTCCAAAACTCGCCCTGAGACAAATTCAAGAAGTGAAAAACAAGAAATCCATACACACAAAAAGAGTTGTTCTTTTTGGTCTAAGCATCTAAGCACAGGCCAAGAGATCCCCACCTCTTTCAGAATATTTTGAAATAGATGCTTTTGTAGGAAGGATGGCACACTATGGCCTAAATGGCCATCAAAGATGGCGAATAGCCCGAGCTCGTGCTCTTGAATCTGCTTGAATTTGGCAACATGGTAATCCTCCATGGGATGGTCAGCTTTGCCCTTGACGAGGCTATAACCATATGCAATCAGACCATCACAGCTTTTTCCCTTCCCGGTCGTAAATGAAGGATTTCCTGAGAGCTAAAATCACAGGTACCCCAAATTGTTAGAAAACAGATCAACAATCTACACAGTCTAGATAGAAGCTGATTAGTTGTAATCCAAACTATTGATAAGTATTTTTCCCCCCTCTTGAGCCCAATTATTGGTAGGAAAAGCTTTTCATCTGGATGAGTTTCTGGGCCAGTTTCAATCATTTCATCAGGGAGAACCCTCTAAAAAATACCATTAAAAAAAAGACCTAGGAATCGATACAAAGGAAGATTTGATTAAGTGGCCCCGGCGAACTATTGATACAGAGGAACATGTGAACAATCCCGAGTAATCCCTCATGTGACAACACAAACAATAGAGGTTTTGAGGATGGTCAAAATTACCTGAGAATATGAGCCATTAAAACAGCCCAAACACCCCATGATTAAGCGATTAGAGAGCCGAGAAGAGTTTGAGACTAAGCCCAGAAAACTCCAATAATCAGTTCCACCTCCCTAATTGAAACGCCAATTTGCAAAACCCAAAAACTCGCCCCCAAATTCAAGACCTGAAAGTCAAGATAAGCACACAAATAAATCAATCATCGCATTCAAAGTACCGTAAAAGGGGGTCAAACAGCACATTAGGAAACCCCTTTAAACCCCCCAAATCAAATAAAAAAAAAAAAAAACTACTATACTGGCGTCTAGGATCAGCAAGCATGAAAACCCAAACCCAAAGGCCTGACCTTTAATCTATTCAACAGCCAAAAAAGGGGCGTAAACAAGGGTGGAAGGCTCTTCTAATCAAGGCTCCTCCTTTATAGTAGTAGTTCCTTTGAAATCGATCACGGAGCAGACCAAGAGACGCTCCAATTAAAAGCTTTTAGAGCAAAAAATTGACCAACAAAACAAAGAGAGACGAGGGCTTTTGCCGGGCAGGAACTTAATAATCGGAAAAGGGATCGGGAGAGAGAGACGAAAGATGGGAACCGAAAGAGAGGAATTCGGAGCAATTACTTGGAGAAAGATTGGAGCTTTCCTTGTAAGTTGTAAGGCTGTGCAGGTTTTGTTATGGGGAGAAAAGTGGATTTGCCATTTGCCAACAACAAGAGAAGTGGGAAATTGGAAATTGGTAAAGAGGGGAAGAAAAGTCTTCTCCCGTGTTGACTTTCTTGTCTGTACGTCTGGTGGTGGACTCAGAGGAGGTGGGTGGTGTTTTTTGTACGCCTCCTTTTTTCCTTTCTCTCTCTTTTTCGCATTTTTTTACTTCATTTAATTAGGCAAAGAAAATTTTACTTTTTACATTTATCCTACTCCTTTTTGTCTTTGAAAATTTGTCTCAATTTTATTTTTTGAAAAGTAAAATATAATAGAAGTAATATTAATATATGTGTAATAAAGACTTCTCATACTTGAACACGTTATGGTTTGACTAGGCTTTAAGACACGAGATGTCAAGTACAACCGAGAGATTGTGCCACAAGGCATTTGCACTTGAGAGAACACGTTAATTACAAAACTTATTCTACATCGAAACCATGTAAGTATTTAGGCTCCTTTTATGATGGAACTTCATAGACTTGTGTTGGGTCTATCATGCATATACGCACAGACCGGTGTGTGAGTCTCCACGTCAGATACGGTTCATCGACTGTAACATGATATCAAAGTCTGTTCGGTCCGGGAAGGAAAAAAGACTTTCCCACATTGAAAATTGAAAGTGAGAATAACTAAATAATCTACTGACTCCTATTATCAATTAGTTTTACATAAAAAAAGTGAGGTGCATTCTCTAATACTCAGGGAAATCTCAAATGTATTTGGAGAATAGATGAAATGTAATGTTGTACGTGAAACTTGTAATTAGTCAAATTAAATTTTATGATATTTAAAAAAAAATCATTATGTATATAAAATTGAAATAGTTAATGCAATACTCTATTATGGAGAAGCTCTTGGAATTAATCTATCTTTTTTGTTTAGAGAATGTGATTTTATATCCATTTAGTTTAGAGAACGTGAGCTAGAAACTTTTAGAGATGCTCTTATGTGTTGGACACACGGACTGACATGTCAACCCCACAACAAAAATGGTCCGTCGAATTTATCAATATGTTAGATTGAATGGTGATAAAGTTGTAAATTTATAGAGATGTAGAGTTAAAATTTACTGATATGTATACAAAAAAATAAAAATAATAGGAATAATATATGAGATTAAGTAAAAATACTTTTATAAAAAATGTAATACTTCCTCCGCCCTATAACATTTATCCACTTTCTTTTTTGATCGTCCTAAAATGTTTGTCCACTTTTCTTTTATAGGAATAACTTTATCTCAATCTTATCCCTATTTAATCTCAAAGTTTACTCTTATTATTCAATTTTTCTACAAACTTTTTTCTCCTTTCAACCTTTTCCCCTACAAAATTACAAAAGTATCCTTATTCAATATGGAACGAAGAAATATAATTAAATAAGGATAATACAAAATTCCAAATAAAGTAAAGAAAAAGCAAAAAATATTCAAAAAATACAATACTACTGCTGTACAAAATTCCAATGACAACCAGTACTCCGTAGCACTAGGCCCACAACTCTAAACGAGCTGATAGCTCTGAAATCTGAATAGTCAAAGGGATTTGGATTGTTGTAATTAAAAAAATGGTCCGAAGACAAAAATAAAAGGCCGATTCTATGGGCACACGAAAAAAATCCTCCGCGCACAGGAAATCCCACTCTTCGTAAAGCGTAACGCTTCATGAAGCGTCAGAGCACCGGGTAACCGTCTCGGGAAAGACCGCGCTTTGTAAAGCGTTGAAAGTCCGCTCTCCGTGAGGAGCCACTCTTCGTGAAGAGTGATATCGGCGCTCCTTGAAGCGCCACGCTTTCTAAAGCGTGGGAATGCCGCGCAGGGCGCGGGCGGGCTTGCCTCGCATTCGTTCGTTGTTACGACCGAAGACCCTTTGTATTTCGTAATTATCTATTAAAAATAAAATCTAGGGAAATTCCGCGTGGTAACCACGAGGTTTTGCGAATTCCGCGTGGTGCCCAAAGTTTTTTGAGATTCCGTGTGGTGACCCTGAGATTTTGCAAATTCTGTGTTATAACCTCGGCATATTTTAAAAATTACAAAATATATAAAACTCGCCCCTAATATTTACTTTATTACATAGAATCACCCTACATTTTATTTTTTCAACAAAACTAGCAAATCTATTTTCTTAATACAATAACTATCACTTGATAGTTGATACACATAATATTTATTATTTTTAAATGTTATAAAAAATTGCCTAAATTTGTACATGTCATTAAAAACTCCATCATTTTTTTAGCACATTTTTTCATGTCACTATATATGTACATTATATTTAGAAAACCAATTTTATATTATTTTGAAAATAAATTACTTGAATTAGTGCACCTAGTTTAAAAAAAAACACTCCCTTAAAATATCAACTATTATAAATTTTTGAAAATACGGTTCTTTTTATAATAACAAAAATTAATTTTTAAAAATAATAACATATAGTTACATGGAAAAAGATTAAATAAAAATATATGATTGTATAATTATAAAATTAAGAGTTTTAAGAAAAAAGATTTGCTAGTTTTGTTGAAAAAATAGTGTAGGTGATTTTATGTAATTAAGTAAATATTAGGAGTGAGTTTTATATATTTTTAACTTTTTAGAATATGCCGAGGTTATAACACGGAATTTGTAAAACCTCATGGTTACCACGCGGAATCTCAAAACACTTTGGGCACCACGCGGAATTCGCAAAACCTTGTGGTTACCATGCGGTATATCCCTAAAATCTATCTATCTCAAAAAAAATTATCCATATCATATGACAATGTCTCTATATATTGAAACAGATCATAATACCACCACATTCAGAACATCATTCATTAAAAAAAAGCATAAGAAACAATGTCATCTAGTGAATCAAATTCATCGTATCAAGAAAACTCATCCATCGAGTCGGAGATTTCGGATGAGCCCTATGACCTTTAGAATGTTTTTCAGAGGAAGAGTCGCAAACGCAACATGAAGAAGGAGGAGAAGAATCACAAGAAAAAAACGATACAGATGAGGTATGAAATAATATATGTTAATACATGAATGGGAAGTTTTTATTATTTAATTTTATTATCTATACTTAACTTAATTAGCTTGTCTTGTAGTTAATAAATTAAATCACCAAATGATCAATTATATGTGTATATGTATAGTCCTGAGGCCTGAATTGGGGGGATTGACGAAGAACAACGGCTGCCTGAACTGGGGGGATTGATGAAGAACGATGGCGGGGAATTGACGAAAAATGACGAGTGAGTAAATGCCATAATTCGCTTCTTAAAGCGATCCGCTTTATGAGGATACAAATTCTAACGCGTCATGAAGCGTAGGTTTTGGGCTCGGATACCCGAAAATTCTAACTCATCAAGAAGAGTGACTCCTTATGAAGAGTGGAGTCCACTCTTCGTGAAGCGTCACTCTTTACGAAGAGTAAGGTTTCCTGTGCGCGGAGGATTTTTTCCGTGTGCCCATAGATTCCCCGAAATAAAATGAATACATAAATAATTTACCGGCAATCACCCGTGTGCGACAAGTTATGGGTAATTGGTTACAAGTCAGAAGAGATGGGTCACGTCACATTATCAAATCTAAATACGACCCAACTAGGTTTATCGATAAGATTAAGAATAACCCAAACTGTCTCATTGATCAGTAGTGGCAACCAATGGGGGAAGTCGTGGAAGTGGAAATTTAAGTTAAGTACTTAAGTGTGTGCACAAATTAGATCATGCGTAGTAAAATCAATACAAAAAATAGATGACACTTACGGTCATATATCATGATGTTTATTGCAAAGTTTACCAATTTAGATTCATGAGGCAAAAGAAACGAGGGTAGAGTTTCACTCGACAGAAGATTGAGGGATAGAGTTTTTAACAAACATTATTCATGTCGTTACATATTTCTTAGGGTTGGACAAATTCGGATTCGAGTTCTAATTTTGTACTTAGTCCATATATTTTTAACAATTCAATCCTTTCTTACAAAAACAAAAGATCCGGTCCAAAATTTGACTGATCCGATCCTCATTTGAGTCATTACATGTATAATTTGCAATAAACATTGGAGTATGATATATGAATATGACGTTAAGTTTAGGAAAACGAGCCCTAGATCCAAGCTCTCTAATATATGAGATTACTAGAGATTTTGATCATCATCAATTGTCAGATCAAGAACACTAAAATTTTACTAGAGCAAAGTGCAGTAAACAATGGGCTTTCACATGGCCCATATGATTTACAAAGGCCCAACCCATTTCCACTATATCAGCCCATGAATCAAGGTTATGAGCTCAATTCAACATAATTTCGCATAAACTCAGCGCCGTCGCGAAATCACGTCCGACGACGAGAGTGGCCAGAGAAATCAGAGAACGGACGAAAGATGAGGCTTTTAACCCACAATATGCTCTCCTCCAACATAAAGGGGGTCACAAAGGGATTCCCCCTCGGAATCGAAGCTGAAAAGGTGGTGCAGAAAGATGTCGACTTGAATCCCGATTTCCTCAGGAACATGTTCGCCAAGATCGAGTGGAAGGCGCTTGTCGACGCCGCCAAATCCATGGGCTACTCGGAGCTTCCGGAAGACGCCGATCCTCAGATGCTCCAATCCGAGGATTTCCTCGCCAAGTTCCATCATGCTCTGCTTGAGCTTCATCTCGAAGAAGGTGCCCTAATTTGCCCGGAGACTGGTCGGAGGTTCCCCGTTACCAAGGGGATTCCCAATATGTTGCTTCATGAAGATGAGGTCTGAAGAAAGAAGTTGCTAAAATTAGGGCACTTGTTGAGTTGTGGATTTTGGCTATGTTTACTTGGTACTAGAATAGTCTGTGGATGTGCTTGTTGGGTTTTGATCGTTTTTCTATGATGATTTGAGCTTGAATTTAGTGTTTCTGTATGTTCTGATTGGTGCATGTAAGCTGTTCGACGAAATGCCTCAACAAGGCACAATATATGTTCCTGCATAATTCTGTCCGAGTTTAAGACTTATTTTTATTACAATGGTAGTAAGGTGATAATGTGATATTGTGATACTTGTTTCTTTTCTGGTTTTCTCTGTTTGAGCTGATGAAATTATCAACTGCCTTACTAATGAGGGACTGCAACTGCTCAACGCTCTCATCAATGAGTACTTGGGTCTCCAATTAAAGAGAAGTTTCATCTACCGTGGGTACGTACAATTCCACCTACTATACATCATTAATACTCCAAACCAATATTTTTTTCCTTGATCTGCACGGAATAAATGAACTCTTTCACCTGTAAAATACTGATCCTATGCTGATCAGCTATTATATTTATGAGGACAGTTGGCCCTGATACTATCGTTTCACTGTATTGATTGCTGTTTTATTTGGTCAAGTGAATTCTTCATATGTCGTCTACAGATTTCTGTTATGTATTTTGTATTGCATTACATAGCTGTAGCCACTAAAATTATACCATCAGTAGAGAAGTTACACAGCAATTAAGCCTGTAGACTAGTGTAGCTTTTCTTGGAACATTCCCCCTATTTTAAGTGACCTACAATATGACTAGTTGATGGTGATTTTGCACTAACTATTTGCAATTGGCCCAATTGGGCAATGCTGAGGGCAATCTTCTTTCATTTGTATATTTTGGTTAATGGTTATGATGTTTGCTAGGGTGTTCAGCAATGCCCAAGTTTTATTGAATGAGTCAGGTTCCCTTCTCCACTTCCATACAAAAGAGAAACACAGTACAGGTGTCATATCTCCTTGAATGGAGATTGTGTTCTTGTGGAGAGAATAGTTCATGCAAGGAAGCTCCTTTCTTAGCTGCTTAGCAAAAAGTTGATTATTAGAGTACTGTTATCTCAGCCTACAAAGCAGCATGGTGTAGTAACAATTGTGAAGTTCTATCTTTCCTCCCTCCTTTGCCTCCCATACTCTCTGATGAAATTAGGTACAACTACAAGCTAGTTTGTGTAATCCTGTGAGAAATATGGATGAAGTGCCAATAGTTATTGTGCACTTTGCAGTTTGCACCAGCTCAGCTTGACAGTCGACTACATATCTACTAAAATTTCATATAGATCATTGTGGCACATTAATTTACTGATACTTATAGCTAACCTGCTCAATCAATCTACATCTGGAATCTCCATGATCTTATGCAACTCTTTGACAGATATCGTACATTAGCCTTTGAGCAGGTTTATATCATATATCTGGCTAATAATAGTAATATAGTATTAACATATATATTTTTTTCTCGTCCATACCGTACTAATACACGTTACGAAAAAAACAAAGAAAAGCACTAGCTCCCTAGCACAGAAGACTGGGTCTTGGCTTTAACAAACTTGTTGAGCTCTGAGCAGTTGGATGCATGAACTTACAATTTGGGCATGTAGGGCATGACTTGCAGAGCATCACCAGTAGATGGCACCGCTTACAGGCAGCCGCTACCATTTCTTGCTGGTCAGGATCAGCTGCTGGAACAGACGATGATGAGAACAAGGACAAAGTGGATATTGTCTTGTTATCATCTGAAATGTAGTTTTTCTTGTCCACCTTTGTTGCAGGTATGTCTTGATGATCTCCATGTGCCAAGTTGAGCTCCAAATCTAAGTTCAAGAAGGATGACGGCTTTCGGGTTTGGGATTGGGGTGGTGCCATATCACTGAGCCTTGGGTCCCTTTGAGCTCTCTTGTGAGTTCTTGTGTTGTAGAAGTGGATCTCTCCTGACTGCATGTAGTACACAGAAGTTGATCAAAAGGTAAGGCCAAAAAAACTATAAAAGAGGGGTAAACTTTAAAAGTAAAATTCAGTCATTCAAATAACCTTGCATTTATATTTATGTATATGGAACAGTACCTGGATATCAAGGCAGCGTTGCCAGTCTGAGGGTAAAGGAATGTCAAGGTGGAAATCAATGGAAGAGGAGTTCATCCATGGCTTGATCATGTGATCACGATCAACGTGTTGAGGTAGTTCTGCTTCATCCCATTTTCTCTTCTTGGATGGGTTGTTTAGAAGTTCTGGGACGGCCTTTGAATGATGATGGTGGTGGTGGTGGTTTGGGGAGAGAGGTGTATGGAATGACACCATAGTTGTTTTTTGCTTGGTTAGCATTCAGCAGTAGCCAACCACCTTCCTCTTGGTGTCTTCAGTAGGTGTTACTATGTTAAATCAAATAGGATGAAGAAGGGGGTGGTGAGTTAAATAGGAAGAGAAAGCTAGGGAGAAGTAGAAGGCAATTAATATGAAGTGCATCAAGAATCTAAATTGAGGGTGAACATTAATTAGAGTGGTGACAGAGTGGCCCTACATCTCCTTACTCTCTTTGTAAATTTTCTTGGGCTTAGTCTTCTTCTCCAATTGGCCCATAATTTGTGAACAAAATTGAAACATACCAATCTCTCTCAGGCCCTTTCATAAGCTAGCAATCTTAATGTGTCCTTCCTAGCTAGTTAGTATATGAATTATGTTGCACACCTAACTTACTGATGTGATGATGACCAGCCATTAAATGCAACATTTGTTGATGGGATTTTGCAGTTCCTTGTGATTGATCCATTTGAAATTCAAAGGGTAGGTTCTAAATCAGATGCTCCTGTATACAAGTGCTAGATTGGAGGTGAAGAGAGTTAATGGAGGCGGTGACGTAAAGAGAGGCCGGGAAAAGAGGACACAAGTATAAAGAAAGGGATTATTAAATGCAAGGGGATGAGGAAGGAGGTGTGAGATACATACAACAACAAAGTGTTCATGTATATGAACAAGTAATACAGTTGAAAGAGGGCGTTGGAATGCATTTGCACTCCTCTTTAAATGTTCTCCCAACTTCCTCAAATCGATTGCAAGGTCAGTACTCTCAAATAACTTACCTGCTTTTAATATCTCTCGCTCTTTCTCAGCTAACACATTTAAATCTTCCAGGCAAGAGATATGGAGTAGTAGTAATAGTAGTAGTGTATGAAAATCTTGCAACTGCTCTGCTTTTTCAAATTCCATACTTTTTTACTCTGCTTACTTGCTTTCTTTTATGACGCCCTTTTCCTTCAACTGCACAATTTCCCATTTGAGCTATTCCCCATCTCTTACCCCCCATTCCTCCGCTCTTCGAGCTCGTCTCCTTTGCAATTTTGCATCAAGTATATACCTCTGAATTGTGAATAATACAGACGTAGTGACAGTAAACTTTGCAGTTCATACGAGTGCATTGTGACTTGAAGAGGTCGGTCTTTTGTTTAATTTTTTGAAATAAACAGGCTTGTAAGATTAATACAGAGATATTAACCTCCTAATTGAGTTCTTATAATTAATTTTCTGAATTTACCACAAATATATTGGATTAATAATTCAAAAACACTACTGTAAATTAACAGGTAAATTAATTAATTGGTTGACAAGTGACAGAAGACTCTGCAATTTGGCTTATGTACCTGCTAAACCTCTTCGTTTTGAAGTTCCTGGTGTATATCAGAATGTGTAAGATGTACACAAAATAATATAGGTGCACATTAACGTGATTCAGCACCTATGTGATCATAATATGATAGACATGTTGTCCTTTGGTCGAATCATGAAATTATGGAGGGTTTTTTCTGCTCAGAAAATTTACAACGTACATGTTCATACAGACAAAAAAGAGTTAGAATTCTTTGTGGCCCGAGAAATTCAGAAAATTTTAATGTTCCTTTTTTCTGCCCCTTCTATAGTTTTATGTCTCTTAGTCTTAGATGATGCAATGATGCTGATCATTTTGATTGGATGACTTTTAGCTACTAAGAACTTGCACAAATTAGGTTGAATATATAGAACACGAGAGAACTAACAGGACACTAGAGAAAAAAACAATCACCAAACTCAATACGACAAGACATCCTAACTTAACTCTTGAAAGTAATGTACATAAATATATAAATGCACTTAAGAGTAACTTCCACAAATCATTTTGATTGGATGCTTGAAAGTAGCAGTATTAGCACTTGTACTAGTAGTCTTCCTTCATGTACCTCTGCCAGAACCAATGCTGCTTCCACACAAGGGGCATTGATTCAAGCGGAACCCCTTTCGTCTCGGGCACAAGCAACCACACGAAAACCGTCATCACCATGATCCAGCCAGCGTAGAACAGGAACGCCCCGTACTTGAAGTGGCACAGCATCGAGAGGAACGTTTGTGACAAGACGAACGTAATGGCAAAGTTGACAGCCACCGTGATACTCTGCCCCGTGGGCCTGATCTTTATGGGGAAGATCTCACTCGGGACTAGCCAGCTCAGCGGGCCCCATGACCACCCGAACCCTGCTGCGTAGATGCACAACAGCACCAGGACAAGCGTCGCGTGCCCTTTCGGGATGTGTTGGGAGTGTGTCACTCCTGTCGTTGAGGCTAGCACGGCTGCCAACGCCACCTAAGACAAGTCACATACATTTATGCATATCATTATACTGTAATAGGCATGTCATTTCCCAACTATGAACCACAAAGTACCTGACAGACGAACATCTGAACTCCACCCTCAAGGAAGAGCACCCTACGACCAAACCGATCCACCAAAACAGCCGAGATGAGAGTCGAGCCCAAGTTAATGGATCCGAGTATGATCGCCCCAATGAGCGCGCCATCGCTCCCGAATCCGATGGATTGGAACAGCACGGGCGCATAGAATGCGATGATGTTGATCCCCGTCACCTGCTGAAAGAAAGGAATCATAACCGCCATGACAAGATACGGGCGATACCGCCACTCGAAGATGGCAACAAATGGCTCCGTGGCTTCTCGGGCGGCTTCGCTGTTCTTTACGAGCGCAGCGAATTCGGCATCCACGTCTGCGGTTTGACCCCGGATCTTGGCAAGGGCGCGTTTGGCTTGGTCGAGCTTGCCGCGCTCGACAAGGCTGCTAGGGGTGTCGGATATGAGGAGGGCGCCGATGGTCATGAGGACGGCTGGGGCCACGGCTAGGCCAAGGGAGAGGCGCCAGCCATAGCTGAGCTTGGAGGTGCCGTAGTTGATGAAGTTGGCGGCCACCACGCCCACACCGATGAAGAATTGGAAGCCGGTGTTGAATGCTCCTCGCCACTTTGCTGGCGCTACTTCTGATAGGTACACTGGGGTTGCCTACATACATGGATCATAGTAACAAGTCCTTTAGTACTTTAGTTACAAACTTCTTTTTATCCAAACAATGATTCGACTTAGACCTGTGGATCGGATCGGGTCACTCGGTTCAGTTTGTTCTTGATAGACAAAACTAACTCTTATTTTTTTTGTTTGTAAAATACAAGTGTGGGCCAAAAGGAAACCAATATAAACCATGGAGAACCGTTGACTCATTTAAATTCATACTAGCTTAACCTGCGTGCCATGCACGACTATTTCACATAAAAATATTAAAATAAAGTTATATATTCATATGGAAAATATTATATAAATTTTATTATATGAACATGTTTTTTATCTTTTAAAAAGAGTAATATTGTTTTTGAAGTTCATATAACCCAAACAATATATTTAAGACATAATTTTTTCACTCATTTGTATATTTTTATAAAACCTGATTATAAGAATATAAATTGATATTTTACTTACGATTTTTATCACATATTAATAACGACTATCATAAATGTAAATATAATTTAAGAAATTTCAGCAATTGATAAAGTTTATAAAAATTTAATAGAAATTGTCGGAAACCACAAATTTACTTGTATTAAAGAAATAAGAAATAAGTTGAATCCAATATTCATAGAATTTTCTTAATTTGTTTGTGAAAGATTTTTCCCTGTAATGCTTTAAGAATTAATAATTGACAAAAGTTTTTTCTTATGAGTAGATAAGAAGGAATTCAATAGGAAAACCCTATATAGTGAGAATAATAAAAATTAGTTTTTTTTATATATAAGGCAGGGTCAAAATTAATGCGGTGGTTCAAAATGACCACTTGTATATTTGTATTAAGAAAATAAGGGGTGTTTGTATAATTTGAGAAAATTATGGGATTATTTTGTAAATAAGTAAAAATTATGAAAAAGATGTACGTTATCAAGATAGAAATCGAAATTATTTTTTGGATAAAAAAATAAATTTGTTATCAAGATAGAAAAAAAAAGCAAATATAATGGGTAAAAAAATATAGTAGATCATGTAAATATAGAAAATAATTAACTTAAGCTTAAAAATGCTATATTAATTCAAGTAAATCAAATAATAAAGTAACAAAATTAGTCTTTCTATTAAAAACACAAAATATTTTATGGATAGATATTGTATAGATAGATATTGTTGATAAGGTAGTTAATTAAAAGATTGAAAATTTACATAGCAAAATTGTGGTAGTTAATTAAAAGAATTTAAAAATTATTTTGGTTAAATATCTGGTGGGGCCAGAATCAACGTGGTGGCTCGAAAACGGTCGGCTTTTATAATATACTAGCAGATGACCCGTACCCTGTACGGAGGTGTAATTTATTTATTTATTTATTGCTTTGTGTATGAATTTACTATAACAATTGCAAATATTATCATATGTATACTTTATTTTAAAAAACGCTTATTTTTTGGATTATAAAATGACATAAGTCTTGTATATCATAATATATATAAATTTTATTTATATATTACTTTTTATACATACATAAACAAATATTTAAATAATCGAGGAAGACTGACATAAGATAAGATGCATTATCACATTTTATTAAAAATAGATACAAATATTTTGTTATTTAAATTAAATTGCGTAAACTAACTTATATAATTAAAATCAATAGGTTTAAATAAAAACTCAGATTAATATATTATTAAATACATAGATGATATTTAATAAGATAATTTGAAAACCAAATTATCTCGTATATATGTTATTGTTTTTTTGAAAACGTACTTAAGAAATCATTATATAATAAACATGTAAATATTTAATAAAAACGTTAATGAATCATTATCTTAATTAAGAAATCTATCTTTTTTTTCTCTAAAGTGTAATCAATACATAATATTAGCGATATATATGGTAAATATAACATCTAATTTTTTATTGATATTTTAATATGATATGATAGTAAAAAATGTGTTTAATATAGTTAATATTTTTTCTCATATATAGTGGTAGAATTTGCTACCATTGATGATTTAAAAAATTACCATAATAAAATTACGAAAAATAAACTATAGTTAATATGATATTTAATTAATGGGTAAAATATTATGATTATGATTTATACACGATAAAATAAATTTTTTCTAAATAAATTTTATGATAGATATATGTATTAATTAAATGTGTATAATGATAAGATAGAGATTTTAAATATGGATAGAATTATTAAATAAATAAATCAAATTATAAGATAGAACTAATATCTTAATTAAGTATGTATAAGATTATGATAAAATCAAGATTTAGTAAGAGCGATTTTTAAATAAAGGGGGTGATGTGGCGCAATATGATGGCAGAATTTGCTTCCGCTTTAGTATATAGTAATAGATAGATAGATATTGATTCAGGTAACCTAAATTAAACCGAACCGAATCGAAAACAAACCATAGGAAAAGTTTATCAAAGACCGAATTGAATATGTTTGGTATGATTCTTCAGTTGTTTGTATTGTGGATCGAAGGAACAATGGTAGATGGTGTTACCTGGTTGGTAAAACCGACCCCAAACCCGAGGAAAATGCGTCCAACGATGAGCATTGCAACATTCTCCGATCCACCATTGATGGCGCCACCAACAAGGAAGGTGCATCCGCCGAGTACCATGGTGAACTTACGTCCGAAAGAGGCGGTGACAGGGCCGGCCACCAAGGACGCCACCAAACCAGCAATGTAAAGGGAGGATGTGAACGCCGTCAAGGCTTGGCTATCATACACACAATACACGTTCGTTTGCGCGTCCGCTGCCTTCCTTAGGATCGACGGAAAGAACTTATGAAGAAACGGTATCATTGTTGTTACACCACCTGTCAATTTTTATGACAATGAAAACATCAGCAATTCAAAACTCCAAGTCTACTAAATAACTGATGAAATCGATCTCTGTTTGGTATATTTAGATATCACTCATATCTTTAGATGTAGTTTGATAAAAATTAAATTTGACACAAGGAATCATATTCATATTTTGTCCAAAAGTCTTTTTTTAAACTTTTAGCATTCAAATCTAACTTTTATAAACTTAAATAATTTTTTGAAAACTAAATTATTGACAGATATAAGTTTGACAAAATATTAAATTAAGTAATTTTCTAACAAAACCCAAAATGCGTGAAACAAATTGAGGTTCTATGAGAATAGCGTGGACAGTAGCATGGAATAGAAATCAAAATTTATGCAATTATGGTCTTAGTGGTGAAATTATCCAATTAACAAGGAAAAGAAAAGTGCCTTGTTCTGGTCTAAAAAAAAAAAAAAGTGCCATGTTCTTGACAGTAGCATCTGGGGAAAAAACGAGAAATGTGTTCAACTGTAAAATCATGTTCTAGATCCAATTCTATCAGAGGCCTAAAGTCAGTGGCCTGACTTTGAAGTGAGTAAGAGAATTGGGACTCCGTACGAACTACATCTGGGCGAGGGGCGAGCAATTTGAGCGGATATGGGCCGATTTGGGGTATAAGAAGAAGATTTGGGCCCTTACAACACTTTGAAGAAATAACAAACCTGAAATTCCAATATCGTAGCCAAAGATGAGGCCGCCGGAGGCCGCCACAATGCAGGTCAGCACCACCGCCATTGTGATCCTTCCGCCAAAGTCGACGGCGTTGTTGTCCACCACAAATCCTCCTCCCGCCATTTCTCTCAGGATCTTGCTTTCCCAGAGTAATTCAGCTCAGAGCTCAAACTCAAAGCAAGTCACAATATATGTAGTCCTAAGTAGCCCACATTAATCCAGGATACACAATTGAGATGTTTTGACTTTGAGGTGATTTCTTTTCTTGGCTTCTACACAGCTGTGAACATTTAAGACGAGCATGTGTGTGCGCGTTTTGTGGTTTAATTTAGTAACGAAGTAGCATGGAGGTGTTAGAATTTACTAATACTTAACATTCAGGACTACTCCGTATTAGGTAACGAATCGTGTATATACATTGGTGACATTTAATACTAATAATAATGCTACAAGAGCTATTTTTTTATAGGGTGCAAAACGTAATTCAAGGACAGGTTAAATAAGAAATGGTGTTGGAGTTGCGGAGAAGCAAACCATAGATTTCCTTTTGTTTGAAATCAAGCAACTAATTAATGGGGTTAATTATATATTAGAGATGAGACAAATTGAAGAGTAGCTTAGCCACGAGCAACCTGTGCATCCCATGGCTTCTTTGGCCTTTCCTACCTAACAAGTAACAAACCCATCTAACTATCAAGTTCAATTTTGATTAGTTTTACACGCTACAGTGTTTTGTGGATTAAAATAAGACTCGGTTAATCGGAGATCAGCAGTCTTGAGTAATGACCTTGAATCCATAAGAGAATAAATTAGAGTACAAAACACACACTAACATGCACAAAAATGGAAAGATATTGGTCTGTTCATTGTTCAGAAAATGTCACAAAGTACTTTGTACTAGATAAGACTTGTACAAGATGAAAAACACTGAATTGTTAATCACTATATGCTCTGGCTTTCGCTGAATTAAAAGGATTTCATTTACTGACAAATTTTGAGAAAATATTCTTGTAACCTTGTGATCCCAATGGGAAATTCCATAACACGTCATTTACAAATGAACCTTATTTATTACAACAACACAACCTAACTAACGATTGAGCATGCATTTTAAGCCCAAACCAAGAACTATTAATCTAGTTGGACTCATCCTTCAAACACATCTTCCACAAAGTTTTTTGTACAGTATCATTTTAGGTTCAAGAAACTAAAGATCATTCATTTGAGCTTTGCACTTGATACACTAGCTGAAAACTTATTGTTTAACCACGATCACGCTTAACAAATTAACGACCAATTTTACATGCTAACTTGATGAATCCTGGCCCCAAGTCCAAACACATGGTAATCATATATTGGCATGTGCGTTGTATTCAATTTGAACTACATTTACATGAGGTAATGGGAATCAACTATGAGAAATGATCTGCATAACTTAAAATCAAAAGGTATTGCAGAGGGCCCCTGGTCGAGCAAGCAGAAGCCAAGTTTATCACCCAAAGTCGCCCGCGTTTTGATCAATGGCAAAGCCTCCGACTGCCATGATCGCGATCCGGGTCGATTTTAAGTCTTAACTCTTACTCCATATAGAACCTCTGTATTGTACTCCAAGGCTGGTTCAGTTCACAGCTGATCAAGTGATCATATCATATGTACATATATGGTACAAATATAAGTTGAATAGTTGGGATGATCTAGTTAGTTGACTTTGATGAGATTGCCAACTAAGCAGAGAGTTGAATAACTGATAAAATAGCACATTAGAGTGCTAATTATTGCTCATTTTATTCTATCAAAAAAAATTATTGCTCATTATATCTGATTTAATAAAAAATAATAACATGTTTAAAGAAAATAATAATAACATGTGAATCTAGCACAAGTTTATATACAGTATATATAACAAAGGTTGTATATAAGTGTGGCCCAGCCCAAAACCAATCAGTCCAATTATGTTGCCATCAACACTAGCTATCTAATTAACTCTTTCGAACATTTTTTTTAAATCCATAACTCTTTCTAAATTCTTATCATTGTACAATTTGAAGTACTTAGTTATCATCTTGGATTTGAATACAAATTTTTAAAGAGGGTTACGTTCAAAAGCAAAGCTCTCTTATAGTCTTATGGGATAATACGAGGAGCAATTTTTGGGCGATTGGATCATATACCTTAATAAAGTGATAAAAAAGAGATCTAAATATTGCAACTAGTTCTATTCTTGTGTTGTACAAAATCAAAAAAGAAAACCAAATGTATTGATTTAATTGTGTTTCACTATATATAAAAAAATATACTACAAAGGACTAGCTTCTAGGATCCAATTATTTATAAGATGGAGTTATTTATAAGCAAAATACAAAGTTATTTAGAAAAGCATATAATAATATTTACAAGTGTAGCATAATTACATCATAAGGTGGCATAACACTAGAATCTAACTAGAGCTTAGTTTTCAAATAACCGCTTATGCCTTCGGGGTTTGGTTTGGCTGTTAAGATCCTGGGTAGTACCTTGAGGTCATTGTTTCGAATCCCACGGACGGTGGTTTGCCCTTCCCTAAGAATTGAGTTAGTAACCATTACTCGTTCTTAATGGATGTTTAAGACGAGCCTAATGTAACGACCTTAATTCTTACTTTATAAAAAAATCACCTATAAATTAATTTAGCTCTCCTTATTAGAAATCAAAATCTTCACAATAGTCAATACTCCATCACTTATTTAATTAAATCTTTTTCAGAAGAGTTTCATACTTGAATATGATATTTTATGTCATGCCAGTATGCCACTGATCGAGTCGATTATCATCACCTGGCATGGGCATATGCATAATCCCCTAGGAGAACTTTTTGGAACTTGCTATATATGCTCAATAACTTAATTTCTCAATTCCATGGTTTGATGTTTGCTAGTAATAAGTAGTAAAATTAAAATTGTGCTCTTTCTTGACTCATTTGAAGCCATCAAGACGTTCACTCCAATCTAAGAACCCAATTATGTAGTAATCCTATAGTTTTGTTGGCTAGGCAGAAATTAATTTCTCTGTCCTTACTTCTAAATGACTCAGATTTACATGATGTTGTCTTCTCAAATCTCAATCAATAATAAGTTTTTGTACTTAGCTTGTGGAAGGTTTTTCCCAGACTTAATTGGCTAGCAATTTAAGAAATAGATTTGGAAAGAGTTACAATTTAAGAAAGGTCCATGTTTTTGTATTGCATGATTGAAATGTGCATTTTCATTTGAATGACAATACTAGACTACTACTAGCCAATTCACACCTTGCACAAAATCAGCATAAAATCCACGTGAAGTATACCATTCCAAAAAAGAAGTGGAGATTTGATTTGCATTGGATGGTGAAGGCCATGTTGTCTTCATAACTTTTTCTGGAAAAATTATGTAGGTGCTATATCAAGGTTGGCATGCTACACATATTCCGAGAATGTAAGATTGTTTTTTAGGTTCATCATAGGAGATACTTAAGCCATTACAACGGTAGGGGAGATTTACAAACCGTGACTTAATAGTCGTTAACATCATTTTCTACCATGTAATGCACTTTAGCATATCTTTTTCGTTTATTTTTTGTAAAACGAAAAAACCCGAAAAAATTCTAATGTCGTGTTATATAAAAAGGTTTTGGCCTTCGACCAAAAAAAAAAAAAGGTTTTGGCCATATTTTGGGTTTTTTTTAATTATTAAAGACGACCTCATCTTATCAGCCAATTCATCAACATGTATTCGTTGGTGACTCCTAACTCACTTCATTTAATGTTACAATTTGCGTCCCTAGCTTCTAATAAATCGTGCGTCCATTATTGTGGATGATATTCTTCTGTAAAGCGCACACTTTCCTTTCTGAAAAAACATATGATGAAACTTTCGATTAGACGCACGTAGGGACAATTTTTGTAGACTTTGGTAATGCAAAACTAGCATTGTAAACACAATCCAAAAATTGCATGTATGTTTACAAGTTCCGGAATATCATGCATCCGTGTGTGGACAACTTTCTCGGACAACCAAAATAGCAACGTGATTTAACATAAGTACACACAGTTAATTGCATACACGGATCATCATGCTCATAAATAAAGCTAAAAATGAGTTGGTGACGGCGTTGAGCGCACTGATTCTTTTCTACTACAAATTAACGTTGTTTACTTGAAATGACTGATTATATCTCGAGATGCTTTCAATTATGCTTTGCGTAAGCATTGATCCGAGTGTTATACTATTACTATGTACGATGATAATGTTTTTGGAGTACGCGCGTCATTTTAATTAATACCCCTCCAAAGTTGTTAGTTTTACACACTTATAGTAGCTTTGTGCTCAGTCAGAAGAAGAGCTTTTGAAAATTATTCTCTGCTGATTTTGAGTGGTACTATTATTCTTCATGCATTATCATATCAGATTCCTTGGCTCGTGCTTTTGATGCTCAAATCCTGAAGCAGTAGCCACGACGATGAGTCTTTCGCTTCGGTTCGATTAGTCGCTCCAGAAAGCACTTCACCTACACAAAGTTCGACGAATAATTGCTCAATGCGTTAGGTACACGGATCATAAGGCCGGGTCTAACAAGTAAAGTAAACCTAGCAAATTTTCATTTCTGATTCCGTCCCTAAGTTGATTAGTTGTAGCTAGCTCACCTCGGATGGTTCTTGCAGGGTGTAAGAAGCATTTGTTTCCTTGGCGACCTTGGAAACAAGTATCCCGAATCCGTGCTTTCTGTCTCGTAACACCTTAAATGCATCCTCGTCGGTTCGATCATCTCCTATGTAGATAGGCAAAACACTATCCGAATGTGCTAAACCTACAAAACCGTTACATACACAAGTACAAAAAGAACACAAACTTAATTGTATCTATATATATGACCAAAACAACACAAGCTAAGATTAATTGTTGATATATTTTTTAATCAATTTTCCAAGAAACATACCAAGGGACTCCAACAAGAACTCGACTGCCTTGCCCTTATCCCACTTAATGCTTGGCCTAATTTCTAAAGCCTGCCCAAAAGAAGTGAAATAAAAGATTAAAACTTTCACAAACATTAGTACAAATTTGCAATATATTCATGTATGCATACACCACTTTATATTGTTGAATACCTTTCTTCCTTGAGTTAGTATCAATTTTGGATATCCACTGAGTACCTCTCTCACTTGCTCAGCCAACTCTGCCCACCTCTGTATTTTGCATAGTTAAACCCATCAATACATAATCTCTTCTAAATCGTTTGTTTAAGAATAGTTAAAGAGGGTAATTAACTAAAACCTTTTCATCAACACGCCTATAGTGTACTGAAAGGCAGAATTTGTTGTTCTCCACAGATACTCCCGGTGTGGCTTTAGTCCTCTCTATTAAGGCCTTGTAAACCTATTACACTCAACCAATTAATATAATTATGTAATAAGACCGGTTTTACTTTGACTCAATTAGGGAACGTTGAAAAAAACCTTGTCAATCATGGGTAGAAAATTGCTGGCCGGTTGGAAAAGAACAGATTGATTGCTCTGTATCTGCAACACAAAAATCTCAATTAAACAATTCAGCAAACTTTAATGTTATCTTAAATTAAATATTAGTTACATGGTACGTATGAGAACGATTGATCATACTTTGTTATATTTGTGCCCATTTGTAGGTCCCTTAATGTCCATGCCATGGCTTCCGGCATAATACAACTCTGGTAGTTTAACAAAATTATACACCTGCTAAGCAACATTATTAGCATACTTTAAATAAAAAATAAAATAATAAACTATCCATGAAACCGAATATACAATATACAATTGTAATATATAAAATGCAGTCAACTTCACCTTGTCAATACACCTTCCCGTAACAATAGCAGTCGGAAAATGCTTAGCCACATCTCTAACGACTGATCTCATCTGTAAACAAAAGCACGCAATTAATTTCTACAAATCAACATGAATTAAACATAAACCCTAATGAACTTACGTACCTCATCGGACATGAAGGCACGATCCGGGTTCTCGACTATGGGGGAAAGAGTGCCATCATAGTCAAGAAACATGACAATTTGTTTCCCCTTGGAAGAACTCCTTATATGGTCAAGCATATCGAGAGCCGACGGACGACGATGAAGAGCCCGATCGAGAGACGACGAGTTGAGGTGAGTCGGAGATGAGGATCTCATGGAGTCAACCCAAGGGTTGATCCTGGGGGCGCCGCCTTGCGACGGAAGCTTCTTGGACGACAACGGGTTTCGGTGTGGTATGGTGAACCTAGGGAACGGGAAATGGGTCGGGTTAGGCCCGGCCATGGGCTTGGTTGTGTATGAAACTACGCCGTTTTGGTTGGCCGACATTGTGTTGATGAGCGCTTTGTTTTTGCGTTGAGAGAGACTGAAAACAGAAGGAGGTGAAAGTGAGTCACAGATGGAGAGAAATGAAGGGGGTGTGAACTCGATTTATATACAACTTCTTTCAACGTCAACATGTCACAACAAGGACACTCTAACTCCTCAAGATGTATAGTCAAACTTGTAATAATAAATAAATAATGATATTTAAATCCGTACGTGCATGGAAAATTCGAGATTTTTTATGTTGCAATTTAGTTATGTTTTTTTATTTTATTTTATCAAATGCAATTTACTTATTATGTACGTTGTTACATTTAATGGTGTCCAAACACAGGCGAAACCAAAATACCCATACTTTTCAACTTAACTAGTACAAACCCCGTACCATGTACGGGTAATGTAAATATAAACCGAATTAATTGATTTGAGATTGAATTTTGATACGAATACGCTTTTAACTCGGGAACTTATAATCCAAATCCGATAGACCAAAGTCCGAACCTATTGACTTATATATGTACTTTTATTCATACAATTTTAATTCTAAAATAGTCCTATTCAAATTTTCAAATTTATATTATTAATGAATATAGTATTGATTCTTCCAGATTCAATAATAACAAAAATATATACTAATTAATAAGAAATTTTTTTAAAGAATATAAAATAAAATCACTTGAATTTCCTTATTCGTATATGGATATATAATTGAGTAAGATATTAAGTATACATAAGGAAATTGGATACGATATCAAGAAAATATATAAGTTATTTTTTAAAAATCAATGCAAAAAATAAAATTATTATTTTATTCAGGGTTGATGACATGGCGCAAATTTTAACAAAGACTTGGGTTCCGCGTTATACTGTATTATAGTAGATTTCAAGGCTAATGGAATCGAGTGTTTTTAACCTTCGGTCTGGTAAACTAAATAACAGGAAAAAAAATCAAAATATCATTTTTTGATTGAAGAAAACATTTCGATAAATTAGACAAACCTAACAGATAGATAGACCGAAATAATTGACAGTCGGATATACTGACAAGGAATACATCGAAACTTCTAACAAGCAACCAAAACATCCTTTGTAGAATGTAGATGCTTTCAAATGAGAGTTGGAATTATGTCCAAGCACGCTGATTGAGTACTTGAAAATTAATTATTCGAAGGAAGATATGGCAAGTTAATAACCGACTTTTAGTTACTTTCAGTTGATGATGGGGATCAAGATCGAATAATGCCTCTCAATATCTCCTTTTTGGAGCTGATTTCTTTGCAATATTAAACTTTCCCATCAAATAAATATCATTAACCTTTCTGCTGCAGCCTGAGGAGTGAACAACGTTTATACATGTGTCTAAATTTAAGGGCAACCATTACAAAATATGCATAAAATTAATGTGTTACTTGCACGACTATGTAAACAAGATTAAAATGCATTTGATTAATGTGATATCATGCATGCACCGTACCGTGTATTTTATCTCGATGAGCTAGAATTTAATACTTTTGTTTGTGTTCATATGACTATAAATTAACTAAGTAATTAATGTTAAGAAAATGTAGACTGCCTAGAGTTTAAACTAACACAAGGGCAGTTGGGCACGTAATAGCCTGACAGAGATAGTTGATTTTAGCAATACATTTTTAAATAGATGGAGGAAAGGCGTCCCTTGGAATGAACTAAGGGTTGTAATTAATCGTAAGAGTTAGCTTTGCAATTCTTTCAATTTCAGAGATCTTAATTAACTTCTCTATTTTTCAGTTAATTAACGGATTAATTAGTTAATTTGCTGCTTCTTCTAATTAAGTTGCAACTGAAGAGATGATACTCTTGATGCATGCGTGAAGGAGGCTTGCGGGGTTTAAGGGATCGAATCATATCATATCATATCTCAATACTTGAATAGTATATGTATACATCACTATCAAAGGTATCGATCGCAAATCTATGTGCAAACGTATGCAGATTTATTAACCAACTAGATGCACCAATCATACATAATTATATATGTATTTTGTGATGTTATGATGTTTGCAATTAATTTGAAACAGATTATTCCTAGAATAACATTTTTGTATTGATGTGGGACCACCTAATTGATATCAAGTTCGTAAAACAATCGATAAGGATTATAAATCAGACTAACTGGCTTGCGTTCATCTGCATGATCTGATAAAATTGCGCGTTTTTCACGGAGACTACCGCCTCTCTTTCAACCAAAAAAATTCGTGAAAGTATAGGAGACAAATTCGAGCCTCAAAGCTCTCAACATCTCCCTTGCACTTTCTATCGCTAGTTCACCGTATGTAAGACCCCTAATATTGATATGTCTTCTAAGGGATAAATGTATAACACACATTATTTAGGGCTTGAAAAAGTGAACAAAATGTTAAATATTAAAATAAAAATAATAAGAAATAATATTCTATCATATACATAAGTTTATAAATTATTCTTAATATATACTCTGTCTCGAGTTGAATTATAGATATTAAAAATGACTAGATTGAAAAGCAAGTGAACAAAATGTTAGATGACCAATGGCCATATCACTTGATTGTTTAGCATTAGGGAAATGAGTTTGTCATGAGGACCTTTCGAGCAATAACCAAGTCACAAGATAATCCATCTCAATGTGCTTGGTGCACTCATAAAAAACGAGATTTGAAACAATATAAAGTATGCCGTGAGTATCACAAAATAAGCAAATGGTGCACAATAGGCAACGTTGAGAGAAGCCGACAAAGATTATAATCAAACAATCTCACAACAGGCTGAGACTACCACAACGGATGATCATCAAGACAAATGCGGTGCATAACTGGTCTTCTAAGATATAGGAGTATGACCTAGAATGATAAAATAACCCATGATAGGACGACGAGTTTTAGGATAAGAAGTAGTCGACAAATGTCACCAAATACATGTTGCTACGATTAGATAGAATCAAACATTGATCGGAATGTCTCCTCAAATACCCAAGGACATGTAATTCGATCAATTGTCTAACGATCCACATGCATAATCCGAGAAATAGTATGAACTACAAAACTAAGCTCAGGCCAAGTAATACTTAAGTAGATGGTCAAGTCTCCCAGCAAGCCTACAATAACACTCATGTTTCGCTCAAGAATTAAAGGTGTATAAGAGCTCAGCTACTATATATTGTTTGAGAGAAGGTTCATAGCATGACCCCTTACAACTCTCTATAGTTACATCTAATGTCAACAATTTAGTTAATATCATCGCAAATTACAACATCCAACGATCTTTTATTACGTGTACCGTCTTTTTTCCCGATCGAATGAGATGCGGCACTCTCTTTCTCATTTTTTTTTTTGGGTAGAAACACTCTCTTTCTCGTTGAGGGAGTGGTCTATTACCCGTACCGTCTAACCTTGATATAACTTTTTGACCTGAAGTGAAGATATAGTAATACGTTCGTCAAATAAAAAAGGATGGCATAAAAGACTAACTAAAATAAGGCGGTGAGATCGTGCATGCATCCACACAAGGTGTCCAAATCCATACACTCTTATAGAAGGGACTTATTCTAGATGAATTTTCTTTACGCATGTGTTATAGAATCAGCATATATACACCTTCTTCTTTAGTAGCTAGGTCGCAGATCCTTTATCGATCATCAGTTGAATTGTGCTCGATTCTTTACCACGTCGGTTGAGTTGAGTTTGATGACATGTTAAAATTTTAGTAATTTTCTTCTCCTCGAGTCCATAAAGACATTATATATATTCGATCTATTTATTGCTTAAGTACGTGGCTTGCTATAAATGATAGAAGTTATTATTATTATTATTATTATTATTATTATTATTATTATTATTATCATTGACTGAAATGATTTAAGAAATTTAATTAAGAATTTATTTCATGAATTGAAAAATATATATCCGAAAGGTCGTCTTGTATTGTTTTAGGCATCCTGAAAAGTTTGCATATTTTCTCATTTTTCATTTATAACCTATTTTTTTTTACAATAACAGCATAATTCAATCTCATATATTATCCTTATTATCCATTTTTTCACCAATTTAATTACTTTTTCTACAAAATTACTCTCACTTTATCGAAGATTACCCTCTATTATTTAACTTTTTCGTCAACTTTATCATTTACTGAGTTTTCATCTTTATAAATTATAAATTTGCCCATATCCAATCTTAATCTCAGTTTTTACCCATATTATCTAATTTTTTATTCTTTTTTTTCTTAATCCAATAGATTTTCATATTTTTAAACAATCTTTCAATAACGAACGGATTACATTAACTAGATGGACCATCATTTTGACCGAAAGTATCTCTTTTTTAATGAAGAATTTTGACCTAAAAGTATCTCCAGTGCCAGTAATTCCTAGTTAATTACGTACATGAATGAAATTGAAGGGGTGGGCAATGGCAGGCAAAAGATGGAACCAATTGGAATTGGGTGGACGAGTAAATCAACGAATCATGACATAGTTTGTTCAATACAACACTTAATGAAATCTTTGACTGCATTTCTCCACCGTCCTCGCCTAACAAAATTCGTAAGATCGAAAAGCTATTAACTATGAGCAGATTCTTATACTTTCCCATCAAATTAGGCTTTTTTTCAAGTGTACTTTACATGTATCACATTCTTGTGACTATGTAATACTATGCATAGGCGGAACTATGTTGTGGCCAGTGGGGGCCATGGCCCCCGCAATCAAAATTTTTCTAGGTATATATGTTCCTTTTTTCGAGACCTTCGATTTGATATATTATACGCTTTAATCCGATATCCGAGCAAAAAGTTATGAGCATCGGAAGATTGGACTTCTATAAATTACTTTTAAAAGTTATTTACTTATTCTAAACAGGTTTTTCTTTTCCTAAACCCTATACTTTCATATTAGTTTCAAAACACTATGTTATTGTTGAGATATATTGAATCATACACGTTAATTTTTCTGAAATATGTTGGTATCTTTTTAATAAAAACGATGATAATTATACACAAGTGGTGATTAAACGATGATTATATATTTTAGACTTTTACAATGAAAACGAAGATAATTATGGTCCTAGTTACTATACAAAAAAATTGAGATATAATTGTTTTTTTAGAAAATTATTTAGAGATTTTGATAGAGTTAAGAAATAAATTATTCTCTATAATATACTAAAGTAATTTTTCGACTAAAAACCAAAGTAAACATTATGTTCTTATTATAAGTTGTAAGTTCGCTATATTTAATTAAAAGGATTTGGCCCCTGCAATATGTTTATTCTGGTTCCGCCCCTGATAGTATGTATGTATGAACCTATGGATTATGTTAACTAATGACATGCTTAAGTAAGTATTTAACTTTACCCGCCATCTCGTGCTAAGTATTTATAATTAACCACCGAATGCGCGTTGCCAGACTTCACTGACCTTTCTCGATCACCAGATGCCACTCGTCATCCATGACGTACGTATGACAAGCAGGCTCAAGTCAAGGATATATAATAACAGAGTCTGGTCAAATGTTATACATAGGCAAACTTGCACATACTCGCTCGAATGCCTAAAAGAAACACTAAATGAGATGAACCCTAAAGCACATTCTTTTGAATGAAATCGAACCTGAAGTTCACTATGGTAAAAATCTTCTAAAGGAATTGAGCGGTTAAGGATGTAATTTTGTTGAGTACTATGTACAATGGTAACTTTTAAGAGGTGTATTAGTCCATTACAATATGGGATTTGAACTCACGACCGTGTAATCTAATGATCACTACCATTATCACTTGTGCTATGCGAAAAACTCCAATGAGGTGGCATTTTTTGTTTCAAATGGAAACACGGAAACTTGAAAAAAAAATTTATGCTAAAATTATGGAAATCGATCTTGTGTTTTCCTGTTTACATTTCCTTTCTTTTTTCCATTCCCGATAAACATGTAACATAGATTATCAATTACCAATGAGTGTTAACTGCCTTAAATCTTATTGTAACGAGAGATCGAACGAGAACAATAAACAAAATCAACATAGAGAATTACGTGGTTCGGAACAGTGTGTTACCTACGTTCACGGGCAGATAAACAATATATTATTATAGAAGATAGAATTTAGATTACAGATCTTTAGGTATTTCGACAACTTATATAGAGACTTAAGAAAGCATAGTTACAAATATGGGTCGCTAACCCAAAACAGATTGCGACATACCCACTAACAAATCTCCTCCTTAAAGGCATATTAACATGTGCACCACAACTTCTATGCCTCAAATTGTACGCCCCTAAAGGGCCCAGATTACTGAATTGTGATGTTGAGCAAATCTAAACAGCGTTAGAATTTGCTCTTAGGAACCAGTTTGGTGAACATATCAACAAGGTTATCAACAGTCTCTAGCTAATTTTTTCACTTGAATTCTCTTCTCATTCCTCAAAAAGTGATATCTGACATAAATATGCTTCATCTTCTCATGGTAGACATGATCCTTGGTTAAACATATTGCACTCAAGTTGTCACAATACACTACCATTTGATCCTGATGTAGACCTGGATCATTAACCAATCGTAGTTTTTGATTGAGATTCAAGACATATTAATAAATCTTATTGTTGTAACGAGAGATCGAACGAGAACAATAAAGCAAGAATGACGCACAGATTTACATGGTTCGGTAACGGTGTGTTACCTACGTCCATGGGCAGAAAAACCGTATATTATTATGGAAGACTGAATTCGGAATACAGAGATCTAGGTATTTCGAGAGCTTATATAGTAACTCAAGAAACCCTAGTTACAATTATGGGCCGCATGCCCAAAACAGAATGCAACATACCCAGAAATAGAAAATATAGTGTACCGTATGGTTCGGGCCACACGGTACACAGAAAGCACAACGAGACTCCCGTGCTACCTTTCACACTGTGTGATTCAGATTCAAGTCACATTAACACCGATTCATTTCTATGACACACCAAAGGCCACACCACTCCGAAGGTCCTCTCCGATTCTTGATTACAATCGAATTTCAATTGTAACTCTTCCACATAGATCGAGGGAATTAAGGCACGTGTTTAACTCATGAAGCGACGAGGTATCATGATTTCGTAGGCTGACCCATATCACTTCTTGTCAATCAAACTTGCAATCAAGCACTCAACTGGCCGCAGCTATATCTGTATGTAAGTGGGCATCGAACTCATCACTTACTTCCCTAGTTTGATGTCGACGTGACCAAAAAAAATCGACCATTTTAAGTGACTTTCACATGCTCAATTTCACTAACCAGAAATGTCAAATCATACTGCAACGAACATCATTCAGCTTCATAGTATTAACCGGAAGCAAGTCAATGTTGTCCACGAGTCCTTATACGCGCATAAAGGTGATGCCGTTATCATAATAATAAGGGATTTTGGATATACAAATTCGGGCTACCGACAAAACGGTGAGCACATCTATCTATACTATATATTAAAGAAGAAAAATTTCGAGCCTCCACGTTAATTCTGGCTCCACTTTATTAACAATTTTATATGTTTTATTTTTTCTAATTATCTAATCTTTAAGTTTATCTTTTTTCTTACCCATCAAATATCTATCTTTAAAGGCATATTATTTATCTTTAATTTTTTTTAATCATCTAATCTTTAATTTTATCCATTTTCTTACTCCTCTAATATCTATCTTTGAAACAATATTATTTATCTTTAAAATTTCCTTCTATAAAAGTTACATATTAATTAACTTAACTTTTCAATTCCCATTTTAATCTATTTCTATATAAGAATTAATATATAGTATAGATTATAGTAGATACACAAATTAACGAAAAAAATGTCCATTACCCGTACATGGTACGGGTCTTCAACTAGTTTGAATTATTTTTTTCCCAAGTGTATGTATATGATGAGCCTTTCCAACTCATTTCGCATTCAAAATTCGTTAAAAAATGTTATAACATATACTTTCCTACTGACAAGCTACAACATTTGTTATCGTTCTATGTAAATTTTTTTAAATGAGTCTCCTAATCAAACATGGGCAAAACAAGAAAGGAGTTTGCAACCCCGTTATTATAATTATTTTTTGATCGGGTAAGAATGAGGGTCGCAGTAAATATTACTAACTAATTTTTAGAAGAAAGGACAAATCGTCATCCTTGGAGTTAAGAACAATGGTCTCAGAGTACTATTCCAAAGACTTAACCACTGAATCAGGTGACCCGAAGGCGTTTGCACCTTTGTTATTGACATTACGACCAACGCACTTTAGGAAAAATGGCCCTCACCAAAAAAAAACCTTTAGGAAAATGGTCTAGTTAACATTTTCAATCGATTTTTTGGTGATGGATTATCATCAGTTTGCAAAGGCCCAATAACACTCACCGGCCCAAGTACATTATAGTTAGCATTGATCAACCTCTAACAATAATCATACAAGGCAAAAAATGGGATTTTACCATCGACCAAAAAAAATGGGATTTTACCTCATTTAATTTCAAATTGATAATCTAAGAATGTATATTCATTTCACAACATAAGAACAGTATGAAGTAGCCTTCCATTATGAATTCTAGCAGAAGCATGGTATACTGAATTTAGTTCAAGATTATGTAGCACAAGACCGATTTTTAATTACAGCCTCAGTGCAACCAAACGTGGCATTATAAAGACAATTAAGAAGCTTTCAAGTTGCTTGCTCTGAAAGTCTTTGAAAGTTCAGACAATAGAATGCTACTATGCCACAAGCAGAAGCTTTCAAGTTGGCCTGTGTGGTTCTCTTACAAAAACCCTCTATCTAATTACATGACCCACCAAGGTCCCCTACTGCTTTTAGCTACCTGCAATGCGATCGTGTTTCCGTTCCGTTCTGTTCTTGACGCTCACTCATCAATGTCTTTTACAGCATCCTGCATAGATAAGCAGAATACAAGTTACAGCGTTGAGGCTACAATGTTTAGTTTTGAAGCATTTGTTTTCTTATAGTTCTCAAAATAGTTCTTGCATAGGTATGTAATACCCTCATAGTCACCTTGAGTCATTGTTACTGGCAAGAAAGTTTTGAAAACCAGAAAAAATATGTTTCTAAAAGTCTGCTTTTAGTTTCAGAAAGAACTAGAAACTATAAACTCAAGACTGATCCATGCAAGCCAGCTTACTAGGAATTTGTTATGCAAGCTAATTACTTGTAAAAACGGCTGCCTAGAAGAAAAATTATTGCAGATCTGCAGATGTAGTGATAATTCATAACATCTTACCTTTGCAAGCTTTGTTACATAAGCTGCAGCTAAAGCTGTTGCTAGTAGACCCAACCCAAGAGTTATAAGCTGGCCATTTCCGCCCGGCAAAATATCAGATTCTTCCTGCTGAAAAAACCGGAAAAGTAATGAGAACGTGACCGAAGAAGGCAAAGCTATTATCATATTGTGAAGTAAGGAGTCTGCGGTAAGAAACTTGGACAAAGATAAGGTTCAAAGACACTGCAACCACTCATAACAAACAACAATGAATACTTGCTTCAATTGTTGCTTAATTGTGTCCACCAGTTGGTTTTCATCCCATAAATATCAATTTAACAACTTGGAAGAATAGACATGAACGACTGCTTATTAGAATAGGAGAGCCAAGCAATAGATGAACTCACAAGTATAGCTCGTCCAAATGCGCCAGCACTTACGTAAGCCCAAGACCCTGGCAGCATCCCTAACCAGCTACATAAGTCAAGAACAAGAAAGTTTGAGTGAGCTTCTTATGTATTTATATTTTGTAAGATTTGAGTTAGCTTATAAGAAAGTATTTCTTTCCTGAACCATACATGAAATAAGCAATCATTAACTGCATTGTATGATCAAAAACTGTAACCAGAATGGCATAGTAGATCAGCAAGAGTAATTGATCGTATTCTTACACATACACGATCAACAATAAGGAAAAAAAAAGGTCATATTTTGATTCATCCACTCACTGGGAAATTCAATTCCCCTAAAAATTAGCAGTTACTCAAAAATGATTGCCTTAGTATACTGGAAGGAATATACAGTATGCAGGTTTCAGAGCAAAGCTGAATCTAAATGTATATATATGATCTGATCCAGTATTGGCTAAATATCAACATAGTATCAAGTACTAAAAGGAAAGTATCGATTGATTTTGCACATTATAAGTTTACCACTTAAACAAGAAATATTTTAATAGTAGGATGAATGATGAATAGTATATTAAGCAGCCTAGGTAAGATACTATTCTTAGCTCAAAAAATATTTCCAAGGATTCGAGGAGAACCAAATTTATGGGCAAAGATTTGGAGAACTTAGCCCCTTATGGCGATGAAACATTTAATCATTGAAGGACATGAAACACACCTTCCCAAAACATATGGGATGAATTTCACAGATGTCAAGCCATATAGATAATTCCCAAGGGAAAACGGAAGCAACGGACTCAACCGAAGAAGGGTTACAACTCTGAAACCGTTTTCACCAATTGCTTTGTCAATTGCAAGGAACTTCTTGTTCCCTTCCACGAGTTTCAAAATACGTTCACGGGCAAAGTATCTAGCAATCAAGAACGCAATGCTGGCCGCTAACTGAAATCAGACAACAAATGCAGACCAAATCAGTAACCAATGGGCAATGTAGGATTAAGAGGTGAAGAGTTAACAGGCTTACAGTTCCACTGATTGAGACTATGATGGTGCCAGTGAGAGAGCCGAAAAGAAGGCCTGCCGACATTGTCAATGGAATCGCAGGTATTGCAAGTACCTATGGCGAAAAAAGAAGAAGATAAAAGACATTGTAAATCAAACAGTTTTGCTAGCAAGTGTTTTTTTTCCAGCTAAATCAGTGAACACACACAATGTGCACTACAGGTATCATACAAGATGTCAAGGACAGCATTAAAGTCAGATTTGGTTCTGAAAAGAAAATCATGTCATTGTGTAAAGCCATTGGAAGACATTAGCTACATTACTAAAATCTTCACTTTAACTCCCATAAACAGTACTACTATATAGCAGCACATTGGCAGAAGTTGTACTCAACGATAAGCTACAAGACATCTTAATCACTTAATCAGTTCTCATTTCCAAAGTCTCATGTCAAGAACAACAATCAATGATTCCTATAGAACGATCACTGATAGTATTCATTAGTTGAGCTAAAGAGAAAGGTTGCCGTACCTCCAACCCAGCGTAAACAGCAACAAATAGAGCATACCCACCCGGGCCATAGCCTGAATTAATCACAAAGAAAAGACACTTCAGAACAGCTCTAAGTTAATCAGTTAACTGACAACACTGAACCTGTGCAACCTAACCCTAAAACTGAAGTTAAATCAAGACCTTCAATGAAGCTGGAAAATTGGGTAAGGAAGGCATTGATTTGGTCTCTATAGATATACCCAACGGCCCCAAATCCACCTACAACTCCGACCAACAACAATCCAGCCAAAATTGTGCCCTTTACAGCGGCGTCCCCTTCCATTTCCAAGCTCCCATCTTTATCCGACTTCTCGGAGTCAGAAAGCCCTGGTTTGTCGTCGTCGCCCTTGGGATTCCAATTCAGAAGCTTCCGGAGGCTCTGAGGAGCATTGGTCGACGACTTCTGTAGCTGTTGTTGGTGTTTCTTCGAGGATTGCTTGAGAGATGAGCAAGTCGGGTGGAGGAAATTAAACCCCTTTCCGAATCTGAACAGGCAACAAGGGGAAGAAAACGCTACGCTGTTGTGGGTTAGAGAGAGAGTTGAAGATTGCGGAGAGGAAGAGGTGGAAAGACAGAGTGGCCGAAAGGCCAAGCCACGCATCTTCGATCTTTTTGGGGGGTTTAATTGAGTGAATTCATGTACGGTTTGAGGGTGAGGAACCAGGAAAATGGGAAGAGATAAGAAAAGAAACCCCTTTTAGAGCTCGAAAACCAGCAGAAGTTGAGCTACTACTGGTTCGAACGCAATGCCAATCGAATGCTAGTGGTTGTTTTGGAGGAGTAATTAGCGAAGGTAATTTCGGGTTGATTGCAAATTTGTTGGATTTGAGTTGTGTTCGTAAGATCTTTATTAAGCTATGATGAATGCGCCACGATGAATTTGACTGGTGGGCATGGAAGCTTAAAATTGAGTGGCTACAAAATAAAATGCCAAGGGACCTCTTTCAGTTTTGGTGGCCGAAATCGATTAGTCGTGTCAGGTTTGGTCGATCCTTCCAGATTGGTCAGGCTCGATCATGAGTAAGGAATAGGAATAGGAATATCCTTGTGTGAAATTCCAGCTTATGAGATAGATAATTTGGTTATTACAAATTGATAATGCCCTTAATTGTGCATGGCCCAGTTACTAATATAGTGAATTGATATTCATATAGGAATAATTAGTTGCAAATTGAATAAGTAGGGGTCAATCTAGAATGTTAATAAATAAGATTAACATGGGCTTGTTGACAAAAATAGATCACCATGGGCTAATAAGAGGTAGAGATTTGTAGTATTATTTAATTGACATTTAATATAACTATTTAAGAATGATTGATCCTAATCAAACAAGAACCTGATCTGCCCATATTCAATTAGAAGCTTTAATTGTGGCTAGTGTGGGTAACCCAATCATGTTTTAAGACCAGCAACTCAACATGCCAAACGAGCTTATATTATAGCCCAAGTACCCGTATTATAGAATGACCCCTATATTATTAATCTATATAAGCACAATATTTAATTAATAGAGCAACTTTTGAATATTCAAAATGGAGAGCCACCAACAAAGATTAAGCTGCATATTTATCACTCTTAAATCGCAAACGTAAAATGACAAAAGGGGTTAGGCAGCGAAATAGTAAAACAAGTAGTCAAACACGAACAAGAAACTTAAAACAAGACATGGAGTAATTATGGACACATTTCTTATAAAGAAACCTCTACTGGATCAACTAACCTGATCGAATAAACCTCTATCTCCATTGGAGGATTTTTTAATGTCTTTCCCTTTAAATTATTGATAGCAGTTTTACAGATCGTCTAGATACAACACAACATCAACAATTCTTATCGATTCTCTCTAATTCTAGAGCTTTGATCTTGCATCTCTTCCCTAGTTCTAGTAACAACTCTACTCAGTAGCACAAGTAAAAACAAACCTCACCCAGATGATCCCAGCTGGACTCGTCTTCCTTCCTTCCTCTATTGAGAACTTGCTTCTCAACAGTTCCGATCACTTGTCTTCAGTGATCTCCGATCGCCGATCTTCCTTGGTCGCCAATCACCTTATTCTTCCTTCTCTTCTACTCAGTTTTGTAGGTTTTGTGTGTTCGAAGGCGTGAGTAACTAGTAGATTATTGTTGGTCTCTCCTTTTCTCTCTCCCAAAGTATCCTTCCTTTTAGTACAAATAGTAGGTGACTTCATTATTCACTAGATTGCTGCCATGTGTCCTTTTCATCTCGTTTTGTGCTTTTGTGGGATTTCCTCTTTTGGATTGCTAACATGACATGACTTTTGGATAAGACACAAAAACCCTTGATATGGCACGGCCAATTGCAAAAATGTCATCCTTGGCTTGTTGCGCAAGCTTGGATACGTCAGTTAGCTCTTAGCTATCATGCACTTTGCTCTTAGCTGTCACACATTAATTTCGTACATTTCCTATACTAATGGAATTCTTCCAAACGTATTTACTGAAACACTTATTTACACAAGTTAGCTCAAATACGTTTGTCGATCATCAAAACTGAAGAGTCGTTTCTTATGATGTTTCCATCATTTCGTTACAACACACTCTTTTTGGACAAAGCGTTGTTCTAATGATATTTCTATCACTGTTCCAACATTAATGTACGTACGTATGAAGGTCGATCAAGAGCATGTACATAAAATCCAAAAGTTATTATCTTCTTTGGAACATCTAGTCAAACAGTTAAATCTCTGAAAAAGTATCTAAAAATTACCGATTTGACTGACGTGAATAATGTACTCAACCAAAATTAAAACCTTATATATATGTAATTATGCATGCATGAGATCATCTCATTTATTTGAAGGGGGACAATGGAGTTGAAATAACGTATATAGTATGATCCCATCTCGTCATGTATACTAAAATAAGTATTCCCGTGCTAAGGTAGTTGGGTAGATTTCATAATTCCTGGCTTTTACTTGTACGTCAAGTATACTAACGTAGTAACGTACGTGTTACATGTCACTCACATTCCTAGAAAAAGTGTGCAATATTAATGAAGTTGCAAACTACAATCATTCCTCTCTAGCTACCTTTCTTTACTCCATAATCTCCATACATTCGATCACAATGTCATCAAGCTGGTGACGGATGTAGCAACCTAGCTAACATATATTCTAACATCATATTTCGGGTGTGCTCAACTCATCATTTTTTTTTTATCAAAGGAGAGGCAGCACTCCTCGGCCTCTCGATAAAGTGTTTTATTAAAAAAATAAAAAGAGATAAGCACTCAGAACACGGGGATAGTCCGACCCCTTACATTATTATTAAGCAATAAAAAAAATCCTCTCCAACGGCAAGTAATATATGACAGTGACGAACGCAAAACGGATTTAAAGGGGGGGCACAACTGCCCAGCTCGTGTACGAGATCCAATGATTTAAGAATAATCGATAAATTTAGCTACTCAATACTCTTAAATAGTAATAAACTAGGTACTTATTTTTCAAAAAAAAAAATTTACGGTATGTATGAAATCTAATTTATGCAGTAAATAGCTAGTTTATAAACAAAAATTTGAGAGGAATGCATTAAATTTGAATAAAAAATCTCTTCTACCAAAAAAATTTGAATAAAAAAAGCAAAATGGTGCTATGGGGATTTGAACCTTGGTGGAATTAAAACAAAATTAAGCAAGAAACCATCTAAACTAGTTGATTTTCATGTCATTTTAATATAAATTTAATTAAAATATATTAATATTTAATCAAAAATTACATATATACCGAAAATTAACCCGACGGGAGGGGGGCACGGGCCCACTCATGCCTCCCTAAGTTCGTCAATGATATATGAACACCCAACGGAAAAGAAAATGTATAAGACGCGAGACGATCCACTGTAGAGTTCGCCTCTCAATACTCATCTTTTATATCAATAACTTAAAAAATGGACTAAGTAGAATTTAGTCCAACTCCTTATATCATCATAAAACAAAGAATTAACACTATTGGAAGGGCCAAATAATACGTGAAAGGAAGAGGTCATACAATATATATGAAATTCTAAGCTTTATGAGAAAACACTAACGGTGCAAGATCGCACGATACTATTTTTATATCAAAATAATATTCATTATTTTTATTTGATAACAGTTCCATCTATAAATATTAAAATAATTAATAGTATTAAACCAACATCATATCTATTTAATATGTATAATATAAAATCATTTTTTATTTAGTCGAATTTATCTATAGATCGATTGAATAGTTTTGTACATGTATCTATGATCTTTATTCAAGTAATAATGTGTATAGTCAATTAATATTGAAGTACTAATATTAATTTTTTTTTGGTCGAAGAAGTACTAATATTAATACTACCATGCACTATTTGTCTATTTTATCAATTGAGTTATTCATAAAAAAACGTTCACAATTGTGCCTCGTTTATGTTATAGACAACAAAAAGTATGGTTTAAATCGTAATCCCCATTGTCAAACCATAGCTGGTGCCTGGTGGAACAAATTAAGGGAGTGAATCAGGATTTTTGGTTAAGTTAATTGACAATTACGTTAATTAATCACAAGCCGACGGCCGGTCAACAATAGAACTATCCAACTTAATTCACCTTGAGACAATTGCTCTACTACCAATTTTGTAAATTCGGATTATTACATAAAATGACCCATATTTAAGCGTTGTTTTATCATTTTATCCGTAGGCACTAGCTAGGCACGTTAGCTTCAAAAGTTACAAGTTACTACCCCTCTATTCAGAAATACATTTGCAAATTTGTTCTAAACATCCATATGATTTGAGACAAATACCATCTATACTACTCTTAAAATTGTCCCAAAAACCATGTTAAATAAATGCAGCTGCCTTCAATATCCATCCCTATATTTGTGTTTTCCACTCCAAGATTGATTCATTGATAGTCTGAGTCAACCGAGAGGCCTCATGAAGAGGCGTTACTGAGCCCCCTCAGTTCACAATTGTATTGTTTTCAACTCAAATCCCCCTCTCAAATCTTTCCCATTTTCCCACTCCTCTCTCAAATTCCTCAACAATGGCGATTATCTCCGACAATGAAGCATAACAACCCCAATGGAAGAACTTCACGGCGTCGCTAGATCCTTCCAATCCTCTCAAGTTTCTTGAATCGGCCAGCGGAAAGTCGCTCTACTACAACGGCGGCGAGACGATCCTGTCGGTCTCCGCCCGCTGTACCCTGTCGGTCTCCGCCCTAACCGCTGTACCCTGTCGGTCTCCGCCCTAACCGCTCACCTCTCCCAAGCCTTCTCGCCGGCCGATCCTTCTTCCTGAAATACCAGCTTCCGAACCACGACCTCGATTCCCTCGAGGAGCGCGAGATCGACGAGGGGGAGAAGAGGTCGTCGGATGCCAACTCCAGAGCCGAGGGACAAGGGGATAGCGAGGGCAAGTGTGGAGGAGCGCTCGATTCAGGATTAAACGGCTCGGAATCGATTGTTCTGGAGACGAATTCGTCTTACGGATCGACTGGATCGGCGGCGTCGCTTTCGAATCTGCCGGCTAAAGGCGGTGCTGGGAGGAGGTTGGGCTCGCTCGGGTCCAGGATTTGAAGGTCAATTTGCCCCTTTGGATTCTCTTGGCAGGTATATCTATCTATAATAAACCCTAATTCGATTGATTGTGATTGTTTTTTGTTTAGTCCCTGTCTAAATTGATGGCGAAATTGATTCTTCGATCGTTTTGATTTTGTTCATATGCTTGGGTTAGAGTTTTATTCTGTTCATATGCTTTTGTTAATTATGTGAGCTGATCGAGCAATCCACTAGCAGCCCTTTCAATGAATGCTTATCTCATGGAGTAACATTGAATCCTTCCCCCCATCCTCATTCTATTGGTGGGAGCAGGCTGCTATATTTTGTAATGAGAAGAATGTTATTGATTTGTATATTATGCTACTAAGATTCTCAGGGTGAGTCTGCAGACTGTTTATTATCAGTCTTTATTCTGCAAGCAAACTGGTATTATTGGTTGAGCATTGTTGGAAAAACTAGAGTTTTATTCTTTCGCGTATTCTTTCCTAATTTACAGCATTGTATCTTCTGATTTTACTCGATGTAGCTCACTCGTCCATATGATTTTTTTCCTGCTTCAGTTTGGTTACTGAAACTATCCCTCACATTGGGATTACAAAGCATCTCCACAGAGCATAAGATATTCTCTTAAAAAGGTGATGTGCATGCATCTTTTGTTTCTTTCACACCAAATTAATAAAACATGTATCGAAGTCGAGGGATAGGCCAATTTTGTTTCTCTAGATGAATTGGCTCAGTTGGCTGATACAGCAGGCTTTCTGGTTATTGGTTCTACATATCAAAAGTGAGTTAGCATGAATTTGGTTTTTGTGTATGGCACTTTCTGGTTCAGCTATGAATGAGTGTTCACTCTTGATTTTGTTACATAGGCTTTCTGCACCAAATCCAAGGACATACATTGGATCAGGAAAGGTTGCTGAGATTAAGAGTGCAATTCATGCTTTGGATGTTGAAACTGTCATCTTTGATGATGAGCTTTCACCTGGGTAATAATTAATAAGACTTGCAAATTCCATTGCTGTTTTGTGGTTATTATGGACATTACTCATTGGTGATAATACCTTTTATTTTGTCAGTGATTTTGGTGGTTGGTAATTGAACTTTCTACTTTCTCAGTTTCTAGATTTTAACGGCTTACTCACCCTGCATAATAGAAAACCATTTTTGAAAATATTAGGATAAGATTGGTTAGTTGATTCATTGTAACATTTGGTGCAGAACCTGGAAGAGTTAGAGTAGCTGTAAGGCTAAGACCAAGAAATCCCGAGGATCTTGCCTCAGATTCTGATTATGCTGATTATGACATTATGTAGAGCTCCAGCCAGAGGTGACTGTTCTTTTTAACATCTGCGAAAACCCTTTTGTGTTGCAACTAACTTGTAAAAGTGGTACCTTGCACGTCAACATGTCTCCAAACTGATTCATTCTTCTGCTGAACTTTTGCAGCTGAAAAAACTGAAACTGAGAAAAAATAATTGGAGTTCAGAATCCTACAGGTTTGATGAAGTGCTTACTGAAACAGCTTCTCAAAAGCGTGTCTATTAAGCGGTTGCAAAACCTGTAGGTGAGGTAAGCTCCCATGTATGTACTGGTTTTTTAGCTCCTTTTTTCCGTTATTGATTGCGATAAATTCAAAGATGGCGAATTCTGACTTTTTTTTTCTTTTGCAGAGTGTATTGAGTGGATACAATGGTACAGCTATGGCTTATGGTCAAACAGGCACTGGAAAAACACACACGGTTGGGAATCTGGGTAAAAATGATGTATCTGATAGAGATATCATGGTCAGAGCTGTGGAGGATATTATTACAAACACATCTCCTGGTTACGACACCGTTGAGTTTTCTTATATGCAGGTACGGCATGCTCTTCAAGATGAAATGATGTGCTCAATGAACTTTGGCTTCTATATATTATAGATTAGTGGATCTAACAGGAGGGTGATTTCATTTGTATTTGATGAGTGTGTGCCTTATATGGAGTTAACCATGCTTTGTGACTTTGTTGTTTCAGTTATATATGGAATCTGTTCAAGATTTACTCTCGCCAGAGAATATTAATATTCCAATTTTGGAGGATCCTAAGACGGGTGAAGTTTCATTGTCAGGTGCTGAGGTAGTCCATATTCAAGACCTTGACCACTTTATGGATTTGTTACAAAAGGGGCGATTCGAACCGCCATGCAACAAACACAAAGATGAACACCAATTCTTCTCTCAGTCATGCAATTTTGATGGTTAGTACCAAGCACATTATATTCCACTTTGAAAAAGATACTTACATTATTGAAACTAATATCTTTCTTATTCAGGTGTATGTTAGAAGGTTCGTTGATTGCAAGCTAAATACAGAAAATGGTGGCTTTGGTTTATCCGCAATTCAGAAAAGCAAACTGTTGATTGTTGATCTTGCAGGATCAGAAAGGATTGACAAATCTGGTTAGTTTAGTGCTTCATGGTAAAACATTGTCATCATTTTCTGACCATCGTTAATCAGAGTACTATAATCTCATATTCATTTCTCAAAGGAAGTGAAGGGCACTTACTCGAGGAGGTCAAATTTATCAATTTATCCCTCACTTCACTTGGAAAATGTATAAATGCTTTGGCAGAGAACAGTCCACATATTCCAACTAGAGAATCGAAATTGACTAGATTTCTTCGTGATTCTTTTGGAGGTATTATGTTTATTAACTCAAACTTGCTTGGATAATTTAGAAGCTGGGCATGTTTGAAACGACTGAATACCAGCATTGCTATCTATTTTTGTATTGTCATAAGGGACGAATTTTGGAATTAATAGACTAAAATAAGACATTAAATTATAGGGCCTTACCCTTTTTAGGTTGGATTCAATTTGGTTTATTCTGCCTGCAATTGGTTTGATCTTGGTGAAATTCGATGTGTTGTGTTGAGTATCTGAATTTGGGTGCATGGATGATGTGAGATCAGGATCATGGGGCTAGATTTGCGGTCTGGCGGACACTTGACTCATGGTTACTACACCTCCGGTGGAAAGAAGATCTCAGCCTCCACAGGGGCCAACTGGAGGGATGTATCAAAGGTTACCACCATATTACTGAGGTATACCACTGCTTATTTTTTAATACTATTACTAATTCTGAAAGTTTCGTAGCAAAAAGGTAATTACAAGATAGTTTTTTGCGCCTTGAAATGAATATGGTTGAATTCCCTACACTTTTGATGACCATATATGATTGCTCAATGAGTTATTGATATGCTTTGCATGTAATGATCTAAATCGAGCTCTAATTTGTCTTTTGCTAAATAGTACTCACGTTTTATTGTTGGTGTATGTTATCGTAAATTGAAGGTTTATGTATCCTTTCTCTAACTTTGCTATGTGTATGTGAATGTGATTATGTGGCCATATTTAATAGTTTTTTTTTTTATCAGCGAGTGAACTCTTGAATTCATATTTGAAGTTGCTTACAGAATTGGACAACGTCTAATGAAGTTGATCATGGCTGATTAAATCTTTAATGCTGAATTTAAAAGGATGGTCTTTGTTTCAGGTATGCAATAAAAGAGATGGTGGTTCGCGGGGCGCCTGCAATTGCTATTGAAGCTGCACTTGCTTTGGCAGTAGGAGCGCATTGGAGACGGTAGTTGTTGGAAGTTTAATAAGTAAGCTTGAGGTCAAATTTGTTTGAACTCACTTTTTTCCTCCTGTTATGAATTATGATGTGAATTTAGAAGTTTATTATGATATTGCCCATTTATTGTTAGAAAGTTTTGCTTTGTTTTCTTGTGCCTTGTGCCTACTAATATACGTCATTACTAGATGTATACCATTCACGTAGTATTTAGCTTTAAGCTATATAATTTAATATGTAGAAGTCCCTTTCTTCCCTTGAAGTCCCTTAAAAATCCAGAATTTCTTATGTACTACAGATCCATACTTGAACACTGATGTTGGAACTATGTCCCCTTTTGAACATGGGGAAGTGTTTGTTCTAGATGATGGTGGAGAGGTATTAATATTGACTCATAATTTGTATATGTGGGTGGTGGAAGTTAGTGAATTTAAAAGCTTACCTGATGATATCCTATTGAAAGATTGAGTTTTGCGCTTGCACTTGTACGGTTTAGGTTGATTTGGACCTGGGTAATTATGAACGGTTCTTGGATGTGACCCTCACTAGAGACAACAAAATAACTACTGGGAAGATTTATAAGGTGCATAGCTTTCCTATCATGCAAATTTGTTATGCTCCTTCTGCTAAATTTAAGCATTATTTTTCTTCTATATTCACAGTCGGTCCTTGATAAAGAAAGGAGGGGTGATTATCTTGGGAAGACTGTTCAGGTGAGACTACTTCTAGAAGTTGAAGATTGTGATACACTTATTGTATTTTCAATGTAATATCTGTGAGGTTTTATGAGGATATTTGGTTTATATCAGGTGGTACCCCATATTACTGATGCCATCAAAGAAAAGATTGAGGTTGTTGCTGCTGTTACTGTGGATGGAAAAGATGGACCGGCTGATGTTTGTGTTATAGAATTGGGAGGAACTGTCAGTACGTATATATCTTAAAAATGACTTTACTAAGCCTATTTTTTGTGCCATCATATTCCCACATTTCTGCTGTATCTTCAGGGGATATTGAATCCATGCCATTCATTGAGGCTCTTCGCCAATTGTCCTTCACTGTTGGTAAGATAAACTGTTCCTCTCTTGGCCATATTGATTACTCCTTTTATGGTTCGATAACGAGAAATATTCAAAACATTGGCAGGTCAGGATCATTTCTGTCTTATTCATGTGAGCCTTATACCTGTTCTGGGCGTTGTGGGGGAGTAGGTAAGACTTTATGCTTAGTTGTTTAATGTGCAGTTTTTAGGTTATGAATTATAATTTTTTACTGTCTTGAGGGTTTCATTATATAGCAAGGTTTTTTTTCAAGTCTTTATGTGTGTCTGATATGAGAATATTTCTTGGCAGAAAACAAAGCCTACTCAGCACAGTGTGAGGGAGCTCCGAGCATTGGGTTTAACTCCTAATATACTGGCTTGTCGCTCTGCCCAGGTTAGCAAAAATTGATTGCACTAATGTAAAAGCTTTTTAATGCTACCACAACATTAAAGCACAAAACAGAAAGGGATAGTTTGCTGCCTGCTGTAGATAAAGTGATTTTGAGTAGTTTGGCAATGGATAGCTTTATACTCTTTAGGATTTTGCATGCAATGGCACTATTGGCTTTGTTACTTTCATAAGAAATTATGAGTTGTTTAAATCAGTTTTAAGGCTAAGTAGAATATCACCTGCATGTTTTCTCCCTTAGAAATGAACCTAAAGAGAGGACCGTTAGATTTGCTTCACAACTATCTCTTTTGGTTAATGCCCTGGAGATGTCATTTGGAGCTCAATTTTTGGAAGACTTTGTATCAGGTTGGTTTTATATTTATAATTCTGTAATTTGCTGTTTATGCAACATTTGTAAGCTGAAGTAGGAAAATTTTTATGATGCTGTTTTTGGTCTTGTGATACAGTTGAATCGGGTTCCGATAAGCTGAAAGCAGGGGCAGCTATTCCACCACCGACAGCTGTTGATCGTGTGCTTGACGAGCTCTTTCATGAGGGTAAAACTCTTTCAGCATCTTAAAAATTTATGCACATGATTTATGACAGACAGATATAGTACACTAATCTTAATGCTTATAAGAAGATACTTGAGGCTCTCCCTGGTGATTCTTCATTGGGAACACATCCTAGCTTAGCTAACATTTCCAGCTAAGTGGTAAATGTAGTAGTTTGATTTAGGACAAACTTAATTGTATGATGGCTAGAGTCTGGACAGACTATCTATGTAAGTGCAAGGCAGATTTAGGAAAGAGTAACACATCAATCACACTATTCTCTCTCACAGCTAAAGTATTTAGTCATAGATTAACCTGAAAGTGTGGCCAGGAACTAACTTTAATCTTGTAGATTCGATCAATGAGGGTGAAGATGTGGTTTAGTGGCACATAATTAGAACTAATTGTTCAGCTAGACAAAATGCGAGATTTGGGTTGAGAAGGCTTGTACGCGCATGACTAGCTTATAAAATAACTTATATCGGAAGAAGTTAGATTTTTTTATTGTGTGGTGGAAGAATGCTTTTTTGGGCATAACCAAAGTTGACCAAGATAATTAGGATAATTCATACGTTGCAACTAAGTAGGCTGATTTAGTTGTACCATTTTTTGGCCCTGAAATGGGCTGAGAAAAAGTGAAACCAAGAGATATAGGCTTGTTTGAGCTCAATTTTAAGTAAATAGAAATAACTGTGTAATTTACAACTAAGTTGGGCTATGCGTTCATTTAGTGAGAAACCAAGAGATATAGGTGAGATTTCTACATTGAGTATTGCAATTAATTTTGTCAGGATTTGTGAATCCATCCTGTAGATTGCAATTACTATCATTATGTGAGGCAATATTGTTTTTTCATTATTGTGTCATTGCCGTTGATTTTAGGGAGCTTTGACTGATTTTTACACGAGTTCTGGAAAGAGGAAGCCTGACCAGATCATCATATTCATGTGTGAAAATCTTTACCAGCAGTTGATTTCTCTTTCATGCTGAAGAGGTGGATTCAACAAAGGAAGGAAGTTGTGAATGAAGGAAGGAAGAGTATAAAGAAGTCAGAGACCAAGAATGAAAAGGCTAAATTGAAAAACAAGGGAAATGTGGTTGTTTTAGAAAAGAATGGGTTAGATGGAAGGAATAGTTTGAAGAAGCCAGAGGCTAAGGATGAAAAGGCTAAATTGAAAAACAATCTGCACTCTTGAGGCTAAGGATGAAGAAGCCATAGGCTTAGGATGAAAAGGCTAAATTGAAAAACAATCTCCACTCTTGAGGCTAAGGATGAAGAAGCCAGAGGCTAAGGATGAAAAGAATGGGAAAGAAGTGGACTTGGAGAATGAGGATAATGTCACAGGAACACCACAATCTACAGCTGATGAGTCTGCACTCTTGTTTTTCAAGTGTTCTTGGTTGGTAGTGAAGGCACTAGACTTATGTGATGAAGAACAGAGGAAATTGTTGCATGTGAGTGACTTGTGGCATCAATTTTCTTCTACTTACATCATTTTTCATGACATAACTGATCATTATACTTGATTTTTTTCAGGACAACTATGGAAAACAAGACCAGATATGTGTTACTACAGTGAAAGAGCTCTATAACAGCTTAATCTTCAGGTTTGCTCCTTTTTCTCCATGGATTTTCTCCTTCCTTTCTTTCATTGTTTGGATTGCTGTCTTAGACTTTGAGCTTAATTTATAACAGGCGGTATTCGAGGAATACGAGGTCAAGAGTTACGAGAGGCTTTGCGAGTCGATCGACGCTCATCCTAGCCAAGGAATCCAGGCAGTTCTGAGATCATTTTTTGGAAAGATTTGAGAGGCAGAAGTAAAATCTTCACTCCATTGTTTGTCAGAAAAATTTGGTGTTATTGTGTAATCTGAACTTAGTAATTAGTATTGTCTTGAGGGTAAAAAGTATCCCATCAAGCCCAATGTTTGTCCTAAAATATTTGTGATGTGAGTTCTGTTTGCCCTTGGATTCTGTAAGATATTTTGAGGGTGATTAGTCTAAGGATCAAACTGATACATTAGAGGATAAACGCCAAGATTACATCACATAACCAACTTACAAAAGAGCAGATTACTTAGCTAGATGGATTGATTTATAAAGGCCCTGAAAAGCTTCTCTTCAGGCTAGGCTTCTCATGTACAATTTCCTTGGGTATCACATTGGCAAAAAGAACCTATTATGGAAAAAAAAAGGAAATTCCGTTTGGTGCCCTTGAGTTTTGGGCTTTGAAAAACTTATTCCGGGTGGTACCCTCAAACTTTTCAGTAAGTTGGCCTCAAACTTATTCCGGGGGTGGTACCCTCAAGCCTTTTCCGGATGGTGTCCTGAAAAAGAACTTATTCCGGGTGGTACCCTCAAACTTTTCAGAAAGTTCGCCCCGTACCCCGAACTCTTAAAAAGTTCGCCCTATACCATTTCTTTTGTTTTTTCTCAAAATTTTCGTTTTTTTGCAGATTTTTTGTTATAAAAATAATTGTTATTATTTTATTAACTATAAATGATTAAAATAAGTGAAACAACTATAAAAAAATTTGTATCTTTTTTTTTATTTTTCAATTAAAACTATTATTAAAATTTCCTTTATTTTATTGACCATAAATGAATAAAAAAAGTGAAACAACTAAAGAAAACATGGTATCATTTTTATATATTAGTTAAAAATCTTATTAATTTTGTGATGTAAAAATTATTTATTGTGTTTTATTAACTTAGTGTATGAAAAAAAATACAACCAATTGAATATTTAATATGATTTTAATCAAGTAGTGTAAAATTTATCATAATTAAATTTGTACAAATTAAAGAATTAAGTGGTATAAAATTTATATTACTTAATTAAAATCAAATTAAATTAAACATTCCAAATAATATATTTTTACATTACAAAATTAATAAGAGTTTTAAATAAAATATTAAAAAAGGATACAAACTTTTTTATAGTTGTTTCACTTATTTTATTCATTTATATTCAATAAAATAATAAAAAATATTTTTTAAAACAAAAAATACGCAAAAAAAACGAAAATTTTGAGGAAAAACAAAATAAAGGGCATAGGGCGAACTTTTTAAAAGTTCAGGGGTACGGGGCAAACTTTCTAAAAAGTTTGAGGGTACCACCCGGAATAAGTTCTTTTTCAGGGCAAAATCCGGAAAAGCCAAAAACTTAGGGGCACCAAACGGAATTTCCCAAAAAAAAAAATGAGAATTTCTTATGAAAAGATACTTATTAATGAATACCAAATCTAAGCTTATGGGTCTTGATCAAAAACAAAATCTAAGCTTATGGGTTGTTTGTGTTTAATTAAGTACTTTAATGGCCTTTCTAAGGAACTCATTTTCCTTCTTCAGATCTTGGATTTCCATTTGCTGTTGTATATTGTAAGCCTGATATAACACCACAAAAAGTGAGCTACAATAGTGAACAATTTTTTCAGTGCCCTTTCATTTGGTTTGTATTCGAACTTCATGAAATTCTTACAAATAAATTTAAAGTGGGTAAACTATGTAATAAACCTTAGACTATATAAAAACCGGGCATAGGTTAGAAAGACCGATAAGAAAATAGAATATCGACTAGACTGGAAAACCCGATTCAGCGAAACTAACCAGTTTCCTGGCTCTGGACCGGGCCGCCGATTCCCGATTCTTGATTTTCCGACGCTGTCGTTTCTCGGCCACCTCAGTGCCACCACTAGAGCCGCCTTTTCTCCGACGTCGAAACACCCCTTTGACCCACTGGCTCCGAAAGCCACATAATTCAGACTCCCAAATCCAAAGCTGGGTTTTTGGGCAAAGGATTGGTCTTTTTCTCCATTGAACCCCGCCATTAAACCGGTAAAACTCTGGTGGCTGTTTGTAAGGCTGATCATCCTTTTTATAAGTACAAGGAATTTCAATTCTACAAGAAATTTGTGAGTGAGGAAATACATGGGGGTGTGAATTTGGCAAGGCCTGATTGAGGTTTAGCTTTGTGTCAGTGGAAGAGGACAAAGACTAACTGGAATCTTCTGCCTAATTAACCACATTTGTTTTTGTAAGGGTTTTGTTTTTATTTGGATTTTTTGATATGAAACCACACCTTGAGTAATTAGGTACCATGTTTGTATGTATGATATATATTAATCGGTCTGTCTCAATTTCTACACACTATTTCAAGTAATTATCTACGATTTTTCATATATGACATGTTTTCAATAAATTTCTTATGCTTAGCATGTGTATAGCTTTGCCAATTGTCATGGAATAATAGACATAGTTGTAAATGGTGGAAAAAACCCTTTTAGTGGTAAAAGGTGAATAGTAAAAAAAAAACCATTTCCGAAAAAATTAATGTAACATTTAATCGATTTGCCTTTAAAAGTTTTGTATAACATTTCAAGCCCTTTTAGCAACATTTTTTTATTAGAAAAGAAGTCAATATATTAGATAGATTTGATATATCGAGAAGCCGAACAACTCGACAACCAGAGCAAATGGACATAGAGTTCAAACAATCAACTTAAATACGCAACGGGATATTGTAAGTGGCAGAGTGGTCTTGCTGCCACGAACCACTGAGATTCAGCCCTATGTCGCTTCGATTCGTTCCTCCCCCACCCCTCCACACTTATAAATAAATCACGCCCCCCCCCCATTTATTATAACCCCCATTTACTTGTAAAAATCCCAACACAAAGTTCCCACACATCCTTCACACAGATTGTGGTTTCTCATATATTCATTCCCGACTACCTGGTCATTTGGGTAAGTGAATTGCAAAGTCTGAGATCAAGCTTACCTGCTAAGTTCTTTTTCTTTTTTCCTGTTGGCTATGGAGAGCTTTAAATTTGACAATGGAGAGGTTTAAATTTGCAGTTTAAGAGTGTGAATGAAGTCTTATCTCGTGATCAAGTCCTGACTCTGAACAAACGGTCCGTACCGTCGTCCGATCTCCCTGCCCTGCTTGGTTCATCTGTTGACTTACGGGTTCACCCGCGGATTGCCCTCCTCCGAATTCGTCCGAACCTGCTGATCCGACTCAATTAACGTGAGTGTTGTTCATGTGTTGATTGAATTGTAGATTCCTTAATTTCGTTTTTAATTAAGTCTTTTCAAGATGTGTAAATTAAGAGTTTATTTGTTAAGATCGATGTTATACATACATAGCGTAATATAATGGTGGGTTTTTGTGATTTTCCGAATAAAGGAGTAGGCAATAGTATTTAAAAAATACTACTACTTTTGTAGATTTTGGCATATATATGTATTGTTTTATAAGCTTATTATTATAGTTATTGGTACGTGTATACGTGTAATGTGTTTGTGCTTAAGAATTGACATATATTTGGGCAAAGTTATTGTTGGTTGGTAAACATTGCTTTTAGAAACATAATTAGAGAAAAATAAAAGGAATACTCCGTATTTGTGTATGATATTATCACTCTTGATCATAACAAGATGGCTAACTCCAATCTGCGTATACCTGAATAAATTACAGAAATTTTGAGAGATACTTATGTTTATACATGAATGTATAACAAATTAACAACTAAAACGTTAATTACTAACTTCATAAGGGTTCATTTTATTAAGATTAAAACTGCACACATTGACATGCTTATGCACTTACTATTTTGATGATTTATAATATACCATGACATTATTAAGAATTCTAATATTTTTTTGTTGCGCTTTTCCCCGTCCGTTGGGGGGCAAGTTTTATAGTTTGTATGTAATATATTGTTTTTAGTTGATGAGAGTAATATATAAAAAAAAATGATAAAATAGGTCAAACGATAAGTGTTAACCATTATACTATAATGACAAGTATTTCTAAAAAGTGAGTAGTTATAGTGTTATAATCCGTTTTGTTCGTGCATATTCAGGAACAAAATAGAATAGTAACTCCACCGCATTAAATCATTTAATTTATAGCATGTACGAAATGAATAGTTTACTGAAAACTTTATAAGTTTATTCATCTGCTCAAGATACAAGAAGTCGAAAACTGAGCCTTCGGGCATTTAGTCAAACGGTTAAGCCTCCAAGGGTAGTATCCAGAGGTCACCAGTTTAACTCTCGTGGACATCGCCCTCAACCAAAAAAAAAGAAATCTATTTACATACCGAAATTCAGCAATCTACACTCGCTTGACGTTGTTGAGTGCGGAGCCACTTAAACGAGAACCCATTCAACCTCGTTCTGTAGACTATAGAGTGCGTACCATGAGGATCAAACACACTTACGAAATCCTTTTTGTGGATTTATTTTGGGTACCATCGCCGATATTTAAGCATCAAGATTCATCTTACTTTCTCCTCCCTACGTATTCATGCATTCCGATCTCCCATACACTATATATCGATATTGTATTGGAGAGTATATAACTATATATTGACCAATTTGGAACATAGCTATAGCGATTAAATGACTTTATACTAAGCCACCAACCCACTCAGCATGTTATGCACATGGAATTGCACTCTTGCAATTAATAGCCAAATTTAGATACAACCTTCCGAGCTAATCTAGTCTTATCTGCCAATGAACGAGGCAGCTGACTTTGAGAAAGAAATGCAAATAAATTGAACTTGTAACTTGATTCCCACATTAATTAGGAGGCCTTAAGCTTGGATATAATCTGTGTGCATTGGCTCTTACACAAAAATTGGCACAACAGAGTAGAGTTTCAAACAAGATTGATCCGAATCCCTAATCATTCATTGAAACTAGATTAAGGAGCAGTACTAGTTAAGCAAGAGATCAAGTGGATCAACTGCAAATCTAAGTTATATACATTTTTTTTTTTGGATTGAATCAAGTGTTTATGATAAAGCCTTGATCCACGCCTGCTCTGAACTTCGTTCCCCCAAAAAACGTTGCATATAAAGGGAATGTCGTTGAACTACATTTCCATGCATTCATGGCGCCACATTCTAATCCCTCTTATATATATATATGCTAACTAGCTAGGCAAATAGTAGTATTAGAACTTGAGCTAACAACCATTAACCATGATCACTCCTAATTCAGTATTAGCATTAGCACTCTTAGTAACTATACTAGTAACGAATTCATCACAAATCCAAGCAACACCAAACTACAAAGAAGCACTAACAAAGTCCATCTTGTTCTTCCAAGGCCAAAGATCCGGCAAGCTTCCCAAGGCCCAGCTCATCCCCTGGCGTTTCGATTCGGCTCTCAACGACGGTTCTCTCGCCGGAGTAGGCACCATACTATAGCCAAAACCGTTGTTGTTGTGATCCGAAAAACCGTTGCATTAATTAACCTTACGTTTGGTTTTCCGTGGCAGGTGGATCTCACGGGAGGCTACTACGACGCCGGCGACAACGTCAAGTTCAACCTGCCGATGTCCTTCACAACAACCATGTTGTCATGGGGAGTGATAGAGTTCGGAGGCACAATGGACCCGTATACGCTAAACCAGACGCGGTTCGCGATCCGTTGGGCCACGAAATATCTTGTCAAGTGCGTTAGAGCGACGGCTGGCCGTGTTTACGTGGGCGTGGGTGACCCGAATGCTGATCACAGGTGTTGGGAGAGGCCCGAGGATATGGCCACGGTCAGAAGTGTGTACTACGTGTCTGCGTCGAACCCAGGATCTGACGTGGCGGGTGAGATGGCGGCTGCGCTGGCAGCTGCCTCGATTGTCTTTCGGAGTGCTGATGCTAAGTACTCGGCTTCGCTGTTGGTGAACGCGAAGAAAGTGATGAAGTTTGCTGATCAGTTTAGAGGGTCTTACAGTGACTCCTTGAAGAATGCCGTTTGCCCCTTTTATTGCTCTTACTCTGGCTACAAGGTACTTGCGAAATCCTATAGTTTCTTATTCTGCTTTTCTTGATCAATGAAATTATGACCTGATGTGATCAACTTGATGTAGGATGAGTTGTTGTGGGGTGCTTCTTGGCTGTTCAAAGCGACCAAAGACGCGTCTTACTTGAACTTGGCGAATTCGTTGGGAGCGAACGAGGGGACGGATATCTTTAGCTGGGACAACAAATTTGCCGGTGCTAGAGTACTTATGTCCAGGGTATGAATTAGGTGAATCTTTTGAGGTTTGGTCTGATCAATGAATGAGATTTTTGATGGTGGTTAAAATGATGGCAGATGGCTTTGATAGGCAAGGACAACAAGTTTGAGACATTCAGACAGGGAGCTGAAGATTTCATATGCAGGATTTTGCCTCAATCTCCTCATTCATCTACCAGATACACGCCAGGTAGACATGGGTGTCCAGACTCGGTTAACCATAAGTTCGTTTCATAAACATTGCTAGCCATTAAGCGAAAAATCTATCCGGTTTTCGTGAACACTAGTTGAACTTCTGATAATGATGATGATCAACTGTTTGAAATTCTCTATTTGTCAGGTGGATTGATGTACAAACTTGAAGGTAGCAACCTTCAATACGTTACGTCGATCACTTTTCTGTTGACCACCTACGCCAAATACATGGCCGCCTCAAAACGCACCTTCTTGTGTGGCGATCATGTCTCTGTAACCGAAAGGGACCTCAGGATCCTCGCGAGGAGACAGGTAAATTAGCCAAGAGCTAGCTCAAGTCTAAAGCTAGATTTGCATTGTTGCTGTGTTTACTGATTTAAGTGACTTAGCACAGGTAGACTATATCTTGGGAGTAAACCCACTGAAGATGTCATACATGGTTGGCTATGGAAGCAATTTCCCCAAGAAAATCCATCACAGAGGCTCGTCGCTGCCATCTCTAGCTGCGCGTCGTCAGCCCTTTGGATGCAGCGACGGCTTCCAAGCCTACTACTACTCTTCGCTCCCGAATCCCAATGTGTTGACAGGAGCCATCGTGGGAGGCCCGAACCAAAACGACGCGTACCCAGATGATAGGAACGACTACAGCCACTCCGAGCCCGCTACCTATATCAATGCTGCCATTGTTGGGCCTCTCGCCTACTTTGCTAAGAACAAGTAGTCCTAGCAAAGTCATTGGCAAATGCTGGTGTTTAGTATATGTACGAACTAAGAAGTGCAGTCTGTAGCACTAGACGTGCTCGTTGCTTTATGAATTATGTGACAAAATTAGTGTAACCTTAAATCATGTTCGTTGCTAAGATGTGTAAGCTGCATTTTGTGACAATGCATTAGCTACCAAACTTTTTATATGGATCTAACTATATCAGTAAAACCATAATCTTAAGGCCAAGAACCAATAAACATGAGTGCATTCTACCAAAAAAAATAAAAAAAAAATAAACATGACTAATGAGTAACTTTTTACTGAAAAAAGGTTCAAAGTAGCCTGAAAGGGTCAAAATAGAACTTCAGTCCCAAACGGCGCCAAGACTTGGTAGCAGATTTGGGGGAAAAATTGAGGAGAATGATGCGGACATGGAGAGGGAGGAGGAAGCAAGATCTGCTCCAGAGGCGAGATCCAGGTTTATGGCGTCGATTGCGAGCATTAATTCGTCGGCGATCATATAGAACCCTAATAATCATGCTCGTCTTGATGGCGATCGTTCCGCCTCTCTATTTTCACTCCAAACTCAGGCGTTTGAACCAGGTTTCTCTACAATTTGATTCGTAGGACTTCTCTTGTGGTTTGTAGAGTTGTAGTTTCATGGATTTTGATGGCGGAAGATGCTATGCCCTCACTCACTTCGCTTGTGGTTGCAGGTGCGAGTGAAGAAATGTGGTTGGATTGAAAATCCTCCGCTTGTATGTGCACATGGTGGTGACTCTACCTCTGCCTTCCCTAACACTGTAATTTTCTTCCTCTTCCTCAAAGAGTTTTAGCTTTTTATAGCTCCACATTTCATGCCTTGATCGATTCGTGTGTATTTGGTTGTGTAAATTTAGGTCACTGCTTACCTCAACGCTATTCGTTCTGGAGTGGACTGCATTGAAATTGATGTTTCTCGTTCTTCTGATGGTTTCCTTTTTGCTCTCCATGATAGGTGATTTGTCTTCTTCTAACTTGATGTTTTTCGTTCTTGATCTTGTTGCTTAGAGCTAATGTGCACTCACTGGTTAGAAGATTACATCAGCCAAGTGCCAAGGCCTTTTTGTTGATTCCATGCTTTGCAGGATAGTTTTTCCAGAATTTCAAGGTTTCTTTGATTTGTTATAAACTTGATCAATATTTTTTTTATCTTCTCTCTGTGTTTGTTGACATATTTCAGACCTGTGTGCGTTCCTCCTTTGAAATTCTACCATACCAAGGATTTGCATATGCTGTTTACCACCTTTTAGCATTTAATTGAAGGGTACAAATAGCATGTAAAAGTTAGAAAATCATAGACTTCTCCCTGCTTCATTCTTGTCTTACTAGAATATTAAAGTTCATACAAGCTGGAAAGGTCCATGGATTTATTCTTCCTTGACACAGGCAGGGATATGCAACGTATATCTGGTAACAGCACCTCTAAAGTAGGATACTTGAGCAAGAAAGAGGTAAGCTCTGAGTTTTATTGATTCATAGAGCTGTTTATTTATCTTAGTATTTCCTGCAGATGGAATGATGGGTGATATAGGATGAATAAACTTATATTTGTGGGCTGACTGCAAAGATGTTTTCTCTTTTTGTGCATGATTATGCGCCTTGCTTTTGCTGCTTCTCTAGATGCTTGAATTTTTTTTTTTCGAAATCATACATCCATTTGAAACGCAAATGATTTACCCTTTACGATAAGAAATTAATCTGCTTGCCTATCTTTAAGCAAGAAAAATATGACAAATTATACTTTGTTTTCTCAGTTAAGCAACTCTTACTCTACTCACCTTATCATATCACCTGAAATCCTCACAACTTAGGAAGATGATACCAATTTTTATGATATCCTATCATAAGGGTAGTTCAGTCTAGTCTGCGTCCACTGTTATCTTGCTACTATACTTACTATAAAAAAATACATGCTTGTACCTAACAAAACAAATGGATGACACTCTAAAAGCAAATGATGCTTTGCAGCAACACTGCAACAAATTGACATGTTTATATAGTGATTTTTATTTAAGGAAGTAGTTTACTACTTTACTCCATTTGAAAATATTGCCTTAGCCAGCACATCGCTTCTGACAAAATAACTGGTGCTATTTACGAGGACAAAATCTCACTAATATACTGAGTGCTTGGCATAAATAGATTTCTATGTCTGTAAATCCCTTTTAAGTACTAGCCCACTGTTATTTGCATTATTGGCACTGGAACTTTTGAGATGTAAGTTATTTGGTCGAGATGTCTTGTTCGAGTTAAACTGCAGCAGTCTGGTTTGTAGTGCATCATTTGTGAGGTTTTCTTATTAAACGTTTTTGGCGTGTACATGTAAATGTAATTGTTATTGTGTGTATGTTTTAGTCTTGGATACACACTCATTGATTTCTTGATATATAGATACATGAAATGGATTCACTCTATCAGCTCAGAATGAAATTCCAGGATCGGCAAATTTCTACACTTGAAGATGCTTTGATGGTATATCTTGACCACTATGCTATTCCCCTTACTGCATAGCCATAACTTCTTTTTTGGCACACCTTTGATATCTTATTCTTAAAGTGGCTGTATTTTGTAATTTCGTCTAACAAGAGTTATTGATAATTTTCCAGTTGGTGTCGCACTCGGTACAGCAGGTCATTTTGGATGTGAAAGTTGGGCCTCCATCATATGAAAAAGGCCTTGCTGACAGTGTACTCTCCGCTGTAAGTTTTCTTCCCCTCTCTAAAATACATATTCACGTATTCCCCTGCTATGCTGTTGATGATTACCTAAATGTATGTAAAAAGATCGTTGCACAGTTTTGTATTTAAGGTAGTATATATAAAATCACTTGTAGCCGTATATCGATTGGAGAGGTTATCAGGGAGAACATTCTTCCATAATTTCTACATGCAGATTTCTGTTTAAGACCGTTAACCTTGGCTTTTGCATGGTTGGTTTTGCAGGTGAAGAAAACACAGTGCACAAACTGCATTGTTTGGGCAAAAAGTGATAACATAGTCAGAGACATTATTAGACTTGCACCAAGGACACCTGTAAGAACTAGAAACGTGATTGCTATAGCTTTAGGGGGCCTTTACTTGGGTTTTTTTTTCTATTTATCATTTCGACACATCGATGCGCAGCAGTGGTTTAAAATTGTTTAAAACCAATTGATAAGTGATAGCTGCCGAGTATTTTATGTTTTATTCTTTCTGGAGATATGCCCTGCACAAGAGGTGGTTAGTATTGTGGAGCATAGTGTATTTGAAACACTCTCTACATGACCATCTTTTCAATTAGAATATTACTTTTAAAAGATGACCATAAATTTCTTTTTGCTCTTTCATGATTCATGCTCACTAGCATCCGCCATATCTTTGTAAACCTTGTAGGCTGGCTACATTGTTATGAAAGATGGTAATCCTGGTGTTAGATCATACCTTACAAGAATTGGAAAGGCTGGAGTGGTAGGAGTTTACTACCCTCTTGTTGATGAAAATCTTATGAGAATTTTGCATGGGTAGGTATAATTTTAATTCCTTAACATTTTCTTGTTAACTTCTTCTTGCACATTAACGCTTAACAGTGGCTCTCTCCTTTCTATGTTTATTATTCAAACAGGAGAAATAAGAAGGTATATGCTTGGACGGTTGATGATGCAGCGTCCATGGAAAACATGTTGTTGGAGCAAGTAGACGGGGTTGTTACCAGCAATCCAACACTTTTTCAGCAAACAATGCAAGATGTCAAAACTCAGTGTGTCGAAGAAGGATTCTAATTGCCACTCTCATTACCATGATTGGATTCTTCCCAGGTACAGATGTGAGATGTAGACTATTGTTGTGAATTTGTGATGGAATACCAAAAAGCCCGAAATCGTTAGCCTTGTGATCATACATGCTGCCTATTGCTTCATTGACTATGCATAGGACTGAAACCAATGAAGAATATTGCTGTAAATGCTGGCTGGTGTATACGTAGAAAATTCTTGTATGTTACGCTAGATTCATTGACAAGTTTTTGGCAATACGGATTTAGACTATAGTCTGTTACAAACATACAATGCATTCCTACAAATTTCCACAAGTGTAACTGAAACAACTACAACTCTCCAACTTTTTTTTATCATTGATGAGTAATTGAGTATGATGATGGTATTATGTAGTAACTGATGGGCGCTCACACTTGTAAGAACTAACAAAAGTAATGTTCAATATGGAAATCAAAGGCATATTTTCTTGTTGGTTTTCAGTATGCTAAATGCTTTTGCTTTACTCTCACTTTCTGACAAGTGAGAACACTGAATTACAGGTTTCGAATTGTAGAATTAAAAACGGAATGCCTATAGAATTTGTGAGGTAACCACAGGTCCACAAACATAAGTTCAGTAAGTTCTGATTCCAAGGCTTTTTGATAGGGGCTTATTTCACAAAGCCAATTCCATACGATCATGAAAGTCAGTAACTCCATTCTACAATTAATGTAACAATTCAAAGCCTAATGCAGAGCAATTACAAATTGTATAATTTTGATCTTGACCCAGAATTAAAAACTGCATAAATTTCAGTTTGAAGAGAAAGGAGTGGATCGAGAAGTAGCAAGTAAGCAAGGAATTTAATTAGAAGCCAATTCCCCAAGGGTCCTCCCTCAATGCCCGGAATTAAAAAAGGAGATTATAATCTCATAAACTTAAGCCCTGCAAATATGGTTTGATTAATATAAACCGTCCAATCAAAATTTCGAAAATCCCAAGAAGCTGACTAGCTGGTTCATTTAGCATTGCTTTAGGGTGAATCAAATATCCTATAATTGCATCATTATTTAATCTCATCGGGATCGTTTCATGGCTTTAATTTCTCACATCGATGCAAACTTTAATTGTTGCCCTTTGCCCTTATAATATCTAAGTTGTACGTGATGTCCAACAAAGTCAAATGAGTGGGGAAAAACTATACTCCCTCCGTTTCAATAAACATGTCATTTTAGCTCTAAAATTTTGTTTTAAAATACATGTCGTTTTACATTTTTTGGCATTTACTTTACAGATTTACCCTGATGATTGCAGTTTATTAGTAATAGTTTTCAATAAAGTAAAAAAGTGAGGTAATAATTAGGGGTATAATAGTCCATTTAATAGCTTCCTTAATATATGTGTAAATGGCTAAAACGACATGTTTATTGAAACGGAGGGAGTACTATATTGCATGGAAACCATTGAAATGCTACGCCTATGTTACATGTAGCTAGCCCTTCATGGCGTTTGAATAATATTCCTTAAACTTGCATCAGACGTCATCTTTTACAAGCTTTGCCGACGGCGTCGTCATCGGGCGTCAACTCTTTTCACATATACACCGGCCGAATACAGAAAGATTTATATAAATATATATTTAGGAAAGTGAGCTTGTGTAGTTGTGTGTATATATATTGTTGTTTCTTGCATTATTCGCTCTTTTAATTTGCTAGCAAATTTCATAAAAGTTTTCTCCAAGCTAGCGAGCTCGATCGACAACAATGGCTTCCTCGAGTGGCGGAAATGGCGGTGGAGTCCCACCCGGGTTTCGGTTCCACCCGACCGACGAAGAGCTCCTTCATTACTATTTGAAGAAGAAGATAACGTTTCAGAAGTTTGAAATGGAGGTGATTAGAGAAGTGGATTTGAACAAGATGGAGCCTTGGGAACTTCAAGGTAAGCTACTTAAAAATCCTGATTATTGTCATAGTTATGTGCGGATTACATACATGATTATAAGATAAGATTCATAAATATTTACGGTGCAAATTATGATTTGATATTTTTTCATTGATCCTCTATGAAGAAGCTGCTTATATGAAGTTATAAATTTGTGTTTTGAATTATGTTTTTGGTGTTATGAGTTGCTTAACAAAATTTGAACAAGAAGATGTTAAGCTTATGTCTTAGGACAAAAAAATAATTGAGAGATATATAGAGATGATGGTTTGGGAGTTAGAGCATGTATATAATTTATCTTTTGTGGTATTATGGTATAAGCACACAATTTATTTGATGATATGTGAAGGGAAAAAAATAAATTTTCACTAGAGAAAGAAAATGTAAGAGACCTTCCCACATCTATAACTAGACCTTTGAATTTAAACAAATTATTGCATTTTTTGGGGTTAATTTGCATGTAGTTGTATCATGTTCTCCTTATAATGGCTAGCCAGCAACAGTTTGACTATACAAACTTACACTGACAACCAATTTTCGTTGACAGAACGTTGTAGGATCGGTTCAACGCCACAAAACGAGTGGTATTTCTTCAGCCACAAGGACAGGAAGTACCCGACAGGTTCAAGGACGAACAGGGCCACGAGCGCGGGATTCTGGAAAGCCACAGGCCGCGACAAATGCATCCGGAACACCTTCAAGAAGATCGGCATGCGCAAAACTCTTGTCTTTTACAGAGGCCGAGCTCCCCATGGCCAGAAGACCGATTGGATCATGCACGAGTATCGCCTCGAAGATGGTGATGATCAAGAAAACCCTACTGTCAGTATTCCTTCCCTCTTATATATCTTCTGTCTACCAAGTTCACAATCTACCTTAGGTCGGTTCATTTCAAGTTTGGGTTATCATGATATATTACTAGGGGTGTCCAAAGCCGGTTAACTACCTTTTCGGTTAGTTAGAAGCTGACAAATAAGTTACATAACCCTAAGGTTTCGACTCGATTGACTGAACTATTTAAGAGAAAGATATTGACCCAGTGTAACATTGCAGGAGGATGGATGGGTGATTTGCAGAGTGTTCAAGAAGAAAAACTTATTCAGAGTCGGTGGCGAGGGTGGTGGAAGTGGAGGCGGCGGTTCTAGCACGAGTCACAGCAATGGCGCCACCACCTCCAGTCAGCTGCTCGGAATCGACGGTCTCAACGGACAAACCCAATCATCTCTAATGATGATGCATCATAGAACATCTACCAATCAGCATCATCAGCAACAGCAACAACAACATAACTATCTGTACATGAAGCCTGAACTTGGTCTTCACAACTTTTCTCAGTTTCAAATGCCTCTTCTCGGATCCACTCCTAATGATCATCAGTACTTGCACCAGTCAGCGAGCGCAGTTGACCAGTCAACGCCAATCGAGCCATACGACTTCAACCGCCTCCAAACACATCATCAGTCGCCAATCATGTTGAAACAACTAATGACCTCGTCCAACTCAAATGACCAGCAGTTAACTATCAATGCTGCGTCGGCTTCTAGCGGAGGCTTAGAAGAAACGCACCATCATCACCAGAATCAGAACCTGAATGATCAGTGTGTCATGATTGACCACTTTGTTCAACCGCCTCACGCGCAACATCACACTGAAGAAGACGACGGTGACAACAACAATGTTGAGGCCAACATTACTCAAATGCCGACGACTCATCAACAACAGCAGCAACATTCTTTACACAGTGAAATGGATTTCTGGGGTTATACTAAGTAGCTCAGCAGGAAACAAGTACTCTCCATGAACTGAACATATGTAAGGGTGGATATTGTGAGTTCATATTGAATGCGTGTAACACTGGATTCAGTTAGAACACGTACATAGAATTCAATTGCTTGAAAACAGTGACGTTAAGTATGAAGTGCTAGCTAATTAATAATTAAACGGTGTGCATTGCCTATTGTAATCTGTCAGAATATTTGTTCATTTGCTTTCTGAAACTGCTTGAAATTTGCACTTCAATCAAATTCCTGGATGGTAGAACTAGGAATGTACATCGTACTAGAACATGATTAAAGAAACAATCAACCAGTTTCACAAATAAACCTGAATAACGAGCTTCTGGTGTCATTAGCATAAAATAAGTGCAACAGCCTTCTGGGTCCATTTTAGATTGGTCAATGATCGTCAGACTTTCCTTTCAGATTGATCACAGCTAGCTCTTTTTCCACAAATTCACCAGCAAGCATAGGAGTGTACTCACTCGCAAGTGGAGACTTCTCAAAGTGGCCCAAGGGCTTTAGAACTGAGTCTGAGGCAATATGCGCAAACAACTGCATAACATACAGCCACAAAAACAACGAAAGCTTGTCAGTGACAAACAAGTGACAATTTCACAATTTAGTGGCGGAAATGCTCTGCACAAGTTGTAAGAGGATAGTGATTGGATATGCTTACAGTCGAAGAGACTCTCCACAGACTGCGGTTTTGTTCAGATGCTGACTTAACCGCTTCTAAAGTCCTTTTGGTCACTACAACTTCATGCATACCAGAAAGACATTCTCCTGCTGTCAGCCATTCTATCTGTAATGCAGAAGTTTAAGAGATTATGTATATGAGTATATCAAATTCCAAAGACACTGCATACAGACAAAATCATTTTCATTTTTATTTGTAGACAATAGACATCCAAGTATTGGTTTATATTTAGACAGGATACTCCAATGATTTGCTAAAAAGGTATATATTGCATCCATTAAGCATTGCAAGTGTTATTTGAAAGCTTGTATTTGCTCATTTAGAGGCTCATGATAGCAATGTACCAGTCCTGGTGAAAAAATATACCTGTTTGCCTGTTTGAATGAGAAGACACCCCAGTGGAACTTTTACCTCCACTTTCTGTCCATTCCTAAGCCAAATGTTCAGACCAGGAAATCTACTTCTTCCATGAATAGTCAAAAAGTTGAGGTCATAGTGGTATCCTGCAAAGACAGTGCCCTCCTTACCATACCGCTTAAGGTCACTCCCTGTAGGAGCAAGTAGATGTGGCCCCTGCAAATCGGGGAAATAAGGAACATGTTAAGAATGCAGAATAATTCAATCGGAAAAAAGCTGCAACATAAGATATGGTTTGAAGCTGGCCAGAATTAACACTAACTTATAACTAGAATCATAAGTCACAGAAAACTCATCGAGTATACAGTTCCTAGATGTTTAAATAAGCCTGATACACCTATGTTCATAGTGCGTGCAACATATAGCTACGATGTCAGCTTTCTGACGCTGCAAGCAATATGAATCTAGTAGAATCAGATTGATGAACATGCCACCAACACTACAAAATACCCATTTTCAAATAGCACAACAGCATGATGAGAAAAAAGGGTTGCAAGAAAGGGAATGCTAAGTTGATAACTCACATGTCTCATCAAAGATGTAAATGCATCCTTAGGCAAGCCAAATCCAATTGCTGCCATTTCAGCTACAGTCTAATAACAAAGAGAAGAGAGGAAGACTGAGTCAGATACAATGCATCTTCAACCTGTAAAAAGCTTAAAGCGATGGTGAATTCACCTCTACGGCAGATATCATTTTGTGTCCCCAAGAGTCCATGGTATCTTTCCACTCAGGAAAACCCTCAGGAATTACAGGTTCTGAATTCAATTCCTAAAGAGTAAAGACAAACTCAATCAGTGCAATCAAATCAAGCAAGCTAATAAGTTGGAATCAGGAAAAATAGAGAACTATGACCTTAAACCGGGTGTTTGAGGGACGAGAACCCGCTCTCCACATGTAACGCCACTTTGGATCAGGTCCTGCTGGAATGGCTGGTTGAAACTCCTTAGGCATAGCTTCCACCTTGCCCTTTATTTCTCCATCTACTAGACTCCGTGGAACTTCAACTCCTTCAGGAGTTACTCCAACCTGAGAGGACAATCAAAGCTCCATAAGCTTCGGCATTATATTCAACCCTACAGATGTCTTACAATCGACTGAATCAAAAAACCTTTATACCAGTGAGAGAATCAATGAACAAGTACTTGTACACAAAATATCTGCTACACTAACAAAAACAAAAAGGAGAACAAAGGCTTCTTTCTTGTTTCTGTGTATTGCATGAATCAACGGAATGAGTTCCATATGATGAACCACACTACAAATGTACTTGGACCTCATTACAATACTAGCACACTGGTCAAGATCAGTCAACTAAAATACACTCCCATTCTACACTCGAACACTGTAAGAACACAAATCAACAATGATCCCCCAACAGTCCACATAAAACTTCGAAAGTTCTCGGTTTTGTTCCCTTTTACAGAATGAATTGCAATTTTGACTACTGTTTCTTCAGCACATTCAGTAACAGTGAGGAATTGTCAAGGCAGTTTGATCAAGCATTCGCACAATCGGAGCAATGTGAAAAAAATCACCGATAATGCCAATCAATAACGAACATAAACCTAATCCAGAAACTCATCGGCAAAAAAACAAACTAGAAATTGACTCTTCAGATCGGTATGAGGAGAATACCTGATAATGCAATTGAGGTCGCTCTTGAAGACGCTTAACCTCAGGCGGTTGCTCGAAGTACTTCTCCATCATATCCAGGAACCGATCGTTGTCTTGCATAGAGCATCTCGGATCCCTCACCAGCAAAGCTCCGGTTTCGCTCAGGATCCGACTCACCTCAGAGCAAATTCGCTTGAGCTCCGGATCCAAATCGCTAGGAAACGCTTTCGGATCCTCATTCACATGCTTCACATCCAAGTAGGGACCAAGATCGATCACTTCGAAATCCTCCATTACCACCATTGCAAGGCGCCGAACAGAGAGAGAAAGGGGGCAAATGAGAGGGTTTCTTTTAATTCTCCTTTTACTTATTTCCAGTCTCCTTTCCTTGTACGCTTCTTACTCTTCTGTACCTTGTCCCTAGAATTGATACTCTTTTTGTATTTCTAGCGTAGAAGTAAAAAATAAAATAATAAAATCAAACAAAAAAAACTGTAGCAAAAAGTAATAATTAAATTTAAATTGGCGGGAGCAAAACGAAATATTCGCGCGCTTTCGTAACATAATTAAATTACTTGTCAAACCTAACTTGATTTGGGTTAGGGTCAACCGTTTTTGGAATGCAATGTCTAGGTTATAGAATTAATGTCACGAGCAAATGACATAATCAATTGGTATTCAAAACAATTGAAGAGTTTCAACCCTCACAATCACAAGTTGCAATATTACATTTTGTAATTGTGTGATGATCATCCACTTGCTTCTTTGCAACACTGGCAAAATTTATGTGAGTGGTTATAAGTTCAGTTTCAGGCAGTTAGATCTCAATATTTCACTGCTAACATCATCCTTCTCTACACATAAAATGCATGCACTTTAACAACCTATCGACGGTTAAGCTTAAACCAAGCAAAAATGTTTGTTCAATCTCTTAAAATCTGTATAAATTGCACATTCAACTGATCAAGAAAATCAAATCAAACCCATAAGCAAAGATGGAGCCTTTCACTCCATTGTTTGAGCAACTTGCCTTTCCTTTTGACACACTTTCTCACTTCAAATTCACCATAGCCTTAGCTATAGCTCTTCTCCTCATCACCTACCTCTCTAGCAAAAAAAAGCGCGTCTATCTCGTCGACTTCGTATGCTTCCAAGCACCAGAAACGCTGCGCGCACCCCTCTCTTCGTTCTTGGAACATCTAGAGTACGTAGACTTCAACCGAGAAGCCATCGATTTCCAACGCAAGCTCCTAGAGAGATCCGGCATCGGGAACGAAACATGCCTCCCTACCGGAATCCATTCCATCCCCACAAACAAGTCCCTTGATTCAACAATGGAGGAAGCCAAACTAGTCCTCTTCACAGTAGTCCAAGATATCCTCGCCAAAACGAAAACGAGCCCGTATAGCATCGACATCCTCGTGACGAATTGTAGCATCTTTTGCCCGACGCCTTCTTTGTCCTCCATGATCATAAACAAGTTTGGGTTTAGGAGCAATGTGAGGAACTTTAACCTCTCTGGAATGGGGTGTAGTGCTGGATTGTTGTCCACGAGCTTAGCTCGTGATCTGTTGAGAGTGCACAAGAACTCTTTGGCTTTGGTGGTTAGTACCGAGACCATATGCTCTGCTGTTTACAATGGGAAGGTCAAGGCCATGCTCCTCCCAAACTGCTTGTTTAGGATGGGGGGAGTCGCCGTCTTGCTCTCTAACCGAACGTCCGACAAGAATGTTGCCAAGTATGAGCTCCAACATGTTGTTAGGACTCATCTTGGCGCGAAGGATAGCGCCTACAAGTGTGTCTACCAAGAGACTGATATTGATGGAATGGATGGAGTTACATTGCAAAGAAATGTGGTTCAGGTATATGTTTCACTAACTCATGGCTTGTCACCAGTATTCTAAAAAATGCTAGGCGACCCCGTTGCACCTAAACAACCTAAAGTACTAGGCATATTTTTAGAAAACGGGTATGTTAGTATTTAGAAATATATAGATGTTCTAATCACATAGTTTGTCATCATCAAAACCCAGAAATTTCTTACACATTTGATCATGTATTTGGACAAGGTTGCTGGAGAAGCCATGAAGACAAACATGGGATCACTAGGTCCATTAGTACTTCCATACACAGAGCAAATTCTCTATGCATTGTCTGTGCTATGGAGAAAGTCTTGGCCTCCGGCAAAGAAGAAGGGGCACGAATACGTCCCGGATTTCAAGAAAGCGTTCGACCATTTCTGCATCCACGCAGGGGGGAGGGCGGTTATAGACGCGATCAAAGACAGCCTAAAGCTAACGGAAAGGCATGTCGAGGCGTCAAGGATGACCCTCTATCGGTATGGGAACACGTCGTCTTCTTCGACGTGGTATTCTCTTAGCTACATGGAGGCGAAAGGTAGAGTGAAGAAAGGGGATAAGGTTTGGCAACTGTGCTTCGGGAGTGGATTCAAGTGCAATAGTGCTGTCTGGAAATGTATTGCTAAGGAAGGTACAATGAAGAATTTGTCTAAGAATGCTTGGTATGATCGGATAAATAGTTTTCCGGTTCGTGTGCCTGAGATTACATTTCATTGATCTAAGAGGAATCCGAGCACTCAATTAAGGTTCAAGGGTCGGTTACATTTCATAGGGTAATATTAGTCTTCAGCTTAAAACTTAATTGTCTTACACAGCAAGTGATTACTTAATACTTTAAGCTTGCGTTTGGTGTATCAAATACAATATGTAGCCGGTTTTTATGGTTATAAATATAGCTTGCAATGAAAGCTCATGGAAGTGATCTGCAATGGAAGTCAAGTTCACATAGACAAATCCGTAAGACTTAGACAAAGTATATAGAATGATAAATATCAACTAAAAAATCATACTTGACTGGATAAAGGAGTATTTTATTTCACAAAAGTACATATGCATCTCATTTATTTATTTATTTTGGTCGAAATGCATCTCATTTATTATTTCCATACAAAGTAGAAATCTCTCTTCTTCAAAAAATTACAACAAAAAACAATCACACAAACACAAAGAAAAACATACTCCAAAACATAAGATTCATAAAGTGCACACACTATTCAGGCTTCCAAGAGTCCAAGGCAGGAGTCTCAGATTCCCTCCAGGTTAACTGCCCAGGCCTGACCCTACCCCCCTTAACCGAATCAGCCGCGGCGAGGGCTTCAAGCTCATCCATCTCTTCGCGAGTCAGCTTCACCGACAATGCTCCTATGTTCTGGTTAAGGTTTTCGATCCTGGTGGTCCCGGGGATCGGGCAGACGTCATCACCCTGGTGAAGGACCCACGCGAGCGCCAGCTGTCCTGGTGTGCAACCCTTCTTGGACGCCATCTCACTAACTCGCTCGAACATGACCTTGTTGTGCTCCACATTCTCAGGCTGGAACCTTGGCAGATACTGCAAGAAATTCAAGTAAGATAAGAACAATCTGAAATGAAAGTTTAACATATTTGACAGGACAAATTTATGTAAAAAGCCCAAACTATGAACCTGTCTGGCATCCTCCTTGGCAAAGTCCTGAGCCATGGATGGTCCTTTGGAGAGGAACCCTCTTCCAAGAGGACTGTAAGTCACAATGCCAATGCCAAGTTCCCTGCAAGTAGGAATAACTTGCTCCTCAGCATCTCTAGACCACAAAGACCACTCCAATTGCACGGCCGTGATCGGGTGAACAGCATGCGCCCTTCTGATGGTCGAAGCCGACGCCTCAGAGAGTCCTACGTACTTAATCTTGCCCTCTTCAACTAGCTTCTTCAGCTCTCCCATCTATACATAAAAACGAAGAAATTAGCCAGCTTGTTCCTTAGTAAAGACACAATGTGCATCAGAATTGATAGTTGGAATGCAACAAACCGTGACTTCAATGGGGACTTTGGTGTCAACACGGTGCTGATAGTAGAGGTCAATGTAGTCAACGTCAAGACGCTTCAAGCTCGCCTCACACGCCTCCCTGACATGAGCCGGATCGCCTCTAATGGTGCCCTGACCCGAACCGTACGAAACCGATCCGAATTTGGTAGCCAGCTGAACTTTCTCCCTCACCCCACCTTTCAACGCCTATATATAACACAAGAGAGCATAACATTTAACAAAGATCATTGAAACGAATCAAATGATATAGAAATCTAAAAACAGGGGAATTGCAGAGGCGATCATCAATCAAGATCCAACCTTTCCGATGAGAATCTCATTGGTGTGTGGCCCGTAGACGTCGGAGGTGTCGAGGAAAGTGACCCCGGAGTTAACGGCGTGATGAATGAGCTCGATCATGTCTTTTTCCGGCTTCGGGGGGCCGTAGAAAGCCGACATGCCCATACATCCGAGCCCCTGTCGCGATACTTGGAGTCCTTGGCTTCCCAACTTCATCATCTTCGTTGATCTAGTTTCTTGCTCTTTGTTCTTTGTTCTTTGCTCTGGTGTGTGTGTGTGTTTAGGTAGACTTTTAGAAGTGATTGATATATTAAAATGGGATCGCGTGATACAGCTTAAATAGCACCAATCTTGTATAGAAAAGTAAAAGTGAAGATGGTGACACCGATGGGTGCCTTGCATTTGGCTTCCAAATGGGGATTAGTTAACTTTGTTTGACCGTTGTACGTGGAAAGAGAGATATGAACACGAGACCAGACAGAGATGCACGAATCATGCTTGAAAAATTCGATCAAACTTGAACCAAGATTGCGTAAAATTCAACCAATCTTCTGGATGATCAAACAATTGTGTGGATGTGTAAGATTTGAGGCCACAGACAAGACGGGGCTTGGGTGGGAAAAGACACCGAAACCCGAACTCGTTTTGAGGAAGCCTATAACTTTTTGGGTCAAGTATTGCCGATTGAATAGTAGTGTAGAATATTTTTGATCAAATCCATCGTTCAAAATTGAACGCTTTGGAAGATCAGGAGAAATTGTGTGGATGTGGGAGCTTTAGAGATATTAGGTGGGTCCGGTTCAAGAAGCGGCGGCTCTAGAGAAAAGTAGGGGTAGGTTGGGTTAACTGAACCGTCGGTTTCAGTTCCGAATCGGTGGTTTAGGTTTGGGTTTATGGCGAACCTAAACCTAAACCTTGGAGGTTCTGGTCCGGTTATGACCGGTTTCCTTCCGGTTTTGACCGGTTTCGTTTCTGGTATGGTTCCTGTTTTTTATTTGTTTTTTAATTTTCTTAACGATTGTGGTCGTGGCCCACACCACCGCGTGCGGTTTGGGTTTGCTCGAAACCTAAACGGTCACGAATAATTTTATTTTATTTTGGGAAATTTCTTTTGGTACTCTTGTGGTTTTGACAATTCCTTTTGGTATCCTAGGAAAAATGTTACTCCTTTTGGTACCCTTATGGTTTATACATTTTCTCCCTAGCCAAAACTCTATTTAAACCCATTTTTCATCTAAAATTTTTTATTCATCTAAAAACTAAATAAAAACAAATTTACTTTTGCTTGCAAAACTTTACAATTTGTAGACTATATAATATACAATTTTTTAAAATTATATTTCAGCAACCTTAATTTTTTGGAATTAATTTGGATCATTCTCAATTTAATAAATCATAAAAAATACTACTAAACATATACTTTTGATAACGTGTATATGTGATATTAATAAATTACAATTTTCAAACTCATTAGTATATGTGATAGCAATAAATTACAATTATCAAAATTAATTTTTTTGAATGAAAATGGGTTTAAATAGAGTTTTGGCTAGGGAAAGGAAATTATATAAATCATAGGGGTACCAAAAGGAATAACTTTTTTTTTATGACACCAAAAGGAATTGTCAAAACCACGACTCCACAAGGATAACAAAAGGAATTTTCCAAGAATAAACTAAGTACTCAATCATTAACATTTTAAACACAATTGATTTATAAATTATGAACTTCTAGAATTTTAAAACTTACTGCACATGATTAATTTAGAGCACAAAGAACTCAATTTCATGGTGTACATCCATATTTTTAAATGTACTAATAGAGTACTAGCTAGGGAATTATACTCTTTTAGCCATAAAGGTTTCTTAGAGCTTGTGAGAGGGTGATATCATTCATAAAATTTAAGAAAGACATGTTGAGGCAATGAAAATACAATCGATATTGGCCTCTTGGCAGGATGTTCCACCCCCTCCTATTTATTTTGGAGTAATAAATCCGATATGTATTCCTAAGAAATTCTTTTTATTTTCATTTTTTTGGGTCTCGAAAGTGCTAATAACTTCTCAAGTTATAGCCGCCAAGAAATTATGTCTATCCGTAGAAGCGACATTGACAGAATTTCAAGCACTTTTTGAAGGATTTACAGACATGGATGCTTTAAAAGTTAAAGACTTGGTTCAAATGCATGGTAGATTGTTGTCAGAATGGGCTTAGGTCAGAATTATTTTTGAATGAGTGTGAAATTCAAGCTTGGCTGGAAAGGACTTTTAATTGGTGTTGGAATAGATTCACCCCGCACAGAAGGCAAAATAAGAATATTGAGACTAAGGAGAGAAAAGGATCTAAAGCAGGCAGCAAATATTGTGATTTAACTAATATTGATAAAGAAACAAGTATCAGCTAAATGTGACAAAATATTATACTCAGTTATAACTTCTCATATGAGAAAATATAGATTTTACTATTTTATGATTTAATTCTATCTCAGGTGTTAGATTCATCTAATTGTGACATTTGAATTCAACCACAAAATCACTATGAAAAGAATACAACCAGATCAGTTAAATATATATAATTCCATCCTAATAAAAGAAGATTAATAATGCATATACCATTGAAATGTAAAAATACATTTCTCTATAGGACCCAATGTTCAACCCATTTTGTGCTCATTCTTTTTCATTGTTAGCGCTATATATAAAAATCTACCCTCTCTTACCAACTCAACACACAATTAACCATCCGATCAAAAAAACACACAATTAACCAAACATTTGACAGTCATATATAAAATAAAAATTGGCCCATCGATTGACCGGTTTGGGTTCTCAAACCTAACCCTAAACCTAAACCAAGGTCGGTTTGACGGTTTAGGTTTAGGTCCGGTCCAATCCGGTTTGCCGGGTCAAACCGAACTAGACCCAATTCTAGAGAAAGGTAGAGTGGAACCCTAAGCCGACTACCATTGATTCCCCAGTCCTGCTTCGGTTTTGTACTGTTCTGCTTCTGATTTTGAATTTGACCGATTTCGATTCTGTTTCCCATATAATTTTTTTAAAATTAGTGTACCCAGACCTTATGCCGAAAACTAAATCTGAAGCTCTAAATTTAAAAATAAAAACTTAAAACCCCAAAAGTAAACTTTGATTCTCTTTTAGTTTGATAAACCATGAAACCGTCACTTAAACACCGGTTTGAACCTAATTCGATCCACCGGTTTAGTATTTTTAATATCCCAAACTGGAATATCCCGAACTGAAAATCAAAACCAAAGGAGTATCAGTTTCGACATATCAAACCCAATTGGGTTATGATATCAAAATTCAATATTATTAAGAGCATCCAAAATAGAGAAAGGTTGGAGATTTCTTTACTAAAAGTAAAAAAAATAAAAGGAAAAAGTTTGACAAAATCAAAGTTTTAGAGATTATAATACAGAAAACATCTGTACAACAATAAATAAAGCCTGAGAGAAGAAAAATCTCTCTGATTTACCTGACACAAATACTCAAATATTTAATTTTAGCTTTATAAAAAATTTTAAGACCATTGTGGATGCTCTACCCGGTCAAAACTAGCTTCTCTCGTAGTTGATGTGAGTTGTGGCCAATAAGTTGTGAGCTTGAATCCCTCCTCTTTAGTTAAAATTGATTTTTTTTTTGATTGAGGGCACTGCCCATGAGAGTCGAACCGGTGACCTCTGGGTACTACCCTTGGAGGCTTAACCGTTTTGACTAAATGCCCGAAGGCAGTTAAAATTGATTTTAAAGATCACCTTCTAAGTTCTAAGATTCGTTGTTCAAAGCAAACTCCAAACCATCTTTTTTGTGGTCGAAGAAACTCCAAACCGTCTGTAACCTCCGACAATTTCGCTCTAGAAACGTACACCGGTCAATATAGCTCAAAGAGATATAAGAATACGGGATCTCCTTATCAAACTTCCCTAGAAGGTTTGAAACTAGACGTCGTCTCGCCATTCCAAAGAAGCTCCATCGAGATAGAGTTATCACATTCAAAGACCTTTCGCGCTTTGTCCTAGACTAGTAGCGAAAATCTAAATAGAAAATCAAATCGAAGCCAGGTCATACCATGCCTGAAATTTTTTCCAGTAAAATTGATACGGACTAGCTCGGATCCGTACCAAAGGACTTGATCGGGACAAGGATAAGAGGCAACACAAGGCCTCGGGAGAAGGCGGCCGGAGCCGGGAAGGGGGCAAGAAGTTAGACGTGGAAGAGGAATGCAGGAAACCTGCGAGGGAGATGTAGACAGGGGGAAGTTTGAGGGAGAATTAAGGATAAAGATAATTGTTCATTGATTGATTGATTTCCAAATAACGAAGATTACAATATATAGAACTGCTCAATAATAAAACCCTAATAGCTAATGATAAACCTAAGGCCCAACAAGAGACCCATTACATCAACTAATAATAATAATAACACCAATTATAACGTATCAAAAATCTCAAATAAGTGAACAATTGGCGAAATTTTTCAACACTAAACGTCAAGTATGAACGAAAATTAGAATCGGGGATATTGGCTCCTTCAAGTACAAGGATTAATTAAAAGATGGCGTCTTGCCGGTCTACATCGACGTTGACCTCTTAGTTTTGGTTTTTCATGAACAAATTATTTTGCCTTTTTTAAGTTTAAATATATTTAGGATGGAGATGTCTTTAACATACTGTACTAAACAATTGATAAAATGTCATAAAAAGTTCTTAAAATCAAAAATAATTTGCTGTAAGGATTTCATGTATCATGTTTTGAGTAATAATTTATTTATTTTTTGTTATTTCAGTTGAGGTAGCTTGTGTCGTTCCATTCGACCAAAAAAAAAGCTTGTGTCGTTCCAATTTCTAAGATTTTTTTAAGTCAAATTCAACTTAGAACATAAAAATGTCAAAAATGTTAAGTTAAATTTGTAAGAAAAGTTAAGTTCAACATATCAATATACATCGTGTCATAAGTAATAGAATCTCATTGGTGATGGTAAAAAAGTGACACAACTTCGTACTCATGGGAGTGATAGACACTATAAATAAGTGAACTCAATGCATCAAAATACATATGAATTATATAACAAATCCTTATTTTATTTCACCAAAAGCACATATGCATCTCAATATCTCATCAATTACTCCCATACAAAGTAAAAAATCTCTCTTGCTCATAAAATTACAAAAAAACAATCACAAAAACACACAAAGAAAATCATACTCCAAAACATAAAAAATTCATCAAAGTGCACACATTTATTCAGGCTTCCAAGAGTCCAAGGCAGGAGTCTCAGACTCCCTCCAGGTTAACTGCCCAGGCCTGACCCTACCCCCCTTAACCGAATCCGCGCCTGCTAGGAATTCGAGCTCATCCATCTCCTCGCGAGTCAGCTTCACCGACAATGCTCCTATGTTCTGGTTAAGGTTTTCAATCTTGGTGGTCCCGGGGATCGGGAAGACGTCATCACCCTGGTGAAGGACCCACGCGAGCGCCAGCTGTCCTGGCGTGCACCCCTTCTTCGACGCCATCTCACTAACTCGCTCGAACATGACCTTGTTGTGCTCCACATTCTCAGGCTGAAACCTTGGCAGATACTGCAAAACACATTCAAGTAAAATAAGAACAAGCTGACATGAAAGTTTAAGTGACATAATTGTGCACAAAGGCAGGACAAATGTATATAAGAAGATCAAATGACTAACCTGTCTGGCATCCTCCTTGGCAAAGTCCTGAGCCATTGAAGGTCCTTTGGAGAGGAACCCTCTTCCAAGAGGACTATAAGTCACAATGCCAATGCCAAGCTCCCTGCAAGTAGGAATGACTTGTTCCTCGGCATCTCTAGACCACAACGACCACTCCAATTGCACGGCCGTGATCGGGTGAACTGCGTGCGCCCTTCTGATGGTCGAAGCCGACGCCTCAGAGAGTCCCACATACTTGATCTTGCCCTCTTCAACTAGTTTCTTCAGCTCTCCCATCTACATAAAAATTCATTAAGTCAATAAATCAGTTGGTTTCTTAGTAAAGACATGATGTGCATCAGAATTGATAGTTGGAATGTAACAAACCGTGACTTCAATGGGGACTTTGGTGTCAACACGGTGCTGATAGTAAAGGTCAATGTAGTCAACATCCAGACGCTTCAAGCTCGCCTCGCAAGCCTCCCTGACATAAGCCGGATCGCCTCTGATGGTGGCCTGACCCGCACCATACGAAACCGATCCGAATTTGGTAGCCAGCTGAACTTTCTCCCTCATCCCACCTTTCAAAGCCTGAATTCATACAAAAAAACTCAGGTCCAAAACAGGGGAATACCAATCGATCAAGATTCAATCCTCAAGAAAGACTTAAAATTTGATACCTTTCCGATGAGAATCTCGTTGGTGTGAGGCCCGTAGACGTCGGAGGTGTCGAGGAAAGTGACTTCGGAGTTAACGGCGTGATGGATGAGCTCGATCATGTCTTTTTCCGGCTTCGGCGGTCCATAGAAAGCCGACATGCCCATACAACCGAGCCCTTGGGGCGATACTTGGAGCCCTTGGCCTCCCAATTTCATCATCATTGACCTCATCATTGTCTCTTGAAGTGTTTTTTTTATCTGCTCTTTCTTTGGTATGTGTTTTAGATAGAAGAGTTAGAGTGATCGATATATTAAAATGGGATCGTGTGAAGCAGTTTATATAGCACCATTGTTGTGTAGAAAAGTTAAAGTGCAGATGGTGACTATGATGGGTTCTTGTAAGTTGCCTATAGTCTTTGGCTCGCAAATGGCCTGGCTGAGTTACTTTGTTTGACCGTTGGAAATAGATATGAACACGAGACCAAACAAAGCAACCCAATTGACGAGTTTGATCAAACTTGAAACGAGGTTGCACAATTAGATCGTTTAAAATTCAACCAACCTTCTGGATGATGATTTCAATTGTTTGGACGTGGAAGCATTTGAGCCAGACATCAAGGTAATCGGAAGAAGAAAAACAAGAAACCCATGTTGACAAAACCGATATTTGTTTTGTAAGGTTTTCTGAAATTGAGTACGGTTAACCGATTATTCGATAAGATCGAATATTTGTATCAAAATCTCACACGATAATGACCAAGAAGATGGTTCGAAATCAAAATTCAACATTCTGGATGTTCAAACAATTGTGTGAATGTGCAAGCATTTGAGACATATGTACGTCAAATTATGATAAAGCTTTTTAGGCTGGCGAAACGATGTGTTCCATTAATCCTGGAATAAAACTTCAAGTAACCATGAATATTTTTTTCCTACGGGTTAATTAGATTGAACTTACATATAAATAAATTAAACAACGTTTTCGGAACCCAGCCTATTCTAAACATCTTTAGGGTAGCACATTAAGACTCCGTTTGGTAGTAGCATTTTTACTAGCGAGGTAGGGAAGATGGAGCTCAAAATCATTGTTTTCCCGCTACATTTTGTACTCTTCTACCTCTAACGGAGCTCTTTTTTGTAGCAGGTGTCCGCTAGCGGACTGTTGCCAAACGGAGCCCACGTATTAGCGAGGTATTGGCCTTAGTATCTTTATGAGTGTGAACAATAAGTTCTAAAAGATGAGTATGTTACCCTATCCTGAAAGGTATTAGCGAATGATCATTGCTAATTATGTCAACTTTCTAAGTACAAGACTTAATTTGAATTATTTGATCATCTTAAGCAATTAACGACCATTTAAGTCTTCAACCTCATGATTTTGAATGTTAGGGGTCGCAAAATCATTTAATCTGGACGCGGTACGTACTTAGCAACCAGATCTTGGACGCAAAACGTGGTAGCAAAATATTCGGCCGCGAATGCAATTTAGCGACCACTTGGTCGCGAAATGTAGCAATCTTAATTTAGCGACCATTTGGTCGCTAAATGTAGCGTCCACAATTGCGGCGACCACTTAGTCCCTAAATACGCAACTAAGACCTAGCGTCCATTTAGACGCAGTTTTGGCGATCAAATGGTCGCAAATACATATACCGTTTTGACGTCCATTTAGATGCTAAAGCATGACGTCGCTCCATCATTATGTAGTTTTTGAGCTATCAAAATTTAGTCTATGTTTTATGTTTCTCTAAGGTTATTTTTAGTTGGCCGTTACTAATCTTCTACCTTTTTTTTAGCACACTTCTATTTTCTAATCTATTGTTTAATGAGTATATGCGTTAATCCTTTCTCCTTTAGAATTGGCTAGTGTTCATACAATCATACGCGACAATTGTCACCAGCAAAGGCCCCTGAACAGATTTACAGCATATATGGGAAGTCATTTCACCTATGCTAAGAAGTAAGAAAACACTAATTTCACCGTAAAAAAGGAAAGAAAACAGTCTATACATGATGAGCAGACAAACTCAATACATCCACTTCAATATGCAAGATATAAAGCAGAACCTTCTTTTATTTCACCAAAAGTACATATGAATCTCATCAAGTATGCCCATACAGAGTACATACTTTCTCCTCATCACATTCAAAACAAACAAAAGTTCTAGAAGTGCTCCAAAACATACTCAAAAACATCAATAGCAAGTGCAAAACATCCACTTGCACGTATACAAATGATACATAGCCATTACATGTATTGCCTCTGAATTACTCAGGCTTCCAAGATTCCAAAGGAGGAGTATCAGATTCCCTCCAGGTTAACTGCCCAGGCCTGTACCTATCTCCCTTGACCGAATCCGCGGCCACTAGTGCTTCAAGCTCATTCATTTCTTCCCAAGTCAGCTTCACCGACAACGCCCCTATGTTCTGTTCAAGGTTTTCGATCTTGGTGGTCCCTGGGATAGGGCACACGTCATCCCCCTGGTGGTGGACCCACGCGAGCGCCAGCTGTCCTGGTGTGCACCCCTTCTTGGACGCCATTGCACTAACTCGCTCGAACATGTGTTTGTTATGCTCCACATTCTCAGGCAGGAACCTTGGAAGATACTGCAGAAAAGAGCATTCAAAGATCAAATCTTTTGCTGACATAAATTTGGCAAATGCAGATAAATGATGACAAAAGTTGAAGAAGCTCCAGAAACCAACCTGTCGGGCGTCCTCCTTGGGGAAGTTGTCGGCCATAGATGGTCCTTTGGAGAGGAATCCCCTTCCAAGAGGACTGTACGCCACGATTCCTATCCCGAGCTCCCTGGATTTGAACGAATTTTAGAGTTTCAGAATACTCACCAACACAACAATCTAAATTGCTTTGATCCACTATAAATAAAAGTTTGAACCTGCAAGTAGGAATAATTTCTTCCTCAACATCTCTAGTCCACAAAGACCACTCCAATTGCACAGCTGTGATCGGGTGAACGGCGTGTGCCCTTCTGATCGTCGAAGCGGAAGCTTCAGAGAGTCCTACGTACTTGATCTTGCCCTCTTCAACCAGCTTCTTCAGCGCTCCCATCTACATAAGAAAATCCAAAACCAGTGAAATCAGCTTAGCTTGTTCCTTACATATGATTGGAAAGGAAAAGATGAAGTTAATGTAACGAACCGTGACTTCGATGGGGACTTTGGTGTCAACTCGGTGCTGATAATAAAGGTCAATGCAGTCAACCTCGAGACGCTTCAAGCTCGCCTCGCAAGCCTCCCTCACGTAAGCAGGGTCGCCTCTGATGATTCCCTGACCTCCACTGTACACGGTCGCTCCGAATTTGGTAGCCAACTGAACCTTCTCCCTCATCCCACCTTTCAATGCCTATAACAATAAGAAGAAAATCTCGTTCATTAAACAGCACAGATTAACCCACATTCCAAAGCTACAACACATGTGAAATCAGAGTTTCAAACTCATGCTATATCAACCCACATGATCAATATCTCTATAGCCAAAACATATAACGCACAATAAATCAGCATTCTTCAAAAAACGATAACGGTTGAAAATTCAACAACCGGAGTTTCGAATCTGTGACCACATCTACTCAAAACCACCAGCCTCAGCTCTTTCATTTAGCTACAATAATCATTCAAGCTTGAACTAGGGTTTTTCAAAGAATTAAGTTGGAAGTTTGTGATGATCTGCATCATTTTATTTTGTGGTCCCATAGGACCCTTTTTTGGTCAATTCGTCCATTTAAGTGAAATTGTCCCAAGCTCAGGCTTAGGTTTAGGTTTACAAAATTTGGGGGTTTTGGACAATCCTAATACGGGCACCAATCAATCAAGACTACATACATGAAATCAACAGCTAAAGCAGGGAAATTACAGAGGCGATGAATAAAGAGCTAAAAAGCTGATACCTTTCCGATGAGGATTTCGTTGGTGTGAGGGCCGTAGATGTCGGAGGTGTCGAGGAAAGTGACACCGGAGTTAACGGCGTGATGAATGAGGGCGATCATGTCGTTTTCCGGCTTCGGGGGGCCGTAGAAAGCCGACATACCCATACATCCGAGCCCTTGTGGGGACACTTGGAGCCCTTGGCTTCCCAAGTTCATCATCTTCCTCGCCATCGTTGATTTGGGTTGTTTCTGGTGTGTGTGTGTGTGTGTGTGTGTGTGTGTTTAGATCGGTTAGAGTGAGGGTAGTACAGTTTAAATAGCTGTTGTTCTTGGTGGCGAAATTGTGTGTGAAGATGGCGGCTTTGGTGGGTGTTTGCAGGGTACGTCAGCGATGACGTGGGGTGTCTTTGGTTGACCGTTTGAAGGTTTGAACATGGAAGTCTAGTAGGAGTTCTGGACACGAGACTGAAGACGATTGATTTCGTGAAATGTTGGAGGTTCTGGATGGTCAACAGGACGAATTGCAAATGTCGGATTGGATGGCTGCTGTAGTGCTGTGCCATACGGCCCATATCGATTTCACACGTATTAACATTGCATTATTATTACCCTTATAAAATGAAGTTTTAATTATTAATATAAAAAAAATAAAAAAAATATAATTATGATAAAGATAATTATTAGAGTTATAAATGAAAAAGAGATAGAAAAAATGCAAAATTGAATAACTGTTGTAAAATCAAAAAAATTTGTCATATAGAAAACTATTTTGAAACAGTAGAGTAACATTCATTTCATCGTGTACTAAAAAGACTATTTCGGATTTCTACCAAAAAAATACTATTCCAGATTTAAAAAATTAAAAATGATGTATTAATAAATCTTCAAATTTCCAATAATCCCACCTCTTTCCTTTGCTTTTCATGTTTTTGTTTTAGGAATTTTGTCTGTTGGTGCTCTTATTATTTGTTGGATTTTATGATTAAACTTATACACTTACAAGATCTATTTTTTGGTCAGAAAGAGGTCTAGGCCATTTTATTAAGCAACATCTTGAATGGGAAGAGGTGCAATACTAGGAGGAGCATCAACAAATTCTAAAAACTCCTCATTGATAGTAAGAGCTAAAGAAGCAAGCGCATGAGCGACTTTATTTAGGTTTCTAAGGGTATATGAAACTACCAAACTCCGTCCATTATCATGAAATAGAGAGCGATAGTGGACCACCAGAAAGAGCGGCAGTGACTCTTACGAGATCCATTTGCTCGGTTTCACTTGTTATCAAATGGATGCGACGCTTGTAACTAAAGTGTGTTTAAACTTATACTCATTTTTTTCTCGATTGCTCCTTCAATCTTTGGTGATCAGAATTCGAAGAGTGTGTTGATAGAGTATATCATCTAAATGAAGTTTTGGACCGGTAATTAGATCAACTTGCTCCTCAACGACAATATATGATGCAATAATTAGTTTGCTTCTAACTTATGTTATGGTTGTGTTATGCACATCCTTTTTACAAGCCTCACAATTTTATGATGTGCTCGGTTTCAAATCTACCTCGATTACTCTTTAAGAAATCAAAAGAACAAAGTGAAAAACAAGTTTGAACACAAGAGATTGGTAACACAGTTCGAGAAACCCTACTCTGTGGAGCCTCAATTGGGAGACTCAACCAAAATACACTAAGAAAGGTGAACAACAAGAACACAATACAAGCAAGCACACACAAAGATGGCAGAAGCAAGACAGAAGGAAGAAAGTGAACGGAGAAAAGCATTGAGCCGTTCGGAGTAGCTCAAGCTCTGGCGACTCGCAGAGAGTGCAGAGTCCTACTCGTCTCCGATCTAGCTTTCAAGGTCTAAAATCAAGAAACTCCGGCGAGCCTTCGATGAGCACAAGGGGGCAACTCATATAGCTTCCAAACCCTAGCAATCACAGTGGCGTGAGTAAAATGAGCAAGACACAATGAACAAGAAACCCTAAAGGCTTTTATATGGGTTTCATGTCCTCAATGACGTCGTTTAGTTTAATTCAAGCTAAAGACGTTCCTCCTTGGCTGAACTTCGGCTCATAATTTAGGCAAGCGGCCCAAATACAGAAACCAACCCAAGTCATGCAAACAATATAATAGAGTTCAAGCATTCTTCAAACCCATGCACAGACATGATTGGTTACTCATAAGTGATCAAGCCAAGATGGCTTGAGCTTATGAGCCATACCAAGGTCAAGTATGGTGCAATTGTAAGCTGCTCAAGACTCATTTCTTCCTAAGTCATGTTCTACCTAGTCTAGTATGTGCTACTATGTGTTAACGTGTTACACAGGGGCGTCTATGAGGCTGTGCAACCAGCTCGACGGAACAGGGTCCCCGAATTTAAGGGGCCCCAAAATTTTGAAACAGTAGTATATTGATTAAGCATGAATAAAAGTATACCGTGTCTCTCTAGCACAAATGGTGAGTGAGTTTCATTATTGCCTTTTGGGGCCCAAAATTTTAGGCCGCGTTCGAATCTCGGTGCTACCATTTCACATCTTCCTTCTTTATTTATTTTCAAACTTAACACGTGGGGTCCCCCTATTTCCCTTTTTAATAGTATTAATTTTTTCTTTTTTTTTTGAGAAGCAATAGTATTATTTTTTTCACTCTACTACTTACTATTGTAGTTGATATATTATGAATAGATCGGGTTTTTAAGCTGAAAATGTTTCCCATATTTTTTTAAAATTTCAATCAATACTGTACGTATATAGTTACTAGTTTTTTTAAGCAGCCGATATATATTTTTTGATCTATCATCTAATCAAGTGTTAAATTATTCTCTAATTAGTTGAATTAATACTGTACGTAAATTTTCATCAAAAAAATAATGTGGGAATTATAGTGTAATCTATAATATTTTTAGGGTCTTTTATTGTTAGTCATTTTTATTGGTATGGGTAAAATATATTATGATCTAATATCCTTTTAATTAGTTGAATGAAAATTTTCTTTGTGCCATTACATTTTATAGACATAAAAGTATATTTAATGAAACAATCACAATTAATAATTAGGTTATGACTTATGATCTAATAAAATTATAAATCATCCAGACATATACAATAAATTTAGTTATGATAAAATTTTGTTAGCCAAAAATTAGTAATTTAATTTAAATCTAATCATCTTCAAAGATCTAATTAACTTTTTACACTTAATTTTTTCTTTACTTTTTACACAGGGTCCCATAAAACCATTGAACGGCCCTGGTGTTACAAGTTACAACGTAAGATTATAAACATAACATTTTTTTAATGATTCGTATCTACTTTGTTTTGTTCTACATGTTACGTGATCCTTACCTATCCGGCGACTACCGAGTTCGATCTGTTGATCTGTTAGACATGTATTTCATTAAAAAAAAAATACGAAAGGTTTTCAAATGCATTATCAGCACCACCACTAATTTATCTTAGTATTGAGTCTTGGGTTTGGATTGGGCCGTGAACTTGATAACAAGTCGGGTATTGGATCTTCTGTCCGGGTTGAATTCGAATCGGGTCAAGTAAAAATGGGTCCCGGATTGATGTTGATCTCTTCTGTTCCACATCACTACTACACAGAGATCGCCCAGAAGTCTGCACACACACACAGACAACTCACAATAACCTTTTCACTCAATTGACCAACTCACATGATAACAATAGCCCAAAGAAAACCCCTTTTGCAGCTTTGTATCTTTCACTCCATTCTACTCCCCCCATTGCGTATTGCCCCTCAACAAGCTGTAGTTTGTAAAAACTAAAAACTCCCCCCTTTTCCAGATTTCCTTTCCCTTTCACATGTGGGGTGTAATAGCAGAGGGATTTCGAGTGTAGGAAGGGGAGGCCAGTGAAAAATGTATCCTAGATTCTTCCAAACCCAGCTTCACGAAGCCATCAACATTTCCACAACCCATGTCGACGATATCCCCAATTCCAACGCCGGCGCCGGAGATCCTCGCCTTGTCTTGACCTCCGATCCCAAACCCCGTCTCCGGTGGACCACCGACCTCCACGACCGCTTCGTCGACGCCGTCACTCAGCTCGGCGGGCCCCACAGTTAAGTTTTTCCCCTCCTCCTCTTTTCTTTTCTTTTCCTCTGTCTGGTCCAATCTAGGTTCCCTTTTCCCCCCTCTTTTGCCATTCCTGAGCTTAAACTTTGTGGGTCATGTGGATTAGGGATTTGTGTGTGAGCTTTTGCAGTGTGCTGTGTTGGTAGTGTTGGTCGATTGCTTTGTGATTATTTGGCCCTTTTTCTTTGTCCAGAAAATAAAGGGAATGAATAACACACATCTAAGTTTTTTTCCTTTGAAAGCTACTTTGTCTGGAATAAAAAGATGAGCTTTTGATATTGAGAGGGCGGAGGGTCTTTTTCAGCTGTGTTGTGGCTGAAGAATCTCTTTCATTTGCTTTGTCATTCTCATATTTGGAGTCCTTCTAATTACTGAACTAGCATTGGAAGTTGATCACTTTAGGATTGCTAAAGGTACCTTTGGTCTTCTAATGATGGTGATTTGTCAACTTGAGGTTTCTTGATCTGAGAAGAAACTTTTCAGGCATTTGATTATGCAAGGCATTTGTGAGTGATTGAAATCAGGATGTAAGAAATGAGTTCTGCACTAATTGGATAGTGTTTGGGTGCTATGATTAACTCGTTCGCACGAATTGTACTCCAGGGTCTTGAGTATGAGCAAAGAGGAGATCCTGCACCGTTTTATGGCGTTTTAATAGCGGTGTGGTTTGTTTATCTGACCTGTGTTGTCTTCTGATGTATGTTATGATCTAAACTTGTGCAGAAGCTACACCGAAGGCTATTATGCGAACTATGGGGGTCAAGGGATTGACTCTATTCCATCTGAAAAGCCACCTCCAGGTCTCTTTTTCATGGTTGAGTGCTCTCAAAGTTTTAATTCAGCATATGAAATGAAGAAACTATCTCTCTGCCCATCATGAAGCTCTTATGTGTGCAACTGATTTTTTTCTTCTATTGCATTGCAGAAGTACAGACTAGGTAAGCAATCTGGAAAAGATATGTGTGAAGCCTCAAAAGATGGTGTGTTTTATGAATGTGTTACTTGTCAAGTTGATTGTGCTTTAGCTTGTTATAGTTGCATTTCCGTTGTATGAAGTTTTTCGTAGTATGATGTAACATAGCGAATTGCCCTACAGACAGATTCCAATTGGAATTTGCTTGAATCAACTTCATCCGTACTCTGCATATCATATAATTGCTTAGGATAGAGCAGAATAAGTTTTTTTATGGTCCCATCCCCTGCATATGTGTTATGTGTCGGCCTTAACAAGTCGATTTCTTAGGCTAGACAAAATTCGCTGTTTTGATCTACTTTGCTAGGTTGATTTAGAATGTACTTTTCACACCCATCATCTGTTTGTTGCTTATGAGTTACATGTGAGGTGGGCTTGAATTTTTCTTATTTAGCTGGAAATTCTTAACAAGGATATTTACTTGATGCAAGGGATCACGGGTTCATGCCATCTAGACAGCCCTCGAACCAGTAACTCGTCTGCAAGCTTGCCAAACTCAGATATGGATGAGTATGAGCTCAATGTCTTTATCTTGAGAACATTCATAAATCTTAATTGTATGCTTTCAGCACTATATGACATTTTTTTCTCATAATGGAAGGGGTTTTGAGGTGAAGGAGGCGTTGAGAGCTCAAATGGAAGTTCAAACTAAACTACACGAGCGCGTGGAGGTATGTGCAAGACTTCAAGGAAGCAAATTCCCTTTATCATGACATATTATCTCATCTTGCTTCTTATAATCAGTCATTCTCACCTATGCCTTTAGGGTATATGAACCTGATTTGCAAACTACTCAAAGTTAAAACCCTATAACAACATTTTTCAAAAACCTACATATCTAAAGTCTTAAGAGAAATTTTCCAAAATTAGGATGATTAACCTTTTCCTTAGAAAAAAACTGTCTTTTAACATATACATTTGGCAGGTTGAGAAGCACTTGCAGATCAAGCAAGAAGCAGATCGAACATACATGTCAATGCTAGAGAGAGCCTGTAAGATCCTCATTGACCAGCTTGTCGGGGTTTCGATCTCAGACAACAATGGCAGTCAAATCCTTGAAGGCCAAGTGATGGATGCTAATAATATAGTCAGAGAAACTCATGGTGCCTACATGTTGCAAAACAGCAGAGTTCATGGCCTTAATGACTTATCATCAGCCCTGATTTCTCAACGAGATTGAGGAATGCTGATCTTTGTTTTTCTTGATTTGGCTGTTTGGAAGTTGCTAATCTTCTGATGTTTGGAGGGAATTCATGTGGAAGTTTCTTATTCATTTTCTTTTCCTGCTTGTTCATTGGAAGAAGTTAGTGTAAGTTTGGAAATGCTAATGTGCTACTGACCAGTATCAACTGCTGATCTTTTTGGTTGGTTTTCAGTGCGACAAGAATGTTGATTTGCACTAATTGAGCACTGTAAACCATTGCCATGTCTGATTGGTATTCGTGTATTGTTTGTTTATATGAATGCAAAGCTGCTTTTTCCTGCATTTGACCAATGCTTGTTTAGGTCCCTTTGCCATAGTATCAGTATATTAGTATTACAAACTCACACAAATAATTGGAAAATGCAAGATGCGATATAAAATGCAAGATTTTACATATGAACTAAAGTATGAAATTATAACTAAAAGTGTGAAGTTACACAACTCATAAGGTAATAGGTTATGGCTTCTTCATAAAAAAAAAAAAGGTTATGGCTTCGTATTTTTCAATTACTTTTTAGGTTAATATACTTAGTTGATCAACTTTTTGTTGTGTGTCTTGTGTGAGCTCATGATTTCTTTCTTGTTCAAGAATACAAGAAGAAATCATGATTGTTGCAAGTAATTTGAACACTAGCTCTCTATCTTACCTAAATGATGTATGTGGCCTGTTTTTTACGGTCAAGAACTCATGATCAAGATTTTGGGTAGCATGCAAAATTTGACATAATGAAGGTTGTGGGATCGAGATCTTGTAGTTGTGGCACTAGCTATGATTAATCATTTCACTATTCACCATGTACAGTTGTGTGTATATATATATGTATATATTTTGGTCGATATACAGTTGTATATATACACTGTATGTTGAATGATTCAGTCCACTAAATTATCGAAATTAAGGTATTATTAATCGGCCAAAATACCATATTGGTATTAAAAAGAGTTGTTTTTGGATATTTGGGTATTAAAAAAAACAAAAATAGGTCATTTCAGTATTTTTAGATTAAAAATTGACTTTCATTCAAAATTTTCTTTTATTTTTAAATTAAATTTATTGGTTATCCTTTCCAAGCATTTATTATTAAAATTTCAACTTAAAATTTTTCAAATGAAGTTAGCTGGATATGATTAATTTAATTTTAAAACATTATTAAATAATTATCGATTCAAATTTACTTGTAATTCTAAAATATTGTGATGAAATAATCAAATTATGCTTTTAAAGCAAATAAAACTCTTTTTTGCTTGGAAAAATTTATTTCTAAATATTTTATTATATGTTTAAGCATTTTCAACTTTGATTTTAGATTTTTTTCAAATACAATTTGATTATATTTTTATGAATTATAAATGAAAAACTAGTTTTAACCTATAATAACATTTTAAATTAATAAAATGTTCATTTTGCATGTAAATTTGATTATTTTCATAAAATTGTACTAAAATGACAATTTTTTTCATTTTTAATACTCAAATGTACAAATATTTGTTTTTAATACCTATTTGTTCAAATATGTTTTTTAAATACCGAAGTGTCAAAAAGTGGTATTTTTTAATACCCATTTGACATTTTGGCCATTATTAATCACACCAAAAAATTGGTCTACCGGAGTATTTGTATTTTTTTTTACTATCTCACTCATTTATATATTTTTTTAAAATAATCAAACTTAGCAATATACATAAATTATTGCTTTTTTTTTTTCTTTTCTACGATCCTTCATTTTAATAATTCAATGCTTACCAGTTACCACAACCACCGTACTATGCACGTAGTAGCAATTATTTACCGTGGATGACGTGTTTTAACATGCATGCATACGCATGCTCTTTTATAATCACAGTATAGTAAATAATTGTGGATTAAATTAACTTGATTACCTTTAATTTGATAAATTTTGTCCAAAAAGTATGAAGATCTCAAGCATGCCATCCAAATTGGTGGAAGCTTAAATCGGTACAGATGATGACTGATGATGCCAAGAGATTCCCGTTTTGGAACTTGAAACATGTGCACTATAGTTTATATAATTAAGGAGGAATTTACAAGCTATGGCACTTTTTCAACATAGCTTGTGCAAAATGAATTAATCTTTATTTTCTCATGTTACGTACACACGTTTGCTAGTTGTGTTTTCTTTGTCTTCACAATCGAATGATATATTCTGGTTTATTAGCATCTATATGTAAGTAGAATGGTCAGATGAATCGGTTCGAACGAGTTTGGGTTTGGTCTTTTCGAGTATAGATTGGGCGTGAGTTCGGGTCAATCGGGTTAGATTTCAAGTCGAGTCGGGTTTTGATATGTTATTGTGTACGTTTGGATTAACCTAACAGGTAAGTGTCTAAAATTTTAATGATTATTAAAATAATATGATTACATAATATCTAATAATAAAATATTATTTTAATAGTTTTTATAATAAAATATATTATAATATTTAAAAGAAATTGTATTTATTCTATATATATAATAAATCGAGCGGTTGGTCGAGTTCGGGTTTCAACCCAATCAATTTCAGGTCAATCAAGTTCAGCTTTTTTCTTTGCTAGCTACTTTTCTAGTCAGATTTCAAACCTAAAACTTTCAATTGATTTGTGTTAGATCATGTTTTAAGGCCGTGATATTGAAAGTTATTTTAATAGTTAAAAATATATATCAGATTTTTTATGAATAAAAATAATAACTAGAGAAGAATATTTTGAGAAGATTTTTTAAAATTATCTTTACTTTAAAAAATACATTTAGAACACGTTAAAATATGCGTCACCTCTCTATTACTCATTTTCATTCCAAGTCAAAACAACTCCTACATTAGATATTGCATTTTTTTTATAACGGTTCATTCTTTTTATCAACTTGATGATTTCTTCTTCTTCTTTTTATTTTTTATGTTTTTTTCCGTGGTATCTCGATTCATAACTTTGACTACGTAATGTGAAAACCACAACTGAAGTGTGAAATATAAACCAACTATGATTGATTTGCAAAATATATAATATGACTAACGTATATAATAGGAGTATCATACTACATACATACTCCAGTACATTAATATATCTGAAATTGTCGGATGTGGCTCTAAAATATTGAGAAAAAATCTATCCACAAGCACACGTAGTGAGGGGCAAGTTCGGATGAGAATGAGAAAATGAGATATGTATACGTTGTGCTCAAAAAAAGAGATATGTATACGTTGTTTCCTATTTGATGTGATCGTGTGTGAAAGAGACCTGCCCTATAAACCAAACCATTTGCGCTCGCCATCTTTTTTTCACAAAATCTATACTATATATTAAAGTAGAAGAATTTCGAGCCTCCACGTTAATTTTGGCCCCACTTTATTAACAATTTTATATATTTTATTTTTTCTAATTATCTAATCTTTACCTTTATCGTTTTTCTTACCCATCAAATACTTATCTTTAAAGGCATATTATTTATCTTTAAAATTTCTTTAATTATCTAACTCTTAATTTTATCCTTCTTCTTACTCATATAATATCTATCTTTGAAGCAATATTATCTATCTTTAAAATTTCCTTCTATAAAAGATACATATTAATCAACTTAACTTTTCAATTCCCATTTTAATCTATTTATATATAAAAATTAATATATATTATAGATTATAGTAGATACACGAATTAACGAAAAAATGATCATTACCCGTACATGATACGGGTCTTCAACTAGTTACAATAATGAGAGGGCTATACAAACCAATCTGATAAGGGTTGGGCGAGGAAGAAAGAGGGAGGGGACTTCACTGAATACAGAATACCGATAGAAAGACGACAACTTTCGACCCGAGTCGAAAACGGAAAGAAAGGTCATTGCTCATTACATCATTCCTCTTCTTTCTGGAACTGTCTATCTGGGTTCTTCTCTTACAGACCCTGTTCGAGTTTCGACCCTCACTCTCTCTCCCTCTCGCTCTCTATCAGGTATTTCTGATTTGTGGAAATGAGTTCTGTTGGATTTAATTTATCTGTGTTCAGCGCTTGCAAGTGCGCATTTTTTAGGGTTTGCGAGTTGGGCACCTGTGGTTTCTGTTTTGTATATCTTTTATTGTCTGTTTATGATTGTGTTATGAGTTTCTGGGGGTGGTTTTCATGGGTGATGACGTTCTATGGATTGACTCCAATGAAACTTGAAAGTCACTTTCTCTGCCAATCTTCATTCAGTCAGCCAAAGTTGTGATCTTTTGTGACAAAATATTAGGACCGTTATAAGCGCCTTCTCTTTTTCTACTAGATTCAATTCTAGACCTCCTTTTGGGATGTTTCTGTTTGAATTGCTATGGGGTTTTCCCAAATGATCCTCTACTTTGCTTTCTCTGTCTAGCTTGTTGGTCTCTTTTTACTCTGTTTGGCACTCAAAAATAAGGCTAGTGAAAGGGAAAAGAAGATTGGGAATTTCAGTTTTTTCATGTTTGGTGTTGTAAGGTAAAAGAAGAGGAGGAAAGTAGGTATGGTGTTTGGTTTAGATAGATAATGCAAGGGAAATTGATTGACAACCCCCTCAATTAATCCCCCAAGTGAAAATTCTCCTTGTATCCCCCTCTTCAACTCTTCTAGCGTCAGCGTGCTCGGTGCTTCCCACTTCCTATCCTATTGGGTTTATGCATTTTGAGGCATACTGATTTAGTGTACAAATCAATTACAATGCTTTATATCTGGTTATAAATGAATGAAATGCTACTGCTGTGACTTATTCCTTGTAGCAAGAGTCATATTTTTTGTTTTAGGCATATGTTCTTCCCTTTGTTCATGCTCCATGTTGTCACAGCTCTAGGCAAACAAGTCCTTCTGATCCATGACACTGCTTGTTTTTTGTGACAAGATTGCCTGTAACTGCTCTAATACAATTAGTCCTTTTTACGCAGAGGAAACCATGGCTGATGAGCATGTGGCTCAGTTTGTTGCCATGATGGAGGATGATCACATGGATGATTTTGTAGAGGATGTGGGTTATGATTATGAAGCCGGGGATGGTGCTAACAGGCTGGTGGATGAATATGATTTGGTCTGTTCTCTTTCCATCTTTGTTTCATTGTTCCTAGTGTATTTTGTTTGAATTGGTTTTCAGACTAGCCCGCTATAGCTCTCTTGTGGAAGTGTCTTTTAATTAGATTAATTGGTTATTATTATTAACTTCTTTCTTGGAGCAGCTTACGGGAGTGATGGACACAACTTCTCGTCTAGCAAGACAGGGTTTAGACATTCAAGGTATTCGGTGGGATAGGTTGAACGTAACAAGAGAAAATTACAGATTGACAAGACTAGATCAGTATAAGAACTATGAGAACATCCCTTTGTCCGGTGAAGCTGTAGACAAGGTCTATAATGCAAACTTCTTAACGTTTCTTCCTCTGCTGTTTGGCGGTTTGGCATCTAGAAGTATAACTGAAATTCTCATCGCAGGAATACAAACAAGTAGAAAAAGGTGGAAACTATTATGAGTTCTTTCACAACTCAAGACTAGTGAAGCCTACGATTCTGCATTTTCAGGTCTGTGGTCCTTCATTGATCCGTATGATCATCTTTTTCAGTTGTTCAGCTCACTTTTTTCTCACATATGTATTGAAGGCTTGGTTATGCCCTTGGACAACAATGCAAAAAGGGAAAATGTCTTGCTGTGACTTTATTATGCAGAGCTATTGTTTATTATCCGTTTGACATCCTCCTAATTGTCTTCTTACCAGCTGAGGAACCTTGTATGGGCTACTTCAAAACATGATGTCTATCTGATGTCCAACTACTCAGTTATGCATTGGTCCTCCTTGTCTAGCACTTTGTCAGAGGTTATAAATTTTGCTGGACACGTGGCACCTATAGAGGTATTGGCCAGTCACACACCTACTTCAGAACGTGCATCCTATCTCATTTTTACATCATACCCCGTTTATGACTGCTTTGGATATTTACTATTTACAGCTTTTCCATGTATGTTGGATTTGAACTTTGCATCATTGAAGGATTTCTCTGTCTTGTAGAAACATAAGGGAAATCTGTTAGAAGGCTTTACCCAAACTCAGATTAGCACATTAGCTGTGAAGCACAATTTCATGATTGCAGGAGGTTTCCAAGGAGAAATTATATGCAAGGTATGCCTTTTTGTGCATCATTTATCCTTGATAGTTTGTGACTTCATACTGAATTACTGTGCATTGTTCAAAAAGTACATGTGATCTTTGGACAAGCCTTTCCTGGTTATAGTTCAATTTTGTTGAATTTCTTTTGGAATCTGGAATCTTGGGGCAATAAAGTTGAAGGCTCGTATTCTTATTTTTACTACTGATTGAGTTTCAAGTGTGGATTGTTACTTGCTTGTCATTGAAATCTGAAATTAAGAGCTGGACGGTCTGAGATGCAAAGTATGAGTTGTTTGTCTCTGAGTTTTGGTGACTTGTAGGAATTCTATCTCTTAATTTCTTTAGGGTGTTTTGTTTTCTATCCATCTTTGTCAAGTTTCTGCAGACTTGATAACCACTCTTGGCTGAGATAATTCTTTTCAAATATTTTCTCCTGAGCTGGTTGTTTCATATTATGTACTGTGTTTCTAATGTAGGAATACTTGATTGGATCCTTATTCATTCTCTATCACCTTAGGAGCAACTTATATTTATTTGCTCTATTTTTTCTTCTCTTGTTGAGTTCTGGAGCAAGCATAGGTTCTTTGAATTTTATGATTACATGGATAAAATTGTCAAGGCTTCTTGAGTCCATGTATGTTTGTTTTCTGCTGCAGCGTTTGGACAGGCCAAAAATCAGTTTTTGCACGCGAACAACTTATGATGACAATTCTATCACCAATGCTATTGAAATATATGACAGCCCAAGGTAAGATAGGACCCCCTCTTTTGGACAACCTCGGCATGCTTCTTGAGAATTTAGCTGACGTTGTATTCCATGTTCAATTAGCAGCGGCCGCATTCATTTCATGGCAGCCAACAATGACTGTGGTGTAAGAGAATATGAAACAGAGACTTTTCAGCTTCTAAATCACTTCCACTTCCCTTGGCCAGTAAATGTAAGTATATTTGCCAAATCTAAAATGCAAATTTCGTTTGGTAAATCCTTGTACATTTTGAACCTGCTTATGTTCATGCACATAATTTACTCTTCTCCAAATGAATCTCCTATTTCTTTCCTCCTATTAAAATAAAGTACACTTATGTTTGTGCTGTGGATTAATGAAGTAAGCCAAGGTTTGCTTTTCTGGTATGCTTGCAGCACACATCCATTAGTCCAGACCGGAAGCTCGTAGTTGTTGTTGGTGATCATCAGGAAGGGTTACTTGTAGATGCCCAGACCGGAAAGGTCAGTATCATTATTAATATGAATGGTAGTGTTCTTAGGGTTTGTTTGGATGTCATGCATTATCAAATTCTTATGCATTTTGAGACATCGAATTTCATAATGCAATATTTGATTCAATATGCATTCAGTTTTATGACCCAAAATCTCAAAACATTATATTTTATAGCTTTATAATGCCTGTGTTTATGCCGACAGACTACCGGCACAGTAGTGGGCCACAAAGACTATTCCTTTGCTTCAGCTTGGCATCCAAACGGACAAGTCTTTGTGACAGGCAACCAAGACAAGACGTGCAGAGTGTGGGACATCAGAAACATTTCAAAGCCAGTCTCCGTGCTGAAAGGAAACCTAGGAGCAGCCCGTTCTATTCGGTTCTCAGCCGATGGCCAGTTCATGGTGGTTGCAGAGCCAGCTGACTTTGTCCACATCTACAGTACAAAGGCCAACTACAACAAGAGGCAAGAAATAGACTTCTTTGGAGAAATCTCTGGAGTATGCTTAAGCCCAGATGACGAATCATTATACATAGGAATATGGGACCGGACCTATGCTAGCCTGTTGCAGTTCAACAAGAAGCACGCCTACCAGTACCTCGATTCGTTCATCTGATGCAATAGAGGTGCATATATATGAGGTCTTTCCGAAGTATCAGGGGATGGGTTTAGGATTTGTGTACAGATGACAGAAAAAGAAAGGCTGAGTTGTTTTCCTGGTACGGAGGCGGTATGTTTTCTTCTGTTTTCATTGTCCTAAAAGATGATACGATCTGTAATTAAAGGACTCGTGCAACTGATGAGGAATCGTTTTGTGTTAAAGTTGAGTTATACATCGAAGTTCATGTTGGTCATCACTCATCAGTTTGTTAAGTAAATTAAAGGAAAAGAGTGAAAATAAGATGATGAATGGTTTTACGTAGTTGTTGATACGACTATTGCAAGTCAGACTGATCTCTCTAAATCGTTTGGCTCTCATGGCGAATTCCTCTTTGATAGCTGTAATTGCGCAGTTGTATCACAGCTATAATAAGATTTTGTTACGTTCTTATCATGTGACCTTAAGGATCATTGCTTCTATAATAAGATTTTGTTGCATTCTTATCATTATCATGTGACCTTAGGGATCATTGCTTCTACCAAGTGTCTAAGTACACACAGTAAAAGATAAATAATAGCAAGATTTTGTAAATCTTAATTTCTACAAAATCTTAAATTTTCGATTTTGTAATCTTTTTTATAACAGGTAAGACTGTTTGCAATTGTGTAAAACATCGAATCTCTGAGCTGACTAAATGTCCAGAAGCTTGGTAAAAACATTAAGTTAATAAAAAAAGACGGGTGAAGAAAACATAATACAGTGTAATTGCTTGAATATTCCAAGCCTGAATTAAATCCTATTTATCAATAAATTCAAAATTTTATCAGCTGATTATCATATAGAAAACGAACTGGATGAAGAAAATTTTGTTAGGGCAAAGACTATTAAATCCAACTTGACACAAAAATATCACTACCTTGATAACAGAGAATACCGGGTCCAACAGGTTTAATTTCATAATGCATAGAAGATGCAACTAAACAAAAACAAGGAAAACTATTGGCCAATCTCTTGACCAACACAAACCAAATTATCCTTCTCATATTGGAATTCTGATCGCACAAACATAAGAACCAAAAACATGTCAAAACAAAACATGGTATCCTAAAATATCTATTCTTCCTGGACAATGTTACCCTTCTCACTGACATAGATACCGTCCAAGAACTTCCTAATATCCTTGTTCTTCACATGACATTTCTGTTTCAAAAACACAAAGGATAACTCATCAGCAATCGGTTTGAATCACACTTGCATTAGAGCATTAGACATGATATTCAAACAAAAGCGAGGATAAGCATGTTACCTGGTTGATGAGAGCAGCAGATCGGGAAACCAGTTCAATGTCATTGCCGTCCAAAACAAGCTCATCCTTGACCTTCTCAGACCTAGTAATGGTAACTCCATCAAGCATTTCAACCTTCCTAACCTGAAAAAGAAAATCAAACGATGTAAGGAAAACATTTGGACGACTATTAATAGTGCCAAGTACATATTCTAACAAATATCATGTCATCTCATATATAACAAATTAACAAGAAAGATCATTCTAAAGCACTAATACAGTTTTGTTTCTTAATAAGCTGTTCTTGCAAACTGTTATGTTTACTCATCAAAGCTAACTTCAACAACGCATGACATCAGTGCAAATACAGCTTTCAATCCATTCAAAGTTTATAACAACCACCAGTTAACACACAGAACAACAATTCAATCAGAAGAGCAATTCAATCAAGTGTTATCGCCTGCATACTCAAGCAACATCTATCATAATTAAATTTAGACCTCAACTATTGTTAACTATAGAACTCCTTTCCCCTTACAGCAACCAAGTTCACCCATTTCTTCTAGGTTCAGGACCAATATCGAACATCTTTTAGGCATACTCAAAATAGATCAATAACAAACACACATACAGAAATGTAACAAAGATACATTCATACAGCCATATAATACATAAAAGCACCACAAGCAATTCATAATTCCATAGCTATTAACATCATAAATATAAAAATGCATTTAAGACTAAAGTGAAGAGAATATATATTTACAGCTAAATCGGAATAGTATGAAAGAGAGGAAACCAGTTACCTTCTTCTCTCCGAGAAAGTTACGGATCTCGATGCTCCTGCTAGTACCAGCGATGCTAGCATTGATGGGAAAGTGAGCGTAGACCATCCTCATTTTGTAGCGGTATCCCCTGGTGACGCCGGTGATGAGGTTCTGGACGTGGCTGAGGGCGGTCCTGATGGCGGCCGTGGTCTTCCTGGATCCGAACCAGGCGTCGATCTTCAGCTTCCTCTGCCCGGTCTCCTCGTCGGTGGTCAGCTGGAAATCCAGGTTCAGATGCTTGAAGTTCTTCGTCAGCTTTCCGCGGGGGCCTTCGACCTCGATGATCTTCGCATTGATCTTGATGGTCACCCCTTCGGGGATGTCCATGGAGTCGGAGGAGAGTACGGTCTTCATCTTCTTTCTCGAGCTCTCTTCTTTTCTCTCGAGTTTACAGCGGCAATCAGACTGTGGAGGTGGAAAACCCTAATTGCGATGCCCGTGTTTAAATAAACCCTTGCACGCATGGTGGGAAATGGGCCGCGCTATGTTATTTGGGCTTTAAAGGGTTTCATTTGGACCTTATTTTGTTGAAAGCGAGAAATCTGTTCATTTTTAGACCGGACCGGTTCCGGATTCCAGGTTCAGGTCCGGTCCAAATCCGGATTTTTCCTGTCCGGTCGGAATGGACCGAAGTATATCATTATTTATATAAATATACATATTAATATGATTTTTTTTATTTTTAATAATTTTTTTTTATAAGGTGTATTTAAATTACACATAAGTCTATTAAAAAAATAAAATCAATAATTTTAAGTTAATTATATTATATACAAAAAAATAAAACCGGTCTAGCTCGGTCCAAGAATTCAAGGTTCGGTCCCGGTTCATGTTTGTGAAAAATCCCGGTGTACCGGACCGTAAATTCCGATCTGACCGAATGCACAACCCTAAATTTAGATATGGTCCTGTTTGATTCGAAACGTGCGACCAAACCGAAAAAAACTGTATCTTTTCACAATCTGGAGTCGAACTTGAACCGGCCAACACTCGACTCCGATTCTGGATATTTAGGAGCCATGGAATTATCGGTTTATTGGTTTAAGATTTATAGGATTTTTTTAGTTTAGAGTTTTGAATTTAGTTCCAACAGGCACGAGTCTGTTACTTATCACTCATTCGTCCGTAATGATATCTCAATCCATATAAGAAATCAATTTATTATAGTTTTCCAACCAGAAATAAGCACGATAAGACTAAAATCATGCATTAGGCACTAGGCTATAAAGCTAGCATGTAGTTACATTTTCTTTTGCAAGTTCTTTGAGCCCTTGAGCATGAGATATTCAAAAGCTTATCCGGCCTCCTACTCTCCTAGTACATGGTATATTTGTGAATCCATTAATCACAAATATCATTACATACCCACTAATTAGGTTAGTACGGCTTAATCCATCTATTCTGTTCTTCAACTAATGCTACCATAAGACCAAAAAGATAAACTTTCTATTAGAAGCCCAAAAAATGTAAACCATGATATGCAAAGATGAGTCAAATTGCCAACCAAGTAGTGCACTCGGCGCCACCGCCCAATTACAGCACTCCGGTTTTGCCTAATTACAACCAAAACCCCCTCATTCTCAAAACCAGTTTTTCTACCCATATCCTTTCTCCTTAACCACCTCCGTTTCCTTCTATGGCGTCCTCACTTCTCCTCTCAAGCCCTCTCTCCTCTCTTCCAAACCGCTCAAACCCTAAGTTCCGTTCCCCCAAATCCCCTTATCAATTTACCACCCTCAAACTTCCGCGAAGTTCCAGTTGGCCTGTACGCTACAACGCCCTCCAATTAAATCCGATTCCGGAGCGAATTCGCCGGAGATTGCTCGCCGGAAGCTCAATTGGGGAGACCGACGACGAGGCCCTCGTCGGAGAAGACTCAGCTGTGTTCGAACTCGGGAAGCAGAAGCTTTCTTCCTGGGTTTACTTCGCCTTGATTCTTGGAGCTGTGTTGTTTGCTCTGAATGTGCTATGGCTCGATAATTCAACTGGATTCGGGAAATCTTTCATTGATTTACTCGAGAGCGTTTCCGATAGCCCTGAGGTGAGTTTTGTCAGCTGACACTGATAATTCTGGGCTCAGCTCATATTTGGAATTGGCTCATATGAGGTTTATCTGGTTCAGTGGTAGTTAAGGGGGAAAAAAATACCTTTCTTTGATCATGGTATAGTACTCTATGATATTCCTGATCAGCTTTGGAGTCTATGCTCATTTTAAAATGAAATCTCACCATATTGATGCTGAAAATGCTTCAGTTTCCGAGTTAATGCTCAAGTATCACTCACCAATATGTGTTTTCAGCTGACTACCTGTTACAATTTCAAGTTATTATGCTCATTCAGGCTAAACTTTGACTTCATGGTAGGAGAAGGCAGATCAAGTATTTTGATTGCCACTTGTAGCCTTGAAATTGTCAGTTTGAACAATATCTTTGTGACCTTGCATAACTTGTTCTTCTGGTTTCTGAACGTACTCATTGTGAGACTTTTCCAAAATGTTGTGCAGGTGGTCATGTTAAGTCTTACTATCATATTTGCTTTGGTGCACAGTGGACTGGCTAGTTTGAGGGTTAGTGGCGAAAAGATTATCGGAGAGCGTGCTTTTCGTGTTCTCTTTGCCGGCACATCTCTTCCCTTGGCTGTCAGCACTGTTGTAAGATCTCAAAAGCCTTTTGTTCCTATATGATTCGCGCTTTTGATGGAGCTTTTGTCAATTCTGTTATTTCATGACCACGTCTCAAAGTTAATTCTAGGGATTGCTTTGTTCAGGTGTACTTCATTAACCACAGATATGATGGAGTTCAGCTATGGCAGCTCCAGAGTACTCCTGGGCTTCACGAGCTTGTGTGGCTATCTTCCTTCGTTTCCTTCATTTTCCTATATCCGTCAACATTCAATCTATTAGAAGTCGCTGCTGTTGACAAGCCGAAAATGCACCTTTGGGAAACTGGAATCATGAGAATTACCAGGCATCCGCAGGTACATATACTCGATTACCATCTATATGAGTTTCTGATTTCCCGAATCGTATAACGTGGACATCAGTTCTCCCTACCGACGTCTCACCAATGATGCATAAAAATTTCTTTACTTTAATGATAACTGTGATAAGCAAGCTTTAACTTGATAGATGTTTGTAGATGTACTTTAAACGTTACTGCATAAAGATGCATGCTTTATTTGTCTACTTCCCTTGTTTTGTCATTTTCACCGCCATCATGCAATATGCCAATCCAGTTTTCTGTTTTAAGATGGTAGGGCAGGTAATTTGGTGTCTGGCTCACACGATTTGGATAGGAAATTCCGTAGCAGTTGCTGCTTCTTTCGGGCTAATTGGACACCATTTGTTTGGAGTTTGGAACGGCGATAGACGGCTGGCCTCACGACACGGGGATGCATTTGAGGCTGTGAAGAACAGAACCAGTATTGTTCCTTTCGCAGCGATAATTGACGGACGCCAAAAACTACCCGCGAGTTATTACAAGGAATTTATCAGGCTGCCGTATTTGGCAATCGTCGTCGTTACACTTGGTGCATACTTTGCCCATCCTCTTATGCAGGCGGGCAGTTATGGTCTTCACTGGTAGCACTCTGACCGGTTTACTTCTCGACCGAGTTCTATTCATGACAAACAATGCGAGCGGGTCTTTAACTCTTTTAATGGAGGTTTATCTGATTCATCAATGAATGCATCTAGATCTTGAAGGCCTTTCATATAGTTTATACTGTGCTTGGATACAAGGACCAATTGGTACTACCAATTGCACATTCACCGTGGAAAAAGGAGACTTACGTTTTGTGACATGAAGGAGATTTTTATATAAGATGCACTGAGGCTTATAGGTCATAATTCATTGAACTTGGGATGGTATGTTGGTGCATAGCATTTGATCTATAGATAAATGTAACAATGTTTTTTTTTTATCCAAATAAACGTAACACTTGTTAGTATATATGCCTTTGTACTAATGTAGTGTCAACTTATGAATCTATGTTATAAAATCCTTAACTCATTTTTTCCCTTTTTTTTTCATGTCTTACCTACAAAAATCTCTCATTAATTCCATTTACTTTGTAAATTTTTTTTTTTTGACAAAGTAACGGTTTGGGGCCATTCATTAAGGGGAGCACCCTAGGACATCTTATCGGATGAGAATTAAAAGTTGTAGCAAAGACGAAATAGTTTAGTTTGTAAATGTAAATAAACTTGTTCTCAATTTGTATATTAATTTATTTTTTTGTTGAAAAGTTTGTATATTAATTATTTTAAGCTTCCACCTCTCTTCAAAATAAACAAAAAATACTTCAAGAATAAATATGTCTTATAAAATTAAATATTAGTAAATCAAGATATTTAATATCTTACTGTATATGTCTAAGTAAAATTTTACTTAGGGCCAAAATTTTAGATTTAATATCTAGGGCCTATATATGAACCCTCGTCGTACTCGGCGAACTCTTTTCTATTCCTATTGGTCTTCTCACTCCTTCGTTCAGCCACGCCCAATCAATTCAACTCCAAACCCTAATTCCTAAATCAATGGCGAAGAAGCGAAAGCTTATCCCCAAATCCGGCGACGCCCAGAGACAAAAGCAGCAGAAGCAAGAACAAGAGCTACAAAATCAACTTCTAGCACAACAAGCAGCCACCAACGATCAAGTGAAGGAGGAGGAGGACGACCCCGAGGAGGCGGAAGACGAAGAACAGGCCGAATCCGAAAACGCCGGATCAGAACAAGACGGCGAGGAGGAGGAGGAGGAGGAGGAGGAAGAGGTCGAGGTTGAAGAAGAGGTTGACGAAGAAGTAGAGGAGGAAGAAGAAGACGACGAAGACGGCGAGCCGATCCACAAGCTTCTGGAGCCGTTCAGCAAGGATCAGCTGGTGAACATCCTCTGCGAGGCCGCCGAGAAGAATCCACAGGTGGCGGCGCGTGTGAGGAAGGTCGCCGACGAGGATCCCGTCCACCGGAAGATCTTCGTCCACGGCCTCGGCTGGGACACCACTACCGAAACCCTCCGTAACGCCTTCGCTCAGTACGGCGAGATCGAGGATTGCAAGGCGGTGGCCGACAAGATCTCCGGGAAATCCAAGGGCTACGGCTTCATCCTCTTCAAATCGAGGAGCGGAGCCTACAAGGCTCTTCAGCAGCCACAGAAGAAGATCGGGAACCGGATGACGTCGTGCCAGCTGGCGGCCGTGGGCCCTGTTTCCGGCTCTGCCCCCACCGGTGGCTCTTCCAGCCAGCCGGCGTCTTCTCAAGTACAGCATCCGAGGAAGATCTTTGTTAGCAACGTCGGCGCCGATTTGGATCCGCAGAAGCTGTATACTTTCTTTGCTCAGTTTGGGGAGATTGAGGAAGGGCCTCTAGGGTTAGACAGGCAGACAGGGAAGCCTAAAGGCTTCTGTTTGTTCGTGTATAAGACCGCCGAGAGCGCGAGGAAGGCGCTGCTGGATCCTCATAAGAACTTTGAAGGGCACATCTTGAATTGCCAGAAGGCAATTGATGGGCCGAAGCAGGGGAAACAACATCAGAACCAGCAGAGGAACCCTCAGTATGGAAGGAATGATAATAATAACCAGAACTATGGTGGACAGATGATGAGCCAATCGGTTTCTGCAATGCCTTACAATCAGGGGGCGGCCGCTACAGCTACTGCAGCTGCATTTAACCCTGCTCTCGGTCAAGCTCTGTCGGCTCTCCTGGCACCAGGCGGTCTAGGGCTTCATAACTTGCTTGGTTCGCTTGGGACTGCAGGAGTTGGAGCAAATCCTGCTGTTGCTGGAACTGGCCAAGGGATTCAGGGAGGGTATGGGAACCAAGCAGTAGGGAGTAGTATTAGTCCGGGTGTATTGGGTGGATATGGGACTCAAGCTGGATTGCAGGGTGGTTATCAGGGAGGCTCAAGAAATCAGCACATGGGTGGAATGCCGCCTTACTCTGGTCAATGAGACTCCTTTTAAGGTATATATTTTTGGATTATGCCCCTTACCTTGGCTTCTTTGGTTATTGTGTTTATTGGTATGCTGCATAAAGGTGGAAAATTCTGTTGCAACGGAGATACTTTATATATTATCTGCTCAATGCAAAGATCAGTAAAGTATGGAAACTCAGTATTTTAGTTTTACATTTGCGTAATGTATAGTTTTATGCAGTTCAAGTTATTTCTTTTTACAGTCTGCTAGTTGTATATATTATCTGCTACATACTGGTATTAAAAGGTAAAATGCTCTTGACCAGTGTATTTCCAAGGTAGGTGCTCAGGAAAGTGCTCTCTTGGTATGGAAAAGAAGGGATCTCTTGCACCTTCTGGGAGATATATAAAACTTGTCAATCAAAATCAGTTTTAAGTTTATTTTTCAGTCTTGACAAATATTTTGGTTGTTGTTCATAATGGTTTTCTCAATACACTTTTTTATGGTTTACCCATTGACTGTGCAGATCTTAATAGGTGCATCAGTGTTTTAGTACTGGCCTGCTGAATCTCGTGAAGTTTCTGGAGCTATGCAAAAGAGATCTTTATGGCTTTCAATGTTTCCTTATTAGCACGAGTGCAGTATTTAAAGAACTATGAGTTATTGTTTTTCCTGCCTTTTCTCTTTTCGTACTAATTATTGTAATAATTTCGAAGGCGCTTTTAAAGATCTGGTAGTATGTTATTTCTCTGGTTGCTTATTACTACTGAACATGTAGCTTTTTAAAACTGGTTTCAGGTATTTCACTACCAGATTATCTTGCAGTTTTTCATATTTGTTGCACTTGTTTGTTTTCTATGGAAACTTGCAAAAATGTGTCAATGCCTGTTTGCCTTGCAAGGTAACAAACTTCTTAGTCTCAAGTTTTCAACATTGAGTACATTTATGAATTGTTAAATTACATTTCATCAAATACTTCCAACTCATCTTTTGGCGTTGGTATTAGGGTGATTTATGATGGATTGGAACTTCTGACCTTTGATAGCACCCAATCTATTATCTTGGACCAATGCTTTTTCTTACTTTGTGCGAGCAGACTGCTTTGGGTCTCCATTGGTTTTGAAAGCATAATGTTGAATATCTCCATGTCTATGCTTGTAGTAAGCCAGCAGCCTCAAGAAAAAGTTTTCTAATTTATGATTTCTATAGGTACTTAATTGGTTATGATCAAAGTGACGGAAACCTTGTAACAGAAATATCTTTATATTTTTGGTAGGATTTCTATAGGTACTTCATGGTGTAATGTGCATAAATTGGCTTATGAATTGATCGGGTAGGATTGATTGGTTTAGTTTATCCATCTTTGCCTGCCTGTCAAGTCCTTGCTGATTGTCTAGAGAGTTTTTAGGATTTCATTTGTCCCTGTACTCTTATTAAGTTTTGCTCATGCATATTTTGTCTTTGATGATACAATGCCTGTTAGTTCTTTGATAGACTTTCTAGGTAAGTAGTTTATTGGGAGATGGTATCACATGATTTTTCTCAATGTTGTCTATGTAATGATGTGAGTATGTGATATGATGGGGGTGATCTGTTGAAAACATTTGTCTATAGTATTCATCCCTTACATTGATATGTTTGTGCAATTTTGTTGGGGTCTTAGGTGCGTTAGCTTGTGTTCTGTTGTGTACGGATTTTCTTACTATGCATATAATTTATCGAGGACTCCTCTTCTTCAATGTGTTTGCTTTGCTTTGCTTCTTTATCCATGGCTGGTCTACCCGTTTAAATTCAAAACATTGTAGCCAGTATAATATGAATATTGTATAGGATCATGAGCTATTTGGTTGAGCCTTTAACAGTGATAATTGGGCGATGAATAATACCTTGCATGGTTCATGGCTGTATGCAACTACAAAGCCATTGAGAAATTGAAGAGGGCTTATTTTAGTTCTATCAAAAGTTGTTTGCTCTAGAAGGGATTGTGTGTAGATGTATATTATAATGTATATTTGAGGACCGGATGTTATTGATTTTTAGGTTAATTCGTAATGGCTGGGGGCGTTATATCATTTTTTTTCACTACATGGATAATACGATACCAAATATAATTGGAGAGTTATCAGGACAATTTTTGCATTAAAATAAAGGGATTCTGATTGGATTACTTCATAAATTTGGATACCTCGTTCAATGCTCGAATCTCTATCAGTTTAATGCTCTATCAGTTTAATGACATATCCGTTGAGAAAAATCTTCATTGACGAAAAAAAGAGAATCAATTGCGCAAGATAAAAGAGAGTCCAAATCTGTTTAATCATGACAGCACAAATGTACTATTTCAAACAGTTTGAACACTAAAACGTTGTCGAACTTGAACTATAATGCCCAACTTCCACAAACTTTCATTGGATCCAAATGTATGTAAAGCCTACATAAATTAATCAACCACGACCGGTTCCTCGTGTCATTTGCATGTTTTGCTTAGTACAAGCTACTACTAAAAACTGCAACGCTGACCGTCTTTTTAAAAGGGTTGTAAGCTAGTGTGATTCTTGAATAAAAAATGACACAAATAAATCTACTACCATTGTCCCACTATAATGTGTGAATCTTTGCAAGTTCCATTCTACTTTCAACCCTTAACCATTTAAGGCATAACATCAGATCTAATCTTGGGTTTTTCTCTCTGTAAGTATCACTCTACTCCTTCTCTCTGTAAGTATCACTGTACTCTTCCAAAATTTTGCCGACTGTATATCAGAATGTTTATCCAGATAAGCTGAAATTAATAAAGTTTCTTTCTTTCTGAGACTTCATGGGTGATGACTGATTATTATTCTGTTCATATATGCTCTGAGAATCAAAGGCATAGCTCTCACCTGTTCACAAGTGCTCTAGATGAGTCCGAGTAGTACTCGAGCTACCCTAATTCTCACCGGTTTAAAAAATAAAAAATAAAAAATAAAAAGATGCCTTTGATCATCTCGTACTATTATTGCAGCACAATTTCTGAGTTGCCTTGATTCTCAAAAACTATACAGTAATTTGGTTTGATTCTCTCTTTTGTCTCTTTCCTGAACAAGTGGGCTCCTTTTACACCTCACCTCTTCAATTGCATGATTGAAGCTGTCCCCCAATTCTCAAAAACCCTGATTTTGTTTGTTTTTTCAGTCAGCAAAGATCTGAGCTTTGGGCATTCCATTGTTGCACTTTACAGACAGTACTAGCAAGTAGCAACATTCTGTGGTCTGTTGGATTTTGCTGTGTAGCAACATTCTGTGGTCTGTTGGATTTTGCTGTGTTCAAGAGGTATTTCTTGACATTTTTCTCGAGGAATTGTGTCCTTTAATAAAAGTTGCAATTACCGAACATGGAATAGGATAGTTGATAGACAGATTCAATCCGGTTATTTTAAGAGTCGTAGTGTTTTGCTAGAAACCAACTACGATTAATGGATTAAATAGTTTAATCCATAGCTATTATAATTGGGTCCTATGAGGTCACACACTTTGAGTTGACGGGCTGGATCAGCGGGTTGAAAGTCAGCCCAATAAGAAAATGATATATTTGTTTGGAGAAATAAATATATAAGGCCTTGACAGGAAAGAAGAGAGCTAGGGTTTTCATAACTTTTACGTAAAACAGAAAAAACTCTCTTCTCCTCTTTTCTTATAGTCTTTGGCACTTCGATCTAGCAATCGAAAGCGAAGGAGATCCAGATCCCGTGCTCGTGTGGACTGATTAGAGAAGTCACAATTGAGGCTTTATCTCTCGAAAGAAGAACCCTAATCGCGCATCAAGAGGTATTCTACTAACCATAATTTTGTCTCTAATCAAGAATGCTTTAGATCCATGTTTAGGTGCAAGAAATTGTTTCTGAAATTCCGCTTATACGCATCTAAAACCCTTCAGTAGTATCAGAGCCTTAAGCATCTCTTGATTGGATCAAAGATTTAGGTTTTTGTTCTTGATGCAAATTTTGATTCAAATTGATGAAATTGATATATAATTTTGTGCTCTTAAAATTGAAATTTTAAGTAATTGGACCGAATATGACAATTGGATCGATCATTCACGTGGAATTGAAATTGGATTTCAATTATAAGTACTATACACAATTGAGATTGTGTTGTACATGCTGCCGTGAATTAATCGAGTACGGTGGAAATTAGATTTTAATTCAACTGATTAAGTTGTGCCGTATGTGACGTAGTCTTATTGTACAATCTTTGTAATTTGTACGGTGAATTGTATTGTACACGTTCACGTACATGTACACGTACACGTGAAATTGGTTTCACACTGGCTATTTCATTCAAAATTATTTTATACTGTGCAAGTGTGGTGTACATCGAAATTGGATTTCGGTGAAAGTTGCACTACGTAGATCAATTGAACATTACTCTTGTGCAATGTGTACAATTGTATCTAGTTAGTACGTGAAATTAATATGAGTTTATACACAAACATAATTTACGGCACTGGTCATCTCAAAATTAAAATTGGATTTTAATTTTGTTTTGGTTTACTTTTGTGGTAATTAATGAGAACACCTTGTATAATGTATACATTATTTTATTGGATTTTGTGATCATGGAATTGGATTTTGTGATCTAGTGTTCTATAAAGGTTATGTGTACAATTGAAAATTTAATTGTTAATTTTATCTTTTGTCTCATGTTAATTTGGATATTGACTAGGTCATGATCCGATATAAGAAAAAGTAAAATTTCCATAATACATGTTAAGATAAGATCTTATCGGTATATTAGATAATATTGTGATATTATCAAATAATAGTTTCCTAAGGAGTTAGGAAATCCCACTAAAATAAGATAAAATATTTGATATTATATCTTCATCATACAATTTTGTCCAATTAAATGCACATTGATGATTAATTTTGATTAATATTATATATTAATTTCTTTTGAATCAAGATTTTCATGTTAGATTTTCCATGAGATGGATTGTCTTAAAAGTTATATGCTTGTTTTATAATATGATTTTAATTCTTGCATATATGAATGTTTTATAATATGATTTTAACTCTTACATATGAATGGTTCATAATATAATTTTCATGAGATGAATTATTTAAGTTTTGCATAAGTTATTTGTTATGTTTTTGTCACTAGTAATAAATGACCAATGCATGCTTAAGTTCCCAAAAGAATATTGGGGCAATGTCTTTCCATATCATAACCCATGACGTTTATTGGTTTTGGTTGGATGGGTTTCGCAAAAGCGAGGGTGTCCTTCTTAAACATTAAACTAGTGAGGGTGGATCTATACGGGGGTTCATAAACTTTGATATGGTTGTACCCAACAAGAGACCAAAAAGCAAAGTTTTGGATCTTGAGACATAGTAGTGGATCCTACATTGGATGTGGACCACTAACCAAGAATGATAAGGAGTTATAATTAGCAATTGTTGCTTACCTTGAACACACAAGATTTAGGGCAGTGCAAAAGTACGTTGAGTCTTGTCTGGAATGGGATCTTGGAATCATTTTATTCGCCGGGAACATAAATTGTTTATTTGAATAAAATGTGCATTTACTTGTTTTAAAGCATGTTTAATATTAAGTATTTGCATGTCAAACATGAACTTTTGTTTTGTTATTTCCTTTTGTAGAAAGCATGTCTAGTGATAATTTGAAATTCACACTGCGCTCAATTGTTGAGAAGAACAAGCTCAATGGAGCAAACTTTCTTGATTGGGAACGGAATCTGAGAATAGTTCTCAGATCCGAAGGACGTGAAAACGTGCTAGCAACCCCGATTCCTGTTCTGACTGATACCTCATCTGATGAGGAAAAGGCAGAAGAGAAGAAAGTAAGAGATGAGTCTCTGCCTGTAACATGGCTTATGCTGGCTGCCATGGAACCTGCTCTTCAAAAGAGGTTTGAAAATCAGGATGCTCATTCCATTATAACCAACCTGAAAATGCTGTTTCAGGAACAGGCAAGGATTGAGAGATATGAAACTCACAAGGCTATACTGGATAGCAAACTTGTGAAGGGAAAACCAGTTGGCCCACATGTGTTTGACATGATCGGTCTATTTGAACGTATGGAGTCATTGGGTGCTAAATATGACCAAGAGTTGGCCACTGATATCGTCCTACACTCCTTACATGATGGTTTTGCTCAATTCAGGATGAACTACCATATGCATGGGATAAAGAAAACTCTGAATGAGCTCCATGGTATGCTTAAAGCTGCTGAACAAAACACTCCTATTGACAGCAAGAAGGATGTTCTTGTGGTTAACAATGTGCAGGAGTTCAAGAAGGCAGGCAAGCGGAAGAATCATGTCCAAGGGAAAGGCAAGCAAGTTGCTAAACCCAAGGGAGGTCAAAAGCCAAAGGTGGCTAATGACCATGATTGCTTCTACTGCAAGGCTAAAGGACACTGGAAAAAGAATTGTCCCAAGTACTTGGAGGACAAGAAGAATGGAACTGTGAGTTCCAGTTCAGGTATTAATGTTAGTGAAACTTTAACAACCAATGCTACTACTTGGTATTAGATACCGGATGTGGTTCTCACATTATTTCGAATGTGTAGGGACCAAGAAGTAGAAGACATTTGGAGAAAGGGGAAATAGACCTACGCGTTGGAAATGGAGCAATGGTTGTTTCGCTTACCGTAGGAGCTTTTAGTCTATTTTACTTTCTGGTTTAGTTTTAGAACTGAATAATTGTTATTTTGTTCCTACTATTACTAAAAACCTTGTTTCAGTTTCAATTTCACATTCTGAAGGATTTGAGTTTAATATTAAGAATGGAAGTATATCTATTTTAAGAAACGGAATCTTCTATGCTTGTATTTCAATGGTTAATGAACTATTTGTATTGGATCTCAAATCAGAATCGTATAACATTAATACTGAAAGGTAAAAATCAAATTGTTTGAGTGAGTCCTATCTATGGCATTGTCGTTTTAGGTCACATTAGCTTGAATCACATGAAGAAACTCCATAAAGATGGAATTCTAAAAGATATGGATTGTGAATCTATTGATTTATGTGAATCATGCTTGATGGGCAAGATGACAAGGTCACCTTTCAAAGGAACAAATGAAAGGGCTACTGAACTCTTGGCCATAATACATACTGATGCATGCGGGCCTATGAGTACAGAAGCTAGAGGTGGCTATAGATATTTCATTACATTTACTGATGACATGAGCAGATATGGGTATATCTATCTTATGTCACATAAATTTGAAGCCTTTGAAAAGTTCAAGGAATTCCAAAATGAAGTAGATGCTCAAACTGGCAAAAGGATAAAAGCACTTCGATCTGATCGTAGTGGTGAATACTTAAGCCATGGATTTGATCATCATTTGAAAAATTGTGGGATTGTAACACAATTGTCTACTCCAAGGACACCACAATTGAATGGTTTGTCTGAAAGGAGAAACAGGACCTTGTTGGACATGGTTCGATCTATGATGAGTTTTACTGACCTTCCGGTATCCTTCTGGGTATATGCACTCACTATTGCTGTATTTACACTAAACAGGACTCCGTCAAGGACTGTAGACAAGACCCCATATGAGATATGGACTGGAAAAGTTCCAAAGTTGTCTTTTCTGAAAATATGGGGATGTGAAGCTTATGTAAAGTGTTTACAAACTGATAAGCTTGCACCTAAATCAGACAAATGCTATTTTATAGGATATCCTAAAGGTAGTTTTGGATATTATTTCTACAACTCCACTGCACAAAAGTTGTTTGTTGCAAGGGATAGTGTCTTTTTGGAAAGAGAGTTTATTTCCAAAAGGTCAAGTGGGAGAAATATTCATCTTGAGCCGGTTCTTGATGAAAAGCAACAAACACAACAACAGGATGACATAGTTGATGTCGAGGATGAGATGGATCTGTTTAAAGGCCAAGGATCTGATGTTATCCAAGAACATGAACAAATTCCTCAAGAAGCAGATCCACAAATAGTTGTGGAACATGCTGAAATCTCAGATCCACAAATAGTTGTGGAACATGCTGAAATCTCAGTTGTTGAACCAGTTGAACTCCTACGTAGATCAAACAGGCAAAGGTTTCAACCAAGAAGATATGATGATTTCATCTTGACCGAAATCCTTGATGTTCTAATGTTAGAACATGGTGAGCCTGCTACCTATAAACAAGCAACGACGGGTCCAGACTCCAAGAAATGGCTTGAGGCCATGAAATCTGAAATGGATTCCATGTTTGAAAATCAAGTCTGGGACTTGACAAATTTGCCAGATGGGGTAAAACCCATAGGATGCAAATGGGTTTTCAAACTTAAGACTGACAAAAATGGAAATGTATCTGTATACAAAGCAAGAATAGTTGCTAAAGGTTTTAAACAGATTCATGGTATTGACTATGATGAAACATTTTCTCCAGTTGTCATGATTAGATCCATAAGGATAATCCTAGCTATTACCACTAATATGATTATGAGATTTGGCAAATGGATGTTAAAACCGCTTTTCTGAATGGTATTTTGGAAGGATGTGTACATGACACAATCAGAGGGTTTTGAGGATCCAGATCATGCTGGGAAGGTATGTAAGCTTAAGAGATCTATTTATGGGCTTAAGCAAGCATCTAGGAGTTGGAATCTTCGTTTTGATGAAAAGATCAAAGAGTTTGATTTCATTGTGCGAAGAAGATCCTTGTGTATACAAGAAGTTTAGTGGGAGTAAGGTGGCTTTCCTAGTCACGTATGTGGATGACATACTGCTTATTGGGAATGACATTCAAATGCTAGAGTCCGTTAAGGAATGGCTGAAGAAATGTTTCTCACTGAAAGACTTGGGAGAGGCAGGGTACATACTTGAAATAAAAATCTATAAGGATAGATCTAAGAGATTGCTAGTACTATGTCAGTATCTTATATGGATAAGATTCTTGATAAGTTCAATATGCAAAATTCAAGTTTCAAATCTAGACATGTTATGAGGAAGTATCATCTTACTCAACAAATAGTTGTTGAAGGTAACATCAAGATGTGTAAGGTGTATACAAAAGACAATATTGCAGATTCTTTGACTAAGCTTATGCCTAGGGCTAAGCATGATAGTCATACTAAGGCTAAGGATCTCAAACACATTGGTGAATGGTTGTGAGATTGCCTTGTATTACATTATTTCTGCTTAGTGTTGGACACTTGTTATGTTTGACTTTCTGATAATATATGATATTTCATTCTTATTTATATATTATGCTGATTAATATTGAATAATATGTCCGAATAATTCATAGTTCGTAAATGGGCTCACCTTAAGTGTTTTGGTGAATGAAACCCCGTTAAGTGACTACAGTTATGAATTATTGCACGTCCATAGTTTGAATCATTAAATAGGACATTGATGATTTCATTTATAACTATATTGTACATTGACTGATAGCTCAAGGTTTCATGTGCTATGGGGACATAGAGATGTCCAGTCAATTACATAGATATGTATGGATGATACATATCGGACAGACCAACCTTAAGACTCTCCAAAAGGGATTGTGGAGTTTTAAGTTGACCATGATTGGTGAATTCCTTAAACATGAGTATGTTATGTTTCCTAGTTGATGATTGATATGTCTTTGATATTGTTAAACGCTCTCCGTAAAAGGGGGTTATAAAAGCAATTATTGGGATTGCCAAAAGTTGAGTGGGAGTCATTGTCATACAAGATTGGAATTGTCCTCCTTATTCGTGTATACATTGATGCATGGAAAAGGAAAGGTGTCTAGGCCACTTGAAGAGCTAGAACTAGAAAATGCATGGCCATGCTCGAATGGATTAATTGTAATCATTCGTTATTTGATAGTTCGAACTCAAGTATTCAAGAAACATATTTGATGGGAGATATGAATGTCAGCATATCATCAAATAAGACATTAAGCGACAAAGGTATCTTAAAATTGCACACTTGTTTTCAAGGACAAGTGGGAGATTGAAGGAATTGTGTCCTTTAATAAAAGTTGCAATTACCGAACATGGAATAGGATAGTTGATAGAGAGATTCAATCCGGTTATTTTAGGAGTCGTAGTGTTTTGCTAGAAACCAACTACGATTAATGGATTAAATAGTTTAATCCATAGCTATTATAATTGGGTCCTATGAGGTCACACACTTTGAGTTGACGGGCTGGATCAGCGGGTTGAAAGTCAGCCCAATAAGAAAATGATATATTTGTTTGGAGAAATAAATATATAAGGCCTTGACAGGAAAGAAGAGAGTTAGGGTTTTCATAACTTTTACGTAAAACAGAAAAAGCTCTCTTCTCCTCTTTTCTTCTAGTCTTTGGCACTTCGATCTAGCAATCGAAAGCGAAGGAGATCCAGATCCCGTGCTTGTGTGGACTGATTAGAGAAGTCACAATTGAGGCTTTATCTCTCGAAAGAAGAACCCTAATCGCGCATCAAGAGGTATTCTACTAACCCTAATTTTATCTCTAATCAAGAATGCTTTAGATCCATGTTTAGGTGCAAGAAATTGTTTCTGAAATTCCGCTTATACGCATCTAAAACCCTTCATTTTCCTGTTCTTTGCAACAAGTAAACTTTGAGGCATGGCTACTCAAAACCCAGCAAACCCTTTTTCTAATTCACTCTCTAGACAAGGTTCATCATTCTGTAGCCTTACTCTTGATGAGGTTCAAGCACATTTGGGCAATCTAGGAAAATCCCTAGGCAGCATGAATTTGGATGAGCTGGTTAGAACAATATGGACAGCTGAATCAATTGATCACAGTGGAGCTTCTTCTCATCCTATTGGGTCCGCTTCGGCTTTTTCGCTGTCTCAAAACCTTAGTAAGAAGACAGTTGAGGAGGTTTGGAGAGAGATTCAACATGGGAAAAAAGATGGTGCAAATGAGACTGAGGAAATGGATCAGGAAGAAAGACAAGATTGCCTTGGTGAGATGACTTTGGAGGATTTCTTGAACAAAGCTGGAGTGGTTCTTGATAGTGATGCTGCTGGCTCTTTATTAGCTGATCCAAATGCTCATTGGATTGAGTATCAGATGCTTGCTCAGAACCAAGTACACAGTGAGTTGCCGGTTTTCGTGCCAAGTTCTCAGATTACACTTCCAAATGGAGATTCGGGTTATTTGGATATGTCGTCGATGTGTCCATCCAATCTGATAATAGGAGATACACAGCCCATTGGGAAGAAGAGGGCGGCTCCCGAGGAGATGGTGGTGAAGACGGTGGCGATGAGGCAGAAGAGGATGATCAAGAACCGCGAGTCTGCAGCTCGTTCACGGGCAAGGAAACAGGTGTCTGAATTTTGTTTACACGCATTTGTTTAGTTGTTTGTTGTGTAATGGAATGTGTGTTGATACCCTGATTTTGATATAGGCTTATACACAAGAGCTTGAGATCAAGATCAATGGATTGGAGGAAGAAAATGAAAGGCTGAAAAAAATTAAAGTAAGGGATGTCTTGTTTCTTCTTATCCTTCAAGATAGTTACCATTTCTTTGTCATAATGGTTTGTTTGCACAAGTTTGTTTACACTTCACAGGAAGTTGAAAAGGTGTTGCCAAGTGAACCTCCTCCTGAGCCGAAGTATCAACTGCGTCGAACGAGCTCAGCTCCTTCTATCCATCTCTAAGGGCAGAATTTGAAGTAGCAATGTCCTTGTTGCTTTTCATATTGTGTGATCCTACAACAAACTCCTCATCTCCCATGTACATGTTGTCCTGCCAGTTTCTTAAGAGGAAAAAGTTGTCAAAATTTACAACGTCTCTCTTGAATGCCATCTAACATCTTATCTGGAGACAGGAGTTGATCAGAACCCTGGTCCATGGATCTAACATCAATTTTATTGCCTTTCTTCTGAATCAGTGTACAAAATAGAAAGGAAAAAAAAGAACTTATGCTGAAAATTGCACCAAAATAAGCTACAGGCTTGCGGAGAGTTCTAAGTTAACCAGAGAAAGAGGATATTCCTACACTGATAAGAGAATCCAATCCATCAAGCTTTTGCATTCTAATAAGCCTCATATATTTCTACTAATTGCCCTGTTACCCATTTTCACTTTCTAACTACATATGAGTTATCAAGTGTATTACTTACATTAAACAAAAAAGGGCAAGATGGTAGAGGGCTACCAGGCTACAATCAGCATCCAATGTTTACAAACACGATGATTATGCTGAAATAGTAATCATACACCAGTCTGAATTAACCTATTTTGAACCCTCTGAACGATGTTCCGGTTCAAAAGAAGCAGTCTTTTCGTCTTTCCGATCTTCTTCCTTCCTTTTGAACTCGTTGTCCAGGTCAAATCTGAATCCAGCAGCACTCCCATACAAATCTTGATCCCACAGATCAAGAAAGCCGCATTTCTGGTCTGTTAAGGTGGGAACTGGAGGGGCGATGGGTGTGGACGATGAGCTGTCAAGCTTCTGCTTCTTCCGAGGAGACGAAGGAGAGGCGTCTGGAGTCGGAGGAGAATCTGATGGCTTCTCTGAACTTTTGGTATCATCCTCATCAGCTAATTGCAAGGTTTCAGAAGACTTTAGCACACTGCCTAGTTTCTGCTGCTCCTCTATGATTTTCTGCAGATATTTCCCCTGAGCTTCAATCCTCATTTGTAATTGCTTTTGCACCTACAAACATGTAATGCACATCAAACCTTATACTTTGCCTCTGTTTATTCTAAAAAGACAAACATCTAATGGAAGTATCAAAACGTGTCAAAATGGCTTTAATTGAATGTTTAATTTCGTCCACTGGGAATGAACGCTAGACTTATTTAGCCTTTTTGTTGGAATAACTCAACTATTTTTGAACAAATGGAGGAAAGTTTTGCATCGTGTATTGATGACTTCATCAATTATTCAAGATCTGAAAAGAAACAGAGACTTGTTCCATATTTCAGTAGTAAAACAGGAACATACCTCAAGTTGCTCGTGAAGACGTTTCTGCACCTCCATCTGCATCCTAAGTGTCTCATTGATCTGTAAACCCCTAGAAAAAGAACAATAATTATTTGCTTCCTTGTAAAGTCGAGTTTGCATCAACTTAAGCTAGAAAGGACTGTTTCAAGGTTATCAACTCACTGGGTAGAATCCTTGCTAGAGCTACCGTCACCGGAACCTTTCTTATCATCTTTAGAACCTAAGAGTCATGTCGCAATTTACATCAGAAATTACATACCATCAAAAGATTATATTAAGCATGACAAAAAGTTACAAGTGGAGTACCTATACCATCTGTTGGAGACTCAGGCAGATACTTCGCCAGGCGGTATTTCTTCATGCATAAAGATAAAATTAAAAAGGATTACAAAACTGAAATGCAAACGAAAATACAGATCATATAGCAAAAAAATTGTCTGAAAATGCAATTCAATAAAGTGAAATGTTATTTGAAAAATCAACGTGTTCCTTTATCCGTGCAGTAGAAAGTCACTTGAATAGGAAACTGACATATTGTAGTCAAGGCGTAACGGCTAGATGCAAATGTCGGAAATCCTTCAAAAACGGAAACCAACCTGTAAATGACTTTTAACATGATAGATTGTCAAACTAGGTACACCCATCACTCTCAACACTCCTTTAGGTGTTGCCCCTGCAAGTTCATTACACCAGGCATTAACAATGCAGAAATTACTCGCCTACTCATGAACAATCAAACAGCAAAAAAGCGTCATATGAAGTAAGCTCCATGGAATAATTTGTACCAAAGGTCTTATGTCTTTTTATCTGACTTTAAGCACCAAGCTTTGTTGCTATCCTAATAGAATTTCAAAGTTAATATATAACTTGCAGCAAGTATGGGAAAGAGATTAATTTGGAAGCATTATTTGTCACACTGAAGCGTAAAAAGTGTATGCCGAATTAATTAGTTTTTTTTTTCAGATATAACCCATTTTAGCATTGAAGTTTTTCTTGTTAAAGAAAATACTTTTTCACTTTAAGCGGATAGAATCATATCATATTTAAATCAGCCATCTATGGATACATATATCTCGGGTAATGACTAATGACCACTAACCAAGACCCATTTAGCAAAACGGGAACTCATTAATGACAGGAGAATAATAATCCCAGCAATGCTCAATATTAAAGACAAAGACTCACTTTCTGGTCCACCAAGTTGTGCGATGGCATCCACAAAACGGTCATGCAGATCGGTGGTCCATCTCAACCGTTGTTTCCCACTTCCACCTGATGGAGTTGGATCCTTGACACCGCCATCAGCAGAATTAGCTGCCTGTTCATTGCCTTGTGCAGTATGTGGTACCAAACTTGAGGTTGAGTTATTAGCTTGATACATGTTAGCAACACTGCAAATTCCGAAATACAAAAAAGGGGGAGCCTCAATCGTTTGAGAGAGGAAAACTTGCAACCAAAATACACCTCAATCAAAAGCTTCAAATTTCACATTCATCTCAAATATGCAGAATTCACCCAAACATCTCCAGCTCGCATAAATGTAGACAAGATGTTAAAGGAGCAAATGTAAAGAGAGTGTAAAGCTCTGCAATGTCCCGCTGAAAACTATAGGAGCTTGTACTAGGAAGCTATAGATACTAAAATATAGGAATGAATATGACTATAATCGTATGCTCAAATGGTAGCAAAAGTATGCTCGTCTCGCACCAACAGAGACAGAATGAACTGCCACCAAATCCTCATTGCATACACTAATCACATTACACTTTCAGCTCTAGATTGGTAAGTTATTAAACACTTCCAGAGCAACTGAAAGCGGGATATATGGGATTTAAATTGACAGCACAGGTTTAAAGCAGATTCCTTTACCAGGTGCCTACAGAAATGAAATAAAAGCATACACACACTAGGGATTACAAGGATGCACTTTCCAGTGGAAGTAATGGGTTTCAAACACTATCCAGCTAAGAATTAGAGGAAAATGAAACAGTAGCTATCACCCCCACACTCCCCCACAGAGGTTAGAAAATTAGAAGTATATTGGTGGATGATGATTAAGAGCTGAAAGAGTGATTAAGTATCAATCATCAAGTACAAATCCCCACAATATCCTTGCTTTCCCCACAACACAGCCTTCGTTACTTCAGCCAATAAAAGGGGTCTACAGAGTTATGAATCAGACAGTAAAAAGAGCAGTCATTAATACGAATTAATCAACCAATGGCTTTCAATAAGACGTATCTAACCGTGACCCAAAAGACCCGGATCAATGAACTAGAACCAGCCACAATAAGGAAGGAAGCAAACAGAAGTAGGCAATTTTAGGTCAACCTCAGAGAAAAGTTCCAATTCGAAAGCCCTTCCCAATCAATCCGACGAATCGAGCATCAATTGATAAAACCCACCTGAGGAAAAGGGGAAACAGCAACTCCCAACGTCTTGGAAACTTGAATGAACCAGTACGTAACAATGGTTTCGCTTCGCCGAGGTTAGAGAGAGAAGAGTACAGGTGAAAAAAGCAGTGAAATTTAATGGATTTGAAAAGCGGAAAAGATGGGAGATTTTAGCTGGGGAAGAAGGTATTGAGATGAGCTCAGATTGGGTGTGGAGGACCACGGCATTCCACTTCCACAAGATGGCTCCCAACTTCTATCTTTCCTCTTCCTTGTTCCTCTGGGGGGGTGTCTTTTCGGGTTCGATTGGCTGGGTTTCCGGGTCTCCATCTGGATTTTTATTAGGTGGTCGTTTTTTGGTTTTACTTCCTCTCTCGAGTAAAAACAATTAGCAAAATTACGCAGTCCACATCTATCTGTCCTCTTGTGTTTCGGATTTCCAATTGGAAAAACCAGACCAAACAAAAATCAATAGGGAAAAAAGGCTTACAACTTTAAATTTTGTTGGTGGTCATAACTTTTAAGCTTTTTTTTTTTTTTTTTTCTGGTTGTGTTCAGATTTAGGTTGAGTTCGGAATGGCGGAAACTAGGAGCGGAAGATGAAGCTTGTCATAAAAAGCTACCGGGCAGCTGTGTTTGGTGCGCAACGGGGTGAGTAACCGGAGCGGGTTCAATAGCACAACTCCGCTCATTCCAGTACCCTACCCTTTCCTCCCCAGCTTAACGTTGCAAGCTCCCGCTAGCTGATGGATTTGTATCAGCTCCAGTTCCAACTATATTTTACCAAATGTAGCCTTAGATAAATTGTACTGCAACCGAAGCAATTAAGGTTTTGTTTGAAATTTAAATTTTTGTAGTGTCGAAGATTTAAGTGTCGATAGCGTGACGGTTAATTCAAACAAATCTTATGTGAATAAAGCTTCATTGTAAGGCTCAAACTTGTGAACATAAGTTGATATCATAAGATTTTAGACGGGTTTGTGCTAATAATTGCCCTCTGTTTGGAAAGGGTAATTGAGAAGGATAAGAGGGGATGGGAAGGGGAGAAAAAATTAAAAGGGTGTTAGGATGAATTAATTGAAGAGTTTTAAGAGGAAGTAAAGTGAAGAAAAATTATAAAGGAATGGAAAGGAAAGTAGATTCCCCAAAAATGACACGATTTGAATGAATTCTCAAACGTGTTTATAGTAAAAATAAAAAGATAAAATTGTTTTTAATTTTTTTTGGCCCGATTTCCTTTCCTTTTTTTTGGTTGAGGGCACTGCCCATGAGAGTCGAACCGGTGACCTCTGGGTACTACCCTTGGAGGCTTAACCGTTTTGACTAAATGCCCGAAAGCTGATTTCCTTTCCTTTCCTCTTGTATAGAAACAAGATACGTAAAATTCATTCCTTTACTTTACTTTCCATCCAAACAATATTTATTAAAAATCCTCTACTTCCCTTTACTTTCTTTCTTCGTCCCCTACTATCCTTTTTTTTTTTTTTTACTTTCCCTCTATTAACCTACTCCCAAAACAAGGGACAGTAGACAACTCCTTTCCTTTTTAATTTGAAATTAAAATAAATCTCATACCGTAAGTAACTCCTAATCAAGCACGCAAATCACCACAATTTTGAGAATCCTACACCTTACAAATAAAAAAGAACGGCCTTTGGGTTGCAATACAACTAAAATAGACCAACTTATACATTAAAAAAAAAATCTAGTTGTACTTAACTCACCCATCTCTCATTTTGCAATTTGCATATGTAGTTTTAATAGAACTACTGTTTTTAATTCCCATTATACAAGGCATTTATTCTTGTTCGAGCGCGCACAAACACAAAATTAGAAAAAATAAAAGAAAAGGTGACCAACTACACTGCTCTCTTGCTCAAAAAAAACTACACTGCTCTTCATTCCAATTCCCAAAGCCGATCCCTATATTCCCCACTCCGAATTGCAGAGCCAATTCCCAACGCAGAAGAAACATAAACAATTCTCTGGGTACCCCCAAAATTTTGTTCCTTTTTCCTCTGCTCCCTGTGAATTGCTCTCCAATTTGGTGGTGGTCTACTTGAGCAAACCCTAGCAACGGAAGCTGAACAGACCAGAGAGATGATTACTACCGGTTTTCTCCGGGCTGTTACTTTGTTGGTTGCTTTGAGCTTGGTCTCCGGGAATTCAGAGGGAGATGCCCTCTTTGCTCTCCGAAAGAGCTTGTCGGATCCGGATCATGTTCTTGAGAGTTGGGATCCGAATCTCGTGACCCCTTGTACTTGGTTTCACATCACTTGTAACCAAGACAGCCATGTTACCAGAGTGTCAGTTTCCCCTAATCCTCTTTCAAATTTTGGTTCATGTGTTGATTAAAGGGTTGCCCTTTTTGTAATTGCTGAGCTAGAGCTTGGTTTGGTCTTTTTGTTGATTGTTGAGTACTTGGTTTTGTTAGTATGTGCTGAATTTTCGAAAATCTGAGTTTCACCTGATTAGTTCAAGGTCTTTGTCACTGAAGTTGTAGCACATAAGAACCCCATCTGGATTTGCTAGTTAGCAGTCCACATATTTCTGAGAAACTGATTTGTCCTGGTTGGTTGATGTTGTTTTGAAGATTTATGCCTTGTCCTTTCAGAGTAGAGTTCTCTTTAGAAAGAAAACACTTGATTGTGTTGATCCAAGTTAATTTCAAGTGCCTTATTTTATGGGATAAAATATGCTTACCATGTTGAAAATTTGTTCACTCCACATTCTGCTACTGAGTTATTTTCAAGTGTGTCTAATGTGTCCTTTTGGCCAGTGTTACCTTTAAAACTGGCTAATCTGTACTGATGCTTTGAGCTGCAAATGATGATTTGCGCCTAAACAGCTGTTGTGCTAATGGTGCAGGGACCTTGGCAACTCAAACCTTTCGGGTCACCTGGTGCCTGATCTTGGTAAACTAGAGCATCTTCAATATCTGTAAGCACACTGTCTACTTTTCATTAGTTTTACAGCCCCTATTTGTTACCGTGTTCTGTGTGAAACGTGTTGTTTCTGCTGATGACAAATAGAATGTACCCACTTCATGAACTTCAATCCCCTGTTTCAGGGAGCTTTACAAGAACAACATCAAAGGAACAATTCCTGCTGAGCTTGGGAACCTTAAGAACTTAATTAGCTTGGATTTGTACAACAACAATATGTCTGGTGTCATTCCTCCTGAATTAGGGAAGTTGAAGTCACTTGTCTTCCTGTAAGTGTTTTTTGTATCATGTCGTTTTATTCGTTTATAGAAGTTCAGTTGGGCATGCTGACCTGATTGGTAACAACCCCTTGATTTGGCAGGCGGCTTAATGATAATCACTTAATTGGCCGTATTCCAAGGGAGCTTGCTAAAGCTGCCAGCTTGAAAGTCGTGTAAGTTACCTTAACCTGATGATTTGAATACATTTACCTTATAGCATTTCTTATGTTTATCTTGTATGTCTCTTTGTTGTAGGGATGTCTCTAACAACAATTTATGTGGAACAATTCCTACTACTGGTCCTTTCGAGCACATTCCAATGGAGAAGTAAGTGTTTCATTTGGTTCGTGTTTCTCTTTGTCTAAAACACTACATTGTTATCATCAATCACTGTAATTAAATTCTGCAGCTTTGAAAACAATCCTCGGTTGGAAGGTCCAGAGCTGATTGGCCTTGCAAGCTACGAAACAGACTGCAGCTGAGCCATAAATGAAGAACATGAAGCTTTTAACTAGTACGTTTACGCTGAACATGTCCCTGTCTTTCTAAATACCATCTGTGTTAGTGTGAAGATGTATAATACATAAGAAGAGTGTGGTGTCGTGTGCTTGTTCTTGATGGTGATTGAAATAACAGAATGACTCTTTTTCCCTTTCGCTCGTCGTATGGGGGAATTTGTAACGTTACTATTGAATTGAGGTGCTGCTAGTGTGATGGTGCTGTGTTGTGTATGGAAATGTAGAAAGAACTGATGCCTCTATCAAGATACTAGCAAGTATTTGCGAAATTTGCGGCTTCAGAGGATGACATGAATTGAGGCTTCAGAGGACATAAGATGGTTACAATGGCAAGTGTTTTGAACTATGATAAACTTTAACGCCATTGCAAATTAAGATCTTACTATTACAAGAGTTATGCAAGATTTGGTGGTACGCAACTATGCAAGATGCTTGTGTGAAAAATTTTGCGCCAAATGTACCAAAATAGGCCGCTGACGAGAGTTTCGGAATGTAATGATTTGCAAATTCGGTAGTACTGCAATATCTAATACGGAGTAAATCTTATCTCCAATAAAACAATAGATTAAGTAATAAGTTATCACCTTTTGCTCAAAAAAAGTTATCACCTAACAAAAATCATAGCTCATTAACCTTATGTGAGTTAAAAACCAATTTAGCAGCTGAATTTGATTTTAACGGTTCAAACTAGGAGCTTATTAGGGCATCCCCAATGGGGGTATCAAGCCCAAGACCATGTGGTGTATCATTGAAAAAATGTGTGAATCTTGTTTGGATCGAGGTGGAAGGGAGCAACATTTGATACAAGGAGAGAGAGGGATCATGGGGTTAAAAAATAAATGTATGTGGAAATGATACATGTAAAAAAGTTGGGATTATGGGGTTCTGTCATTGGGAAGAAAAAAAAGAGGGATCATAGATGAGGTGAAAGAGAAAAATAATAATAATATATTGCTATTTCATGGTGATTTTAGGTATCACCATTGGGAATGCTCTTACAATTTGACGGTATTAAATGACAGAGTGCGAGGATCTATAGTCAAAATGTGTGTTACCTCGCAATACCACTTTGATGGTATGAACAAGCACGTTATTTTTTCTTATAATATCGAATTAAATAAGGTTCCTCTAATTATTGGTTATAATAATTAATCCTACTATTTAGTACTCCCTCCGTTTCATAAAAGGTGTCATTTTAACTCTAAAATTTTGTTTCAAAATACATGTCTTTTTACATTTTTAGCATTTACTTTACAGATTTACCCTTATAATCATTAGCAGTTTATTAGTAGTGGTTTTCAATAAAGTAAAAAAGTGAGGTAATAACTAGGGGTATAATAGTACATTTAATAACTTCCTTAATATATGTGCAAATTGCTAAAATGACACATTAAATGAAACAAAGGGAGTATTTACGTTTGATCCAAAGATTAGATCTGTAAGACAAAACTAGCCCACTTTGTTTGAGATTTGTGAGATTGATTTTGATGGCAATGAGATGATCAGTTATGTTGAATTGCGACATTAGATAATTTAGATATGCCAATTAAGGAACTTGGCAGAAAAAAAAACGACGTACGTACTTGAGCTCCAAGAATTGATAAATCACTACTACAAAACACGGCCATTTTCGACACATTTTAACGCCATTTTCGACACTCTAAGGTGTCGAGAATTTAAGGACCGACACAAAGGCTAAGTGTCGAGAAAAACGGTGTCAGTATTGTCAGCCCGCAAATAACGACACCTTGGAGTGTCGGAAAAAGTTTATGACACCTCTGGGTGTCGAAATTTACATTTATTCATTGACACTTAAAAGTGTCACTGTTGTAAGCCATTTTCCTACATAAACTTACATGAAGCCTTGTAAGCCCCATGTGAATAAACTTACATAAACTTAAAAGTGTCACTGTTGTAAGCCTTGTAAATCCCATGTGAAATTACATGAAGCCAATTCCTACATATTTAGGTGTCGGAAATTACGCAGTCTTATATACCATTCAAATACAAAAAATTCTGGTCCCTGCTATTTTGTAAATTTCGAATGAATCATTTCATTCAAGCCAAGAATGCCACATACATTCATAGTACTTAAGAAAATTTTATATATTATAAAATTCATATCAAAGTTTTACAATATCCCAAAAGTAAACTCAAATTGCTCAAAGTGATACACAAACTTGACTAGTATAATAGAAACCTAGAAAAAGATGCAAAAAAACATCACAATCCCAATTGAGTAGCCTCTTGTCCTCTGCCCATATAATGCGATTCTGTTCGATACCTTCATTCCATAGTTTACAGCGTCTTCTAATTTCCCTTTGTCCAATGAGGTTTTGGAGGATTCCAACAATGTACGTCCATCAGCAGAGGAACATGTAACATTCTGTAGGTGAAATTAAAAAAAGTGAAAGTAAACAAACAACTTCAATACTATATATTATGCCACCATTGTCATTGTCACAGACAATTTCAGGAAACCTATTTTCTACTATTGCCTCAGAGTGCTCAGCAATTAGATCTTCCTGTTTTCTCATACCTTATAAACTAGTATCATTGTTATTATGTCTGTCTTCCTAAATGGAGACGTGGTGTCCATATCATAGTCACACGGTACAATTGCTAGTCCTTGCATGATAAAAAAAATAAAGCTTCCAATGACTAAAAATTAAAACCATAAGGAATACATTATATTATTATGAAAAAGAATTTCCAGAATTTATCTTACATAGTATGTCAAAAATAAAGAACCATCCTAGACATACCTCTTTCTATTTTTGAAGAGGAGCAACTGTTGTAAGAAGATACTTGATGTCGGGTCGATCTCTGGCCTTATACTGCGGACATTTTGAGGCAAGATCCACCAACCTCTTTGCATCTTCATCAGTATATTATCCTTCTAAAGTTGAATCCGTAAGAAGCAGCATGTTTTTACCATTTATTATATCCAGAGACTGAAAAGGAAAACAAGAGGCATAGCAATAGCCACTTAATCAAAAGCACATTGAGCTTTGGATGGCCATAGAGCAGGATATACAAAAAAAAAACTCCTAGATGATTGAAATATAATATGACTCTGATTAGTAAGTACTAAGTAATATTAGTCTCATATAATGACTCTGATTAGTCAGTAGTATTAGTCTCATGAAAACAATAATAAGGTTGATGTTCTTACATTGCCTAGACTGTTGGATTCTTCAAGCTAAGATTTTGTCAGTTTCCTGACCAAAAATATACAACTATATACAGCAAAAACATCAGCAAGTAAGCACAATTCAAGCAATTTCTGCTACTTGAAGTGTGTAGTACTCAATGTCTTATTGTACTTAGACAGACCTTCTATCATGAAAGAGATTCTTGATTAGGTCAAGCTTTGAATATGCTAAATGCACCGAAGAAGCTAACAAACAAGAAAAGCACAAACAAACATCAAAACCTGAAAAAGAAAGCAACTCCAAATCGGTTAAAAGCCTAAACTAACAAGAACAGATGTTGTAATTTGATGAATGCTTTGCATAGTTGCATTTCTCATTGATTAGCCATTGCAGAGCTAACAACACTGTTGTTGCTCATTCATCTCAGAGGTACAACTGATCATATAAACAGCATAAAGTTAAGGCAAATGGTAGTAGCCATGCTACTACAGGTTTCTATGGAGCACACATATAATTCAGGAAGTACAGTAAAAATGTGAAGGGCATGGAAACAAGTCTAACAGTTTACATACCATAAGATTTGCACAGAATCTGTTTAAAATTTTCCATTGCAAGAATAACAAAAACTGTAAAATAGAATCTAACAGTATGAAAAGAGCATGAAACTAAAAGACTAGAGAACAAAATAAGCACAAGCAGTAAAAAATTATGACAACTTGAAAGATGCAAAGACTAATATATTGGAAGAAGAATTACAGCAGCATTACAAACTTAAAATGCCAGAATATATGACAGCAGCAGAATTACAAACTTAAAATGCCAGAATAGATGACAGCAGCTAAATAAACGCTGAATTTACCAGCTTGGGGCACAACATATACTAGGCTCGAAAAAGTTATTTTAGAATGGGGGAATCTAAATCTAAATCTCCACTATTTGGATTGGAGGTCAAAATTGTATTTTAGAATGGTAAATTTCACATCAGAGAAGTAACAAAAAGGCTGGTTAAATGAAAATAACAATAGAAAACAACATACCTCTTTTCTTGATCTCAGCTGACATAATCATAAATGCTTCCTCAACATTGGTTGCGTTCTAGCACTACTTTCCAAGAAAGGAACTCCAATCTCATCTTCAAATGCCTGTCAGAATAGCAATGCACATTTTATACTCAGCGACAAATAGTACAAAGGGAAATGCAAAAATACAAAATAAAAGCCTTCCTATTATTCTATTGTTTTGTGTACATAATTATTTCTTGATCATTATACTCACATCATTAGAACACTATATACAAAGATGTCTAGAAACAACTATACCTTTCCAGCTTCAAATGAAACGGCTCTGTAGTTGGTCAGATCACATTTGTTTCCAACCAAAAGCTTGACAACACTGTCACTCGCATAACAGTCAATTTCATTCAGCCATTGCTTCACATTTTCAAAACTTTGTTGGTCTGTGACATCATACATAATCTAGCAAGACAAGGATGACAACTATTAATCACTAACACCAGTAGTGATAATGCTATAGGCAGCCAACTATCCAACTATATGGAGAAGAAAGAAAGTCATTCAACTGGAATGGATACACAAACAACATCAAATTACTGTGCAAATACTTACAATTTGCAGCTTAATGGTTTTCCCGTCTTGCTCTACCGTGCATATTTTCTATACAAGGAAAATCATTTAGGCTTAGCAAAACAATTGTAAATCAGAAACACTAGGGACAAGTAGCATACTGCAAATCTCAAGAGAAGACATCAACACCTGAATCTCTAATCAACAACAATTTGAAAGGTAATCACTGCAAAACAAATTTGAGCACACGGATTTACACTTGTTGAACCAAATCATAGCAATTAGGATGCCAAAATATCCGGTCCTAGCAGTACGATTTCATAAAACTCAGCCTCAAACACAATAGCCCTAATTTAAACCCTAGCACATGGAGAAAGGCAATCTGAAAAACTGAAATAGAACAGAGAGAGGAAGAAAAGCCTGGGAGCCGTTGGCTTGAGACGAGATTTTCCGGAGAAGGCTTGAAACCGTCAGCCTAAAACGAGATTTGCCGGAGAAAGCTTCACTCCGATCAAATTCGCCGGCCTAAGGCGGAGCAACTTGCACGGCTTCGATCACGAGCGGCTTGTTAGGTTCCCAGGCCACCGACACTTCCAGATCGCAAAAATTGGAGTCAGCAGATCGTAAAAACAACGAAAAGGACGAGAATTAGGGAATAGAGAGTGCCTTTGCAAGTGATAACTTGACCTTGAGTAGCCATTGCAGAGATTTAAAACCCTGGCACAAAAAAATGGAGCATAGAGAGGAAGAAGAGCCTGGGAACCGTCGGACTGAGACGAGATTTGCCGGAGAAGACCTGAAACCGTCGGACCGGAGACGAGATCTGCAGGAAAAAGCTTCACTCCGATCGAATTTCTCACAAACTTTACGGATTTCAACGAGAGCAGGCGGGGTTAGGGTTCTTGTGTGAGCATTGGGTAAGTTATTTTGAGTGAGCCTCTACTTATTTTTATTTTCGGATATTTCAGTGGTAACCCCAAGGTATTGCTTAATTCACGAGGTGTACTAAAGATTGGTATATTTCATACGGTAACCCTAAAATTTATTCCAATTTTGTTTTGTACCCAAAACGTCAAACTTAACATTAACCGTGCTTCAAAATTAAAAAAAAATGGAAAAGGGGTTAATAAGAGGGTTTTCTCCACGTGAGATAATGGGAATTAATTAGTAGTAGAACATGTTTACTGTAAACAAATCACAAGGTTAAGCTTTACTCGATTATTTCCCGTACCTTTTACGGGACATGATCGATAATAATTTTTTAATATATTATTCAAACATAAAAGAAAGCATAATAATACTATTAAAATATTAGATATTATTTTTTATTTAATCCGAAATCATTACAATATTGTGTTAACCCAAAATCGTGATTTGATGTTAAGAATAAACTTCAATTATTTATTTTATATAATATGACTTAAACAAAAAGTATAGTTAAAATACTATCATATTATTTCAAAATATATTTGAGTAAATAAAAAAAATCATATGTGATACGATATGAAATCTCAAGTGAAATGTTTTATTAGAATATATATTTTTATGATTAATAAGATTTTTATATGATGGTAGAAATCAAAGATTAAGTTAATTGTGACTTATTTAAATAAATCTTTTAGAAAAATAGACTTGTATAAGTAATAATATTTTTTGAAATAAAATGAATATTTTAATAGATCTTATAAAAATTATAATTAAATTAATAATAGTAGAGTTATAGATCCATAGAATTTTTAAATGAATATTATGAAACATATTTAGTTCATATATTTTCAAGATATTTTCAAAGATATTGTTAGATATCTGAAGCTTAAATTATAAATTTATGGGACAAAAAAAGGCAAAGAAATATGACGAATGTATATAATTATAAAAATACAATAAAAACAAAAATTCAGAGTGACAAATAATTTTGACAATATAATTATAATTTGGATTTATACAAAAGAATGTCTAAGAAGATAATTGAAAAAGATAAAAATTAGGTGATAGAAATTAGAAAAAGAAAAAGGTAGATGATAGACAATAATTAATAAGAATAAGAAAGAGTTTAAAATTATTTTTCTAGATTTTATTTTCTTAAATGGAGTGAGGTCAGAATTAACTTGGAGGCTCGAAAAGTCTCGACTTTAATATATAGTATAGATTATCTAATTCCACTTTTAATTCTAAAAAAGTTAAGTATGAAAAGTTAGGTTTAACATTTTTGGATATAGGATGAAATTGGAATAAAGTTTAGGGTTACCATATGAAATATACCAATCCTTAGTACACCTTGTGAATTAAGCAATATCTCAGGGTTACCGTGTGAAATATCCGTTTTATTTTTTTAAATGTGTATTTATGACACCAAAGGATGTCGTTATTTACCGTATATTCTGATGGAGTTTACCGACACCAAGGCGTATCAGAATATTAAATTTTTTTACAATAAACGGTGTCGGTAATTTGCGACACCTTAGAGTGTCGTAACTTTAACGCGTTAATTCGAGCGCCTTTTTTTATCGACGCAAGTCTTTAGTGTCGTTGTAAATGTGTCGAAATTGGCCGCATTTTCTAGTAGTGAATTGAGTAGTAATTAATGATTTGATGGCATAAATTAACCATAATGAAGTAATTAACGAAGCCTAGACCAACAATCATCGACTCATAACGTATTAATGACAGTGGGAATTACAGCCGAGATTATGAAAGATATATATAATGTAGTACCTTACGTAGTACGTAGCACTACACAAACTAGTACAAACCCCGTACCATGTACGGGTAATGTAAATATAAAACCGAATTAATCGTTTTGAGATCGAATTATACGAATACACTTTTAACTCAGGAACTTATAATCCAAATCCGATAGACCAAAGTCCGAACCTATTAACCTATATGTACTTTTATTCATACAATTTTAATTCTGAAATAGTTCTATTCAAATTTATATTATTAATGAATATACTTTTATTCAAATTTTTTCAATATTCTTCAAGATTCAATAATGACAAAAATGTATGCTAATTAATAAGAAAAATTGTAAGGAATATAAAAGAAAATCACTTCAATTTCCTTATTCGTATAAGGATATATAATTGAGTAAGATATTAAGTATACGTAAGGAAATTGGATAAGATATCAAGAAGATATATAAGTTATTTTTTGAAAATCAATGCAAAAAATAAAATCATTATTTTATTCAGGGTTGATGACGTGGCGCAAATTTTAACAAAGACTTGAGTTCCGCTTTAGAGCATCCCCAACAGCTTCTCTATTATAGAGAAAATGAGAGATTTGGGGGATTATAGCTCATTTTTTTACCCCAACAGCTTCTCCATCTCATTCTCCATAATGGAGATGGGAAAAAAAATTGCAAAAAATTGCACTTCATTCTCTAAATGTAGGGGATTCTCTAAAATTGCACTTCATTCTCTAAAATACATTTATGGTAATTATTCCTTTCTTCAAAATGCATTTATGCTAATAGTAGAAGGTTTATATAAATTGAGTGTAAATTTTAAGTTTTCCCTTTAGTGTTAAATATATAATGCAAATTAATCATATATATTATAAAATATATATTTTTAATTATTATAGCTTCTCGTGAATGCATGAACTTTTTGCTCACATAAGTCCTAATTTTATTGAGTTTATATGTATATAAGTCATAAATATTTTAGTCGATCGGTACCGACCCTAAAACCATTAAACAATAATATATAGTCTTTCCAACACCTAACTATGAATGCATGTAATTTCTTATTTACATTATGATTCTTTAGTATAATTACCTCTTTATTATTTAAATAAAAAATTAAGTATCTTTAAAGTAAGATTGTATTATATTTTCATTTCTGTCAGTTAAATAAAAATAATAATTAATAAACATTGAATTCTTCAAAATAGATAAGTGGTTGGACTTAAATAAGAAAGGTTATATTCTGTAAAATGGAGAAGCGGTTGGAGTTGAAGTAGAAAAAATTTGGAGAATATTGTTTTTGCTTCTCCATTTTAGAAAAACTTTTAGCACATCTGTTGGGGATGCTCTTATACTGTATTATAGTAGATGCAAGAAAATAGCAGTAAAACCCTAGAGACTAAACTCTTAGCAACATAACGACACCAAAATATAAGATCAAAACGTCAGTTTGTAACTAAAACACTTGTGTTAGTTCTTGGTACTGTATGTACGTACTACTGCTTGAAGATGATGAAGGCGAGCGAGTCGTCGATCTTCCGAAACGACCAAACTTGAATGGCATCGCCTTTAGAGAAGCCGCTGCCTTCGACGATCTTATACCAGCCATCGTTCAAGACATAAGAGCACGAGCGGCTCGAAGAACTCGGTCTCTCCGCGTAGTTCCAGCGCGTGAGGTTCAGCGTATGCACCTCGAGCTTCGGGTCGATGAGCTGGATCCGAATCCCGAAGCATCTCCCGCCCGAGTCCTTGTGAGCCTGTTCCAAAAGCCGCTCTTCGTCGTCGTTCAAGAAGCGCCTCAGGATCTGGTTACGGGGGATCGTGAGGCGCGCGAAGCTCCTAGTGACGTCGCACTCGTATAGGGTCTTGTTGAAGAAGTGGGTCAGCCTCGGGTTGCTCGACGGCCTCACGCCACGAAGAACGCGCTCGAGTCTCGGGTCAGCCGGTATCGGGGACCGCTTTCGGTTGAGCTTGATCGGTGTCGTCTCTTGCCGCCGACGATGATGGCGTTGCGAGTTGCAATTGGAGGCTTGGATTAACGTACGGGGTCAGGGGGTTGGATTGGGGCTGAGATGATTAGCTTTCCAAACAACTTGAAACTTGTTGCTCCTGGAAAATCCATGGAATTGATCAAAGTGGAAGGAGAATTGAATTGGGGGCTGAGATGATGGCCGGATCGAGGAGAACTGAGTTGATAGGAAAGTGAATGGATAGAGATTTCTTGATTGAGCTTAGTTGTATAATGATATTAGGGTTCCAATTACTTCCGACTCAAGTAATGTTATTTTTCCGAAAGTTTCCTTACAGTAAACTCAGTTTGTTTTGTTGGGATAAAATTGTCTCCTTGTATAAATAAACTAACTTGATATTGAAATATTTTTTTTTGTCGATCTATGAATAAATCTCTTTCCTCCTCTATCTATCAAAATGTACCTGATAGATTTTAACGTAATATACTTCAAAATCCAACTTATCGGTACATGCACTTCGTATATGGAAACGTACTATTGAATCCAGTAGATCGAGTTGGATTTTGTTTGGCCTCTCAGGAAAAAAAAATTAGAAATTTCGGTAGTTTTGGGAATATACTACACCAGGATATCGAGGTCGTTGTTGGGCGATCGGGGTTAAACATAGCTACACCAGGATAGGTTTAACCCCGATCGCCCAACAACGACCTAGCTAAAATTTATTGATCATGGGTTCAAATCTCCTTATTTACATATATACAAATCATTTTTTTCTTTTTAGTTTCTCAATTTTAAGTTTTATGTTACATATCGTCACAAACATATTAATATGAACTTTTTTAAACCAATGATACATTATAAATCATAATTGAGATTATTTATATTTTTTAAGTTTCATTTTATAAGCAAATAAGTTAGTATTTAGATCACTTATTTTACAAATATTTCTTTTTATCATTTGCAAACAGTTCCATTTGTTATATTACATGAGATAGGAAATAATACTAAGAGTTAAAATGAGATATTTCGTTATATACGTTGTTATACCGACATACACACCAACATATTCATATAAAAAAATTTGCGCCGTGTGTAGCATGACATCATCAATAGTACCTAATACGATCTAGTTGGAACCAGATTTGTTTAATAACTATTCTCTCACTTTATTTATATTTGATGTTTTAATTTTTCAATAAAAGTTTAGATTTATTTATATGGAATAAATTTGGAAAAATAGATACATAAAATGGTAAAATATCACATATTCTAAAACAAGTAAAATGAGCTAAAACATCAAATATAAATACACTAAACGGAGTAAGTAACTGAATAGTATAACTCAAGAATAGCATTGTAACATTAGTTCCAAAAGTTTGCATTAGTACATATATCGGTATTTTTAAGCATTCCATCCAAGTCAAGACCTCTGCCACCAAGTGAAGAAGCAACTCTCTTCTTGTACACATCTCTGAATCCCTTCTCCTTGTTCCATCTCCTCATAAATCGTTCATTCTGACGATTTCGAATCGAAAGCATTTCAGTTTACAAGAGATTCAAGAACATAATACAATAGACTAATAGACATCAAAATTGAACTCAATCTCACCGCTCCATTTATCAACTCCTGGAGACCCTTTATGTCCTTATTCGCAGCGACTTCTTTGGCACCATTCGATGTAGCAACATATTCGTCGTAATCCTGCATTTTGGGTAGCATTAGGTACAAGTTTCAATTGGATTGTCGCAAATAAATAGCTAGAGACATTTCGTAACAAAAATGAAAACATTTGCGATGAAAGTTGAGTATAGCTACATACATCTTTGATACCGGCTTGTAGCCTGTTAAAATCAAGAACGCGTTTGTAAGCCTTCGCTTTCTTCTTGTTCAGCTCCGACAGCTTCCCCGCCAAGGCGCTCCCATGTTTTTCCTCTGCTGCCCTATGCTTTTCTAATCGTCGCGCAATTTCCGTTCCCTTTACCCCACTTCCAGTCCATTCACTCTGCATTTGTAGCTTGAACAATGTAATGCAATTAGCTAGTACTCATCATGTCAAGAATCTTTTTTTCTAATTTAGATGCAAGTCTCAAAACTTCACATACTTTAATCTTCCGTTTAATCTCAACCTTTGACCCCCAAAGCGCGACGATCTCTGCATTCTCCTCTGCAACCAAAGGATTGCTTTCAACACGCGCTTTTGCTCTTACGAGATCGGTAAGCTCCTTGAAGATATTGCGCTCGTTTGCTAGTCCTGGACTCCGAACGTGTTTCAATCGACGCCTCAGTGGCTCAGTCCCTTGGTTTTTTTCTCACACTGGAACCAAGATCAAAGTTAGGGCAGGGTAAAACCATGAACTAACAAAACATGATCACCAGACTATAGATGATCTCACATCGTCGACAAAAGAAAGCTTGCGAAAAGATTGCTCGAGCAGCTCCATATTACGCGCCCGGTTGCGTTTCTGCCAATTCCAATCCCATCTATGGTAAAACATGTTGCTCGTCGCCCAGCTCAGATCCTCATGATCCCTCTGTAATTAGAAAAGTATTACGTACTGTCAATTGTGGTCGAGATCGAACGGAGAATTAAATGTGTTCTTACCATTTTCGACTCGAAGTTTTTGTATATGGCAGCTCGGGCGTCGTTAAATGCGGTGATAAGTCCTTGAGCCCAGGGGCGGATCCAGAACAAAAAAATTAGGTGGGTTAAATTACTATATTTTTGTCAAAAAAAATTGGGTGGGCTAAATTTATTATAAATAAATTTAATATATACACTAAATTTACCTCAATTTTTACTATTTTTATATTAAATTTACACTAAAATTTTATTTTTTATTTTTTTGGAAAAATGACTCATAATAATTTCAAGTATCAACTTTCAACCAAAAATAATCTCAAGTTTTAAAATCATCACCAATGATACGAAGTATCACGAAATTAACCAAAAACGATTCAAAAACGTTAATTTTTTGACGATTTTTTCGGTAGAATCGTTGATGTTAGGATTGAAAGTTAGACAAAACACCTTAATACTTTACACTTAGTTGAAATATTTTCGATTGTCATATCAATGATCCCACCGAAAAACACGTCGAAAAATGCTTCCGCATCGTTTTTGGTTAATTTCGTGATACTTCGTACCGTTGGTGATGATTTTAAAACTTGAGATTATTTTTGGTTGAAAATTGATACTTGAGATTATTGTAAGTCATTTTTCCTTATTTTTTTTAGGGTGGGCTGGAGCGAACCCTAGCATACCGCTAGGTCCGCCCCTGCTTGAGCCCGTTCGATCTTGGATCCGAGGACGGGATCTTCTTCGTAAGGGTGACGTTTGACCAGGTAGAACTGGTGGAATCTGCCCTTGACCGCCGGAGATTCGTCGTCATCGTCGCAGGAGCAGTGATCTTCCCACTGAACAGGAAACGGTGACGAATAGGCTTTCTCTGGATCATGTGATTATCCGCGGTGTACGTTTGTTTTGTGGGTTGATGTTGGAAAGTAACACAAGTTTTGGCCGTAAATATAGTTGACAATTGTAAAAGAAATTGCGCTTGGCGTTCACGGCAAGGAAAATTAAATATCAGGATATATAGTTTATAGGAAGATTATGAGTGAGAAGACTCGATAGTCGATGGACCAAAAAAAAAAGAATGAGTAAGAAGAGAGAGATGTAAAATTAATGAATTAGGTAGGTTCAACTTTTACATATTTTTATCAAAAAAAAAAAAATTACATATTGACTTGACCCAAAAAAAACAACTTTTACATATTGAACAAATTGGTGAAACGACGGCCAGATTACTTTCCAAATTGGGGATTGTACGTGCGCGTTACATTTTCAATTAAGGCCTCTAGTCAGTTAATCAAAACGTACTCAGCCTTTCAACAAACCCATGAATTATTAATTCCTCAAATGATCGAGAAAATAATGAATGAATGCTTAGACGACTTCGAATCATATTAAAAAAGAGCTTTAATCAATGCAATATACAAACCAATTCCCAATCTCTCTTAATTTGATATTCTTTTGCTAATTTTATAATCCATGTGATGTTACAACAATGTTTTGAAAATGATTTTATGGGCATAGGCCAAGTACTTAACTATTTTCTTGCCGTGAGCGGCAAGCCTGGCTTTACATACTCCTTATAAATGTATTATGTCTTATTTCTACATACACACAACAACTTACATAAAATCAACTTACAATTAAGGGGTACTTAGATCTAGCCCAAACCACCCATCAAAATTTTCCATTTGAAAGGGAACACAAAATGGAAGCTCCGTTGGTCGAAGGCAAGGTGCACCGGTTCTACATCGTCAAAGTTCGCCGTTACGAAGATCCCGAGCTAGAAGCCGATATTAAAGCAGCTTATGGGGTGATCAAGGCGGTATACGAGGCTCGATCCCAGATTGTCCAAGATTTGGAGTTCCAAAAGATCAAAATCAACATTTTCTAACGATTTTTGTCTTGACAAACGTCTCTCTTTCTATCAAAAAATAATTGATGTACGAGTTTACCTAAGTTTTGCGCTCCCTAAGAATGTGCAGATGGATCATGACAAAGTGAGACGCGATATTTGGTGGCGTCACCACGTCAGTGAAAGAGGGGCGGGCGCCTGGTCATGGGAACATTACATGAGGCGTGATCTACAACATCTTCAACAATGTCTAGAACCAGTGGCGGATCCAGAACCGAACGGATGGGTGGGCGAACTTTAAACAAGTTTAATAAAACAAAATTTACAACGACAAAGTAAACTAGTTAAAAGATCACAATAGTGCATAAAAATTACATTATAAATAGTTTGAAATAAACAAAAGACTATATATGTCTATCAAACTACACGAGACTCCTTGGTGCGAGATAATTGACACCTACGAGTATCTAAACTTTGAAAACGATTCAAAATAGGTTCGTTTTCAATAGTTGCAAACACTTCTCTCTCAATAAATACCACCAAACTATCATTTAACCATTCATCTCCCATTCTGTTTCTCAAATCACTCTTCACATATTTCATGCCTGAAAACACCCTCTCAACAGATGCTGTAGCAACCGGTAGGAGTAAAGCTAATTCAACCAAACGATAGATGAGTGGAAAGATTCTATCTTTTGCAGTTTCCTTCATTTTCTTTGCAAGACTTCCGAGGTCCTCCACATCAGAAAATCTTTCATCCCTTCTTATATCAACCAGAAATGATTCGAATTCTTGTGGCATCAATGAACAATCTATACTTGAGAAATCACTTGGATAAAAATGAGCAAGATGAACGAGCTTCTCCTCATCAAAATTAGAGAATCCATTCTTCGGATCAAGACATGCAAAACCATTAAGTAAATCTGTGCTTGCTTCAGAGAACCGGTGATCAAACTCAGTTAGAATTGAATCAACAACCTAGTATTTAAAGAGTAGTTGTAAAATTAGTAAGCACCCAACTTTAAGTAAGATATATGCAATAAAACTATAATAATTGTTAATTACCTCGGAAAAGACTTCAACCTTGTAATGGTGATAATTGGTGGTGATTTGTCCATCTCTCTTCACACGAACCAACCTTGGAACTGTCTGTTTCATATCAATGACCTCGATATCATTTTCTTGACAAAATGCCTCCACTGCTTGTACTAAGCCTTCCCATCCATTATTTCTATAATTTCGCAACTCGTTCTTCACAGCTCTAATCTGATTAATAGCATTTAACATGTTTTGGTCTCTTTCTTGCAAAGCCATAGATAATGCATTTGTCAGACCCAACAAACGCTTCATCAAAAACATAGGAAAGACAAACTCATAGCTTTGCATTTGGCGAAGCACACCTCTAACTTGGGCCCGAGATTCACGATCAGTGCCATCTACAAACACAGCTTCAAGAACTTCTGCAACTGAAGACCACATCTCTTTGAGACGAACTATAGTAATGAAGTGTGATCCCCATCGTGTATCACCAGGCCTCTTTAAAGAAGTTTCTTGATTTTTTCCAGTCCCAGATGAAATTTTTCCATTTTCAAGCTCTGTTACCTTTCTAGCATGCTCCAATTGTCGAAGATTATCAGCTCTCTTACATGAAGATCCACATACATTCACAATTATTCCAAGATAATTGAAGAAGTCACAAACATATCGATTCACCTTGCATACAGCAACAATTACCAATTGGAGTTGATGTGCAAAACAATGCACATACCAAGCACTAGGATTTTCCTTCAAAATAAGAGTCTTCAAGCCATTAAACTCACCTCTCATATTCGATGCACCATCATGTCCCTGACCTCTTAATCTCGATAAAGATAACCCATGTTTTGCAAATAGAGAATCAATACCCTCCTTCAAACATTTTGATGTTGTCTCCTTTACATGAACCAAACCTAGAAGTCGTTCAACCACTAGCCCATGTTTGTTTACATATCTAATCAGAATTGCCATTTGTTCCTTTAAAGAGCAATCGCGAGACTCATCAACTAGAATAGAAAATAATCTATCACCAAGGTCAGTCAATATTGCAAAAGTGGTCTCAACTGCACAAGAATGAACCATGTCTTTTTGCACTGACGGCGCTATCATTTGGTTATTTCCAGGTGCATTCTTGAAAACAACCTTACCAATCTCATGATTTCGTAGGCTATACCATGTTAACAACTCTAAGAAAATACCCCGATTTAAGGACGTAGCTGATTCATCATGTCCTCTCATAGGCAAACCTTGACACAGAATAAATCGAATGACATCAAGAGTAGCCGTCAGACGAATGCGATAGGCTTCTTCTCTTCTCAAATTACTTCCTTGAACAATATAACTCAGACTCTGTTTTTGATTTTTGAAATTATCCAACTCAATTCTCGCTTTGTTATGTGGACTACCAGCTGAACCAACATGTTCTCTGAATTTTTGCATTGCATTTTTCCAATTATCAAACCCATTCTTCGTAAATACTTCATTCCCCAGGTTGTAAACTTTGGACTTGAAAAGAAAGCACCAAAAACAAAATGCGGCATCTTTTTGAACACTATACTCCAACCAATCGAAATCATCAAACCAAATATCTCTAAAAGCTCTCTTATCTTTCCCATATGTCTTTCTAGGAAAATCATGACCTTTGGGCTGATAAGGACCTTTGGCTACGTATTCTCTTCGTATACGATCTCTAATATTAATATCAAAACTCTCAATAGGCTTACGTAGTCCAGGATCAGCAACAATATCAGTCTCGTCAATCTCAACTTCATCGATTTCAATATCATCTAAATTAGATTCCAATTCAACATTCGTACTTAAAATATTGGGATTCGAACTTTGTGGTTGCTCAGAAACTCTAGGTCTTTTTGAAAAATATATCTCCATTATAATCAACACACAAACCTATGAATTTAAAAAAAATCATAAGTATTATTCTAACTAAATTTAATATAGTAATATCATTATGGCATCCACTAACACATAATACTATATAATTAAAAAATCTAATGAAGTATAATTCATAATCAACAAACAAACAAAACTCCACAGTCCACATATACGTATATCAATAATATTTAACAAATTAAATTAAGTAGTTAACTATCTAATTAACCAAATACATACCGAATTGCACCTGTCAAGTGATCAAATCTGCCCCCGACCCCCGTTGCCGAATGCCGAACGAAATTGTTAACTTGCAGAATTGGTTTGCACAATTGAATGGGGAAAATCATTAAATAGGAGGTTTATTTGGGCCTTTTTTTAAGTAGGTTTGGGCCTTCTATCTTTTATCCTAATGGGCCTATCTGATTTTTATTTTTTTACTAAAAAAAGGCCCAAAACCCATCTTCTTCCTCCTCCAATATGACGATTGACGAATCCATCGACGGCTGCCCGGACTCCGACTGCAATTTCGCATCGCTCCCGGCCACAGTCCCACTACTCCTCTGCTATTCCGCCCTGCTCCGCCCCGCTCCCGCCCCGATCCCGCCCCGATCCGCTCAGCCACGTCGCCCCGCTCTCACTACACCTTACTACTATTCCGGCGCCGATGGGGGGCGGCCGCCCACCCCCGCCATCCCCTGGATCCGCCACTGTCTAGAACAACTTTCCTCGCCAAACAATGTAAGAATCAATCTGATCGAAGAGTTCGAGATATATACACACTTATACTTTGAATGACATGATTAATGAGTTGAGACTGGTAATTAGCTTTTAATTACTCCTTTTTTCATTGCATTCTCCTTCGAATTTTAAATTGTAGGAATGGGAGAATCGTGTTAAGGAACTAAAGCGTAGCTTTGCTCATGAAAAGCCAAGCAAAACCGCAGAGCGCAAGCTATGCAAGGACCTCACTCGTCTCCTACAAACCCGAGATCTTGTTGATCACGAGCAGGCAAAGGAGAAGGAGAAGATCATTCGCTATTGGGGATCCGAGCATGAAATAAGACAACGAATTGAAGTATGTGCTCACATCCATCTCTTAGATTTTTAACCATCGTGGCGATCCAAACAAGCCCTTAATAATTGCGACAAATTACATGTTGTCTCGAGAAATCTTGAACTAACTCTATTTTTTACATTGAACTCGATTACCACTATAGAGAATAAAGAGGGAGCTGAAAGCACATGCAGAGAAAAATAAAGAAGATATACATGATTATAAATCTCTTCAGAGGCAAAAGGAAGCCATTGAAAAGGTGTTGCTAGAGCTCAAAGGAAAGACCTTGGATCTAAACAAGCAAAAAGCCAAGGCTTATAAATGCATTCTTGATTCAAACAAGCTACAAGCCATCAATAAAGGGGTAAGATTACATTTTTCGCGAAATGTCATAATTAATGCTAGTTGATTTTATCCTAAAACTAATTGATAATAGTAAAATTAACTAAAAATTAAATACAGGATTATGATGAATATTTTGCGACATCGAGTGCAGCCAAGAAACTTGCCAAGAAAAAGGAATTGATGGGTCTAGAGGAATTGGTCAATCAAACGGTACCCAGTTTATTAATCTGTATTTGAAGTTGATAGACTATTTTGTTTTGGTTGAATGAAGTTGACTTTCTGTGTTCTAAAGTCTTTAATTTTAAAATGGTCAGAATGAGAGGTTTATTGCTAGATGGAACAATGATAACGGGTTCAGACAAGTATACAAGAAAAGAGTTGCCTCTTTCCTTGACCAAAGAAGGCTGAAATGGGATCGAACACTCCATTTTGACAAGGACACATGAGCCAAATATTTCGGATTTTGATCCACGATTCCCCTGAATTTGTACATTTTTATCAGTTATGTTCTTATATATTAAAATGTTCAAATAAACTCTTGAACTTTATGTTTTTTTATCTTTTAAGAACTCGATGTTGATTTATCTAATCGTGTAATTGTGCGATATTCGTCTCTTCTTAATCTTACGCGAAATTAAATAAAGGGTAACAAACATATAAAAAAGAGGCGAATATTGCATTTTCATTAGTCTTTATTTAATTCCATGTAAGGTTAAAAAGAGACAAGTATTAACCTAAACGCACAATTATGAACGTGAGTTGAATGTGATTAGCCAAAAGTACATGGGCTTGATTGATAAAAATGCACAAATTTAGGGGCCTGTAAATGTATTTTACCATTTTTATAACCTAAAATGGATATAATTCTACTATTAATGCAATCTATTACTCCGTAAGTTGTAAGCTCGTTGTTGTATTAATAAATTTGCAATCTACATACTTATATGCAGCATAAGCTCCTTGTTACGTTATACAAAGGAACTATCTCTATCCACACTCTTTTGCCCTACACTACTTAATATACGTACATAATATATGTTAGTGATATATAAAATATGACATTATTAATCAATAAATAAATAGTATAATACAGAATGGAGAATTATATAATAAAATTCTAGAACCTATATCAAATCAAAGTATGACTAATACATAAATAAATTGTCGTTTCTATATCAAATTTGTTAAAAGTTTTTAGATTAAGATAAGATGGGGCTACAATACATATATATTAATATTCTAGATTTTTTCGACTTGGTGTTTGTTTTGAAAAACATATTTTGTAGAATTTATATTTTCTTATATACTCACATATTAAAAACGAGTTCTTAATACACTAATTAACTTAATAGTTTTTTCTAGTTAATTACATTACATGAGAAAAATCTCCTTAATAACATAATATAAAGTCACTGGTAATCTATACTATATATTAAAGTCGAGACCTTTTTAGTCCCTACATTAATTTTGGTCCCACCTCATATTAAATTAATTATAAATCATTGTATATCCTTATTAATTTTACAATTAAAAAGTTTTCATATGTCTTTATCTAATTAATTACCATATATTAATATGGTAATTAATATCTATATTTATAATCTATCCAAATAATATATATATATATATATATGTGTACAAGCTATACTAACTAAGAAAGTATTTAAATTTACCCTAAAAAACTATATGGAATATATAACTATACTCGTATTTATCTATATGGAATATGTGATTTAATATTTTAGATTGGTTTATAAGACAAATCAAGTATATATTGATATTAGGAGAAATTTATAAATCAAGAAAAAAAAATACGACCAAAATTAATAGGGCACAAACAAATTAATTTGAATTAAATGTAATTTTACTATCACAATGTAGTAAGTATAGTAAAATATGCATAAATCTAATAATATAATGTATTCAAATAATTTCAATATTTGAGACATAATCGTACATGATACGATGGGTTAAGCTAGTTTATGTACGAGAAGACCCGCAAATCACTTTGAGATAAATGAATACTAGTACAAATCCCGTATCATGGATGGGTAATATAAATATAATCATGAATTAACTTATTCGAGATCCAATTTTGACACAATCCGCTTTTAATTCGAGAATTTATAATCCAAACATGATAGACTCGAGTCCGAACCTATTGACCTATATATGTATATTTATTAATACAATGTTAATTTTAAAACAATTCTATTCAATTTTGCATATTTATATTATTATTTAATATACTATTAACATATGATGATACTCAAGATTTAATAATGACAAAATGAATACAATATACTAATTAATAAGAAAAAATGCTTAAGATATCAAATAAAATCACTTGATTTTTTTGTTCGTACAATATTTAAGAAATACATATATTTTCTCTATGTTAAGTTCTAATTGTAGACTCGGAATTTTTTTTAATAAAAATTTATCCTTTTACATATTTTGGGCACAATTTTTACAATTTGACCCTTATATTTGATGATAGTAGTAATTAAATTTTTTTCATTTTCATTACCAACTTTAAAAGTAAGCATTTTAATAAGAATATTTTTGTTACAATTTAAAGTTTTCTTAATATATATCGGAATCTAAAAGGATAACGGGAAGTAAACACAAAATGTTTTCAATATACTGTAGAGTAATTTTACTATAGCAAAGTTCGAATAATTGGTTGATTTTTATACTCGATCACACGTTCGTTCTATATGGGTAACAAATTCGTGACAAATCAAATGATAGAATTGAATGCATGGACTAAAACGACTAATTAAAAGTAAGATTTTTTTTGGGTCGATTAAAGTAAAACATTAGTGTGCACAAAATCCTTGTATCCTTATTAGGTAAACTAGTTATACCCGTCGTGCCATGCACGACTCGTGTTTTGTAATTTTTGAATATTATATAAATAGAATATTTGTATGAAAATGTATAATAAAAAAGTTGACATATCGAATATTAGAAGTCTCAAATGGTTCTATAATCCATTAGGACACGTGCTTATACTTTATAGTCAATAACTTATATTACTTTGCAAATTATATTTACTTATATTTTAGTATGCAAATCGTCAATTTGATATAACCAAATTAAACATGCATATAGTTGCTTTAATCATAATATTTAATGAAGAACTTTTTGTCTCTATATGCGTGAATATACTAAAAAAATCTTATTAAAACATCATATATTTTAAAAATCATGATATTTTGAATCTAACAAAAAATTTTATAAAAAATATCAGGAAATTAATAGAAACTGTTAAAAACAATTTCTTAAAAATATAAGGTCGGGTGAGAATAAAAGATAAAATAGATGCTATAAGGTGGGGTATAGAAAATTAAAGATAAAATTATTTAAGGAATATGAAATTAAAGATAGATGGTATGACTTTAAAGATAAAATTGAGAATTAGATAATTAGGGAAAATAAAATATATAGAGTTGTTATTATCTATTTGAGTTGGAAAAAAATAAATTAAAATCAAGCGGGCCAGAATCAACGTGGTGGCTCGAAATTGTGCCATGCACGACTTGTTTTTTTAAATTTATTTTTGGATAAATAGAATATTAGTGTGAAATGTACAATAAAATGTGTAACATAATTTAGTTTCATCGAATATTAGAAGTTTTTAATTGTTGAATGATTGATTGAAGATATTTTGTTATGCAACCACTTACTTATATTTTATAGTCAATAAAATATAATATTATGCAATTCATATTTACTTATATTTTAATATATAGAGCACAAACTTGATATATCCAAATTAAACACGTAACAAAAATCCTAGCACAATCTATGCCGCTATGCGTTCTGTTCTTGTTTTTTATTATTATACGACTACATTTCAATAGATTAGGTTGATTTGTGTATTATGTTTAGGTATATGCTAGTTCTACGACCGATCCAAGCTGCTTTGATTAACCATCCATCACTTAATCTTATATTCTATAAAAGATAAAATTGTTTAAGGCAAATAAAATTAAAGATAGATACAGAGTATTAAGGTTTTAAAGATAAAATTGAGGATTAGATAATTAAGAGAAATAAAAGATATAGAGTTGTTATCATCTATTTGAATTGTAAAAAATATGATAAATAGATAGATATTATTCTGATATATCAATATATGGTAAATAGATAGATACGTATGATAATTTTTTATTTGTAAAATTAATAAGAATAGATAATTGATTTATAATGAATTTAACATGTGGTGGGACCAGAATTAACCTAGAGGCTCGAAATTCTCCTGCTTTAATATATAGTATAGATAGGCACACTTGATTAATAATAGACTAATACAAATCCCGTACCATGTACGAGTAACGTAAATATAAACACGAATAAACCAATTCGAGATCGAATTTTGACACGAATCCTTTTTAACTTGAGAATTTACAATCAAAACCCGATAGACCCGGATCTGAACCTATTGAAATATATATATATGTATTTTTATTTTATTTTTTTTTGGTCGGAAAAATTTAGGGTGAGGGGATGGTGCCCCAGTCCAAGGTCAGGGAAGACTCAAGGGCTCAGAGAGCTCTTACAAGGGGATTTACATATGTCTCACCTCAAGGAGACTAGGGGGATCGAAGACAAAAATGGGTAAGTAATCCATGGGAGACAAAAATTGAAGCAAATAGGCTACAAGGAAAAAAAAAATGAGCCCCATAGGCTTTTTTCCAATTTTGCCCCTATCTTTTTTTAAAATTTACAAGATGACGTCACCAATGGCATATGATGACGTCAGCACCCCTGACCAGTCGTTGACCGGCGTTGACCAGTCGTTGACCGCCTTGTCATTAGTGATGGCAAGTAACTTGTCATCAGATGACAAGTTACTTGTCATCAGTCCACGCACAGAAAACTTGTCATTTCGTTCACGTACTCAACTTGTCATCTGATGACAAGTCGAGGTAAAACCCATCATTCACACAAAAAACTTGTCATCAGTGATGACCAGTTACGAAATTGACCTATGTGGGATTTGAACCCACATTATTGTGCATCAAGCACATTGCTCTACCATTTGAGCTAATAGGCCATAATTATAAGTAATATATATACAAATCTAACATACCCAAACCATAAAATCATCCAAAAAACATTAAAACAGACCTGTCATCACCCCCAGATCCGTAAAACAACTTGTCATCACCAAAACACATTAAAAAAGGACTTCTCATTGCCGAAACCCATAAAAACGAACTTGTCATCATCCTAAATCATAAAATCGTCCCAAAAACACTAAAATGAACTTGTCATCCAAAAAACCCACAAACTCAAAACCCCTATACCCACAACAAAACTTGTCATCATTTAAATCCGAAACACAAAGTTGTCATCCAAAAAATCCAAAAACATATCCAAACCCATAAAATCATCCAAAAAACCTTAAAACAAACCTGTCATCACCCCCAGAACCGTAAAACAACTTGTCATCACCAAAACACATTAAAAACGGACTTGTCATCGCCAAAACCCATAAAAATGAACTTGTCATCACCCAGAACCATATAAAACAACTTGTCATCACCCAGCACCTTAAAACGCACTTGTCATCAGTCAGATCCGTAGAACAAATTTAAATTGCTCAAAACTCATAAAAAATCACTTGTCATCACCCCAAAATATAAAATCGTTTCAAAAACTCTAAAATCAACTTGTCATCCAAAAAACCCACAAAAAAAACCTGTCATCACTTAAATCCAAAAAACAAACTTGTCATCCAAAAAATTCAAAACCCTCAAAAATCCAAAAACCCAAAAATCCCAAAAATCCAACCGGTTGGATCTCGCTCGTACGAGCCTAGATCCGGCTAGATCCGGCTCGTACGAGCCCAGATCCGGCTAGATCCGGCTCGTACGAGCCCGGATCTGGGAGAGAGGGTAGAGAGGGAGAGAATGGAGAGAGAGAGAGAGAGAGATGGCGGGACGAACCTGAGGGTGGGCGACGGCGGCGACGGAGGACGGGCGGCGACGCAAAGGGAGGGCGGCGACGGAGAGGGAGGGCGGGCAACGGAGAGGGAGGGCGGCGACGGAGAGGGAGGGCGGGCGGGCGACGGCGGGCGGGCGGGCGACGGAGATGAGAGGGAGGAAGGAGAGGGAGGGAGTGTAGGAGAGGGAGAGAGTGAGGGGAAGGAGAGAGGAAGGAGAGGAAAAAAATGAGGAGGAGAGAGAAAAAGAGAGAGTTGGGGGGTTTTATATTTGGAGAAAAGCCTAGTTACTTCATTTTTTTTTAACCCAGCCTAACCTCCACAAAATCACCCCCAATTCACCCTCTCCACCCCAATCCCTCGGGATCGAACCTGCGACCAGTCAGACCATATATGTATTTTTATTAATGCAACGTTAATATATTTTAAAATAATTCTATTCAATTTTTCATATTTATATTATTATTGAATATACTATGGATACATGAGAAAGTTTTTTCATATCAAGTAATAAGGATTATTCTAAAATTTTAATGTAAAAAAATCATTATTTTATTCAAGTTTGATGACGTGGCGCAAATTTTAACAAAAACTTGGGTTCCGCTTTACAGTATATTGTATTATAGTAGATATGAATCGTTGTTAATTCTCGATTGGCCATATATGACATGGGGGTTTCACACTTCGGTTCGTGCACATATGCGCGGTAGGCCCAGTACATAAGCCCATGGGGTTCCACCTAAACCCAATTGGCAATAGGGAGAGTAACATGTGTACTTATATGGTGGATGGTTTAGGTTCAATTTCCCGATGTGGTATAAGTTTTTTTCTCAACACGCCCCCTCAAGTGCAACTACATAGTATCGGAATATGCCAATTGCACTTAACGTCTCGTGCCTTAAGGCCGGCCAGCCCAATAGACCATGAAGTCAGGACCCGGACTGACCAAACAGGCTTGGATACCATGTTAAATCTCGGTGGGCCATATGTGACGTGGGGGGTTCACACGTCGGTTGGTGTGCATATGCGTGGTAGGCCCAACACATAAGTTCATGGGGTTCCACCCTAAAACCAATTGCTAATAGAGGGAGTAGCCCGTGTACTTATATGGTGGACGGTTTAGGTTCAATTATCGGATGTGGATAGGTTTTGGTCTCAACAATCATCGTCACCCAAATCTCTTGAGTCTTGACTAGTGACTACACACACTCGGACAATACAGTGAATACACCAAATTGTAAAAGTAATAGCACAAGACAACAAAACATGTCCAAGAGACTGAAATAAAAGTAAAAACACAGGGAAGAGTAAAAATGAAAAAGGTCCAAAAATCTGATTATTAAAATAGAGGATTTGTGCAACAAGTTTAACCAATAATCCCGACCACCATTAATCGAATCATGCATGGCCGGGACGAATGTATTCGATTAGATCTTAGTTACTTAATTGCTTACTATTCCAAGGATAGCAGTCGGTGAGATCACCGTAGCAAGGGCCATCCACCACGATGAACCAATTGCAAACGCGGGAGTCGCCGCATCTCTGCCAATCTCGTTCGTCGAGGTAGATATCGAACCAATGGAGAACGCTTTGAAAGGTGAAACCACAGTAGTAGTCTGCCCGGGTCGAACCCAAACACGTACTGTGCGCCAGCCGGCACGACGTGGAGCCCGAAATCGGTGCCCCTGTCCTTGCAGTGGACTAGCATCTCCTCTTTCGTTTCGAGGCTAGCTGTTTGTGATGTTAACGTCAACCGTCCATGCCCATGAGCTCGTCGCCAGCAGAAGCCCGACTGCGGCTGCTAGGATCAGCAAGTTGGGAATGAGGAGCTTTTGAGGTGGCGCCATTTTGAAACTCGTAACTTGTAGGATGGTATGGTCATATGTTACAAACCTTATGTACGTTTAGGCTCTTTATATGGTGGTGGTGGTATACATGATTTTAATTATTCAAGTGCATCATGCATGCATGCATGATTTGTTGGATAAGGTATCATTGATTGCCCCCTTTTTGGGTAACTTTAGCTGTATGTATATATGTTCACTTACTTTCCCACAAAAATTACAATGTGCAATGTCCAGATACATAATTGTAAAGATTATAAATGTATTCTTATCATGACTAGTGTATGTATGTTCACTTACTTTCCCACAAAAATTACAATGTGCAATGTCCAGATACATAGTTATAAAGATTATAAATGTATTCTTATCATGACTAGATGTTCACTTACTTTCCCACAAAAATTACAATGTGCAATGTCCAGATACATAATTATAAAGATTTTAAATGTATTCTTATCATGACTAGTGTCATACTGCCATGCCATCCACGTACCTACCAAATTGTTTTAAGGAAGAGATTCTATAAAATAGCTTATATTTTAGAGTTTATTGCATATCATCGTACTATATACTACAGCGAGAGTTAAAAATAATATTTAGCACGACATGTGTCAACTTCTCATTAGACCGAATCAACCATCTTTATTAAACTAATTTAATTTGTTTAGTTGATTTAAATTTCATTGTACGTACGCCCCACATTGGAACTTTTCTTATATATTAATTTCCATAACTTTAAGTTTCATACATAACTTTTTTCAAAAAATTCTGATCTACTAATTTCAATCAATCTTAATTTTTTTTTTATAAAATTGGGGCCCTTTAACACGATAATTAAAATAATAATATGAAAAAACATATGGCAACTCCAATTAAAATTCATAATTAAAACTACAATCCATAAACATTAAAATAAATCCTACAAACCTTAGGACCATTCAATTCTTATACAAAAAGTATAATTCTACACATCTTTATTCGATTTAAAGAATATATTATAGTAGAAATATTGTATTACTAAAATAAATCCCATAAGAAACAAATTAAATAAAATAATACAAGATTTGATGACGTGACGCAAATTTTAACAAAGACTTGGGCTCCGCTTTACAGTATATTGTATTACAGTATATATGAATCATTGTTAAATCTCGGTGGGCCATATATGACATGGGGGTTTCACACTTCGGTTCGTGCACATATGCGCGGTAGGCTCAGTACATAAGCCCATGGGGTTCCACCTAAACCCAATTGGGAATAGGGAGAGTAACATGTGTACTTATATGGTGAATTTGCATGGGTACCCTTAAAAAAGTTCGTAATATGAAAAACGCCCCAATTTAGGTTAAATGGCAAAAGGGCGTTTTTTTGGGCATATCTACAATTAAAAGTTTTAATAGTTTTCATCAAAAAAAACTTTTAATATTTTGTATTTTTTCTAATTTAAAAAAGAAGTATATTAATTTCAATAAAAATAATAATCTCAAATTTGATCCCGAAAGTATCCGTCATCGGTGTTGGAGGACTCCCAGACTCCCAGTACGTGGCCACCGCCGACGAACCGATACGAATCCGACACTTCGATCTTCTTCCTCCTCCTCCCCCTCTATCTCTCTCTACCATTTTGTCCGCTGGATATTGAGTAGAAGATAGAGATAAGAAGCCCCTCTTCCCATGAAAGCTATGCTTGTCTGCAACACCCACGATAGCAAACTATTCAATCACACCCTGCCATGGAATTCGTTGACGAAGAAGACCACGAGGAAGAAGAAGAAGAAAACGCCATCCCCATCACCACCTTCGACCCGCTCAAAATGCCACCGACCCACTCCTCCTCCTCCACCCCTCCCCCTCCCCGCTCTCCCTCTCCATCCCCCTGCCAAGAAGCCCTCCACTCCCTCCCGCTACCGCGAGTGCCAGAACAACCACGCCGTCGATGGCTGCGGCGAGTTCATGCCCGGCCGCGGGCGCCTTGGGCTCCATCGACGCCCTCCGCTGCGCCGCCTGCGGCTGCCACCGCAAGGAGCCCCACCCCGAGCCCGCCGAGCCCCAGACACAGCCCCTGGTAATCCCAATCGCGTTCTACCCACAGAGCCAGGGCCAGCATCCCGTGGGGCCGGGGGGTTCCAATTCCAGGCCTACGGCCGGCAGAGGCCGCCGATGTCGATGTCGCGCTCTGCCTTCCCTGTCCCCTCCGCTGGCTCCGGAGCGGGAGCGGGAGATGATGATGATCTCGAACCCATGACGGCCATGGCCCTGGGCTCCAGCGGCAAGAAGCGGTACTCCAAGTTCAAAGATATTTGCAGATGAAGTCGATAGTGGCGGCGGCGTTGCTCCGGCACTGGATTACGGGGACGCCGGGAAGATGGTGGATAGGTTACGATTCTGAAGCATGGGGGATTTGGACCTTTTATTGTTTTGGATTTTCTCATTAATTCTAGATGGAAAAATAAATAAAACTATTAATTCCAACAGAAATAAAAAAATGTAATTTAATGTTTGGGGTATCTCTGCTAATTTTTTAAAAATTGGATATTTTTACTATTATGAACTTTTTTAGGGGCATTGATTGCTAAAAACACTACTTATATGGTGGGTGGTTTAGGTTCAATTTCCTGACGTGGTATAAGTTTTTGTCTCAACACACCCCCTAAAGTGCAACTACATGGCATCGGAATATGCCAATTGCACTTGACGTCTCGTGCCTTAAGGCCGGCCAGCCCAATAGACCAGGAAGTCAGGACCCGGACTGACCAAACAGGCTTTGATACCATGTTAAATCTCGGTGGGCCATATGTGACGTGGGGGGTTCACACATCGGTTCGTGTGCATATGCGTAGTAGGCCCAACACATAAGTTCATGGGGTTAATTTCACCCTAAAACCAATTGACAATAGAGGGAGTATCCCGTGTACTTATATGATGGATGGTTTAGGTTCAAATATCCGATGTGGATAGGTTTTGGTCTCAACAATCATCGTCACCCAAATCTCTTGAGTCTTGACTAGTGACTACACACTCGGACAATACAGTGAATACACCAAATTGTAAAAGTAATAGCACAAAACAACAACAAAATGTCCAAAAGACTGAAATAAAAGTAAAAACACAAAGAAGAGTAAAAATGAAAAACGTCCAAAAAACTGATTATTAAAATAGAGGATTTGTGAAACAACTTTGACCAATAATCCTGACCACCATTAATCGAATTCATCTATCCCGACCATAGTATGAGATTCATGCATGACCGGGACGAATGTATTCGATTAGATCTTAATCAGTTAATTGTTTACGATTCCAATAATAGCAGTCGGTGGTGAGATCGTCGTAGCAAGGGCCATCCTCCTCGATGAACCAATTGCAAACGCGGGAGTGGCCACATCTCTTCCAGTCTCGTTTGTTGAGGTAGATATCGAACCAATGGAGAACGCCTTGAAAGGTGAAACTACAGTAGTAGTCTGACGATAGCGTCGGGTTGAACCCAAACACGTACTGTGCGCCAGGCGGCACGATGAGGAACCCGAAATCGGTGTTCTTGTCCTTGCAACGTACCAGCATCTCCTCTTTAGTTTCGAGGCTGTTTGTGATGTTAACGTGAATCATCCAAGCCCACGAGCTCGTCGCCTGCAGAAGCCCGACTACAGCTGCTAGGATCAGCAAGTTGGGAATTAGGAGCTTTTGAGATGGCGCCATTTTGAAACTCGTAACTTGTAGGATGGTATGGTCATATGTACGTTTAGGCTCTTTATATGTTGGTGGTGTAATTATTCAAGTGCATCATGCATGCATTGATTGGTTGGATAACGTATCATTAATTGCTCTTTATATGTTCACTTACTTTCCAACAAAAATTAATTAGAAAGTGCATTGTCCAGATACATAATTAAAAAGATTATAAATGCATTCTTATCATGACTAGCTAGTGTCATACTGCTATGCCATCCACCTACCAAATTGTTTTTAAGGGAGAGTTGTTTTAAGTATCCCAAATTTTGTGGTAATGACATTTTCTATCCCGGTCTTTAGAAATTTTATAAAATAGCTTATATTTTAGAGTTTATTGCGTATCATCATACTGTATACTGAAGTAAGAGTTAAAAATAATATTTAGCACGATATGTGTCAACTTTTCATTAGATCGAATCAACCATCTATATTAAAATAATTTAATTTGTTTAGTTGATTGAAATTTCATTGTACTCGTACATTGGAACTTTTCTTATATACTAATTTCCGTAAATTTAAGCTTTATACATAATTTTTCTCAAAAAAATCTTATCTACTAATTTCAATCAATCTTAATTTTTTTTTTATAAAATAGTGCCCTTTAACACGATAAATAAAATAATAATATGAAAAAACATATGTCAACTCTAATTAAATTCATAATTAAAACTACAATCCATAAACATTATGTTGAATAATTTATTTAAATTTTAAACTAAGTTTTTAGTTAAATCAAATTCGTGCCTTCAAGGAACATGACTAATACTAGCTCTATACTTAAAATATGTACATTTTAGATAGAAATGCAAATCAACCCCTCATTTTTTCCATTTAGTCCTCAAAAGATGAAAACATTCACCATCTATTTGCACACTTTTTCCAGAATAAATATGTAAACTTTGACAAGACTTAATTGATTGATCGGTTTCTCTATTGTGTATCCTAAGGGCACACTATAAGTAACAAGGAAACTAAACCTTAAAGAAAAAATAGTGAACCTGTCACAAAAAAGATTAAAGGGAAATTCCGCCTGGTAACCACGAGGTTTTGCAAATTCCGCGTGGTACCCAAAGGTTTTAGGTATTCCGCGTGGTAACCACGAGGTTTTGCAGATTCCGCGCGGTAACCTTGGTCTATTACAAAAAGTTAAAGTTATATAAAAACCTACCCATCCTTTCTACTTAATTACACAAACCACCCTATCTTTAGTTTTTTTTTTAACTATCTAATCTATTTTATAAAACACCTAACTTTATAATTTTAGTATTATGTATATCTTTTTTTATTTAATCTTTTTCCATGACATTATATATTATTATTTTGCAAAATCTTATAGTTTTTAATTATTTAAAAAAGAACCACTTTTTTCAAATTTGTATTAAAAAATTAAAATAGATTTGATAGGTTTGTTGAAAAAATAAAAAACAATTTATTATACCTAATTTGAAGTATCATTTAAATAGTTTTTTTCAACAAAACTATCAAATCTATTTTCTTAAAATACTTAGTGAGAAGTATTACTTAATACATATTTTATTTTCAAATATTAATTTATTATAAATACAAAAAATTGCATAAAGTTGTACATGTTGTAAAAAAAACCTATAATGTTTAAACATTTTTAATGTCATGATATATATACATTATGTTAAGAAAAAACAATCTTATATTATTTTAAAAACACATTACTTGAACTAATGCACCAACTTTTAAAGAACACCCTCTTAAAGGATCAACTATTGATAAAGTTCAAGTTTATATTTTGTTAATAAGAAATGGTAATTTTTTTAAAAATTAGGTATGCTTTTGTTAATTTGAAAAAAAGAACTATTTGTTTTATACAAATTTGAAAAATGTGGTTCTTTTTATAATAATAAAAAAATATATGATTTTGTAAAATAACAATATATAGTATCATGGAAAAAAAGTAAATAAAAAAAATATAATACAAAAATTATGATTTTAGGTGTTTTATAAATGTAGATTAGATAATTTTTTAAAAAACTTAAAAAGGGATATTGTGTAATTAAGTAGAAAGGATGGGTAAGTTTTTATATAATTTTAACTTTTTTATAATTGACCAAGGTTACCACGCGGAATCTGCAAAACCTCATGGTCACCACATGGAATATCAAATACCTTTGGGTACCACGCGGAATTTGCAAAACCTCGTGGTTACCGGGCGGAATTTCCCAAGATTAAAATATCCCAAATTTTAAGATTTACCAAATCTTTCTAATATTGGTATCTTATAGTGTGTCCTTAGGGCAGACAATAAAAAAATCATTGATAATAATATATTATTGTAATAGATAACTATTCTCTTAATATAAACTTAGGCAAATGCATAAATGAAACCTTGTACGAGTAATGTAAATATAAAACCGAATTAACCGATTCGAGATCGAATTTTGATACGAATCCCCTTTTAACTCGATAATTTATAATTCAAATCTGATAGACCGAAGTCCGAACCTATTGACCTATATATGCACTTTTATTAGTGCAATGTTAATTTTAAAATTATTCTATTCAAATTTTCATATTTATCTTATTAATCAATATACTATTGACATATGCAAAGGTTTTTCGCTATTTTTCAAGATATAATAATGACAAAATCATACACTAACTAATAAGGAAAAATTCTTAAGGTATAAAATAAAATCACTTGAATTTTTTTATTTGTACAAGGATATAACTTTAAAAAATCATGTTAGAAAAAACAAATCTTAAGATTATCAAAAATTGAGTAAAGTATTAAGTAAATATAAGGAAATTGGATAAAATATCAAGAAGATATATGATTTATTTTTAGAAAATCAATGTAAAAATAAAATCATTATTTTATTTAGTATATTCATGGTGTGATGCAAATTTTAACAAATACTTGACTTCTGTTTTATAACATAGTATAGTAGATTAAAATATCATAGAAAATTGCAATCCGTCAGAATATAGTCAAGTGTTATGCCAGAAAATTCATTAGCTCACGATGTGCATTAAAAATTGATCTCATAAAGGCATTTGACACGGTCAATTGAAGTTTTTTGTTCAAGATGTTGGAAGAACTAAATTTCCACCCCATCATGATCAAATGCATAAAAGAGTGTGTGTCTTCAAGTCAGTTTACTATGAAAGTGGGGTGTGAGTATTATGGCCATTTCAAAGCTGAAAAGAGCCTGAAGTAAGGTGACCCCCTCACCCCTTATCTCTTTGTGGTGATCATGGAATACCTCACTAGAGCTTTGAAGATGAAAGTTACGTCTAACTGATTCAAATTTCACCATGGATATGATGCAAACGAGCAAGCCTTACAAATCTTTGCTTTGCTGGTGATCTTTTTATTTTCTCACATGGAAGCTATGAGATATTCAAGCAGTGAAAAGGGTTCTCAACGTGTTTACTAGATGTGCTGGTTGGGCTTGAGATGAACCAAGATAAGTCAAAGATATTTTGTGCGGGGATGGAAATTGCAGTTCAGGATGATGTTTGTAATATCTTGAACATGGAGAAAGGTGAGCTGCTTGTTAAGTACATGGGAGTGCCTTTGTGTAGTACTAAAGCGCAGTGTAAAGAGTTCAATGAGCTAGTGTGTAATATCAGAGGTAGAGTTAACTCGTGGGCTGCTAGACATCTCTCTTTCGTTTGAAGATTGGAGATTGTTAGAGCCACTTTCTATGGGACTATCCAGTATTGGTGGCAAATTTGCATTCTTCCTAATTCCATTGTGAAAAAGATCACAACGGTGCTCAAAAATTTCCTACGGAGCAGTAAAAGCAAGGGGTGCAAGGGTCCTATCTCGTGGGATAAAGTCTGCAGGCCCAAGTTTGAGGGAGGGTTGGGGCTTAAGGATATGAAGACATTGACATAGAACAAGACTTGTCTGACTGAGTCGCTTCATGATGCCGCGAGCGAATCAGACTCGATTTGGCATAAATGGATTGAGGAAACCCACACAAGAGGCCAGAGCATTTGGACTGTTCGGTGCAAGAGCACGTCGAGTGCCATCTGGAGAGTCGTGTTGCAACTCAGAGACAATTTCCTAGACTCCATCAACAACGAAGATGTTTCTATGTTGCTTTGTTCTAGAATCGGCAAGTTGGACAGTAGAGCAACCTACGATAGTCTTAGGGACAAGGACGATCAGGTGGCATGGGACAATATGATTTGGAACAAACGAAACACACTCAGAGTTTCATTCATTACATGGAAAATCATAAAAGGTGGTGTGCATACAAGAGATAAAATGAAAGAATGGGGTCTTATTCACGAGGATGGTTCCGTCCTTTGCAAGTCCGATCAAGTTGAAAGTCATAATCATCTATGGTTTGAATGTAGGTACTCTAGAAAGGTGTTGCATGATATCCTCCAATGGGCTCACATAGGCAGAAGGAGGAGGATTGTTAAAGAATGGGTCAATCAATCGGTTGTCTGGAGCGGCAAGAAGCTGTCGTACGGTGACGGACGCAGATAATAATTTAAGGGGGCTCAAATTTTTTATTAAGATTTTTTAAATCCAAATATATTATTGAACATAATAAGAAAAGAAAAAAAGGGTCTTATACAAAAGCTCTATGTACAAAACATTATTAATATAAATAAAAGAGTACTACAATAAATTTACTAACATTCAAATTAAGAGCAAAGAAAATAATACACTTAATCAAAATATTCATCCCACAATGTCAATTTTATGTTCTTTAAAAGAATCCGAACTCAATACACAATATTAAAATATTAATCCTAATGAGCCAATTAATCAAAATAATTAATCAATACACAAATAGAATAATTAATAAGAGTTTTATTGGAAGTTAAAGTGGGGTTCCTTTTTTCGGAATTCGCACTAAAGTGGGGTCTTCCGTATTTGCAATTGGAGGTTTAAAGTACTGCAGCTTCTTTTCCTTTTTTAAAAATCAGATTTTAATTTTTTTTAGCAAAACGACGTCGTTTTGGTATGCCAAACACGACGTCGTTTTGAGTCCTTTTTTTTCCACTTAAAATTAGGGTCAAATTGGGCGTCTTCTTCCCAGAGCTTCACGTATCACAACAATGGCGCCGATGGTAAACCCGGTGCAATCTCGGCCACCTCTCTGCTCTATACTGATTGCTCGTCGGATTGAGGGGGGGCAACGGCCCACTCATGCCCCCCTGTGTCCGTCTATGCTGTCGTCCAACCTTTGGAACCACTGTCACCGCGTGGTAATGTACAACATATGGAAAGTGAGAAATCTAATGGTTTTTAACCAACAAGGCACAAGTGTTGGTGTATGCGTTGGAATATGTAAGAGATTCATTTAAGGCAAGATGGAAGGAAAAAACGAGAGAAATATGCCGGTTTGTAGAGAAACTAGAGATTAGAGATTGAACAAGTTGTAAATAGCTAGCCTTGCTAGCAAGTTTTGCAACCTCTTTCGGTTAATATAATTTACCCTTTTATTCAAAAAAAATATACACCTTCCGTCCTTAAAAGTTTGTTCGTATTTTCTTTTCGGTTCTCCTAGTAAATTTGTCCATTTTCAAAAATTATCATTTATATCATATTTTTCTTACCATATTATCCCTATGACCTAATTCAATCTCATATATTACACCTACTAGTTTAACCTGTCGTGCCCTGCACGACTATTTCATTTACAAATATTAAAAAAGGATTATATATTTTATAATTAAATATTTATATGGAAAATATTATATAAGTTTTATTATATGGACATGTTTTTATCTTTTAAAAAGAGTGATGTTGTTTTTAAAGTTCATAAAATCCAAAATATATATATATAAGACATAATTTTTTCAGTCATTTATATATTTTTATTAAACCTGATTATAATAAATTAAATTGATATTTTACATGCAATTTTTATCATATATTAATAACGACTATAATAAATGTAAATATAGTTAAAAAAAATGATCACCTGATAAATCGATAAAGTTTATATAAATTTAATAGAAATGTCGAAAACCACAAATTTACTTGTATTAAATAAATAAGTTGAATCCAATATTCATAGATTTTTCTTAATATGTTTCTAAAAGATTTTTCCCTGTAATGCTTTAAGAATTAATAATTGAAAAAAGCTTTTTGTTATAAGTAGATAAGAAGAAATTCAATAGGAAAACCCTATATAATGCGAATAATAAAAATTAGTTTTTTTATATATGAGGTTGGGCCGTATGGTCAAAGTTAATGTGGTAGTTCAAAACGACCACTTGTATGTTTGTATTATAGTACATTTATTGGTTGACCAATTCAAATTGATCATCAAGTTAAAAAACAGTATCCTTTCCTTCCATATGGAATTGAAATAAATTTTTTATTATCTTAATGTTTTTATTTACCAATTTATTTCCATGTGTTAATTGGTGGTAGAAAAACCAAAACAAATTTTGGGCATAGATATGACCGGCCATCATCCAACCTAACAACTATTTTTCACTTTTATTATTTTTTTTATTGTGAAGACCAAAAAATGGCCAATCATTGTGCATACTCTTAGGAAAATAAGGGTCGTTTGTATAATTTGAGAAAAATTGTGGGATAATTTTGTAAATAAGTAAAAATTATGAAAAAGATGTACGTTATCAAGATATAAAAATTTAAATAAGTAAATCAAATATAATTATTTCATAGTAATTATATTTTGAAAATTCAAGATGTATATTAGATTCATGTTTTTCAATTAAGTGATAAATTAAAAAAGATAGAATATCTTACCAAAATTCAAAAACTTGAATATATATTTTACATAAATAGATAATATAATTTTATCAAATTAATTGAAATACCACAATTAAAAACGTTTTTTTTTTATCAAAAATACGGTGGGTCCAAGTGATATGTTAAAAAGATAGAATATCTTGCCAAAATTTAAAATTTTGATCATATCTTGTACATAAATATATAATAAGAAATATAATAGATTAATTGAAATAACATAAATAAAAGCTCTTTTTATCAAATATGCAGTGGGGCAAGAATCAACGTGGTGGCTCGAAAACGGTCGGCTTATGGTAGTTAAATAGGCGGAATTATGGTAGTTAATTTAAAGACTTAAAAAAACAATTGTTTTCAACAATTATTTGATATATTATGCGTAGATATTGCAAATGTTTTATCCTCATAAATTATTTGATGCGTATATGATTTATGGCCAATTAGGCAATTAAGGTTAATTAAAAGTGTAGATATGATTTGCAAAGTGTAGATAAGAAAACGTGATATGATAACGTGATATGATTTAATGGTAGTTAATTTTTGTTTTATCCTCAAGTAATTTTTAATAGGTGGCCACAAAGATACGATTTATGGTAGTTATTTAAAAAAGATTTTAAAAATTATTTTGGTTAAATATGTGGTGGGGCCAGAATCAACGTGGTGGCTCGAAAACGGTCGGCTTTTATAATATATATATATATTGATGATTGATTATCCAACTTTTCCATAAACTTTATCACTTTTTAATACAAAATTAAACAATTATCCTCCTCCAATCTTATATATTACCTCTCATTATCACTTTTTATCACAAAATTAAACAATTATATCATCAACTTTATCGCTTTTTAACTTTTTACTTCTATAAAATTATAAAATTATCCCTATTCAATCTCATATATTAACTAAATTATCCAACTTTTAATTTTTGTACTGTGTATTAAATACAGTACAAACCGGCTTTTATGGACAAACTTTGTGGGACGGAGGGGTATATCACCGTGAAATCATGCCTTTTTCTTCAAGAGAGTCGTGTCATCGTTAAACTTCATCCCCTCGAACTTGTCAAACAATTCACTGCCCAAAAAGAAAAGTCAGGAAAAAAAAAACAATTAAAAGGAGAACAGCGAAGAGAGAGAACTACGACCCGAGAAGAAGAAGAAGAAGAAGAAGGGCTCAAGAATATCTGCTACAAGCGAGAAGGAGAAATGGCGGAACAACTCACCGACGACCAAATCTCAGAGTTCAAGGAAGCTTTCAGCTTATTCGACAAGGATGGGGACGGTATCAGATCTCTCCCTATTCTCATCTCGTTTTCCGTTTCTATTCTTTTCAGATGTTGTTGTGGTCCTGTGGAGAGCTTCTTAGATCTGTTTATCCTGAATTGTTTGTCCTATCGGTAGTCTAGATTTTGATCCTTTGTGTTTTCGTGTGATTGTTGCGGTTTTCGTACCTTTTCGATTGTTCTTGGAAGAGGATTAGATGACCTAATTAGAAATTATTTGATATTTGGATGTCTGCGTTGCGGTATACAAAATTAAGTATGCGACGTTTTGTGTGGATTTTGGTCATTTGCTGTGGTTGGATTGTCGATTGGAAACCTAATTGAGCTATCTATGTTTTGGCAAATTGGGGAAAGTTGTCAAATCTTGCGACAAGCAAAAGATCCTTTGCTAGGTTGGGGAACAATCATGGGATCCACCAATAAGCAGTGAACAGTGTTGAAATTGATGGTTTTCTTCATTTGTAATGGTTCAATTTTGACTATCTCTTTCCTTGGTTTAGGCTGTGGAAAAATCCTTTGATCCTTTTGCTCTTATGTGTTGGAAGCATCTTCATCTCCTTAACCTAATAATGTTGTTTAGCACTTTGTGAGCTCTGTAAGAACACAAAGATATGTGATGGCTGATGATGAAGCTTTACTTGGTCATTTGTTGATTTGGTATTTTGTCCTCGTATTTAACAGCTTGATTTTGAGATTGATGTTGACTGCAACTTTTCGTAGTTATCCTTGAATGTTTAACATCTGGTTTCAGGAATGTATTATACTTTTTCAACCATTGCTAACAATTCACTCCAACCAGTTGACTTCCTATTCTTGCTATACATTACCAAATTCCTGTCTTTGTTATGCTGCTCCTTTTGGTGAATCATTGAGATTGAGCTCATCACTTCGAAACATGATGACAGGCTGTATCACCACCAAGGAGCTCGGAACAGTGATGAGGTCACTGGGACAAAACCCGACAGAGGCCGAGCTCCAGGACATGATAAACGAAGTGGATGCTGATGGGAATGGAACCATCGACTTCCCGGAGTTCCTGAACCTGATGGCCAGGAAGATGAAGGACACCGACTCTGAGGAGGAGCTCAAGGAAGCATTCAGAGTCTTCGACAAGGATCAGAACGGTTTCATCTCTGCTGCTGAGCTCCGTCACGTGATGACCAACCTCGGTGAGAAGCTGACTGATGAGGAAGTTGATGAGATGATCCGGGAGGCTGATGTGGACGGCGATGGCCAGATCAACTACGATGAGTTTGTTAAGGTGATGATGGCCAAGTAATGAAGTTTAACTCAAAAGAATGGATGAATGTAGAAGGGATTAGTTGGATTATGGGTTATCTAATTGCTGTTTTGCTTTTTCTTATCTGATGCTTTGATGGTACTTCTTCTATGTTAGAGATTGGTGGTGAACTATGTTAATCGCTGTCTGTAATTTAGCGTGACTGTTTTACACTTGTGCTGAATGACAATTTGGGTGATGTTTGTTTGTACTGATTCAAGTTTCAATAATTTTCCGATCTTGCCAATGAAACATTTGTTTCCATTATACATAAAATATGCTTCTTACTCTTTACTCGGCTATATAATATAAAACATTATTATGCAATTTGTTTCATTCTTGAGCTAATCAAATAGATGATGCGAATCCCATTTCTGCGATTTGCGATTATTAATGAATTGTCCTTGCGTTGAAATTTTGACCTTAATGGGGAAAATCACCCTTTTCACGTAGGAATTATAGCTTTTTTTTCGATCAAAACGTAGGAATTATAGCTAGGCGTGGGTAAATAAACTAATTTCTTGCACGGTAGGCAACATGGTACGTGCCTATATGGGATGTGCATAAATATTTCTATAAGTAATCCAATTTGCAGTAGTTCAAAATTTATAAAAATCATGGTTACAAGTTTAAGATTTAAGAGAAATCAAGCAATCAAAGGGCTAATCATAAAGAGCAAACATATTCTCTTACATTCACCATACATATTTATCTTAAGAAAATCTAACTTCGGTTAGAATTGGAACTTCAATGAAATCCTCCAACTTTTCTTTTCTTTTTTAAATATTGATAAGTTTTGACTTTAATATTATTATTTTTAATAAGGTAAGGAATTAGGGTTGCACTAGAGTTCTGACTTTTTTTTTTTTTTGAGCAAGAGTTCTGACTTCTACTATTGTAGAAAATAGACACTATCTACTTACGATAAATTAATATCAGTAATAAATTATTGATACGTATATAAATTTGACTTTAATATATGGAGAAAAATAAATTGAACTCACCTTCATTTTTCCATGGGATGACGAGCCCTATAAAACGAAGTCCAACCCACACCAAAACACATACATACGCACACATATATAGCTTCATACATACACCAATATAATCTCATCTAGTCGTCGTCGTCGATCATGGCCTCGTTCGTGTTCATGGTTGCTCCCTTGGCTCTCCTTTTCCTTGGCGCCATCACTGCCCCTGGCTCCTCTCAAGTCATCTCGAGCAACCTGATTGGAAATGTTGGGATCCTTTCAGCTCAAACAAACACAGTAGTCACCGCCGGTGCCCTTCATTGCACCACCGACTTACTCAACTGTCCCGGAACCGAACGATTTTTGGGAAGTATCATCCGCTGGCCAATGTCACCGTGAGCCTCAGCCTAGACAACAACACCACACTCGGACGGACCATCACCAACGCCACTGGTGGGTTTCAAATAGTAAACACTCTGAGCAGCCCACTTGGATTGAACATGGTCGTAGGCAGTTTGCCCAGAATTATGGCCCAAGTCGACCTCCCAGTGGCTGGATGCCCTACGCTGCCATCCACCGGCGTCTTGAGCAGCGCAGTGGCGGCTGTTGGAGGCTCAGGAACAGCATTGGACTTGGTTCCCATTCTTTTTTCCGCTTAATGTGTAAGGCAATGCCTTGTATACGTACGTACATACATACATACGTATATGTACGTGCGATGCATGGGATGCATGTATACAAGATAGTAATATATATTTCTAAGAATAAGGGTGATGTTAAAGTCCTTGGCATGGATACAAACAAGGATATGTTAATTTAAGACAGACCCAGAAGTAATTACTGTATCAAATTGCAAATGCAGAAACATATTAATGAAATATTGAAATGGAATTGGAATGCAACAATTAATTTTGGTGACACTAGCTGGATCAGCTATCAACTAAAACATGGCGTCAATTTAAAACTCCCTGATGCTTGCAAAAATAGAGAAAACAGAAACATGTTACCCGTTGGGCACACCAAGAGCCTGTAAACTCAACTTCATTAATATATATATTATAATTGAATATACAAATATACAGTTATTTGATACAATAAGTTTTACTAAGTTATTCCTTGGAAAATTGATATATGGAACAATTGACAAGTGAATTTGATTCACTTGCCATTTTGTTCAATGCTAAGTTCTGCATTCATGAGAATCTCATCGCTCAAGCGTTTGGAAGCACCTCAAATCAGACAAGATGTTGCATTGGACTGTTGAGGCTGCACCAAAAATGTAATCTGAAGGATCACCGTAGTAGTTCCTTCAATGTTCTTAGTGGGCTGTCATAGCCATGCACTTCCTTATCTTTCCAAAAGGCAGTCCCTGTTATGAAATCAAAATGTAAGAAAATATAAAAGAATGAATTACTCATTGCAAAGAACAATGGAATCATAGAGAAATTAAGCCTTAATCAAGAATCAATTCGGAAACCACCATATAGCCTATATCTGAGTTCTACCAGTGTGTGAATTTCGAAGTCAAGCAATACTGAGGCAGATCACAGTCTACTTCATCTTCTCATTCTATGAAAGGGAATTGATTAACATCGCAAATGTTCATTTTCCTTTTTGTCAGTTCACAATGATTATTGAGCATTCGATTATATGAAGACTTAACAGTCAAAAAGAAAGAGTGCTACAGACTCATTCATATTCTTAAAAGAGAGACCGGCTATATCCAGTAGAATAATTTATCTGACTATTCAATCAGAATAGTCAAGAATATTATTTTTAAAAGATAGAACACAACATATCATAGATCAAGTCGAACCTATCCAGAGAAACAAGACGGCTGTTGTTGCAAAGAAGAATTCCCTGCTGATGCTTTTAAACCTGAAAAAACCACAGCTAATTTAGTCATACTGATCAGGGCAGACAGACAAAATGAATATGGCATGATGATACCAGTATAGGCACAACAAATTGCCCCATCCGTATAGAGCAGTTCCCCAGGCTGATCCAGTGAACCTGCATCATTAATGTTCAATCAAGTTCCCTTTCAGTGTATAAAAATGCCACTTTAATGACACTAAAGAGCACACAACATATGACAAATGATAATGACAGTAGAATGGAATGTGCCAAACCAGCCCAAACGAAACTATGTCAATTTTTACTGGCAAAAAATGGTACATATTGAGACCTATGTCAATCTTTTCATATACAGCTTGAATAAGGTCTAACCTAAGTATCAATCTATAATAACTCAATCACAAGGTGTACAAAAGGCCTATCTACTTGCTTCATTTCTGATATGTTCCTTTCTCTACAAATATAATAGAACTCTTGCTCTTGAACCCAGCTGTCATCTAAACTCTATTTATTGACACATAATCCGTGTCATGACATAAGACTCTCAGGTCATTTAATAATAAGCTTTGCAATACTATCTTTTCTGGAGCTTATCTAAACCATTTACAGAATGAGTGACACAATAATACTTTCCTGACTGAACTTTCTTATAGTCTTGATCATAATATACTAAGGGTGACGTAGATTCTTTCCATGACAATGTTAGCATGCCTCTATACATGCAGATTATTGATATAGCTGTAAGAAGATTGACAATGTAGATCATCACACAGAATCACATGAAATAGTACTCATAGTAACACAAAGGCTACAATTATCTAGGGGATAGACAGTAAACGAAATATTTGGAGAAGGAGAATCCCAATACCACATCAAATCGCGGATGAAAATAGCACGTGGAATCAGTAGCCCATTGCCAATCATGGCAAGCAACATTGAGATGGCCGATAACCCTTTGATGTTTTCAGGATTCAAGAAATTTGTCCACTGAAAGCAAGTGAAAGTTAATATACTCAGAAGAGCCTCGCTGCTGCAATTGGAAGATGGGAGATAAAGGGTGAAGGACAATTACAAATTGTGCAACTGGCATCCACATGAACAGAAGGGTAGCAGTCCATCCAGATACTGAGCTAACAAATCTGGTTTTTTCTTCAGAGAGCTTTCCCATCCTCGCCATGACAACAGCCACAACAGCAAAAACAAAGGATATAGATCCGGGCAATAAGCTGTTAGGAAGATAAGGAGCAAACGTCGACCACATCACCTGCAGGTGTAGAGAAATGTAATTGTACACAACATCGACAGTTTCTGACATTATACACGCTAACAGAGACTACAGAGTGAGTGCATTACCTGAGGAAGAACAGAAAGACCTCCAATGGTAGTGAAATCCTCCCATAAACGCCAAATCGAGGCAGGCAGCAAGTTCAAGTAGTTGAGTAAATTGGAAGCAAGGCCGACGGCAACAACAGCCGAAGTAGCAGCAAAGTAAGGTAAAGGCATAGCATCAGCCATGGCAAGCTGGGAAATGACAACGTACATGGAGATGACACCAAGTGTTTGAACCCCAGCCGCCTCAGATTCCCTCTTCTTAACGAAATACGAAAGCAGTGACAGATTCCCTAACATACCAGTTAGAATCCCCTGCAAGTAAGTGACTAGTGATCAAATTGACTCCCTATGATGTGTGTGTTATAGTGTACATCTGTTCAGAAGGAGAAAGAATTGGTACCAGCCAAGGAACAGCTAAAAGAGCTGATTTGTTGCCAGCGACAAGATTCCGATAGTTGAGGATGATCTGAGGAAGCTGGAGCAACAGAAAAGGAAGATTGGCACCAGCGGCAAACTTGGCGGTCAACCAATCCCATTGCTTCCAAGATTCACCACGCTCTTCGGTAATCGGAACAGGATTGGGCGCGTCGTTCTCGAGAGCCTTCAGCTTAAACCACCGCTGTTGATTCTGATTAAGCAAGTATGAGAACGGCTTCAACCTGAGATTGTAGTGAGCTTTGTTCGCGATTGGAGAGGAGAACGACGAAGACGAACAGCCTCCCGAAGCCGAACGACGAGAAATAGGATCGGAGAGCGATGGACGGCGAGAGCGAGGCATTGCCGCCGTTATCCCGCTTCCGAGAGGTAAATTCATCGCCATTGAAGACCTGGTTCGCAAACGACTAGTCAAATTACGCACATTGAGAGGCGAGAGCAATCCTCGAGATGAACAGAACTCGACAATGAAAACTGATTCCAAAACAAAAGCGGAAATAGAGACATGGAAGGATTACCTTGATGGAACAGAGGGAGGTGAGACTTTGATTTGATCTGCAAATTAGGGTTTGAAGGCAATCACATCTGTAGAAAGAGGAAGGAGAGTGGAGTGAACACTAACTGAAATCAATCGAGCGAGGTTCAAGCAAGCATCACGAGAATTCTCTTCCTTCTCCTTGATTCAAGAGAAAAATATCCTGTAATAGAAAAGAACAATTCCTATTCTTGTTGTTTTTCATTTTTCCTTTTTCAAAGAAAATGGATTTTGTCTACACATTATATGAATACATATATTATAAAAAAAATTATTAAGAGAAAACTATTTTGTATTTATATGGATAGATATTTCGTCAATCATTGAGCTACTAAAATGCAAATCTAAGTAAGATTAGATTAAAACTTAAAACTGAAACCAAACTAGATATTAATACTCCTCCTTCAGTTTTAAAATAGGTGTTCATATATTTTTTTTTGTTTACAATACTTGTTCATTTTATATATTTTTCACCTCTTTTTATTTATACTTAATTTTAGTTATTACTTTTATAATTCTACCATAAACTTATACATTTTTTCATGTTTCTTTGAATTAATAATTAATTCTACATAGCTCAAAATAAAATGGTTATACATTGGTAGGAGTAATATAAGAAAAAACAATTTATTTTCGTAAATATATGGGCAAATGCTATCTGTACACCTGTTTTGCAATGCATAGAGTATGTATGTTTTGTTGTAGATTGAATTTTCTTAAACTTACTTTGTGAAATTTTAAAGGGTATAATTGAAGGTCCCAATAAGCATGGACATTGGCAATTGAGGACTGTAATTTATGATCCAGAGAAATTCAGCAAGCCAATGTGTTTTACACTCAAAGAAACGATCCTGAATCCACGTTCGAGCTACAAGTTTTGTGCTGCAAGCCAATGTGTAACACTTTTCCAGTGGCCTTCTAAACAAATGCTCGAACCGATCATTTTGCCCCCAACTCTAGTTTTGACTGAATTTTTTAGACCCAATATTGAAGACTTGCAAATGGGCCCATTTTGGGTGCTTGTGCTCTTTAGCCCACTTCCTTCTATATGTATATTGCTCAATTTTATTTTAGATCAGATTTTTATTGTCGTTGATCCCTCCTCGTAATCAATCTGTATTTCGAGTCATCTGGTTAGACGGCTAAGAATCTGATCATCGATTTCTTCATTCAAGAGCTTAAAAAATATTGCTCAAAATAAAACACTTGGTTAGCCGTAGGTGTGTATTCACACGTGGCATCACATAATTCGATATACCATATTACATGTCGTAGTATGATACAATAATTTGTCCAAAACTTGGAAGTGAAGATGCCAGTAAGATAATTTGTACGTGTAGCGCCAAGAACAAGCGTGAGGGCATAGTAGAGCTTAATTAGACATAGACTTGTGCGGTTTTGGACGACCCAAATGGCACGCATACGTCATCACATGCATGTATGTAACAAATACTAGCCGTAGCAATTGTACGGGTAGATAAACCCTTGTGAGGCAAGCACTTTCGTCAGCAAATTGCTAAGACTAAGTATCTATTTATTGTCTTATTGATTGTTCTATTATTTGGAAAGCTGAAAAGGCACTAACTAATAAATGCCCAACCCCAAATTGCTCATAAATGGACCTATTATACGTGTGTCAACTCTAACATGCACCGTTTTAAGACGTTCATGGTACTAATCTATTTTAACGCATGTCTAAGTTTAATGAAATTTTCATCATAAAATCAATTGCTAATGGAAAAGTAAATCATAAACCCGTGTACTAATCTATTTTATGTTTTAACTTCTTAGTTCTTATATGAGAAGTGCTATTCCAATTAAACAATTAAGGATTAATTAGCATATAACAAGTGTACTGTACCTGTACGTTCGAGGTCCAAAACTTACTTGTTTTGTTGACTTTTCATTATTATTCTTGCTTAATTAGTTAGTCCACTATCTAATGAATCTAGAATGACAAAAGATATCGTTTTACTTTATATTAAAAGCGTAACATCAAACTTCTCATACGCTGAAGGGTCTTAGCTAGTTTGATATATGGGTCAACACCACCCACTCTCGATCGTATTATGATGGAGTTAGTAGATTGCTTTATATTATCTTTTAGGCATGTATTTTGACTCCTTGACAAATTCAGCTACATATGGCCTTAATTTATATTATATAGTTTCGATCATTTAATAGCATCTTTAGACAAGCAAACAATTGCATGCTTGACCGGCCGGGAAACCATGACAACAAAATGACACACCAATGATGTATGCAGTTTAGTTTTCAACATGGGAGAATTAATCACTAATATAATTAAGCATGTAATTTTTCAACCAAAAAATTAAGCATGTTTTTTTTTTTGTTCGAAAAAATTAAGCATGTAATTTGAGTTTATGATCGATATCAACCCGGGGTCCGGCGGGAGCAACTCCCTGACGGGGTTTCGAGCTAGGGGCACGGCTCCTTGACGGTGGTCTCACCTCGTCTTTATAAACACTTACGAAATACGGCGTACCTCATTATCTATAATCTGAATTCAGTTTCATAATAATAATATCATTTCTTTGTCGATCCATAGAGATAACTAACAAAACGTTAGCGAACCGCGTAAATTTCTGTTATTCTTTTCCGTATATTATTCACAATCCATCTTGATATCTTTTAGAGATCATAGTTTTAAACCAATGTACTTGATCCATATAATATTGATCGACAGATATTTATATACTCCGTAGTAAAATAACGGTTCAATAGCTACTTAGGCTTCAATTATATATTGAAATCAAGTATTGGAGAGACTCATGGAATTAATAGATTCTCTAGCTAGTTATATTGAAATCAAATGAGTGCCCAATTAAGGTCATCAACCTAACAGTGCATGTTACCTACCAGCATTAACAAAGACGAATTAAAAAATCTTAATCAATTCATTAAAGTATTAGTTAGTTTCAGTCTTTTTGAACTGGTTAAACATGCACCCTCCAACACTTAGGTTTGTATAAACTAATCAATCAAATATTCCAAGACATCCCTTCGTCTCTAGAAAGAGAATATACATCACCGGCCATGTTACACGGTATTATTTTTTGGTCTTATTTAAGATGCTAATTATTTAAGATGTTATTAACCTCTAAAATCTGTAGAATGTACGACGTAGGTGATAGATTCATCTATCAAATGCAAATGTAAATCATTTTTATGTCTAAATCAGTATTTAATTGTGGAAAATAGATAAATTTCAGAAACTTTGTTCGGCACTAGCTAGAGGAATGGGTAACGTATTCCGCTAACGGGAGTGAAATCTTCTAAAAAAGAGCATCCTTGTAAGTTGTATCACATGGGATCTTGATTATGCTAGTGTTTTTTAAACTGAGGCTTAATACTAATAAACATTTATATACGAAACACCATTTTTTCCAAGATGTATAACGTATCACTTTCACGGTCAATGTATTCGATCTTCTAGATAAACCGATAAAGCTAATGCAATTTGCAACATTCATTGTTATAATATAATGTTCGTGACGTGTAAATTTTGCACCGATAATAAGAAATACTCAAATCATACTCAAGGCTCGAATAAGTTATTAAAAAATATTCAATATATGACAACGTTAAGATAAGATGAGATGACGCATATAAAAGCAAGGACAAACCATTTTGTTGTACTAGTACTACTAAACAAACTATTTTTTGTTAATTAATTAATTAAAAAAAGGTACAGTAACAGTAACAGAGCTGCGCTAGAAGATGCCATGAAGGAAGCATATAAACAGAGGGCCCCACCGTCCACGTCTCATCTAAGAACCTACACAAAACCACTGTCCATGGCTTCGGAAAACAAAAACTTACCACCACCAGCTCAGCTACATCACTTTCCCGGATTCTAGAGTGGGAAAGCAAGAAAGGCCGTCAAAATCAAACCCCGAACGACCACCACCAGCGCCGGCGCCGGTGTTATCGGGCATCACCGGCGGCCGAGATCCGGCGGGTAAAGATTGGGCGACGAGCGCCTGCTGGCGGTTGTGGCGGTCGATGAGGAAGGCCGACGTGTCGAGGGTGGGGAGACAGGCGTGGATGAGGCTGTTACCGGCGCCGAATCTCTGGGGCTCGGGCTTCACGACGGCGGAGATCCGGGCGAGGTTGGTGGCTGGGAGCTTGACGCCGGTGACGTCCTGGACCATCTGGCGGAAGTTGGCGGCGTCGGCGGCGATGAACGTGGTCGGGGACTTCTTGGATGGGCGGGGCTTCCGCTTCCCGACCCGGCCCGAGACGGGGCCCGGAACGGCCCGTTTTGGAGCCCGGGAGTTGGTCTCGTGGTCCGACCCGAACCCGGATCCGGAGCGGGGTGTTTCCGGGTTGGGGCTCGGGGTTGGGGTCAGGGAGTTTGAGTTTGAGTTGGAGTTGGAGTGGTCGGCCGAGAGGGTGAGGGCTTGGGCGATGACGGCGTCGGAGTCGGAGAACCAGGGCTCGCCGGCGCCGAAGGAAGGGAACGGCGGGCAGAGGAGCCACTGGTCGACGATGGCGTCGAGATTGTCGGAGTAGGCCATTGAGGGAATTGGAGTGAGGAGATTTGGGGGTTTGAATTTTGATGCTGAGGAAGAAAGGTGGACTATGGAAGAATTGAAGTCAATTTGGAGGAGGAGAGGAAATGGGCGAGGAGGAGGTATTTATATTGGTATAACTGCGAAAACGCGTTTCCTCGGGGACGCCCTTTTGTCCTTGTCCGCTCTCGCTTTACAGCTTTGATGGTGATGAGATCAAATTAACCCCTCGGTAAATTACATTAAAATATCATCACTCATTAGTGTTTCTTTATAGATTTTTTTAGGATGGCATACTGGCATTATTAGAGGTTGGTTTAGCCGTTTAGGTGATTACCTTGATTAGGAAAGAGTATTTTTTCTAGTCATCAAAATATATATAGGATCAATGGGCGCTGTCCCGGTTTAAGGATAGGCAAGACCTAAGGGAACGGAGAGTTTTTATAAGGAAATTTACATATGTCTCACATCAAGAAGACTAGTGTGGGATCGAATTTATTAAGACCGATTCCATGGCATGCTCCACTAGATTAGCTCTTGAGATGATTGGGAAAGAATATGTTGTTGGTAAATATTCTTTTTTATTGAAAGATATTTTTTTATTTATTTATTTAGGAAGTTAAATCTTTTATTAAACCAGTTTATTTATTTTGGGGAGTTTATACATTTTTAGTTTTCAAAATCGAAAAGCTTAAGGTATAGATTAGAAATAACTATTTGAACTAACAGTCTAAATGTATTTGACACTAGACCGACAAATAATATAAAGAGAAATTTGCACTAAACCACCCGTTAAATAGGTGAATTTACAATTAACCACCCATTATACAAAAGTTTGTTTTAAACCACCCATAACTTCAATTCCGTTAACAAATAGCCACCCATGACCTTATTCCGTTAGATTTTCCGTTAAATATGGTAAATTTACTAATTATTTTCAAAATATTACATTTATCCAGCCAATTTAGGTTTTTTTTTAAAAAAATATAACATTTAAAAAAAATATTACATTTAACTAAATAAATTATAGTTAGAGAATTTTTTTTAATTAGAGAATTCAAAATATTACATTTAAATTTTTTCTTTTTTAAAACCAAATGGAATAACATTTTTCTTGTTTATATTACATTTATATTAATATCATACTCTGTCCGGTTAAAAATTGTTGTCCATATGATCACTTTTTCTTGTTTCATAATATTTATCCATTTCATATTTTTTTAAAAAGTTCTTTTTGTTTATACCCCTAGTAATTATACATATCATAATTATTATACTTTTTCATATTTCCTTAAACAAATAATTAATTCTACATTATGATAAGGGTAATATAGGAATAACATTTTTTCTTAATGCGTATGCAATGTCCAATGAACAAATATTTTAAAACGGAGGGTGTACGTAATATGAACCAACCTTTATTAATCAAACCATCTACCGCATTATTTATATATTCAATACGAAAAAAAACTTTTGACCACGTAAGGATAAGGAACCACCACTTAATTCCATTTTTAAAAAAAAAAAAAATCTAAATGTAATATTTTGAAAAACATTTCTCTAATTAAAAAAATTTCTCAAATAAAATTTTTATTTTGTTAAATGTAATATTTTTTTAAAAAACCAAAATACCTAAATTGGATGGGTAAATGTAATATTTTGAAAAAAAATAGTAAATTTACAATATTTAACGGAAAATCTAACGCAATAAGGTCATGAATGGCTATTTGTTAACGGAATTGAAGTTATGGGTGGTTTAAAACAAAAATTTGTATAATGGGTGGTTAATTGTAAATTCGCCTATTTAACGGGTGGTTTAGTGCAAATTTCTCTAATATAAACTTTAAACAAGTTTTTCTAACTCTTTTTACATATTAAAGACAATATATTATTAATTTAATTGTTAATTTATATTATGATGAATTTTTGTAATTGTTATAATCAGGCACGGATCGAGCGGTGAGCTGGGGTAGGCTCTATCCCATCCTAAAAAATTAGAAAAAATAAAAATTGGGTAAATTAAATAATAATAATAAAATTAAAAAATAAGGTAAATTTAGTAATAAAGTAGTTAAATTGAAGTAATTTAGTCCACCCAAATTATTTTGATGATAATTAGCCCATCCTATTTTTGAATCTGGGTCCGTCCTTGGTTATAATTAAGCATGTGTCCCTATTAATCAAGTGTCGTCTACTACTAATATTACGACTCATTGTTTTGGAATTACCCTCCAAAAACGGTGTGATCTTGACTTAATGAGTTTTGAATCAGGCACAATGTCAATTGGCAACAATGATAGGCAATTATATTCCTACAAGGGTGTAGAAATAAGTCCAACGTTTACAGGAAGATAGTGTCATAGTGGTACCATCATATTGAACTAGCTCTGCATGCACAAAACCCACAACATCAATTTTCAAAAGGTTTCGGTGCTCTTTATATAAAAAACTAGTTGTACCCGTCGTGCCATGCACGACTTGTATTTTTAAATTTATTTTTGAATATATAATAAATAGAATCTTAATGTAAAATATATAATAAAAATTTTAATATAATTTTGTTTCATCGATTATTAGAAGTTTTTAATAGTTAAATGATTGACTAAGAATATGTCATTATGTAAATCACGTACTTATATTTATAATCAATAAAATACATTATTGTGCAATTTATATTTACTTATATTTTAGTATTGAAAACACCAACTTGATGTACCCAAATTAAACATGTAGTTATTTTAATCATAATAATTACTATGAATTGTTATTTAATTAAAAATATCAAAATATAATATCAAAATTTAGAAATATAAAATGAGTCCAACATGATTCTAATGACTTTATATATTGAAATAAATAAAATATATTAATCAATAGTTATTTTATTTTGAAAGATATAAGCTAAGTTATTATGAAAATGATAATATATAAGTTAAGTAAAAGATAGTAAATATAAATTTATTTAATATTAAATTTTGGAATAATAATTTCAATATAAAAAAGGGCTTGTATTTTAAAATTATTTTTAAATCAAAATTTTTAAATTACTTCTTACATAAAGAGATCAAAAAGACAACTTATATATCAAAAAGGATAGAATATCTTATCAAAATTCAAAAATTATCTTTTACATAAATTGATAATAGAGAATGTAATTAGATTATTTAAAATAACATGAAAAAAATTAATATGTATAATTTAAGTAAAAGTTAATAAATATAAATTGATTTAGTATCAAAGATAAAAAAAATAATTTATGTATTGATCTCTCCAGTGTGTATGTGAATGCATATTGGATATCTTTTATAGAAAAAAATTGAAGATAAAATTATTTAAGGAATATAAAATTAAAGATAGATAGCATGACTTTAAAGATAAAATTGATGATTAGATAATTAAGGAAAATAAAAGATATAGAGTTGTTATTATCTATTTGAGTTGAAAAAAAAAATTAAAATCAAGCAGGGCCAGAATCAACGTGATGGGTCGAAAACGATCGCATTTTATAATATATATTGATTGATTGATTTGCCACTATTTTTACTCTCATTAGGTAAATTTTACCATACTCACATTTGCACTTCTGTAAAGCTATACACTATATTAAACCTTAAGATAGGGCACGCAACGAACCATTGACCGAATTCAACCAAACAAAAAACTAACTATTTACCGAATAAAACCTTAAGCTTACCATTAATTAATAATACAATGACAAAATCAATTGTTTTTTTTATATAAGACGTGGGTCATAATCAATGTTATAAAGATAAGTGATATATTAAGAAAGATAGAATATTTTACCAAAATTCAAAATTTTGATTATATTTTTTAAATAAATAGATAATAAGAAACTTATTCAGATTAATTGAAAAAACACCTAAATGCATATTGGGTATCTTTTATAGAAGAAAATAAAAGATAAAACTATTTAAGGAAAATAAAATTAAAGATAGATAGTATGACTTTAAAGATAAAGTTGAGGATTAGATAATTAAGGAAAATAAAAGATATAAAATTGTTATTATCTATTTGAGTTGGAAAAAACAATTAAAATCAAGCGGGGCCAGAATCAACGTGGTGACTCGAAAACGGTCGGCTTTTATAATATATATTGATATGGAGAAGATGTTTTTTAATATATTTAGAGTTAAAATATTCATAATTTTGTAATTGTAGGTAAATTATGACATGTAAATAATGAAGCAAAAAATAATATTGTGTGGCATATGACATGTGAAAAATGATATAACATGGCTTAATGAAAACGTGACATGTGGCAAAATCCGAGGTGGCGTAATGTATGAACGCCATGTGGAAAAATCTGAGGTGACACAATGGGAAGGCTTTAATCCTTAGTGGTTTTAAATATATATATAATAGATTAAATATAAATCGTAATCATAATTGGAAATTAAAGATTTGTTGAAAAAAATGGATTTGATCCTATCTAAATTTATAATGGGAAATTATAATTTGCAAAAAAAGGATAGGATCAAAAGGGGATAAACTTAGTAGAATTTGATTAGATTAGATATGTAGATATGACCAAAACAAACCCAAAAATAAAACCTGAAATTATAATCTGCAAAAACTTAACGTTTGTTTTTAAAAAAATATAATCTTTTTTTTATCCTATTCAAACTAAAAAAATTTGGATTAGGATCCACGTACATTAATTTGGATAACCTCCTAAATTGATTTTGTACCAAATATACTACTACTAACCTCCTCCTAATTCTAAGCATGATTATAGTAACAAAATCTTAAAAAATAAGTATCCATGATTGATTTTGTACATGAATCAAATTGATTTTCATACGTAAATATGAGGTGTCATTTTTTAAAATTATAGATGTGACTTGTATATTAGGTGGACAAAGTGTACATGAGGTGGCTTAATTAGAAAGGTAAATATTAATGATGTGACTTATTAAGAAAATGACACGTGTACAAATCCGAGGTGGCCTAATATAGGAGCGCCATGTGGCGAAATCCTACGTGGCGCAATGAGAAGACTTTATTTCTTAATGGTTTTAAATATATATAATAGATTATGGCTTGTCAAGATCAATGCTCAACACGACTCAAGCAAATAATATACTCCATAATTCCGGTCTTGTTCTAGCAAAGATCAATGTCCGCTTTGTAAAACAAGATATACTTCGACAGCGTAATGAAATTTATTACAGAAATCTCTCTCTCACTCGATATAAATCCGGTATTCAAACAGTTATCGAAAGTTTAATCAATTGGTTAAAATTTTAAAGACAGTGTCCACTACTCCACTGTTCAGAACTTTTTAATTTGATTCTTATGAATAGTACCAACCATCTAGAACGAGAACATTTTGTTAATAAAGTTTTTTTTTTGAAATCTTATTCGCTTAACTAAATGCCCGATGATAAGACCAACCAATTTTATACTACTCAGTACTACTAATACCATCTCAATTCCCAAATGTATGCTAGTTAATACTTAACCTCGTGTGTATGTTTCTTGTTTAATGCCATCTATTAATTCAAAGATTAACCTTAAGACAGATTAGCAGCACTAAAACGCTGTAATTAGGGTAAAATCCGATCCCATATATAGATTGAAGAATAAATACTCTTTAAATAATGGTAGCTGTTGCCGGGGACACAGTGTCAGAGAAAACGTGGCAGGAGCAGCTTCGGAGTTTGACGGTCAAGGCGCGTCTACACTCGGGCATCGGCAGGCCCTGTTGCACGACGACTCTGTTGTATACGCGTTATTCTGCGCTCCCCTATGCAACTAGTACTATGCTGCACACATGTGCCTAAAGTACCCTGTCGGATATTTTTAGTCATATTATTACTACTAGGGCTGAGCAAAATCCGGTCCGGACCGGATTTTTGGACCGGATCGGACCGGACCGGACCGGGGCACTTCCGGTCCGGTCCTCGGTTCATGAAGTTGAGAAATCCGGTTCCGTTCCGGACCGGATATTTATAAAAATTAAATTTAAATAAAAATTATATTAATTTTAATGTTTTATAATTTATTTTTAATATTTAAATTTCACATTTATATTATATACTTAATAATATTATATTTTTCATAATTTATATAATTTTTCTAAATAAATTATAATTTTTTCAATAGAAAATTAATTTTTTTTTCAAATAATACTTTTTTTAAAAAAAATAAAAATCCGGTCCAAAACTGGACTGGACCGGGACCGGGACCGGACCGGATCGGAAAACTCCGGTCCGGTCCCCGTTCCACATATTTAGAGACATCCGGTCCCCTGTCCGGTCCGGTTTTGGACCGATGCTCAGCCCTAATTATTACAATTGATTAATTATTAATTAATTAATCTCACACCATTATCAATTAAATGATTCCACTAATGTAATCATGCTACAGTTACTTTCAGTTTATCATTCCACCGCGTATATTTGTGGGGTGAAACTAGTCATATATACGGTTCGGTTCGGCGTACATTGCAGTTTTGGTTACGGGGTTCTCAGAGCGTTGTTTCGGTTTTGAACAGTCGGTTCGAAATCGGAAAAATGGCGGCTTGCCAAGCGACCTGCAATCGTGAATTTGCAAAACAATATATTGCGGATCGAAACTAGTTTGGAACCAGGAAATTCGAAATCGAACCACCGGTTTCGATTACTTTTTGGTTATGAAATTGGACCCATAATCAAGCAAACCCCTATTACTCTTGTCAAATTCGAAGCGATCTAACCTGATTAATTCATCTTAAAGTTGAATTATCTTATGATGCGAACCCGATCTATCCAAAACCAGATGTAACACGTCCGATCTATTTAACATGTCTAGCCGTTATGAGTTTCAAGAAGCGAAATGGAATCTGATCGGCTGGTTCAAATCGGAAGATTTAAAACCCTTTTGAAATGGATTGATGGAGATGATCACTAAACTAAAGACACTACCTACGTTGCTTGTAGGAGGTTGGATTTAAAGTGGTGTGGGGCAGTACGTACTTTAATTGCATTTTTACATTCGTGTCAACAAAAGAAAAAGTTAAAGCGGATAAAAGTAAAAAAAAAACCAGATCCCGATCCGATGGATCGATCGATCCAGATATGAGATAACGCTTTATTTTTTGAACTTTAGAATTTTAGAACAGAAAAGCAGCCATCGACAATGATAAGTGTGGATCCCACTTTTTTCCAATTATTATATTCCTTGCTTCCCAAATTTAACCACTTAAGACATACGTCATTTCCAATTTCATATAGATAGTACTAATAAGCACTCTTTTTCTACGTTTTAATTATGTTTTTTAATATTTGATGTCACTCATTTTAAACTTCATCGTGGTGTTCGATCTGTTTAAACATTCAAGTCAATTTCGACCAAAAAAAAACATTCAAGTCAATGTGGATGACGTCCTAATAATTCGCCACGGAGATCTACATTACTTTTTTTTTGGTTGAGGGCACTGCCCATGAGAGTCGAACCGGTGACCTCTAGGTACTATCCTTAGAGGCTTAACCGTTTTGACTAAATGCCCGAAGGCGGAGATCTACATTACTAAGATCAACATGCATGCTAACATGTCATCATCATGCGTTACACCTATGAATAAAAATCGTTACATTTTAATATAGTATTGATCAAATTTTCATACAAATGACAAGTTAACATTCATAAATCTCGATTTACAAGCTATGCTATGTAAAATTATGTGGTTAGGATTTTCATTTGTTTTTTACAAAAATATTATGAGGTTAATATTCCAATCTAAAAATATTACTATGATTTTTAGGAATTGGAATCAAATAACAGAATATGAATGACAAATTTACGCACACTACTACGTCATATTTTCTTTTGAGAAGATTTTAAAGTCCGTGCATGAAAAAGAATCTCACCATGCAGGTAAAAATAGATGGGCCGATCACGAGCCCATTTATTTTGTTTTGGTCTAGTGGGCCTCATTTAAAGACAGGCCCAAGTTCATTCAACCGATAAAAAATACTCTACGGAGAAGGACCAGGCAGAGAAGCAGGACGGAACTCGACGGACTCGGGAGAAAGAATTTCTTCACCGCCGGCGACGTATCTTCTCCGCCTCGTCAAACTCCACAACTTCGTCTCCGGAATTGATCGGTTTGAACTTTTCCCTCTCAATTGAATTTCGTTTCCTAATTTCTTCATGTCAAGTCTGGTTCCTATTTGTCAATTGAAAAAGAGCCAATTTCTCACTTGTTTTGTGCCTCCGGCGCCGAGAACTCCGGCCGGCGGTGTTGGCGGAAATAGATAACTTGTCTTCTAGCTTGAAGGAACTCTAATCTGAGAGAAAGATCAAACAATCCCCATGGTTTCATAATAGTTTCAATATACCCTATCCCCTCTTTTCTACTATTTTCTTTTGTTTTTGAGTCAGTGACCGTATATAGAACAAATCTTGATCTGGTGGGAGGATGAGTAAACTCATTGATTATGGCTGAACTCCATTTTTATCAGTGCTTGCAACTTCAGGTGTATAGAAAGACAGTTGAAATTTGTTGGCATTATTGTGTGCAGGCATTTTGTATCTTCCTACTATATCTGGTGTTTGCAAGAGAAGGAGAAGGAAAATTAAGATATGAATAACTTCCATGGAAATCAACCACCACCACCTCCACCTGGTGTATCATCCTCTACATCATATGTACCATCTTCTCAGCAATTTGAGAATTTTGCAACCCCTCATGTTCAACCTCATCACTATACCAGCAATCCCTTGCCTGGGAATGCTCCACAATCCCAATATCAGTTCCCTCCGCATGCTCATTTTCCTGGCCATGTTCCTTACAACTATCAATATGGAAATCCTGCTCCTCCTCCCATGAACTACCCTAATTGGCAACAAGTGGCGCCTGGGACAACTAACTACAACACATATAGTGCTCAACAGCCGCAGTTTCAGAATAATGGTTATAGTCAGGGACTAGGAAGTCTCCAATCCGAAGCTGAACAAAGCGCAGTTAATTTGGCGAGTGTTTCTCATGTGGGTAAGCAGCAGGAGGTTAGTCCAAATGAAGTGAAAAATGAAGAACTGTCTGAAAAACTGAGTTCTGCATCATCTGGTCAAAATCCAGATGGTTCATTTTCCACTGTTGAACAGAAGGAATGCAATGGTGGAACCCAATTGGAATGCACTAGTAAAGTAGACAACTTGTCTTCTAAAGATAACCAAGTCGATCCTGAAGTAGAGACTGCTGCTCAGACTGCTGTGCTTCGCGAACAAGTATGTCTCGATATACGTTTGATAATTATATCTATTTCATCATAAACTATGTTTGACATGACTACAAAATTTCACCTGTCAGGAAATTGCTACCCAGAAAATAATACAAAGCCAAAGGTTTGTTTGATGCACTTCATCCTGTGAACACTAATCTAGTTGAAAATAGGAGTTTTTCGTAATTTGTGGATTGCTTTTAATATCCGTAGGCATGCAAGAGAGGCAGGTGCACTTCCTGAGGATAAGAGGGATATTTTATCCGGTCATCATGATCCAAATTCATTAAAGGTATTTGATTTCTTATTATTGGTTAATTTCATGTTACTTAAACAGCCCTCTGGATTATGATTTCTGATTCCATGCTATTTATCTTTGTTACATCTGCTCCTTTGTAATTTGTAGGAACATTTACTGAAGATGACTGCTGGACATAGGGCAGAAATGGCTCTGAAGCGAGGGAAGCCTACCATTCCTGAGAAAGGTATATCCCATTATTCGATAAAGATCTGCCCGTGCTAGTAATTTTCTCACTGTTGTTTATTATGAGTTTGATCCTTTTATTAGTAATGTTTATTTTGTATGAGAGTATATGATAGAAATGCTGCAAAATATTCTCTATTAGGGTTTGATAAGAGTAATTAATTACTTTGTGTCATTGGGTTTATATATGCAATCGAGAATTATTAGGCTGGAGTATATGACGTAAAGTGTTCAGGTTTCAAAGGCGAAGAAGTAACTGAATGCTCTTCATATCTCTTTGACTAGGTAACACAGAGATTGGAAATGGTTATGGTGTACCTGGTGGGGGTGCTTATATCAATGCTCCAAATCCTGAAGCTGCATCTCTCAGTAAGCCTGCTTTGAAACATTAGATGATCTATACATATTAAATGCCTCTGCAATTGGTCAGTTTGTTCATGTATTCAACACATAATCTTGAACAATAAATCTGAAATAGGTACTGATGATTCAAGCCAGCAGAATACTAACCTCGATGGGGAGACAAGGCAGCCAAATGCTACAAGCGAACTGCCAGAGTACCTTAAGAAAAGATTAAAAGCAAGGGGCATTTTAAAGGATGAAGTTAAGAACAACGTTGCGAAAGCTGCTAGTGTAAGTGAATGCCTTCTCCTTGATGATTTTCTCTTAGAGATGTATTGCTTTGCTTCTGGAGTTGTATATTACTCTGATACTATAGGTCTTGCAACACTATCCTCCATGGATTAGATACCACTAAGACTGATACTTATATGTCAACATGTAATTACTCTTCATAATATTTGAATCTGTTTATAGTATGATTGGCTAGCTTCACTCAGTATAATTTTATTCATATAATATAACTTGTTCCATGCATTCTGATTCTATATTTTCACATTGATGACTGATGACTGAATTTCAGGAAGTAGAGACTCAACAAGCTCCATCGTTTGGAAACTTCAGCCTACCCCCTGGATGGGTAATTATTGCCATTGCCTTATTGTGTGCTTCAATAAATTAATCTCTTCCATCTGTTGAACCTATATCGCCGATTTTTTGATTGAAATTTGTTTACCTTGTTAAAATATTACAGATTGAAGCTAAGGACCCTGAAAATGGTGCTTCATTTTATTATAATCAAAGTACAGGAACAAGTCAGTGGGAAAGGCCTGTTGAAGTGTCTTCTTATTCACAAACATCATCTGTTGTACCTCATGCTCAAGATTGGATTGAAACAGTAGATGAAACAAGTGGTAAGCTATACATATGCACTGCGTTTGCCAAAAGCTCTTTGTAAGTTTCATGTATGTAAAATCTTCCACAAATGTTCCTTATTTTTGCAAAACTCATTTCTATCATGGTAACAGGTCAGAAGTACTACTACAATAAGGCTACACAAGTCTCACAGTGGGAACATCCTTCTTTGCCAAAGTCATCATCTCAAGGTACTGAATATAATGTTCCCAACGATGTAGCTGGAGAGACCCCAATAAGCCAGGTTTCAAGTGCTGAAAGATGCCTGGGATGTGGTGGCTGGGGACTGGGACTGGTGCAAGCATGGGGTCACTGTAAGCACTGCACAAGGTACCATAACAGTCATACCTTAAAAGTCCATTGTATATCTCTTTAGCTACCTTGAGTGAATATCGTTTTGCTATGCAGTTTTTTGCAAAGTTAATTTGTCGAGTGAAAGATGAGAAAAAATAGTGGAGCAATTGTACCTTGTCTATGGATTTATATTTTGTTACTTTGTCCGTTGGATAAGAATTTTTTTCCGGATGATTGCTGAGTGGACTAAAATCATTGAAATCATCATTTTGCAAGTTTGAAAATTGGCACGAATGCAAATGTGCATAACTGAAATCATCATTTTGCAAGTTTGAAATTACTTCTTTTGTTTTTAAGTGTTAGTAAAATTAATTTGTTCTTTTAGGCTGATTATGTGGTACATTAAATTCCTAGGAGTTTTATTTTTTTGTTTAAAGCTGTTGATATTTGACAGATATGACAGCTATTGGGGTGGAAGCTGCTACATGCTTTTCAGGCTTACATTGTTTGGGAAATTAATGCAGTGTAGATCAGCTCTTCATTAACATGTTATCTCTTGAGCAAACTGCTGCTGAATCTTCATGTGATCTTTGAACACAGGGTTCTTAATCTACCTCAAAGTAAATTCTTGGCAGCCACGGAGAATAGGCAACAGCATTTTGAAAACAACAAACAAGATCCCGGTGTATCTTCTAAACAACGGTATGGTTTTATGAGCTCCCTTCTTACAAGCTCTGATGTTGACACTCACATGGAAATCTAACTTTTATCATTTGGAGTTACACCTCAAAGCAAATTCAGATTGTCTTTCTTTCTCTATTCCTTGAGACCATTAAATGCAGCATGTGAGCTTTGAATATCATTTGTTCATGTTGACACCAAGTCTTGCTTACTGCTCTTTGAACATCATTTTATCATGGCATGCTTAAACCTTAGGGGTATCTCAGATCTATTTTGACAGTGTGAAATAAATGAATTAGTCATATGGTTCATATCTTGATAGACCGTATATCGTCTATTGCAACAGGTCGAATTCAAAGCCTCCTATGGGTAGAGGTAAAAAAGACCCCAAGAAACGGACCTATAGTGAGGATGAGGAGCTTGATCCAATGGACCCAAGTGCTTATTCAGATGCTCCTCGTGGTGGATGGTATGTAATCTACATTCCTAGGAAGCCCTCATTCAGTTCATAATTTTTGACTTGAGAATTAATGAGATTAGGTGCTGTGCATTTTCCTGTGTTAGATTTCTCATGTTTCAATCCCTTTCTATGACATCATCTACATTCTTAATACTGACAAGTGTTGCATTTAAGAGCCCTGTTTTTGTGCAATTTAGGGGTTTGTCCAAAAGCAAGGTTCGTACCCCTACCGCATAGAAAGAGTGCTGTCTGCAAATGTACTTTAAACTGTTTCCTTGACTAATTTCATGCTCATTTTACAGGGTTGTAGGTCTGAAAGGAGTGCAACCACGTGCAGCTGATACAACTGCAACGGTAAATAAATCCAATCTGATATCTGAGATTTACAACTATTAATTTCTTACTGTTAAACTGCTACATAGATCCAGCTCTTATTATGGTTTGCATGATTTGCATTGCCAGGGTCCTCTATTTCAGCAGCGCCCATATCCTTCACCTGGGGCTGTATTAAGGAGGAACGCTGAGATTGCTTCCCAAAAGAAAACACCTGGTTCTAATTACACTGCTATCTCTAAGAGAGGGGATGGAAGTGATGGATTGGGCGATGCCGACTGAATTCTTAGACCATCTTCAACCATGCATCTGCTGTAGTGTTATTTTTTTTGGTCGAAAAAAGGAAATGCATTAAAAAGAAAAGGGCCTAAGCGTTCATGATACGAGAGGTGGCCATAGTAGTACCCTCAGCATCTTCGGTGATAGTGTGTAACACGCTCGCAGGCGGTTCAGTAACAAAATGGAAACCAACGGGAAAAGTAAAAGGCTCGGCAATTACGCCCACATCCATGCATCTCATAGTTGTTTTTTCTTTTTCAGATCAAAAAAAAAAATAGTTGTTTTTTCTTTCAATCTTAAAAAACATTGTGCATTTGTTCATGTACTAAATTTGTACAAGATTTTGATAAAATTTTAATGGATATTAATAGGTTTTGGTGCATATAATTCGACCAAAAAACAAACATAAAAAAATAATTTAAAAAACACACTTAGTATATAGGGTGATCATGAAAACACAATTAAATAATCAATTAACACTATTTGTTAAGACAATACAATTAAACAACTTAAACAATCCAAATATATAGAATTAATTAAAAAATCAATTAAATATATGTAACTATAGTGTTTGTGAAAAGATGAAAAAACATTTTAAATTATGGTAACAAATTCTCTCTTTTTTTTTTAATTTGAAAATTACCCAAAATTGGTTTGTTTGAACAACTTTGCAAATTAAACTATCCCAAGGTGCTACATGTTGTCTTCTGAGAGGATCATGTTCAACCATTGCAAGCATGACACGTGACATCTACTTATTTACTACGTATTTCTTTTCCTCTTGAAAGTTGTTGTAAAAGTGTAAAACGCAAGGTATATATTGAATGATAGCCAAAACGCAAGGTTCGATTGTATCCACGTGCCAAAACGTTTCATGGGTGCATTTTTTTGCACCATTTCACCTCGAGGTATACAAATCATTCAGTGTTTTACTATTGTTCAGACACAATACATGTCATTTACATACCGGTGGATGTTCTTACATTGCTTGCATGGGTTTTCAACTCGATTGAAAATGAGTGTTCCTTAAATTGATTCAAGATTCATCATGTGGTGAGTTTCATGGTCTATCATTATAACATGAATGAGGAACTTGAAATCGGTATGAAGTTGCACCTAGAGGTCTGAAACATCTCTTTGAAGTCTGCAGGTTGTGGATATTGTCATATTGGAATTCTTCATATGAATAGACCGAAGACAAAAAAAGAAGAGAATTTTGTTGTACACAAGGTGTTGTTTTAACTTGGAACAGTAGATGTGTTACAAACAACATATACAGATTCCCCTTGCACCATTAGAATAAATACCCCATAATAGGTGTCCAAATATTCTCCTATACATTGCCTTGTATAAATCAATCATGTCTTATTATTGCAATGTCTACCGTATTAGTTAGTCATCACGATTCTCAGGCTCTCAGAAGATGATCTATCATGTTTTCATTTTCTATTTCGTACCCATTTGATAAACATTACTAAGCATTTCTAGAAGTAACACTTTTGCCTTAGATTACATTCAAATAAATCTATTGAATTATAACATATGAATATTGTAAATTGCAATATTGTCTCACAATACAATGTCTCATATTTACGGATAGAGTAAGGAACATGAACTTTAGTATTTTTTTACTATTTAAAATAGAAAAAATAATCATAATATTTTTTTACTAAGCATCGAGCAAAAAATGCCTGAGCTTCAAAATACCTACAACGAGACTTTTTTCTCTTTGAAAATGCTTGAATAGATGCTTGAATAGACTTTTTTCTCTTTGAAAAATATGGACGTCTGCCCTCTACATCTCTGATACCGTTCTAGAGTAGTGAGAATAGTGGAATGAAAATGATGTTTTCCATTAAGTTGTCCTTTTTTTTGGTTGAAGGAGAGGCGGTAGTCTCCGTACCCGCTAGAGGCGTATTATTCAAATAGAAACAGGGCTAAGTAGAACGCAAGCGGGGGATAGTCGGAGCCCGACTCCTTACATCCTCATGCAGCAAAGATAAAACACCCACAGGAGGGTCACACAAAACATGAAATCCAATGTTAAAAGAAAAAGCTAAAAACGATGTTTTCCATTAAGTTGTTCTTTTTTTTTATCAGCTTCCATTAAGTTGTTCTCATCCATTTACAAGAGTATATATAGGGGGATAAAACAAATAGAAAAGAGCCACGTAAGCAATATGAGAGAACCATCTAGAATTCTACAAAAAGATATTTGTTAAGGGCAAAATAGACTATGTGCTAGTAAAATAACGTCGGTAATAGAAGATTAGAAGTAGATCGACGGCTATATATCTCTCTTAAGTATTTGTGTGAATGAGCAAAGAAACACTCACATTTTACAAACACCTCGATCTCTCTAAAATCCAAACCCACTCTTCTAAGCTCAATGAAGAACATGGCTCTCAAATCAACTCTCCTCATATTGGCAATCCTTCTACATGCTACTATGTTGACAAACCCACTCTCCTTCCACATGGCGTCTTTCGAGCCGAGCCCATCGAAGGCCGAGCTCGATCTGAGCGGAGATGCAGCAATCTCAGCCTCGGGCTCGACCCTGCAGCTGGACCGCGGCGCTACAAACAGCTCAGGCAGAGCCTTGTACCACAAGGCAATGCAGCTGTGGGTGGTCAATGGCAGCACCACATAGATCGCCGACTTCAGCACCCTCTTCTGCTTCAACATTAGCTCCACAGCTTCATCTTTCGTTCCAGACGGCGCCATCTCTTTTCTCTTGCTACCCCCAGGCTCCCCTTGGCTCCCCGAAACCCGCCGCGGATCCCTCGGTATGTTCGGTTTCTAGTACGTGTACTTTATTTACTACAAATGTACCTACCATTACCAATCCGGATCGGCAAGCTAAGAAATCCGCGATGACTTGACCCAATTACGACCAATTAAGTACTACTGCTTTAACTATTTCAACGAATTATTGTCGATCTACTACTGGTGATTACTAAATGTAGCATGTATATCAATCATTTGTAGTGGAGGGTAGGTGGTTTCAGAGGTTTTAAGTTGATTTTTGCAATAATTGAATTTGGAATTAATTCACTTTCGATTCTCCTGGACCTAATACTACGTGCATACTAATTCACTTTTGAGACCTAGATCTACTATTCTGCTGGGATATACTCACCTTTGTGTCTGATTTTGTAGCACATGTATAGCGCCATGAATTGGATTTGCTTTCTTGCCCATGATTCTGTTTTTTTTTTTGGTCGGGATTCTGTTTTTTTTTTTTTTTTTCTGTTCAGGGAGTCCTACATCATCAGCTGGTCAAGAGAATCGAATCGTGGCCGTGGAGTTTGACCTGGGTCCGGATCCAAGGCCGGGTCATTTTGGTATCGATGTCAGCTCTACAAAGTCGCAAACCTATGTCAATGTGAGCGGCGGGATTGTGAACAAGGGTGTCGCACATGTACGTGTAGATTACGATTCCAGAGCCAAGAACCTAAGCGCGTCGCTAGGGCTTAGCGGAAGCTTGGGCTCTTACCACGTTTCTTATGTGGTTGACTTGAGTGTTGTGCTGCTTGAGAAGGTACAGATCGGGTTCATAGCCTCAACCGGGACGTCAGGGTATGTCGAAATCCATCAGGTTTTGTCGTGGAGCTTCAGTTCTAGCCTGCAAGAGGAGCAGCGCCGTCCAATGATTTTTGGGGGCCTTGTGCGAAAATAATTATTCTTTACTAAATTTTGACCGATAATATGATTACTAAACTTGTTAAATACTTAGTTAGTGAAAGTTCAAATACAATAATTTAGTTTTGTTAATATTGGCATATTAAGTTTCAACAAAAAAAATGGTATATTAAATTAGTAAAGAAACTAGTTATGACCCCGGGCCTTGCCCGGAAGCTTTTCATATAAAATTCAAAAAATATTAATTTACAAAGGATATCTATTACAAATTATATGCATAATTTATTTGGATCCGATAAGTATTGTGAAAGTTGTAACACTTTGAATCGGTTAATTGGTTAGTTTTAGTGACATGAATGATGTAATTCTAGATAATTGAGTTGTTCAATGATGGAAGTTTGAAAGGAACCGGTGTTATAGTAAGACATTCAGGTCATGCATTTACATGAATTATATAATATATATATATATAAAGACTAATTAAATCTTTCATTTTATTACAATATATATTGTTGCTGCAACAATATTTTGATAAATGGAACGGGAGTGCTGCAATATATATTGTTGCTACAACAATATTTTGATAAATGGAACGGGAGTGCTGTAGCAAGACATTCAGGTCATGCATTTACAAGAACTACAAAACCAACCTCATTAAAATATGACAGGCCACTACACATTTGCATGCATATATATGGATTGAGTGTGAGAGATAGCATCAACGTGTGAACCTAGTATAAGAATTGGTTATTAATAATAGGGTATATGGTTTAGAAAAAACTAATGGACAAAACTGCTCTTAACTGCTTCAGGTTTAAAGTATATATTGATTCAATTTGATTTGTGTTTATGCAAAACATAAATCTGAAATAAACGGGGGCCTTGTTCCATGTTATGTTGGAAGGGATCCCTTGCCATCTGAACTAATTAGACTTTAATCTCACTAGTAGTAAGTGTCTTATATATACTGAAATTAAAAATTTTGGGGCCCCAAACAATTAGGGGCCCTGTTCCAGTGGGCTACTTGCATAGCCCATTGGACGGGCCGGAAGAGGAGGAGGAAATTAGCGTGGTTAAGCTGGGATTAAGGACTATTGTGTTGGTGGTTATGGTTGTAGTTTTGGTGCTGGTTCTTGTGGTTATCGTGACGGTGTTCATTTTGAGGAAGAAATTGGAGAGGAGTCTTCGTCGTCGTCATTGTCGCACCAGTACTACCACTGCTACCAACAGTGGTAGTAGTGAGATTGAGATAGTGATGGACGCAGCTGCACCGAAGAAGTTCAGCTACTCTGAACTTTGCGAGGCGACCAACGGTTTCGCGGAGGAATCGAAGATAGGAGAAGGCGGGTTTGGATGGGTGTACATGGGGAGACTGACGATCTATCCTGATCGTCGGGTGATTAATGTGGCAATCAAGAAGCCAAAAAGCAGATTTGACGACCAGGGTAAAATGGAATTGCTCAAGGAGATGATTGTGATGAGCAAGACTAAGCACAGGAACCTGGTCAAGCTCATCGGCTGGTGTGAACAAGAGGGTCGTGTTCGAGTTCATCCCAAACGGCACCTTGGCCCAGCATCTCTTCGCGCGAGACCAGGACAAGAAGAAGGTGTTGGATTGGGGAAAGCGGTACGAGATAGCCCGTAGGCTAGCCTCGGTGCTCGAGTATCTCCATGAGGGGCTGGACCAATGTGTGGCTCATCGCGACATCAAGGCCAGCAATGTGATGCTCGACTACGACTACAACCCGAAGCTCGGAGACTTCGGGCTGGCCCGATTCACGGAACATGGCAGAAGCATGAATGTCAGCAATGTAGCAGCTGGGACGTACGGCCATAGACGAACCTAGGGGGGCATGAGTGGGCCCGTGCCCCCCTCCCGTCGGGTTAATTTTCGGTATATATATGTAATTTTTGATTAAATATTAATATATTTTAATTAAATTTGTATTAATATGACATGAAAATCGACTAGTCTAGATGGTTTTTTGTTTAATTTTGTTTTAATTCCACCAAGGTTCAAATCCCCATAGCACCATTTTGCTTTTTTATTCAAATTTTTTTGGTAGAAGAGCTTTTTTATTCAAATTTAATGCATTCCTCTCAAAATTTTGTTTATAAACTAGCTATTTACTGCATAAATTAGATTTCATACATACCGTAATTTTTTTTTGAAAAATAAGTACCTATTTTATTACTATTTAAGAGTATTGAGTAACTAAATTTATCGATTATTCTTGAATCATTGGACCTCGTACACGAGCTGGGCGGTTGTGCCCCCCCTTTAAATCCGTTCTGCGTTCGTCACTGCGTACGGCTACATGGACCCCGAGCTGATCATGACGGCTTCCAAGTACAGCAAGCACTCGGACGTGTACAGTTTCGGGATTCTCGCCTTGGAAATCGCCACCGGAATTAAAGCAACGGACCTGGCCCTATCGGTCCGGAATCTATACGCGCAGAATGCGCCACCGGAGCGCGTGTTTGGTTTGTTAGATCCGAGCTTGGGCCAGGACTACAACGGGGACGAAGCAAGGCGCCAGTTGGCCGTGGGGTTTGGGTGTTGCAACCCGATATCGGCGAGCCGGCCGTCCATGACTCAAGTCATGAATGCCCTCACAATTGGGGTTGGAGCCTCTACTTCAGGGCAGGCGGCGTCTTACCAACGCACTGCTACCATGTAAGTATAGTGATTTGTTAAGAATTGAATTCATGCAAGATTGATGATTGTGCATGCTTTATTTATGATATATATACAGAAATTTAGATCTTACTGCAATAAATTATCATGAGTGGAATTTATTATAAGGATTCCATTTTATGATTCAAAAGATAGAAAGTAAATTCATTTCTTGATTAAATATTTACGCTTTGGGAATTTGGTGTTGATAGTTGGAGATTTTTATTCAATTTTTTTGATATCCAATAGCCTTGAACTATCATTTAGCTACATGAACATTCATACTCTAATATCTTAATTTTGTGTATCATTAACCTCATAACTATCAAATGTTATCAATTAATACAAACGTGGGATATAATCTTTGTTATAGTCTACGTATATTTTTATATTTTTTAGAATAAATGCATTTGATTGATGATCAAATTGCAATTGTTGTGTCATTATTAGTGCACTATTAATGAGGTAATGGGTGAGGGGGGCGAAATAAGGGTGAAATTGGAGTAAATGTGCTCATGGTGACATTAATGAAGCAAATAGACTATTTTTTTTACATAAAAGCCTCAAACCCCCCAATTTCTCTCTCCTCTTCCCTCTCTCTCTCTCTCTCTCTCTCTCTCTCTCTCTCTCTCTCTCTCTCTCTCTCTCTCTCTCTCCATCTACTCATCTCTCCCTCTCCTTCTTTCCTCTTCATCCATTGATAACGGCGACGAGGCCGCGGTGACCGGCTTTTCGAGGGCAAGCGACGAGGTGGCCGACGAGGATACCCTAGCTTGGCGGCCGACAAGGCGACGAGGTGGCCGACGAGGGCGACGGGGTGGCCGGCGAGGTGGTGGACAAGGTATGTTTCTCTCTAAAACCTCTAGATCTAGGTTTTTTTAGATTTTCTAGATCTAGTGTTTGTGAAAGTTCTACGTTTTTTATCGTCGATGTTTTTAGATCTGGATATAGATCTAGAATTTTTTTTAGATCTAGATCTAGAAAACGGTGACAGAAATCCTAAAAAACCCTAGAGTTAGATCTAGAAAAATCATAAATCTAGATCTAAATCTATACGTGGTGACAATCTTAGATGTAGAAACTCTAGATCTAGACCTAGATCTATGATTTTTTTAGATCTAAATTCAAAATCTGTACGTGATGACAAGTTTTAGATTGGTAACAAAATCTGTAGTGGTATGTTGAATGGAAGCAATTTTTCTTTTTCGGTGACAAAATCTGTACATGATCTAGGGTTTTCTGTTTGTCACCAAGTTTTGTGCGTGATCTACGGTTTTCATTTTTTCAGTTTGGTGACAAAATCTGTACGCTGTGGCATGTTGAATGTAATTCAGTTTTCTATGCGGTGACAAAATCTGTATGCGATATAGGGTTCTCTGTTCGGTTTAACATGTCACCACATTTTGTGCTTGGTGACGTTTTTTTGTGTACGATGCAACAATCCTTTGTAGCTGATGACAACTTTGATTGCTAGGTGATAACAAGTTTTTCTATATTACCTTTAATGATAGCCTATTAGCTCAAACGGTAGAGCAACGTGCTTAGTGTACGATAATGTGGGTTCGAATCCCACATAGGCTTGCTAATAAAATTTGATGACAACTTTAAATGCATTTTGGGGTGGTTCTAGCTAAATATCCTATAATAAAAGGTTTGTGCACTATCATTTAGCTACATTTTCAGCATGAACTCCAAACTAGTACAAACCCCGTACCATGTACGGGTAATGTAAATATAAAACCGAATTAACCGATTTGAGATCGAATTTTGATACGAATACGCTTTAACTCGGGAACTTTTAATTCAAATCCGATAGACTAAAGTCCGAACCTATTGACCTATATATGTACTTTTATCCATACAATTTTAATTCTAAAATAGTTCTATTCAAATTTTCGCATTTATATTATTAATGAATATACTATTGGCACATGTCAAATTTTTTCACTATTCTTCAATATTCAATAATGAAAAAAATGTATACTAATTAATAAGAAAAAAATTAAAGAATATAAAAGAAAATCACTTGAATTTCCTTATTCATATAAGGATATATATAATTGAGTAAGATATTAAGTATACATAAAGAAATTGGATAAGATATCAAGAAGATATATATGTTATTTTTTTGAAAATCAATATAAAAAATAAAATTATTATTTTATTCAGTGTTGATGACGTGGCGCAAATTTTAACAAAAACTTGGATTCTGCTCTGTATCATAGTAGATTTGGATACGGATAATAACTCGTATTTTAACACAACCTTATGATTTTTGATGGCATAAAAACACAAAAAAAGAAGTAAAAGTACGGAATATAATTTACTAATTTAGAGAGATTTCATATGAACATGTTTATATACTCGCTGCCTAATGGCAACGCCTCTCGCATCTCTTGCTCACTTGGCTCACTCCTTCGAGTTTTGTCCGTCCAAAAACCTCTGCTGCGTACGATTCCCTTCCCTCTGTTCTTCCCCGTTGTCTTTCCGATTTTAGGGTTTTTCCCTTAATCTTCGACCCTCAAGAATGGGCAGAACCGTGGTTTCAGACGACGAAGGTAGAAGAAACTCGCATATGCTTTCTCCATCCCCAAACTCGTTTCCCCTTGAATTCCTCTTTTGGATTTCGCATTGAAGCCCTAATTTTTGTTTCCTGTTGTTTGGTTTCGGGATGGTAACTTTTGCAGATGAGATTGAGCCCCAGGATGACGAGAGAGATCCGGTTGATGAGGAGGCGGACGAAGGTGAAGAGCGTGGTGGCGAAGACGAGGAGGACGAAGACGAAGGTAAGGTTTTTTCGTTTCCGAATTCGTTACCTTTTTTGCTGTGTTAGCCTGTGTTGAGTTTAGATTTTGCTCCGGGTAGATGGTTTCGGCTGTTTTGACGAGCTACGATCTCCTAGGGTTTTCGTTTGTGCTTTTTGCTTGGTTGCTTAGGGTTTGCTCTGAGCTGGTTTTTCTTTTTCTTCCGGTTGCACATGCTCCCCTTGTGTTGAAACGAAACTAATGATGGGCTAGAATCGTGGGCCTATTCGTTTAGATTGTAACACAGAACTTGAAGTGATCTTGTAGCCGTTGAACATACAAAATACTTTGATTTTGTTAAAAAAAAATCAGCAGTGCACTGTTTTTTAAGGAACATGTCATGTGGCTTCCTCCAGGGTTGGTTGTGTTCAAATGTGAGTTGATGTGTGGATAGCAGATTTCGTGAGGTATCTGTTTGTTAATTGCATGCATGAGTATATCCAGGCATATAGTTCATAGGTGTTTATGGAATTTGATATCTAAACTACCATGTTGCCTTTTCCTTCTTTGGTGCTCAGTGTTGATTATTAGTACTTTGCTCATGAGCTGGAGTCTCTAGCTTTAATAAGACTTAAAATGCTTGTTCCTTTCTTCCATTTGTGTGGACAGAAGAGGGGCAGGATGAATATGAGAAAGATGGTTTCATAGTTGATGATCTTGACGAAGAAGAGGATGGTGATGAGGATGGAGATAGAGACAATGACGAAGACAGGCATAAGAAAAAGAAGAGGAAGAAAAGGTCAATCATTGCCCTAATCTATTTTTTTTTCTTTTTTAAATGTGTCGTAGCATAACACTTCACTCTGCTTTCTACCCGTTCCAGGGAGTCAGAAAAGAACTTTGTTCTTGATGAAGATGATTATGCTCTTCTTGAGGATAATAACGTTGCAGTTCATCGCCCTAGACCCATGCAAGTGAGTCATCTTATGGTTTGGGCAAAAGTATAGATTGCTATCCCTACTATCTTGTTGCTTACGTCACATGCTCTGCAGGAAAGTAAAAAATTCAAAAGGTTGAAGAAGGCCAAGAGAGCTGATGATGAAGAACATTCAGGCTTCTCAGATGAGGATGGGTTTGATACAACTGGGGAAAGGAAGATTCAACGTAGTTTATTTGATGATGGTGAGTTGTTCATACTTATATTCCAAATATCATTGTATCACTACTTTTTTAATAAACAGTACTGAATTATAACTTTCTAATTATATTGAAGGGGGGCTAGAGGACCTTCATGAGGAGGAAGAGGAGCAGAGAGAGGAAGAAGAGGAGGAAGATATGGATATGGGTGAGGAAGATGAAATGGCTGATTTCATTGTAGATGAAGACGATGTTGATGAACGTGGAGTTCCCAAGTACTTTCCGTCTCATTATTCTAATTATTGGTTGAAGTTATTGAGATTTCTGTTTTACATTGTATTTGTTGGTGTTTTAGGAGGAAAAAAGTGGTCCGCAAAAAGAAGTTCAGGTCTGCTCCTGGAGTTGCACCAATGGCACTCCAAGAAGCCCAAGAAATCTTCGGAGATGTTGAGGAGCTTCTGAAACTTAGACAAATAAACTTGGAAAAGAAGGGCAGACAGGAGGAGTCGGGTGAATGGAGAGAAAGAAGGTTTGAAGAGGAGTTTGAGCCTATCATTGTCGAGGAGCAGTATATAACGGAGAAAGACAATATAGTTAGGGAGATTGACATCCCGGAGAGATTGCAGGTCTAATTTGGCGTCCTTCTTTCTCTGGCCTTATCTTTTCATCATTTTCTGTCTTAATCTCATTCATATGTTTCTCTGATTGGGCTTTTTTGGACATGATAGATTTTACAAGAGAGCACTGGTCCACCTTCAGTTGATGCGGATGCTATACTTGAGGAGGTTAAATGGATATATGATCAGCTTGACTCTGGTAATGCACCACTGCTTGGGCGGAGAATCAGCGAAGGAGGGGATGAAGTATTAATAAAAAGTGACATTGAAAATTTCCTAAAATTTACTCATATTCAACATTTTGATGTGAGTGAAACCTGCTTTACATGTCTCCATTGTGTTTTTTGGATGTAGAAAAAAAAAACCTTACTCCGATGCAGAAGTAAATCACATTTTTTTCTGCCAGGTCCCTTTCATTTCTATGTACCGTAAAGATGATTGTCTAAGTTTGTTCAAGGAGTTTGGACAAGATGACACTGATCATGCTAATCCAACTATTAAGTGGCACAAGGTATGTAGCTTCCAAAAATTATCATTTACTTATGGAAATTACTCAAAAATGCATGGGTAATGGATGTTGAGACAGTCGAGCCATGTGCTTCCTTTCAGGTACTTTGGTCTATTCATGAGCTTGATAAGAAATGGCTGCTTCTTCAAAAACGAAAGAGTGCCCTTGAAGGGTATTATCATAAAGTTTTTGATGAAGAATGCCGGAGAGTTGATGATGAGACAAGGCTTCATTTCAACAACCAGATATATACATCAATTGTTAGTGCACTTAAAAATGCAGAATCTGAGAAAGAGGTTGATGATGTGGACTCCAAATTTAATTTGCATTTCCCGCCAGGCGAGGTCGATTTGGAGGAGGGGAAATATAAACGACCCAGGCGAAAATCACTCTATAGTGTCTGTAGTAAAGCAGGTTTGTGGATGGCTGCCTGCAAATTTGGATATAGCTCAGAGCAGTTTGGGCAGCAAATTTCATTGGCAAAAGTGGTATAGGATTTATGCTGTCATATGTCATTTCTATTTCCTGCCCTCCCTCCTGAACAGTCCATTTTGTTTGGTGGTTGGGAAGGTTTGAGATTAATAATACCAAATCTTTTTTTATCTGATAGGAAAATGAGTTGGAAGACTCAAAGGAGACACCAGAAGATATGGCTTCAAATTTTGTATGTGCAATGTTTGAGACGCCTCAAGCAGTGCTTAAAGGTGCTAGGCACATGGTATGAGTATGGTTTATTCTTATGTTCTCCTATGCTCATTCAATTACTAAATTAACAGTTTTAAACGGTTTCTCTCAGGCTTCTGTTGAGATAAGTTGTGAGCCAGTTGTAAGAAAACATTTTCGCAGCATCTATTTCGAAAATGCTGTGGTTTCAACAACTCCTACAGCTGATGGAAATACTATCATAGACACTTTCCACGAGTTTGCTGGGGTGAAATGGTTACGTGAAAAGCCATTGGACAAGTTTGATGATGCCCAATGGCTGCTTATCCAGAAAGCAGAAGAGGAAAAGCTCCTTCAAGTCACAGTTAAACTGAAAGAGGATGTTCTTAATAAATTGATCAGTGACTGTCATGAAAAATATCTTAGCTATGGTGTAAGCAAGTCCGCTCAACTTTGGAATGAACAGCGTAAACTGATATTACATGATGCGGTCTACAATCACATGTTACCTTCTATGGAGAAAGAAGCTAGATCTCTGTTGAATAGTAGGGCTAAGAACTGGTTGTTGTCCGAATATGGAAAGCTTTTGTGGGATAAAGTATCTGTGGCTCCATACCAGCGGAAGGAAAGTGATGTGCATGCAGATGAGGAATCTGCACCAAGGATTATGGCATGCTGTTGGGGCCCTGGAAAGCCTGCAACTACTTTTGTGATGTTAGATGCAAATGGAGAGATTGTGGATGTGTTGGAAGCTGGTTCAATAAGCTTACGTAGTCAAAATGTTACTGATCAACAGCGCAAGAAAAATGACCAGCAGAGGCTTTTGACATTCATGGCAGAACACAACCCTACAGTTGTTGCTCTAGGAGCCGCAAATATGTCATGCACAAAGCTGAAGGATGATATTTATGAGGTATGACTGCAATTTCTTAATCACCTGTTAGCTGAATCTTTCTGGGTAATGGAAGAGTATAAAAAAAGAGAACATAGCAATTTTACAATTGGAACTAGCTACTTATTTTCTCCATTTTTTCACTTCTGTAGGGGGGGTTGGGGTTTCTTTGGCATGGTTTTTCACTGTTGCTGCATTTACATGTAGCTGTGATAATTGAATTAGGATCATTCTCCTCTAGTACGGGCATCCTTCTGAATTTACAAGCTAGCGGCTTTTTTAGGAAGTTGCTTCTCAGTGTAGTTCTGAAGTTCATCTGCTGATGCTATTTGCACCGCTTTAACTATAATTGTATTTACCATGTTTTCTTAGTTTGTGGAGTATTTGCTATGCTGTGGGTGGGTGGAGGAGATGGTTAAGGCAGAGGTCTACAGTTTGGAAAAATCCTAATGCTACAATCTCTCTGTGTGCTGTTATCTTAGTTATGACGTGAAACGTGTAATAATATGCTTGAATCTACTAAATTTTAACCCATGCATAGTGCTGGTGACTTGTAGAAGATGAATCAACTTCTGTAGTTTTTTTCTATTTTCTAAAAATCTGTTCAATCGTTTGTTTTTTTTGTTAACTGTTGACATATGCTTACGAAGGAGATCATCTAAGTTATCTGAAATTTGTATTTATGCTCTTGTTCTTTATTGCTTACACTAGATTGTCTTCAAAATGGTGGAAGAAAATCCTAGAGATGTTGGGCATGAGTTGGCTCAGATAAAAATCATATATGGGGATGAATCTCTTGCTCGTCTATATGAAAATTCTCGAGTTTCATCAGACCAAATACCGGGTCATTCAGGTAAGTGCAGTATTTATAATTATTTCCTGTAGCTGACTGTAACTTTTGCGATATTCATAAACTTCTTGTTTCAGGCATCGTGAAGCGAGCTGTTGCACTTGGGCGTTTCCTTCAAAATCCATTGGCTATGGTTGCAACACTCTGTGGGCATGCCAGGGAAATCTTGTCTTGGGAACTCAGTCCTTTGGAGAAATTCCTTGCAGCTGATGAGAAATATATGATGATTGAACAAATTATGGTAGATGTTGCCAACCAGGTGGGCCTGGACCTCAACCTTGCTGCAAATCATGAATGGTTGTTTGCCCCTTTACAATTTATTTCAGGACTTGGACCCAGAAAGGCAGCATCATTGAAAAGGTCTCTCATAAGAGCTGGGACAATTTTTACAAGGAAAGACCTGCTGACTAGTCATAGTCTCGGGAGAAAGATTTTCTTCAATGCAGCTGGTTTTCTGCGTGTTAGGCGGTCTGGATTGGCTGCTAGTACCAGCCAGTTTTTTGATTTGTTGGATGATACTCGTATACATCCAGAGTCCTATGGGTTAGCACAAGAGTTGGCCAAAGAGATATACAAGAAATATTTTGGAGATGAAAATTTGGATGACGAGGATAGCCTTGAGATGGCTGTGGAGAATCTAAGAGACAGACCTAATATCTTGAAATCATTCAATCTTGATGCATATGCTGATCAGGGGCGCACGTCTAAAAGGGAAACCTTGTATGCCATAAGGTCAGAATTGATTCAAGGCTTTCAAGATTGGCGTAAAACATATGAAGAACCTAGTCAAGATGAAGAATTTTACATGATATCCGGGGAGACGGAAGACACACTTGCTGAAGGAAGAACTGTGCAAGTGACTGTCCGTAGGGTGCTGGATAAAAGGGCTATATGTTCCCTGGAGTCTGGATTAACTGGCATGCTCACAAAGGAAGACTTTTCAGATGATTGGAGGGATTCTGATCTGACTGAGAAATTACGTGAAGGCGATATACTTACATGCAAGATCAAATCGCTCCTAAAGGCTCGCTATCAGGTGTTTTTAACTTGTAGAGAGACTGACATGCGGAACAATAGACATCAGACTGCAAGAAATCTGGATTCATACTACCATGAAGATCGCAGCAGTGTGCTTAGTGATCAAGAGAAGGCTCGTAAAGTGAAGGAGCTTGCTAAGAAGCATTTCAAGCCCAGAATGATTGTTCATCCCCGTTTCCAAAACATAACTGAAGACGAAGCTATGCAGGTCCTATTTCTTTGTTGATTATTGTGTACAAGCAGTAGATTACCTGTTTGGTTAAATCTATTTTTGTCTTTTCTTTTCATTCACAGTTTCTAGAATGTTTGAGTGGATAATGAAGTCATTGGCTATATAGAGTTCAAATAACCGGATACCTTCATCTACCTCTATGCTCTGATGTTTTGAACTGTTTTGAACTGTTTTTGAACTTTGCTGGTGCTACTGTTGCTTCAATTGTTTAGTTACTTTTAGTTCCATCATATAGAGTAGGGGAAAATGTTTTAGTCACTATAAGCTCCATGCTTGCTTTGTCCATGATATTGCTGCGTGATTAATGCTTGAAAATTGATCAAGTTTTTTTGCTATTATGTTCATTAGTTCTTGGCAGACAAGGAGCCTGGTGAAAGTGTCATTCGTCCCAGTTCTCGTGGGCCATCTCATCTGACACTGACTTTGAAAGTCTATGATGGGGTTTTTTCTCACAAGGATATTGCCGAAGGTGGAAAAGAGCATAAAGATATAACCAGCTTGCTACGTATCGGTAAAACACTTAAAATAGGAGAAGACACATTTGAGGATTTGGATGAGGCAAGTTTTATTCCTCAGTTTCGTATTTTGTTATTAGCAAGTTTTATTCTGTTTGTCACTTCATCTTTTTACCTAGTTGGCCTTAGATCCTAACTTCTCTACATTTCCACCCTATAGTTGCATGGTCACAGTTGAACATAATTTTGTGTTCTTTCAGTGTGCATATTTCTGATGCATTTTATCTCTGATTCATGGTTGAGGATTTCTTGCAATGGATTCCATTTTCTATGATGTTAAATTGACTCCTTTAAATTAACATCTTTAGTTTCCGACATATCTAGTAGTGCTTGCATGTGCTGTGGTGTTTCCAATTAGTTTGAATGTGGATACTATGCAGCATTACTAGTTAAGGATTAATCCCTAGTCACCAAGAAATATGCCAATCTCCTCTTTTTTTTGTAGAATCTTCTTTTCTTTTATGCTGTACTATATCCTATTTTCATAGGATGTTTCGCCATGTATATAACTTTTCAGTGCGTGAATATAGAGAAATATGAATCTCATATTAAGTTGATACTTGGTAGATGCTGACACAGTCAAGTTGGAGATCCTAATGATGTAGCTTAGCAGTCATTAGCTTTCGGAATATGAGCTCTTAGGCTGGTTAAAAAACTGTACTGTTTAAAAACAAGGAAGAATGTCATAGTTAAACCGAGCTGTTCAAAAACAAGAAAGAATGAGATGGTTCAATCTATTATACTGTGTAATGAGTTTTCTGTTCCTTGTAATGCAGGTGATTGATCGTTATGTGGATCCATTAGTGACTCATCTAAAGTCTATGCTAGAGTACCGCAAATTCAGGAGAGGGACTAAATCTGAGGTTGATGAGCTTCTTAGAGCTGAGAAAGCAGAGAACCCTATGCGGATTGTTTATAGTTTTGGCATCTCCCATGAACATCCTGGCACATTTATTCTGACTTATATTAGGAGTTCAAATCCTCATCATGAGTATATTGCTCTCTACCCAAAGGGATTTAAGTTTCGGAAAAGGATGTTTGAGGATGTCGATAGGCTGGTTGCCTATTTTCAGAGGCACATTAATGACCCCTTGTCTGATTCACCCTCACTTAGATCAGTTGCTGCTATGGTTCCAATGCGTGGTGGCTCCTCTGGAGGTGAATGGGGTGGTTCAGGAGGTATAATTTATGTTCTGATTGTAATTCTGGTATTACCGTTTGGACACTTTGAAATTTGTTTCTTGCATGATATGCTCTTCTTTGTCTCTCTGATCTGTCTCATGCTTGCATGCAAGTGACCTGCAAATAATAAATATTGCATTCTTCACTTGTTGAAATTCACCAATCGTTTGAATGGGGTAATTCATCTTATTAGCAATGGTTTATCATGTAGTGCAACTTAGAGATGGTTTCTCTACATAGCGATGCACACTGAAATGAGCTTTTATATGCTATTAAGAAAATTATGCTGCATGTACTGCTCTTAAAGTCCGTGAATAATTTTCTTGGCTATTAATACAAAATGTAGCATAAAAATTGAATCCGGCTCTCACATTAAATTCTGCTGCATTTAATTCTTACCCTGATGCTTTCTGATAGGCCGAGGAGGCCGAGGTGGTGGCCGTGGTGACCGTGATGCGAGTGGGGCGCCAAGACCATATGGAGGAGGGCGTGGTCGGGGTAGAGGCTCGTACAATAGAGATGGTGGGGATTTGGACTACAACTCAAGGCGGGGTTCAGACAACAAGTGGGGCTCTCAAGGCAATGATGATGATAATGGTGGCGGCGGCGGTGGCTGGAGCAGTTTCCCAGGCTCCAAAGTGGAAAACTCTCCGGGAAGAGAAGCGTTTCCTGGTGGCTGGGGTTCAAGTGGTGGCGGTGACAGTGGTGGCGGAAATGATGGGTGGGGCTCTGGAGGGTCAAAGCCTGCTTCCAAGGGCTGGGGTGATGATGGTGGCAGTGCTAGTGGTGGAGGAGGTGGTAGTGGGTGGTGAAAGCTGAATGGGTGATTTAACACTCATTTTGCTGTTGATCTGGTGTTAGAAAAAGCTGGATAGATGGTTTTGGTTTCCAGAACTTTGGACCTTTGGTAAAGGTCACGAGTTTCTATGTATGTGGTTTATATGTAAGGTTGAATTTTAATTTGCTTAACATTTTGCCACATGTCAAAAATCTTCGAATTGCAAGCTCATATAATCTATGTCGATGCTCTAATGCTAACCAGGTGTTTAGCAGTTTAGGCTTAATTATGTTAGCAGAAAGTATTTGGAACGCTTTCAACAGTTTTTTGTTATAATGTCAGGATTCCCACCCTTCGTGTGTATTATTATCTGGACCCTTTCTTACCCATTTGAGCTTTTGGTGTAGAGAATCCGCGTTACCCTATGTTTAACCTTCTGTCTCTGTGTTCTTTGTAAAGTAGGTCAAAAGTGGAACTTGAAAGTTCAGATACAAAGGCAAGTCTGTCTCTTATTCTTGATTCTGCATAGGCCAGTCTAGTTGCTTTGTTTGAGTTCGATCATTTTGGTTCGGGTCAACCAGATTAAATGTCAAATCGTGTCGTTTTATGATCATTATTGTTCTTGTTCTAGTCGGTGTTGGTGGGTTTGATCATTTCGGGTCCGGGTCAGTTCTATATTACATGTCATGTATAGACCACGCTTCAGAGAACCTCATTTTCACATTTTGCCGCCTTTCCTGCTTTTGGTTCTCTCCCATCCCTCTCATATGAGGGCGTTGAGAAAACTACACCTTCCCTGCTGTTACACCATAATCCGTTTCTTCAACAGTTTTACATCTTCCCTGAAATCTCACAAATCAAGAAACCATCTTGGCTCACTTAACCGATCGTTGCTCTCTCTTTTACACAAACACCCTTCAGATCGTCGAATTTTCCGGCAAACCCATGCGCAATTGCTAGTACGTGGCTCATTAACCCCAAATCCAGATGGGCAAACCCTAATCTTCGATACCCTGTTGAGATACTATTCAATTGGTGAGCACCCTGAAGATGCTCTGTCCCTCTATAAGCAATTCGAGCTACAAACGGATCATTTTCACTTCAGTAGTTTCACATACTCGTTCCTTGTCAAAGCCTGCTCTAATTCAGGGAATTCGATTGTGGGTGTTCAGCTTCACGCCCGGATTACGAAGGTGGGATTGGATTCCCACGTTTATGTTCAGACCTCCCTGTTGAATTTCTATCTACTTTGTGGGTCACTTGCGGAGGCTCACCAGCTGTTCGATGAAATGCCTGAGAGAAATGTGGTTACTTGGAATGTTATGATCACTGGCCTGATTGCACGGCGCGAGGTCGAAGCAGCTTGGAGTTTGTTTAGTGAGATGCCGAGAAGGAACATTGTTTCTTGGACTGGTATGATCGACGGGTACACACGAATTGAGAATTACGCCAAAGTTTTTTCCTTGTTTCAGGAAATGGTGAAAAAAGAGGAAATTATGCCGACCGGAATAACACTATTAACAGTATTTCCTGCTGTTGCAAACCTTGGGGATCTTAGGAATTGCAAGTCATTGCATGCGTATGGAGATAAGAGGGCTCTTCGTGTGAGTGATATTCGGCTTGCAAACTGTCTGATTGATACTTACTCCAAATGTGGCTGCATTAAGAGTGCATTAGGAGTATTTAACGAAATTTCTGAAAACAAGAGGAATTTGGTTTCTTGGACATCGATAATCTCTGGGTTTGCTATGCACGGGATGGCTAAACAAGCCACAGACACCTTTCAAAGGATGGAGAGCGTTGGATTAAAGCCAAATCAAGTCACTTTCCTCGGCATTTTAAGTGCTTGTAGCCACAGTGGACTATTTGAAGACGGGCTAGAGTTCTTCAAAAAGATGAGAGATGAATATCAACTTTTGCCTGGTATAAAACATTATGGATGCATGATTGACATGCTCGGACGTGCAGGGAGGTTAGAGGAAGCGGAGAAATTGGCACATGAGATCCCAAATGATGCTGAGAATGTCATTATTTGGCGGACGCTACTGGGTGCGTGTAGCTTTCATGGAAATGCTGATGTAGCTCAGCGCATAGCAAGGAAGATTCAGGAGATGGAGAGAGGATACGGTGGGGACTATGTTCTAATGTCGAATATTTTGACAGGAAGTGGTAAGTTTGGGGATGCTGAGGAAGTGAGATGGATGATGGATGATAGAAATGTGCTCAAAGTCCCAGGCCTTACCTTAGCTTAGTGAAACAGATTATATACTTTCTCCAGCAGACTGTGAGAAAAAGGATAACAATGAACAAGCTGTAGCATGTTACAGTGCTATGCTGGTTGGTTTCACCTTGTCTGTGAACAATCAACCTCTGTTTGCCAGAATTTTGTTGGGTAAGCATCTGTTTGGCCCATGACTGCCTGATTTCTTGAGATGTGTCTTTAGAATTTGAAAACAGCAATGGAAGATATTTACCCTTTTCATTATCCACAAGATATGGCAGGGAAATGCAAAGAATCCTGAGCAACTTCATTTTTGAGCTCTTAAGCATCCTATTAATGGGTCTATGGTTTTGCAAACCATATAGCATTGGACTTGAAATTGTGGTTAGGATTAACTCAAGACAATTTGCAGATCCCTATCTGTCAGCAGGCTTAGGCTCCGTTCGGGTGATTAGCTGAAAGCTGGAACTAAAAGCTGAAAGCTGGGACTGACAGTTAAAAGCTGGAACTGGCAGTTCAATCCGAAAGCTGGATTTACTAGCTGAATTGAGTAAAAATTGAAATGAGTATTCGGTAAAGTAACTAGCTGAATCCTGAAAAGGGTAATAAAAATTGACCAAAAAGATCTGCCTCTTTGTTATTATTATGCTATTTGTCACATGCTTTCGTAGTTTAAATTATTATTCATCTGCATTTTAGTAATGATCTAAGTTTTTGTAATGATCTAACCAACTTTTTAGTTTTTAGTAAGACTACCATAAAACTTCACATTTTTTTAAATCGCAAAATTAACCTCAATATTTTGTCAACCAAGAGGTATGTTCACTTTGCTAACACAGGGATGTGTAGTATTTTTTTTCCCCAAACACTAGTGAAGTAACACTTCAGTTGTTATTGTTGACATTGTCTGGCAACACTCCTTGACCTTTACAAAAAATTTGAACCACCCTAGTAGGCAACAACATACAAACTACTGCTGTGCACCTTGTGGCTCGTCTTCTTTGTCATAAGCCTCACCAGCACTCGCCTGCTTCCTCCTCATCTCTTCCTCGATGTTGACATTGTGCATTATAACCTCCTCGCACTCGTCCAACTCCATGTCGGTCAGGCCAGCAGACGGTTTCGGTGACAGTATAGCCTCCACCCTAGTTGCAGCACTCAAAAAATGAACTTGAAAGCTCCTCAGGAAGGGCAACTACATTCACCAGTGTTTGTCTACTACAAAAATATGTTCTTATCCTCTCAGTGCTAAGAAACATCAGGGTGTCAAGTTCAACAGCAAACAACGGCCTACAAAACATATATGAAACATCAATGATTTAACCCTGGAAAGCAATAACTATAAAGTACGTAGAGAGGGAAGGTGAATACAACACAACAGAAAAAACTAATAACCACCAGATCTATATAAAAAAAATGGCATCCCTTAGGGTGAATACTAAGCAACAAACAAGAACGATTCAGTGAAGTATGAATCGGCATTTCAACATATAGTTTCTAGAAAGTGGTCAATTTAGTTACTCTTCACCACGCCATTATATGGTAAGCCTATATCTACATCATCTGGTAAAGATAGAAAGTCAATGTGATCACTCTTGGCATTTTGTTTACAATTCCTAAAGTCTTGTATTATGGAGTAGAGCTGGTTTAGTTAAAGGACCAAGCAGCAACCGACTGGATTATCACTTCTTTAGAATCAAACCAAATTAATTTAACTTCAAGTATGTATATATTCCTTAAAACAGCACCCAACTTCATTGCCAAATTATAGCTGAAACATAAAAACTAACCTCAGCATGGAGCCTCTCCATAGGCATCCATTCTCCCGGACCACAGAGATCAGATAGCATTGTGGCAATAGATGATACAACACTCTTTTCTTCCAATTGCATAAGTTGATGATCATCAGCATCTCGGTCAACTTGGGATCTTCCATCTCCTTTTTTATCTGCAAGGTCACATTGTCACATTGTCACTAGTGCAAGCATACCACCAAACATTTCAAAGCCCACATCTTCAAAAGGCAAGCACACCATGTAATCAACATCTGGAATACACACAGATATGGATACGTCCATTCATCACAAACAAAAAATCAGTCCAATTCGTTGCAGGAAAGCAAACAATTTCCTCAAAATTCCAATCGGAATTGAGAAGAGCACCCAAAAAATCCGGATTTCCTAGCCAATCAAGAAAAATCGAACAGAAAATCACAACAACTAGTTCTCAGACCGATTTCAAGAGACGTACCTGTGGGCTAGGGTTCTTCAAAGGAGCTCGACCAGAAACAAAAGCCCAGATCTATGGAATATCGAGAGTGAAGAGCGAGGGGTATTGTGGGGAAAGAGTGGACAAGTAGCGGGCGGAAAATTTGGAGACGCTCGTCCATTCCGCTGCAATCTTGGGGGGTAGGGGGCAGCGTCTAGATGAATTTCGGGTGCCATCTCCCTCGACCAGCTACTACCGAACACGCCACGGGAGTAGCGTCTCGCCGGCGAGAAGCTCCATCTAGCGCGGAGACGCTACTCACGAACGGACCCTTAGGCTCCGTTCGGCGACAGTAACTGAGACTGAAACTGACAGCTGAGACTGAGACTGAGAGATGACTGAATAGATGAAACTGAGAATGGAAAAACTAGCTGGATGGACAAAAAAGTTTACATGAGTGTTCGGGAAGAGGGATAGCTGAGTGAGTAAAATGTTAACCTCAAATGACCATTTTAGCCTTCGAGTAAATAAATATTACATGTTTTGTCCCCATCTCGTGCGAATCACGTGGCCCTTTCAGCCCTCAAATTGGGTAGAAATCCCAATTTCAGTTTCGTGCCCTCACTTGCATTCCTTCATCGTTCCCCTATATCCCAGGCGTACTTCCGGCGAGAGGGAAGAGGCGTCGACACCCGGCGGCCTCGGTGTTGCAGGCGGAGGCTCCCGACGAGGTAGGTCATCCCTGTTCATATGTGTGTGTGGGTGTCCGGTTGAGGTTTGTTAACCCGATGTTCATGTCGTGATGTAGATCCGGCGACGAGAGGTGGTATTGTGGGCGGAGGCTGCATCAGACGGGGAAAATCTGGGAGGGAGCTTCGTTCCTCGTCTTCCCCTGCACCGTAAGTCCTGAATTTGTCTTCCATTGTGCATACCGAAAGTGTTCATTGGGGTTAGGCTCGACTTGCGTTATTTGTTAAGGGTTGTTTGTTTGCTGTTCATACCGAATGTGTTGCTTACCATGCACCATTGAATTCCATGATGTTGTTGAGCCGTTGTTGAATGTGCCTGAATTGTGTTGAAAATGTTGATTTTGATCACTGCATATGAACGGGTGTTTCGTAGGTGCTTGCTTTGTAGTGTGTGTTGGTGTTGTGAGGTGTTGTCTAGGGTTGTGTCGGTGTTGAGGAAAAGACAATGAGTATGTCATCCCAAGTAAGCGATAGGGACGCCTTAGAATACGAGTCGAAAGACGGCGTGACAAAATGGAGTGATGAGGATGCGAAGTGCTTGATGAGCATATGTCAAGAATACCATAAGCAAAATGGGGTGGACACACACTTTAGTTGGAGTGAAATAGCCGCAAAACTGAGTAGGGAGCTCAAATCACCGTTTACCAGTGTCCAGGCAAAGAACAAATTTGATTACATGAAGAAAACTTGGAAACTGTGGACTAAGCTGCGCATGAACGAGACGGGTCTTGGATGGAATCCTGCAATTGGTGCTATTCGTGGGTCTGACGAGTGGTGGGATATGAAAATCAAGGTATGCTCGCATGAAATTGTACACAAAACCTGTGGATAAATATTGAAATCAGTATTCCATTGATCTGACTATTTATTTTGTATTCATGCTTTCCCAGGAAGATAGACAGTTGAAGAGGTTCCGGACTTACCAACCCGACGCAGAGCTGAGTGAGATGTGGGATAGTGTGTTTGGGAGTATTGTGGCGAGTGGAAAACATTGCGTCTCTGCACAGAATGTTTCTCAGGTTAGGGCAAGCCAACACACTGAGATCACTTCCCCCATCACTTCCCCCCCTGCATCAAGGACGATGAAGGAATTGCTTACAATGAACGACGATTTGGATGAAGGAGAACTGCTGAGGGATTTTACAACGTGGACAAGCAATCGTGCACCTGGACAGCGACACGCAACCATGCGAATTGGCCCTCACTGATCCTGCTGCTGTAGTGGCGCCTCAAGGCTCGACAAAACGCTTGAAGAAGGGGCCAAGTGGGGCTGCGTATCTGCAAGGAAGGATCAACAAATGCGAGAGTAGCACGGAGAGATTCCTGACACTGTGGGAGGGGGAGGTGAACAGCAACAACGTCACTCCAGCGGACTCTGTCCCCAAGCTTGATGCAGCCATAGACGTCATTTACCGGATGGTGAACGACGGTAAGGTGAAGCAGGGTTCGGACCTGTTCTGCTTTGCCGTTGACGAGGTGAGCAAAGAATCGAGCCGTCGTCTGTTCATGACTCTGAAGACCGATGCGGACCGGAAGGCGTGGATCCGGTTCAAGTTTGGTCGGGGTGAGCATTCACAGGGATCTGAGTGATTTGGATGCAATTGTCGGGGTGGCCGTTTTTCCAAAGGACAAGTCGAAGTTGTTGTTGATTGCTGTTTGGTTTTATGTTGTGTCGGATTGTTGCTTGTTTGGTTTTATTTGCGATGGATTTTCATATGCACCTGATTGTTGCGTGTCTAGACTTTCTCCTGACATGCTGAACATGTTGTTTTTATGTTGTTTGCTTTGCTTCTTGTTGTATGGATGTTTAACTTGTTTGCATAAGTATTTGTGTGGTAAGCTAATGTTAATATGGTTTGGATCATGAGCTGCGTGGAAATGTATAGTGACCGATGTCTTGCATGAATGTTTTAGAATGACCGACGACAATGGAACGCAGCCAACACGCCCGAGCAAGTTCGTTCGATTGGGTGCACTTCTTCTACAATTCCAAGCTCACTTGTGTGACCAATACTTGAAGAAGTACCTTACGAAGACCCCATGTTACACTTCTCCTTTGACGGGCTACAAGTGGATGATGGAGATCTTGGACTCGGACTCGGATGTGAGGTGCATCAACGCCTTTCGGATGGAGAAGCATGTTCTCCTGGCCTTATGTCATGAGCTCGAAACTAAATACAATGTTCGAGCAACGAAAAATATGACTGTTTTGGAGAAGGTCGGGATGCTTCTGTACACTATTGCGCAAGGAGCGTCTAATAGGGCCGTTTGTGAGCGATTTCAGCGATCGGGGGACACCGTTAGTCGAGCTATTCACGAGGTCTTGAACGGGATAATGGGCAGGAACACTGGTGTTGATGGTCTTGCTGCTCGCATACTAAGACCAAGGGACCCCACTTTCTCAACCGTGCCAGATAGGATCGAGAACGACAGCCGGTACACTATTTTCAAGGTAATCCTTAAACTGGCGGTATGCCATCTCAATTTTACAACCCTCTTCACTCAACCTTAACGCATCCGTGAGAACTTGTAGGGGGCCATAGGGTGTATAGATGGCACGCACATCACTGCTTGCGTACCGAGGGCCGATCAACTTCCTTACAGGAATCGAAAAGGATATTGCTCATTCAACGTCATGGGGGTGTGCGACTTCGACATGTTCTTCACATTTGTTTCTGCCGGATGGGAAGGGAGTGCACACGACGCTCGTGTTTTCGACCATGCCCTCAAGACACCGGAGATGTGTTTCCCCCACCCACCGCGCGGTAAAGTTCCATATGTACTAATACTTCCTCAGCGATTTTGCATGATTTTTGGTTTTCTTTACACTTACATGGAATCTGGTGATCACTTTTGCGGTTGTAGGCATGTATTACCTCGTTGATAAAGGGTACCCTGACCGGGAAGGCTATATGGTTCCGTATAGCAAGATCAAGTATCATTTATCGCAATTCCAAAATGCGGTTCCGCGCAATGCAAAGCAAGCCTTCAACAAAGTGCACTCTTCCCTTCGAGGCTGCATCGAACGGTGCTTTGGTGTGCTCAAGAAAAGGTTTCGCATCTTGACCGCAATGCCGAGCTACCCCATTGAGACGCAAATCGATTTGATCATCACTTGTTTTGTGGTACACAACTTCATACTTGGTCATCGGGTCAATGATAACTACTTGGAGGAGGAGTACGAGGACCCTGATCTGCCACCGCCTCTTCGTGAAGAAAGGTCGGCCGATCGGGCACCGGGTGGAATGAAGCGCAAGCGCGATGAAATCGCGCAGGAGATCTGGGAACGAAAAAAGTATTGGTGAAGTGTAGGTTTCGGGTATTTTGGCATCCTAACACCTCAGTCGACTGGCCTAAGTCGTATGTACCGGTACTAATTAATCTTTTGACCCCTTACCACTATTAACACCGTAGGCAGATCAAGTACTAATCCTTCGTCGATCTTTTGACCCTTAACACGATCGTCGATGTACTTCTATTGTGCTATTATTCATGCTTATGAATTTCGATCAAGTATGATATTGTCCATGTTATCCTTTGTACTTCAAGTCGGCCGATCCAAGTCATAACACAAACGATATCATACATATATTAATTCATGCACGACGTTATACATAGTCCGACGATAATTGAACAAACTTGAAAACAGCAACAAAGAGAACACACTCCAACACCTCAGTCGACTTAAAACGAAGATAGCACACTCCAACACACTCCTTAAAGCACACGAACACAATCCTTAAAACACAATTACGCAATCCTTAAACCAAAGCAAACGAGATCATTTTATTCATCCAAACAACATTGCCGCTGGCCACTACGCATCATAACCTGACCCCCCCATGGCGTGCTCCATAGCCGCAATCTCTTCACCATCCGTGAGACCGAGCTGCACATGTGGACAGTGACGACATCATTAAACAGGCAAATTGAATCACGTATTGGCGAACGAAAAAGAGATCGCTTGCTTACACTACGAGGGGTTGCGGTGTCTCCACGGTGGGTGATACGACGACCATCAAGGATGTACTCGAAGACGGCTTGCTCGTTCCCCGGACAGGCTTCATAGGCGGCAAAGAGCTTCTTCATCTTGGTGTCGAGACCTATGTGGAAGTACTTCTTCTCTCGGTCCTGAAATGGTGAGAACACATACAAGTCATAAAAGGGACGACATTGCTGAGTTGACTAACATGTAGCGAAATTCACTTACCGGCCCGACGATGCATAAGTGGATGCGTGGGTTCCTTTGTGGGTTGGGTGCTGGGTTGAAGCCTGGGGGCCGGCGTGGGTTCACAACAGCGGAGCTCGCGTCACTCTCGGATGGACCATCCATGACAATGCTATCGATATTGTAATCGGTTTTTGCCTTGTTTGGGGGAGGTTGGTGTTTTGGATGGTGACGTTTCTTCCCATTTATAGGCACATTGATCTCCTCCTACCATGCATGGATAGAATATTTTATTGCCTAAATAGTGTATGATATGATACATGAATGCAAAGAAATTGACTTACCTTTTTTTGGGGAGTTGGTACTTCAATGCAAGGCCACAGAAACGTGATTGTGCAGGGAATAACAATTTCACATACCAAGGCTGCCCACTCCCACCATGCGTCATCCCCGGACAACTCTCCAGAGACATTATCAAAGCTCACGTGAATCCCCACCCGGTTCATGTAATCATACAGACGCCACATCTTCTTGTTGTAGTCCAATCGATGCTTGAACATCTTACCGGTAATGTGCACACCGGTGTTCAAGTGGAATCGTCCAGCCATTGTCCTGAAGTTTACAAACTCGCCACGCCTCCATTTAGGAAGTACACAGTCACGGGCGATGATTAGCACCTCTTTGTTACGCGCACTCGTCCAAATCTGCTCTTCCATTATGGAACCTGCGTAGAGAAGTATTCATGTATCAAAAAAGGATGTAAGACAAGGCATGTGCGCAGCTATTTATCCACCCGATATATATATATCGTAGGGGAAGACAATTGGAGCTGCTTTGGGGAAGACAATCAACGCCGCAAGTCAGCTTTGTGCCAAACCTTTCTCCTTTTCATAATAATAAGGGTTTAAGCCTTTAAGCTTAAACCTAACGAATGGAGCTTTAGCTTACTAAGCGCTGGTTCTATCCCGGCCGGAATGATCAAGTTGATTTCCTGTTGAGTCTCAGATCAAACCATTTATGGATCTTGTAAAACTATCACTTCAATGACGGGTTTTAGGTCTTTTGTTAACCAGGCGACACCCAGGTGGCATCATCAAATGATACAAAAGCATTCTCTTATCTGAACTTGGCGGGCATTCTTTCCAGCGTTGAAATTTTAGGCGGTTCTCGAAAAAAGATTGCGAAAAAAATAATCCCTAGAGTCGAGACTAATAGAAATGTATAAACGCTTCTTCTTTTTGCTCTTCTTCAGGCGAGATCGAATGGATGAATCTTCCTTCGCCTGGGCCGCCCACCTTCGAATGTTGTTGGTCCTACGGACCGTGAACGGATTCGCCTCTGGCCTCTGGGCAGCACAGGCTTATCGACAAATGTCTCTTCTATTACGAAGACCACAATCGTCGTTTTTTGATGGTTTTTCCGCTTCTGATCCACACCAGATTCTATTCGCGCCTTCGCTGACAATCTAAACAAAGATTGTGTCGACAATAGAGCGGATACACGCGATTTCCCAAGGAAATTCGGATTGATTCTTGTGTATACCAGATCTATCAAAGATTACTAAACTATATGGCTTTAGCGCTTCGGTGGTTTTTAACCGTAGGCATCTTGCCAGGAAGTTGGTGGGCTCATCATGAATTAGGTCGGGGCTCACAATTCCATTTTTTTCTAAATTGCGGAGTAAATGGGCTTCTAAATGGGGTATTTCGGTGAAGCCAGCTTCGAAAAAAAGGGGTTGGTTCCAAACCTGAGCAGATCTACTAATTCTTTGATTCCAGTTAGTAAGAGGGATGAAATAGACTCTAGAAGCTAAAAAAGGGTATCCTGAGCAATTGCAATAATAGGGAGGTAGTCGTTTTCCGATCCATTTTGTTTTTTGGTATAACCTAAACCTGGACCCGCTTTACGATGTCTTAGTCGAACCCCTGGAATACGACGCCCTGCTCTTTGAATATCATGGGATTGAATACCCTGACTTCCGTCAGGCTCCCGAGAAAGCTATTTCAGCCTGCCGGGCAATTAAGGGCAATTCCTACGTCCCTCATCGGTCTGAATCCCCACCCCCGCGGAAGGATGACAGTTTACGATCCTGTTTCAGCTCTCTGAACTAAGCTTTGCTGAGGTTGAATCCTTTTTTCTTTCTCCCTTTTCAAATAGAAGGTGAAAGGGAGAAAGGGCAGGGGATTAGGCGACCCTCTCGAGTTCCCGGCTGTTTCCTAGATTGAAGTAGCCTTTCGTCGCCTTACCAAACGAAAGAAGTCACTATCAAAGAGCTCGCCCTACTGAAGTACCAAAGGTGCGCTCCGCCCGATGACTAAGAAAGAGGTTTGCCTTGAAAGCCGTTGCCCTAACGCGCCTTTTTCAGCTGGCTGAAAAGTGCTAGTTGTAGCGCGCTAGCGTCCCTATAGAGTAAGGCTCTTTTGTGGAGTCGCACTCTACGAGCCTTGTCTTCCTTCCAACGACTAGCTTTCGATTGAGGGGTTTGGGAATTGATCTATTGATCTAAGTCTAAGTCCGGGTCTTTCTTCTTCTAGCTCATCAACCGGCTTAGCACTACGCCCCTTAGGGAACGATTCTCCGGGAACTTCCTGAACCCTCGGGCACTCACTCGCTTAAAAACTCCCTTAAGGGGGACCTGGAACGATCCAATTCAAAACCAATTATGTTTCGTAATTTCATAATCCAAAATTTCCATTATTCAACTAATAATGGATTTTTGTATACAAATTACGAGAATTGAAAATTCTCCTCAAAATTGTCATTGAGAGGGAAGGATTAATTCCTTTTAAGAAATAGAGTTTTTATCGTATTAGGAATCCAATTGAAAGATCCCTTAACTCTTAAAGAACGAATCACACTTTTACCACTAAACTATACCCGCTTGGCCTCGGAGAGTAGCGAGCAGCACGGAACTTGAATCAAGAGGTTATTATGTGTTTTAACAAACCTGTATCACAGCAGCAAACCAATTCAGAAAAAATAAAGACCTTGGAGTTTCAATGATCTCACTCGATGCTTTGGAGGGTCTCCTTTGAAGGCATTTATATGGAAACTAGTGGGGTTTGGGACAGGCCTATACGGGATAGGACAACGAGTACTTTTAACTACAACCAAACAACCCAACAAAAAATAAATGGATGTGAAACATCAAGGGTGACAGTGACAACATAATGCTACAAGTTATAACAAAAGCTGCTCATTACTATTATGCAAATGGTCCATTGAAAGGTCAGGCACACTTCCAAAGTTTGACCGATTTCAATTAAAATCTGCGTATGTATATTATGACGGTTTGAAATTTACCTCAGTGTGTGCCATAGCCTGCACAACGCGTCCATCCAAAGTCCTACCCAACCTAACCACAAATGCGAATTAAGTCAAAACAAACAGGAACAAAGAATGGATAAATGGAGATAATTTCTTAAATAACTCACAGACCTCAGTCGAGCTGCATATGTTCCCACAACCGTACCACACATGGCATACAAGAACAAAGCATTCAGATAACATACCTAAACATTTGCGATCCACATAACATACACAAACAAAGCGTTGACACAATCAAACATTCAAAGGACCGACGATAATGGTCCACCAAACAGTTAAGTGCATCACAAGTTAACATTCAACAAATTGGTACTACTCGACAAGATAAAAAGAACCTAAATCCAGGACGACATCACACAAGACAAAACATACTAGAATTAACCACGCAATACCCAAGCCAACAGGAGGGCGACCAAAGCACAAGCACATAATTCCCATGACCTAGCCGATTGTCTAGCTGTCTCTAGCTCCTGACACAAGAGAAGCACATGCGTTGCCATATCAGACAGCCTTCTTGCATCTTCTTGTGCCTGATTCTCCAGCGCCTGGACAGCAGCCCTCTGCACTCCAAGTTCTTCCTCCACCATTGCACGAGCCACCCTCTCACACTCTAACTCCACATCGAACTGGCCAAGCCTACCATGGCGGGCCAAGGGTGGAGGAGGAGTGTCAGAGGGTTCCTGCTCATACAATGATTTGTCAATCAAAAGTCATGGAATCATTTGAAGTTAACTGTAAAGAAATTGTAAAATCATTACCGAAGGTGGGAATGTTTCAAAACCCAGCTCAGTTGGTGTTGGTTCGATCGAACCATCGGATCCTCCGTAGTAAGGCAAGTCCACATCATCCGGATCAATCGATGAACCTTGGGAAACCATTGTAGCGGCTACAACAAAACCATGTTCATGTCAACAAATATCACAACTAAAAATGCATCATGTAAGCTACAAGCATAGGTCACAGAATATGCCCACAAATTCGACAATTTCAACAACACATTCCAAGTGGCCAACATACACTAACTTCGAATTCACTGCCATGTATTTTAACTCAATGAACAATTCAAAGACAATAGCTCCACCAACACCCTTCAATTGAAACACACAATTTCAACAAGTTCAACAATTCACACCCTATCCACAATCCACGGTTCACACAATAACAGCCCAACATTCTGCAGCACCCACCTTATTCATTTCATAACATCAATAATAGCAAAGAAAGTCCACAATTCGAACCTAAACCAACCACCGATTTCAACAACTTCAACAACACATCCTAACATGGTCCTTGATCCGATTCGGGGCCCAAATCCTCACCCTAACTGTAATGCAGTCGGAACCATAACCATACTGAACAGGAATCTCGCGAACTTACCTCAAAATCGGGACTGAACTGCGACTCTTGTGGTTTGGGGACCCAAATCCTCCACTCTCGGCCTATCCCCGCTCTCGGCCTAGCTCTGCTATCGCCTCCGCTCTGCTGCACCAGTGAAAGACGCCGCCGCCGTAGCTACAGCCCCAAACCCTAGAAATGACGAACACGAAGCTCAAACCCTAGCTACAGGCAAGCTCGCCATGTCGAACGGCCAATCTACACAAACACATCTTCGAACAACCCAAATAACCCTAAAATGACGATTACTAACCTCAGATCCGAAGAATCTAGCAGCCGCCGTCGCCAATCGCCCAATCGCCGAAAATCGCCAAGTTCTTGAGAGGAGGAGGGGTATCCAGTGAGACAGCTCGAGAGGGGCAGGAGGGGTATCGAGTGGAAATTTCGATTTTTGGGAGATGGGGATTTTTGAGTAATCAGCGGGCTGGGCAGCGAAAAGCTCGTACCCCCAAGGGGGACGAAGTAGCGGAATTCCGCTAGGCACTCCGCTCCATCCTCCGCGCCAGCTGCCCTGCCGAACGACGACCTCCAACAGCGTTTTCCCATCCAGCCAGCTCCCGCTACCATTTCAGCGAGCTCCCGAACGGAGCCTTAGTCTTTTGTTCTGGGAAGGTTTTGTAGATTCTGAAACTTTGTCCACTTTGTTTCTACTTTTAGAAGTAGTTGATACTCTTCTGATTTTCCTTATTGGATACAGTAAAGAAGATAAATATGCTTGGTATGAAAATGCTGTTCTTCAAGGCTAGATGAACTCAATTTCAGTGTTTTTTGGATCCTTCTGCATTGTGGTAGGACACAAGAGTATTGGCAGGTAAGTTGTCCATTCCATTAATTCTATAACATTAAATAATCAATTGCATAAGTCATCACCTGAGATAGAAATTTAAGATTCAAGGAATGATTTAACACATAATTAGGTAAGATAGTAATGGAGTACTGATGAACTTGTTTTTCCAAAAAAGAACCTTGTATATATTATCCAGGAAATACATGACCTAAGACTTTCTTTTAATTAAAGGGACAACAAATTGACATATTTGACATTTGTACCAATTAGAGTTGGGTTTAATTATAGAACTATAAAGAAACATATCATGATGTATAAGTGGACCATGTCATTCCCATGTATGCCTTATCTTCTTTCTTTTCACCAGTGTTTGAAAGCTTGCCAACCAGACCCTATAAATAATGATGAAAGTTTCAACAAAAAATCAAACCATGTTACAATCATGCATCTTCTTAAAAGTTGCTGTCTATTTTATGTGTTGAAAACCCCACTACCTACTCAAGATTGGCATTCACAAAACTTTGTGTTATATATTTCCATAAAAAAATATCTTGAAGCTATACTTCTCCAATCCCATTATGCACCATCCAATCCCCAATTGATGTTGACCTCCACTAAGATCAAAGAAAGTATAAAAACTAAGCCATGGATATCATTAAAATACGAGTTCCATTTATCATGATTGGTGAGAAAATAATTAGATAATACTCTAATCTATTTGATTAAAGCATAACAAAAATATCTTAATAAATCACAATAATTTTTTATGGTCCATATGAAAATTTGATATAGTATTTAACGCAAAATTTGCATTAAAAATTTGATATAGTGTTTAATGCATTAAAAATTTGACACTTTTTAGCCTAGACACTAATAAATTGTTTTAGTATCGAAACTTAGAGTTCATATTTTAACTTAAAAAGCCATGTTTGTAGTTGTAGGAAAGTGGGCACTGATTAGTTAATACAGATAAGCACAACAACAAGAGGCCAAAGCTTGGGACAAATGAAGTCTTCTCGGTTTTCAATTTTTATGTAGATCTCAATCAAATCCTATTAAGAAACTGAAACCGGTACTATATTCTTTCTCCCAATACAATCCCCCAAATCTCAAGATTGTGTTGTTTTAAGTTACATGTTAAGCGATGTACTTTGTATTGTAATGTGAGTATGTGACACCCACAAAATATAACTTCAGTAAGAATAATTATGCTCATCAAATTTAGATCAATACTGCTTGTTCATGGACCACGCTAGAAAGAACAGATTCTTAAGTTCTTGGTTTGATGAATAGATCGACCCAAGTCAGTTTGAATCGTTTTAGACCATAAAAAATAAGTACGGGTCACATTTACCATCAACAATATGCTCAATCATGTTCCTTAAAAAATCTCACTTTTTTGAGATGTCCACTTTGTGGCCCCTTTCTGCTGATGTGGTGTAGGGCACTCTAAACCATCAAACTAGAAAGGCCAAATCTTTCATGTATCAGCCTTTAGCTTATAATTCAATATTTACATAAATTTACCTTTCATACTTGTATAAAAAAAAGAGGGGTTTGTTGATCGAAAAAAAAGAAGAGGGGTTTGACCACAAAACTCTAGTACGAGTAAAAAAAAGTGAAAAGTAGCAATCACTTGGGAATTGAAACTTAGGTGCAACTTTGATGAAGATGCTCACAAATAACAATGCTATAGGCACAAAGTGCTAGTGTTGATTGAGAAGAATAATTCAGATTTGTCTATATCATGGATCCATCATCCATATGGTATGGACCATATCTATATTCATATTCATATTCACAAACGCAACACACGTTACACACTTGAGTTGTGGCCACAATTGTGAAATCATTGATTTGGAAATCAAAAAGGCCTTTGTAACAATACGCTATTGTTTTGAGGTCCCCATAATTCTCAACATTCACTGATTCATAGATATCAAATGGGCAATGAGTTGTCCCTAGATTGACTAAAATTATGGTCCCATGTTAATACTGTGGATTTACAGCTAATTAAGGCATTACTTAATTGTTCAGCTGTGATCTAGAGAATCAAATACAAGGAACAGATCTGGGCGCATATGATTAAGAGATTAATCTCATAAACTCAGATATGGGTACGTACGTTGCACACTTGTACTGTACTTTTTCATTAATCATGATTAGATTTAATAATAATACCAGTTTCAATCACATTCTTCAGCTTTCATTCATCTTTCTGTAAGAGCCCTGATGAGAAAGTGCTTAGGATAAAGATTAGGCATTATAATGACATTAGAGATGGGTAATCATCTCCCAAACACACAGGAACTTACAATTGCCAATTTTTCTATAAAAGACTTAGCAGATGAACCCAGTCAAATCGCTCGTTTATAACATAATTATCTCCAAAAAGAGCTGAATTACTCCCCCAATTAACAACTATTAACAAGGCCAAACCCCTTATTTTGACCCTAATCCCAGCCATGGAACACCAAACTCCACCCCACATCAGGAAAACACAGATACCAGAAACAGAGCTTAAAAAAGATCCAATCTTTTATTAATCACTCACTCGCCGGAAACAGAGTAAGAACTCGCCTCCCATCACCACAAGCCCCAGATTCAAAATCCGCCACGAACACAGATCCCGAATTCCCATTCAAAGCATGCCCATTAAACCTCCCACCCCCACCCCCCACCTGAAACTGCCACCCTCCGTTCACCGGCGCCGGAAAACACCCCACCTGGTGAAACCCACCTCCTCCGGCGACCACCGCCGGCGACGCCACATACCCTCCACCCAGAAAGTGCGCCGGAACAGGGGAGCTGGCAAAAAGTCGGTCGGACACCGGATCGCCGGCGCCGGCGCCGATCCCCTGCATCCGCTTGAGATAAAGGCGGTATTTTTGAAGGTGGCTGGCGACGTTTTCCCTGGTCAACCCGTCGACGCTCATGAGCTGCATTATGGTCTTGGGGACGGCGTTCTTGATGCCCAGGTGGGCGACGGCGTCCACGAACCGCTTGTGGAGTTGTGGGGTCCACACGAGGCGGGGCCGTTTCAGGGTCCGGGCGGGCTCGTCGGCGCCGGTGGAGGATGAGTCGGGATCGGGTGGGCTCGGACGCCGGATTTGGGGGTGAGGGTTTGGTGGGGATTGGATGTCGAAGGCCATGGCCAGATTGGGGGAAATTAGGGTTTGGGAAAGAGGGGTGAGCTCGTCTGGGGAGGGGAGCTCGTCTTCCCACTTGGAAAACCAGTTGGATTCGTCTTCTCTCATGGTGGATTTGAGGGTTGATTTGGGTCTCTGGGCAAAAGTTTAGTTTTTGGATGCAGAGAACAGAGGAAGGAGATGGGTTCGAGGTGGATATTGTTTGGGTTTGTTTTTTCAGGTTTTTAATATGGAGGAAAGGGGATGAGACAGTGGGTGATACGCTTCAAGCTGATGCCATCTTTTTCTTGTTTTTTTTGGGAGTTTAAAAATCTAATCTTGATTTGACGTCAGGATGTGGGCGTATACCTCACGCGCCACCCATCACTTGTTTCAAATGTATTTGGCAAAATTGCAAAATTGCAAAAAAAAAAAAAAAAATCACAACGGGCGGGCGTTGAAAGAAATTGAACCGATGAGTCGATAAGGAGAAATTCATCTTCGGTGATAATTTTGAATGTGGAATTTGTAAGTTTATCATTTTATTGCAATTTTTAAGTTTGTCATTTTATTGTAAAGATAAAATGATTTGTTTTGAAAGGATATACATGATGGGTAATTTTCTATTGACATTGGTCAATGGGGCAAAGACATTAAAGGCACAATGCCAACGTCCTTTACCAAAAACATGAAAGTAGAAATACAAAGGCAACCTGATCAAGTACAACAAACAAAACATTTATATGCCATCGACATGAGGGTTTGTTTTTACATCTTCTTGTGGATTTGGTGTTGTAACTAGGAGTAGAAACTTACTTCTAAAGATGCCAAAAAAGTTTCAACATTTATGAAAAATGTGAACGGAGGTCATTTGGCGGATAGTAAACGTCTACAAGAAATTGAAATTTAGGTGGCGTTTGGTATAAAATTATGGAAAGGAAACGGAAAGGAAACGAATTTGTATAGGAAATGGTGATGATTCTCTCTTTTTTTGATGAAAAATGAAAGGAGAGGGGTAATGGTTAGAGGAGTATGAGGGAAACCATTACCCCATGTTGAGGGGGTGGGGAGAAATTGCTCAAATTTTACATAAAAAGTAGAAGGGAGGGATAATGGTTATCCTTTTAAATAATGAACCATAAACTAAATAATGTCTAGATACATCCCTTAACCATTTCCTTTCCCTCCAAACAAACCAAACGGGCCCTTAGAGAGTAAAGGATGAATCTTCTTTTTATGAGTTATAAAATTTTCTTCGGAAGGTGAGTGAAACTCCTATTTTCAGGGTTCAGATAATGTATTTCAATATGTATTTTTCCTCTCTTAAAATGGACTAGATCGTGAATTGTTTATCCAACAATCCAAATCTTGTATCTCCTAAACATATCGGCGGGTTGATTCAAAGTCAAGTAAAACACATCCAAGATCATAAAGATGTGATAGTGGAATAACTTGACCTATGCAATACTATTGTTCACTTCCTAGGGCCCATTAAATTATGATGCAAATGAAGGAATAAGGGCACCCAAGGGAATCAATCACATTTAGACAAAAATGCAACGAGACCCACAAGTTGAAGACAACATCTTGGACCAGTTACTTGGCCAAATTCTACTCGTATGACATTGACAATCTCTACATTTATATATTTGCAACTCATTTGATTGGTCCTTCAAAAGAAGAGATGATGATAAATAAAATGTCCACATCACAAACACTATAATCAGACAAAAGTGGCACATTCATCTTTGAATCTTGGATGCCTTTCACTCACTTATGGAATTTATTATCAAAACTTGAGATCGGTGACCTAACTTTCTTCCCGGGATTTACACAGAGAAGAACTACAAATAAGGTTGCCTCCACTTGGCCAATCACTTGTAAATAGTTCATTAAGAAAATTAAGTGAAAAAAAAAAAAAGCATACCTTTTGTGCTCATGATTCTCCAAGCTAATCATCTTCCATGACTTGTACACAGATTAGTTGCACAGGTGGGTTTTTTATAATCTTTTTGTATTCATGAATTTCAACAATAGCTGCGGACTACTTTCTGAATTGATAGATATAATCCACTGAGATTATCTGATCTACTCATCCTGCTAAATTATCATATCAACTTCTCTCAACCTAGGTGTTCAACAACTTTGCACACACTTGTGTATTGAATGGGTAAAGGATCCTACATACATTATTTTCAAGTTGGTGCACGTTTTGAAGTTTTACAGTATTCAAAAATTCCATGATAAAGTAAGACATGACTTATACTGAACAACTTTTATGGTATGCGGTTACAACTTTGACATTTGATACTGTCCTCAATGATTTTAAACAATACCAGAAAATAAGTGCAATATATTCAATTTAACAAACATCTGTCGGCAATAAGTCAAAATATCCTTTGACAGTGATAATCGATCATACATCAATCAACCAACATTGATATCATATTCATTAATCCTAAGAACCAAAGCTCCCATCCTTGATCAAAAAAAAGAAGAAAAGAACCAAGCTCCCATTGTCCTAAACATCAGGATGATGAAGGATAAGCCAATATTGATCTGGCTGGAGACGTCAGAGCCACCGCATACTGCTCAGCTTTAGAGTACTTCTTATACACCACTTGAAGCTTGTGATCTTCGGCTGCAGAGTGGAGTGTCACCAGTAGCTTTGCACATTCACTGAAATGATTCCACATACCATAAAGCCAGATATTGTTAGTATTATTTTTTTTTGGAATTGGGATTGTTAGTATAATTAACCCAAACAACAGATTCCACAAACTAATGATGCCAATCTTAATTTTGTCAGATTATGATCTTACATCAATTCTGGCTCTGAAAACCCAGTGTGCACTTTCAATGTCGCAGTCCAGGTTGGTGTCTTGTTAAGGGTACGACGAGCAACGTAAACAGCAGAGGCAGACACCATTGATGGAGAATACACCAAGGCTGTGTAGCTCATCAAGGCCAATTCAGCAAGGTAGTATACCATGTTCTCTAGCTGCAATTTATACAATCAATTTTTATGAGAGCCCAGAAAAATACATCTATGCCTTAACAAGTTCAGTTACTAGGTTTAAAAATCTAACTTACTTCTTCATCAGCAATGGATGCTTTGATAAATCTGGCAAGGAACATGTAAGGTGTAGGCACAGTAATAAACCACTCCAGCTTGCCCAAAATGGCCTTCTCCATCTTAAGTATCTGTTCATTGGTGTAAACTCTGTCTGATATGGAAACAAAGTCATTCACCTGCAAACAGCATACAAGATTAACGTTTCAGCTCCTACAAATTAAATGATTTTAGCAAAAAAGACTCTGAATTTCAATGGGTAAGGTTGTATACCTCAGGAGCCCAAATCTCTTCATACTTGCAAGCAATGAGCATGGCAGAAATACCCACAAGCTGCAAATCTTTCCTAGACACCATTTTGAGGCCGAGGAATCGATCAATGAGGTTGATTGTGAGGTACAAAGTTTCAGGCACGAGCTCAAATCTATTATGAACCTCAATCAGCCAATCGATCAGAATAGCTCTCATCTTCTCATTCAGCTCTGGCTGTGACCCCATGTAGTCATTAGGCCTTGTCTCATTCTAAATCAGAAACACAAAAACATACATCATAAGTCAAACGTTTCTAAACTAGACTAAGCTTGACAGTCACCAAAAACTCAGAAAAATTTGCCATGATTAATACCTCAGTAAGCTTGTAGAATTTGTAGATATCCTCAACATACTCAACAACAGCCAACTCATCATCCACATCATCCGCATCAATGTCAATGACAGGTTCCTTTGGTTTCTTTTCAGCCAACACAACTCCACAAGCAAACTGAACAACAAGTTCTTAAAATTGAGACTAAGGCAACAAGAAATCTTAAAACATGGTGTTATTATAATAGATTGTTTAGTCATTTCACCTTGCTACGGGCAGTGAGAATCGAAGTAGTAGTTGGGGCTTTCTTTCGCCTTCTAGAGCTGCAGGCACCATCGCCATTTTTCTTAGGGTTTAGGGCTTTCTCTTCTTCTGTGTCAGGGCTAATCACAATTACTTCATTCGGTTCAGGTTTTGGCTTGGCCCGGATTTTCTTCTGTGCAGGTAGCAAAGCTGCCTTCTTGGCAACCAATTGAGCACCAGTCACAGCAACATCAGATTTCTGTTAAAACCCCCAACAAACCCAATAATCAATTATCAGTTATCAATCAAGTATCAAAAACACCAAATATTTTAAGTTCTTCAATAATCAAGATACTAGTAAGATGGTTTACCTTCTTGTTGTTATCAATGACAGCTCCACCCTGTTCCTTGGCCAGCAATTGAGCCTTATAATTCCTATTGTAATAACAGACGAAGGAGAAAATCAGCAAAAGATAGGCTAAAGATTGATAGATCTGAAGGATGGCGACACTGGAACGAATTGAAACCTTGTAATGGGTCTTGAGATTTGGGGCTGAGGCTTTCCTACAGGTGCTGCTCTACCAGTGACGAGATTTCCAATATCATTGAGCGCTCTTCTGTTCTTTACTTCTCCTCCCATGTTTTTCTGTGCTTTAACACCTTCAACAGCTAGTCCTTCTTCACCTATTGACGGGTTTGTACAGCTTGTTAATCGAGAACGTCAAATTGAAGAACCCAAGAAAACCAGAAAACTAAAATACCACGAATCGGATCACAAACAAGGGAAATCAGTGAAGATCTACAGAGATAGCCCTAATCAATTAAGCATCAAGAGTTCTCGTAATAGATGTAGCTCAAAAGAGGAAGGATCTGATTTTTTATAGCATTAATCGTGAAATTCGTAAGAACAGAACGATTACTTGTGAAATTAATGTTAACAATCCTCAACAGAGAGTTTAGAGAGCAATCGATCAAGGGAATGAACCCAAAATCAGGTAAACCTGGGGGAACAGAAATATCAGACAGAAACCCTAGAGTTTCAATCTAAATCAACTCTAAGATTCGGCGATCACCAATATTTCTCAAATGCCAGCAATAGAACTAATGAAGAAGACAACAGGGAAAGAAACACAAACCTCTTGATTGCTGAGCAATCAGTCTTGAAGCCATTTCCTCTTGTCCCCCGAATTCAGATTCACACTCTTCAGAATCGGAGAAGAAAAACCCCTCTATCGATCGCCTAAATCAATCGAATTCTCTCAATCTGTTCTTGGATTTGAACTCAACTCAGCGCTCGACTAGACATACGAAACCCTATCTTCGAAGCGGAGGAAGAAAACTTCTCTTATAAGCCTTACAATGGGACTATGGGAGCGAGTAGCGAGAGGGCGTGCTCAGTGCTCGCTCCAACGGTCGAATTTTTTTTAGCCTTTTGAAAAATCTGGACCGTTGGATGATGCCAGATCGAAGGGCTTTTACAGGGGCGCTGAATTGGTAAGAGCGTGACATAATAGCCGTTGTAACTGTTCAAACTTTTTACTCTTTTAGTAAAATAAATAAATATGGGAAGATGGAAAACGGAGCGTCCATATGGATACGGGCCAAACGGCCCATACATGCACTGTCCGTATTGATTTGTTTTTCAATAGTTTCCTTTTTATGAACATTGTTTTTTTCTAGTTTCAATGGACATTTTCTTTTTTTGATGAAATTCAATGGACATTTTCGATCTCAAAAAAAAAATGGACATTTTCTATTTTTTGAACATATTTCAATATCTCCTGTTAACATAAGTTAAAAATAGGATTTCCTTGATGAAGTTGAGGTTGAGGAGGCATTTTTGTTTAACATAGACTTCCAGTTTTGATATTCATACCTAATACGGATTCGTCATGATACTAATGTTTCATATTAAAATCGCATTACATTATATGGATTGAATAACTATAGTCGAGCCTACACATATTGGCCACAATAAACTCAATCATATTTCTACACGTACTTTCATTGATTCAAGATCAAGTTCATACAAAGAAGTAGATTAGTACTCCTTCCTAAAACACTTGTAATTGCTAATGCAGCAAAACAATCAATACTTCACAATCAGGCAACACACACAAACATGCCCAAAAAATACAAAACCAATAACAAATTAGCCTAACGAAGAACTTGCAATCACACTAAAGCTCATCTTACCCGAACAAACCCAAGAAAGGAGCAAATGCAAAATGTACAACATGACTTCCTCTAACAAAAGGCGAGTTCTTGGCGTTACATATTAGTTTCTTTCATCTGGCCCGGCAAGAAGAACCTATCAAACATACAGAACACATGTATATCAGACGCCTGTTCGCGAAAGCTGATCAAAAATTTGGAGACCAAATCTTATGCAACTTACATTGCAATGATCTAGAGCATATTTTCTTGCAAGAATGATAGCCGCGTTCCTTTCCTTTTCGGATTCAAACGTCAACACGAAGGAAAGCCCCTTTCTCGCTTGCCAGAACACCGCCTTCGAAGCAGAGTTGCCGCCTGATCTCACTCCAAACAACTGAAAGACCAAACAAAATTACATTCAACACAAAAGCCTTTTCAAATGATCTTCTACATTTTCCCTTACAGTGTTTGCAAGGGCAAAACGGTCATTTATAGCACAAATTAACCTGCATGGACATTGAGTAGGACTCTCTAGACTTGGTCATCCATCCTCTGCTGAGCTTCATCCTTGTTCTTCCTACATGAAAGACATGAACCGAGCGCGACGAATTGTTTTGCCCGTTCGTCTGAGAGATCACCACCTGCACCATAATGGATTAATGGGCACTTTGTTAATGTTTTTTTAATTGATTTTCAAGACTAAGGCTAAAATGGATATTCATTTCAACACTTAAAAGGGGTAAAATCGTCATTTGAACGCACGTCGAATTCGGAGTTGTGCCTATTAAGAAGGCAATCCACATAGCTTGACAGCCCTCCAGCTATTATTGGAGAAAGCACGTCAGTATAATCAAGATTCAAGCTTTGATAAGTTAAAATTGGATTGGCTGAATGTTAACAAATAACTAACCGAGTTCTATAGGAGTAGTTGTCGAAACCGAGATACTTTGGCTGTTTGCCACAACATTGGCTTGCAGAAACTTCCCGACGTCTAATGGCTCAGGGGCGTACACTGGTTTATTTGCTCCTGAAAATATAACAATCAATTAACAAAACCAATCAACAATGTAGAAAACTACTTTATGAAATCAGTCAAGATTGACAAACTAACCTGATATGATCTCCTTTTGTGTACCATCTGCAGATACTCGACGCCATTGGATCGAGCAGGCTGAGAGGTCAGGTGCATCATTTGAACGTGGCTGAATGCGTAAACGAGATCCAAGCTTTGGAGCACCATCAATTCTGTACATACAAATTCTGTTTTCCTCTGCCTTCTTGGTAAACACCAGCTGTAAAAATGATGAAGAAACTTGAGTAACAAACTAGATTGGCCCCTGTTTAATTTATGAGCATAAGTTTTAAGTACCTGTTTTTGAAGTTTAACTGAGAAGATGGCCTTTTCTCTGATTCTTATCCTAAGCTCTCGAAGCTCATGCTCCATTTCCATTACCTTACATAAACAAAATTGGCAAGTTCAACAGGATTAGCAACAGCTCATTTGCATTTTGGATCTGAACTCAAAAAATGAAACAAAAACAATAAAGAATAGGGTCAATTGCAAAAGTTTAATCAGTTTCAACGGCAACCTTGCAGGGTTGGTGCAAGAATTTGATCCTTCTGGCCTCCTGAATCTCCTCTATCAGCTCCTTGACGTCCTGGGATCGACACAAATAAAACAAAAGTTAGAATCTTTGCGGAAAAACGCACTACATTTACTTGTAAAAACATTGCATTGCTTATGAAATGATACAGAATCAGTTCACAAACCTGTTTCCCAGAATTCTGAGCTAATTTTTCTTCCTCCTCAAGAGCCTCTCCAAATCTTTGTACAACTGCTCTCGCACTCTCGATCTCAGCACATGCGAATGATCTTTCTTGGCTCACCAATCTCTTAGCTTCTTCAGAAGCCTGCAAAGTGAAACCAAGAGCAACAGATGCAGTAATTTTCAAGTGCAAAAAACCAAAGATAGCTTCCTTTTCAGAATATGCAGCAAAATTGAAAAGCACCTGCTTGAGGAAGTTTGCTAGCTTTTTCACTTCAAATTTCTCCTGAATCAATTCCCCTTCTTCCTGAGTTAGCTTAACTGCCAAAGTCTCCACCTTTGAATGTACAAGTCAGAACTAAGTCAAGAGCTAAGATTTTCTGACAAAAACATGCCTAGACATTGTATACATCAGAAAATGCTAGAGTCATAAGCAAAATAAGTTTCTTCACACTACACATAAGATTTAAAATGAGACAGTAATGGTTTTATATGATCTTAAAACCATATAACTCAAATAGAAGAAACTAAGGTGAACCTTACCATTGAAATAGCATTCTCCACATCCTCTTTGTTACGACCAGCCAAACGGCCCCTTAAAGACTCCAAGGCGTCTCTAAGCTTCTTCAAAAGAACATGACCCTCCAGAGAAGCAAAATCCCCAAGTTTTGCCTAGCAAAATCCAATCATAGAATAATTAAGGGAAAACTCACCAATGTAGGAAGAATTTATATACAAAGGAGTGATAAATCCAAGTACCTCATCTGATAACTTAGCAGCAGCAGACAAATTCTTGTCGAATTTGGTTGCAAGATCTCGAACGGACAGACGTTCATGCTGATGTGTTAGATTTGCAGTTTCATTTGCAACAACCGCCTTCAAAGATAGTGCATTCGGATCCAGACTCGGCTCCTCCACTATTTGATTATCGGGTCCGATTTTGTATCTTGGAAAATGGTTGGAGGAGAAGCTCACATCAGCTGAAACCGAAACAAGCGCCTCATTCTGCGCCTCGTCTTCGTTCGCAGGACTCACCTTTTTCATCATATCCAACTTCTGACAAAAAAGAAACAATCTATTTTATTCACATTGATGAAGTTTTTTCAAAATGATCTCACCATCTTGCAATGCAGTTACACCATGAAAAATACAGGTAACTGGGAAAGCATATCTGCATATGCAATGACTAACTTAACCTTAAACCACCAAAAGACACTTGATGTAATAACATGACAGAACTTAACCTAGGATGAGCCCCCAAAATTAAGGAAGAAATTAGCTTGAAACATACAAAAGGAGCTCTTCATTCCCTTTTTTGAACACTCATAATGACTTTCTTGACAGGCTTGCTTAAGCAGGATATTCAGTAATGGTTACACAAATGTACAAGCTGTTAGTTAAGTGGGGAGCAAAATACAATGTCCATACATTATGGAGAAATAACCCCACAAAATTCCTCCATCAACGGAAGAAAGAGAGTTAAAAAGCACCTCAGAATATATATTTCAGTCTACCTTAAATTAACAACCTTTCCAGGTTGTTTCATAAACAAATCCATAGGATTTAAACCGATTAGATGTTGACACTGCTAAGCAAACAAATCAATCAAACCCATTAACTGGTTAATCTTAATTTGATCAGTCAGTTTCTTCCAAAATTGATTGGTCAAATTTAGACTTAGTTTTCTTACCAGTTTATGTATGGTTGATCAAAACCCATCAAATTTCTAGCGCTTGTGGAAACCATTTAACAATGAAATCTTCATTCTCTAATACTTTCTCATTAGATGGGGAAAGCCCATATTATGAAAGAAATGGGAAGAAAAAAGAAATGGACTTGCAACAAGATTGAATTGACACAATTGTGGGAAGAAAAAAGGCACAAACTTGATTGTACGAAGAAGAGGAAGAATCTTTCAATTGAGAGCTGAGAAGATGGAGGCTAGGGGGAGATCAAAATCGGTAAGAGCAAAGTAGAAGGAGAAGAAAATGAGTGACAAAAAAAGAGGAGGTTGTGACCTGTGAGCTCTGAAAGAAACCAAAGTTATTGAAAAAGATTGTAGAAATTAGACTTTATGGAGGAAATTTGTAAAAAATAGAGAATTATAATTGTGTTTCAAATCATTCATATCAATATTGATTTACAGTGACCGAGAATTTTTATTACATTTAATAACATCAGAGATGAAAGCGACCACTCTTGGTAAGGACCATCATTTCAAAATTAATAATGTTTGTTTTGTAGCATAATAGTAGTAATTAATTAACTTGTAAAGTCGGATTTTTTAGAGATCATCCTCTTTTAAGAGTTTCTACAATATCCAATTTGAATGTAGTTATGTAGAATAACTTTGGCAGATTGAACTAGGATAAGAAATTATAAAAATTCCACCAAAAAAATTAGCTGTATACTTTTGCAATTTTCTCTCAGTATGGTGGAGCAGTTGAAAGAACAAAAGGCTGCCGTCTCCATGTTGCAAGTGCAGCATTTTTTCCTTTTAATGAGTGAGACTGGGATGTAATAAGAACTTAAGAAAATTCAATAATAATACAACAAAAAACTCTGTATTCATTTGGAGATATGTATGTTTGGACTTGGGAGCTTTGAGCACATCACATGCATGTAGGGGCGATAGGGCCCCCTTCTCTTTGCTATTGGCGTGCAATTTGCAAACCCCTAACCTTATCGACAAAATTGATATAAATCCTTTAGACATTTAGTGCAACGGCTAAAACGAAAATAGAAGGGTTTGAATTTACAATTATACACTAAACAATGTTTTGGTACGAAGCCAATCATCACAACAAGACAATCAAAAATACAAAAGAACTCAAATCCATGATCTATTTTTTAGTATAAGAGAAACAATTCGATATACATAGACAAACTTTGTAAATCAAGAGACCGAAACAAATAACAATCGAACAAGCCGATAAGTAAGCATAAACATGAAAGAAGTCCCAATGAACAATGAGACGCCTAAACCAAAATCAAAAGCTAACAAAGAGATTCAAAAGGACAAGCTAAATACTACATAAAGCAAAATGACCCGTGCCTAAACAACTCGTGATCTAATACTCCCTCCGTCCCTATTTGTTTGTCCAAAAGGATAATTTATACGGGTTTTAAGGACGGTATAAAATAGTATTGGTAATTGGGAAAAGTTGGTATAAAGTAGTATAAAATAGGTGAGAGAGTTGAATAGTATGGTAAAAGATGTGATTGATTGGGGTGAAAAGAAATAAAGTAGGTAAGAGAGTGAAATAATGAGGGTAAAAGAGTGGATATAAATGAAAAGGGGACAAACAAAAGGGGACGCCCGAAATGGAATACTGGACAAACAAATAGGGACGGAGGGAGTAATAATTATGAATGTCATTATCCGAACTCAAAAAAAGAATGTCATTATTTGCCGAACGATCGAGATAGTGACCTTCACATGCCCTAACCAAACCACTGTCCAACACACTAACATAGTAATTAGAAAACGACATGGGTAAAGGTGAACGAAGCCATCGATGGCGGCTTGTGTTTGGATGTGCTTGACCCAATTTGGTCAATGCCCTCTATTACCTAGAATGACTAACCAAGGTGACTGCGTTTTTATTTATTCTTTTTCATGTGATGGACCCATAAGGCCATAAACTGACAAGTTCAACAATTAAACTTGCAATATTTCGTCCGTGGTTTTTTTCCCCGCAAACTCATGATGCATTACAATTTGCAAGCATGTTCACTAATTACTACGGAGTACCAAAACTTTTGTTTGAGCAAAGTCTTTATCAATTATAACAAATTTTACTGGTAAACATTGTTACTAGTGACGGTTCCGGATCAAATCGGAGGTCGAATGATCGGATTTGATCACCCCCGGAGTCTCGTATCTCATTTGTGCATTTGTAATAGTTTCTTAGGTTCGATCCAGAAAACGTCAATCCCCAGCTCGGTTCCAAAGTCAAAAACTGCATTACTTATGTCGATTGCGAGCAAAAAACGACGAGTACCGTCAACTAGTATGTGAATGTAGATTACTGGTTCACCACAGAGCAGAAATCAGCTGATTGATCAAGTTCAATCAGCACACACCCATGAAAACATCTAGCAATAGCTGAAACATATTGCCTCGACCACTAAAAGAAACTATCCTTAGCACATGAAGTAGTATTAACAATGAAAAAATTGCAATAACAGTAAATACTACGTACAACTCATCTTTGGAAGTGCATTTGACAGCATTCCCACCAATTTTTGACAGGGAGGGCTAATTACTTTCCTTGTGATTGTGGGCACCTTAAATCTAAAATGCTCTTCTATATACAAATGTTTGTGAGGGCCGAACTTGAGCCTGAACCACCATCTGACTGATCTTCTGTTGAACATAAGGCCCCGACCTTCTACCTTAAAGTAATATAGAATCCATGTAACAGCTCTGTAGAGTGAGATAATAACAATGAGTTGGCAGAGGATACTAGCTCAAGCTGGACAAGGAAATTTCGACTATACTAAATCAAGAGAAAATCACAGACTAAACAGATTAATATTTCTTTAATCTTGGTCTATACATTTATTTTGTCTGAGGATCTGCTCAAGCAAATAGTCCATTGACCATGTTGATAATCTTATTTCCGGATACTGTAATCTAACAGGTGGGTCTGGATGGGAGACACAAGGCAACTGATGCAAATTTTAAAAATGTACCAGAGTAAGCACAAGGGAAGAAAACACTGACCATCAAAAATCAGAAGAGCAAAAGCAGCATCACTTTAGAGTTAGAGCTCTCGGATGTCTAGAACGTCTTAAAGTGTGGTGTAGGCATCTTCAGTACCTGTAACAATGTACAAAGATCAGTAAACCCAAAGATTAAAAAACATAAATATGTATGAAAGGGCGTACAAAAAAAAATACTCCAGAGTTCGTACTTGAAAGAATCCAAGAAAAGACCGAGTGAGAGTCCAGCCTTCCAATAATTGAACATAACGATTAAGCTCCTGGTTCCTTTGAAGAAGGGGGCCGAATTTCTATACATAAGGGCCCCGATACCTTCAACAACAACCACAGCCAACCCGGCAGATAAAATGTCCCAATCCCCCGTCTGCCCAATGACAGTAGAGAACGCAGTTGCACTATAGAAGCCCACCAAGAAAAACAGAAACTTCATAGGCAGATTCTCCTTAAGTTTTTGAATGCTGGCATTCAACCTGATCTGAAGATTTTGAATAAATTTGATCAGTCGTGTGGCGCCACTGTTGTTGTTAGTAGGATTCCCATTCACACTACTCCTCAAGGACCACATACTACTGCAAATGACATACATACTTCAAATTATGACATGGCATTTCCAAATAGCCTGTTTGTATAACATTCTGCTAAGAATTTCCGTAAATTTTGATCTACTTACTTGGAAGTTCTGACCAAAAACGGGTGTGATCCTTGAAAGAGACACAATCGATAATGGAGTCCATTGCCATAAGAAAAGGCAACTCTGTCAAAAGGTAATATGACTGAAGACCTTTTTTTGAAACACTCCATGGATATAAGTTTCTTGTCTGCTTGACAAGTAAATGAGATTGTGGATGTCATTGACACGAAGTAGTCACACAAACCGATGCTTGCTCTGAAACACATTGCCAGAAATGTAGAACAGTGTCAACTTTTACAACCCTAGCGAATCAATACAATATGAAACACACTCATCAGCTACCAACCAGTTCATGCACTTACACAGATAATTAATCCAAATTTAAATACAAACTAATCTGTTGAAATTACCAAATAAAGTCACAACGGATGAACTACTTAACGAAGCAAACAGATGAACACTGAAATTCCCCAAAATCATTTGACTATCTCAGCCACAGGCTCTAAGAATCTCAACTACAGTCATCAATCGCAACAATATTCAATCCAAAGTGAAGCTAATCGCACACCATATCACGAGCTAAGCAATTACCAGACAACTATATAAATTTGTCAATTCGCGAAGAAGAGGAAGAAGAAGACCTAGGCGCAAATTACTCAAACCATTCGTAGTTGACATTCGAAAACAATTAGAAATCTGGAAAGGAGAGAGAAGAGAGATCGCACCCATAGCAGTAGCCGATAAGCGAGCCACAAGCGGCTTCGAACCGGACCGCGCAAATGGATGAGATAACGGCGTAGGTCAGCCACGACATTGAACCACCATTTTGATTTTTGAGCTTCAATTTTCCAGATCTGTTTTTTAAAAAACCTCGCATTTAACCCCCTTTTTCAATTCAATTTAGAGTTGGGCTTTTTAGTTGGTGGGGAAAAGCCCAATATCAAGCATTTTAAATGGGCCGTTCGGCCCAACAATCCCGTATGTACTGAATTGTTCAATCGTACAAATTCGCAATTAAGCTTGTTATTAACGATCTGATCAGACGAGTTTATCAAGAACTCGATCATGTTAGCTTGCGCATCTAACATCTGGCAGATCATGAATAAGTGGACCTCATTTTTGGCTGAATCTGAGCAGACAAATGAAATGATAGAACAAGCATAAATGAAGAGAAGACGACCAGCATGTGCATCTCTCTGACCACCCATGTGCTTATTCTATTTACCTTAAACGTAGATTGTATGTTAACATGTACTGTACTTTTCTACGTTATTATAATAATATAATCCGATTCTTAATGATTTCGGTTCGTACTAATATATATTTTCTGGTTCTTCATCTGGTCGCGCTCGTTTCTAGTTGATATATCCCGTCATAAAAGGTGTTGTGTTCATTCAATCTTACACGTTGTCACGGTCCTTATTGCCTAAAGATAGAATTATGTTACATTTACAACCATTTCGTATAGACACATTAATACAAACTTCCTCAGCATATGCCACGTTAGTACTTCCATAAATCATAAGGTTAGATGTAAAATCTAGCAGTTTTTATGAGTAGTACTCTTCATAAATAAAAAAGTAACGTTTATTAATCGTAAAAAGTGAAATTAAATACTCCGTAGCACTTAGATGAGTACCAATTTATAGCACCCAAAGTGCCAAATTGGTTAAATATTTATAGTTTCATAAATGATGGTGCAAGTGGACTAATGATAGTGAAGGAGTGAGTTTGCGTAACATCTCAATAAACTGAAATCACATCTTATTAACATGTGACATGACATGGCCGCTAAACGGGACCCATTATGGTAATTTAATCCAAGGGCATTTATGTCTTTCCCTAAATGTTAAATTTGAACTCTGAAAGCAACCTCTCGCCTGTACCGCAAATCGAAGCCGTCCGTTTCCATCATCATCATCTGCGATCCAACGGTGCACGGAAAAGGAAAGATGAGACAATTATTTCCAGCCGTACGATCTCTTCCTCTCCTCGTTTATAAACCACTTTGCTGGTTGCCGATGTCTCCTACCCCTACTCCCGCGTCTTCACCATCACTCTATAGTGTCTCTGTTGATATCCAAGTTCTTCTTCGCCAACGAAGGTAAGATCTCTGAATCCGAGCACATTTTCGCATCTCTTTTACTAGATCTTGACATAGATCTTCTAGATCTGAGGTATGTGGAGCTATTTCTCGGGATGTGCTCTGGTTTTGACTAGTTAGCAACTAATGGCGTCTGTATTGGTTTGAATCTCTTGGTTTGAGCTCAGAACGCGTTAGAAACGGATATCAGCTTGCTCAAGCGTCTTGTTTTTATAAATTTCTGTGTTGATCCCTTATCAGTTGATCATGCGAATGCTTCGCGTGCTAGAATTTGTTGAAATTTGAGTTTGAAGTTGAAGTTTGAGTAGAATCTAGTACTGATTTTGCTGAAATCATTTGATCAAGTTTTATGCTTTGCTGATCAAGAATACAGGATGCGTAATGTGCGAATCTGGTTTGCTTTATATGCAATGCTTTTCTAGCTACCACTTAGTTGTGCTTGCTAGCTATAGAGTACAGTAATTACGGTTTCGATAGCTTCATAGCTGTATGTATGGATATGCGGTTTTAGATAAACTTAATTGTGTTTACTTCGAGTCCAGGCTCACGTTAAATAGGATCGTACGAATCTGCTTTTAATATACTTGAGTTTCAATCTTAAATGAAGTTTCTAGGGTTTATCCACTGGCCTTATCATATTTCGGTTTTTATAGTCAGTTGTTTTGTAGTATATGTAATGGAAACGCTGATCTACGTTTGGAATTTCAGGAAATGAGAGAAATCCTCCACATTCAGGGTGGTCAATGTGGCAACCAAATCGGAGCCAAGTTTTGGGAGGTTGTATGTGAGGAGCATGGCATTGATCCAACTGGAAGATACATTGGTAACTCTGATCTACAACTGGAAAGGGTCAATGTCTACTACAATGAGGCTTCTTGTGGGAGATTTGTGCCACGTGCTGTCCTTATGGATCTTGAGCCTGGAACAATGGACGCTGTCCGTACGGGTCCATATGGCCAGATCTTCCGTCCTGATAACTTTGTCTTTGGGCAATCTGGTGCTGGTAACAACTGGGCCAAGGGCCATTACACTGAGGGTGCAGAGCTGATTGATGCTGTTCTTGATGTTGTGAGGAAGGAAGCTGAGAATTGTGATTGCCTTCAAGGTAAATTTGTTAGTTTGAGCTGCATAGATATACAAGTGTTTGTTTCTTATAGCTTATATCTGGTTGCATGAAATTGTTTAGGCTGATACCTTTGAATTTGTTTTATAGGATTCCAAGTTTGCCACTCTCTTGGTGGAGGAACCGGTTCTGGGATGGGTACCTTGTTGATCTCAAAAATTAGGGAGGAGTATCCGGACAGGATGATGCTGACATTCTCAGTCTTCCCATCGCCAAAGGTTTCGGACACAGTGGTTGAGCCATACAATGCTACACTCTCAGTTCACCAGCTCGTTGAAAATGCTGATGAGTGTATGGTGCTGGATAATGAGGCCCTGTATGATATTTGCTTCAGGACTCTGAAGCTTACTACACCTAGCTGTGAGTATTCTTTGTTTCATTTCAAATTTTATTCATTGTTCATCAGCTCCTAATTACAATTTATTGTATAATGACTTTTTTACTTATTACAACAAGGTGTTATTATGGTAAAAAGTACTTATTTGTATGGTGCTTTGAATTACCTTAGTAGTGCCTCAAGAATGACAATTCATTAGTAGTGTCTCAACAATGTTGTCAATCTTTTAACCCTTTGAATGAATTGTGTCTGTTTTTTTCTTGCAGTTGGTGATCTGAATCACTTGATCTCTGCAACCATGAGTGGGGTAACTTGCTGCCTCAGATTCCCTGGTCAACTCAACTCTGACCTCAGAAAGCTGGCTGTGAACTTGATCCCTTTCCCTCGTCTCCACTTCTTCATGGTGGGATTTGCTCCTCTTACCTCCCGTGGGTCCCAGCAATACCGAGCCCTCACCGTCCCAGAACTCACCCAACAAATGTGGGACGCCAAGAACATGATGTGTGCTGCAGACCCAAGGCACGGCCGTTACCTCACAGCTTCAGCCATGTTTAGAGGAAAGATGAGCACCAAGGAAGTGGACGAGCAAATGATCAATGTTCAGAACAAGAACTCCTCTTACTTTGTCGAGTGGATCCCGAATAATGTGAAATCTAGCGTCTGTGACATCCCACCACGTGGGCTTTCCATGGCTTCCACTTTCATTGGAAACTCCACCTCCATCCAGGAGATGTTTAGAAGGGTGAGCGAGCAGTTTACTGCTATGTTCAGACGAAAGGCTTTCTTGCATTGGTATACTGGAGAAGGAATGGATGAGATGGAGTTTACTGAGGCTGAGAGCAACATGAACGATCTGGTGTCCGAGTACCAGCAGTACCAGGAGGCAACTGCTGATGACGAGGGTGAATACGAGGATGAAGAAGATGAGGAACAGTATGCTTGAAAGACTTTCAAGGATCTCATCTGGCTGTGTGCTAGTGATATATTGAGTTAGCTGTATTTGTCTGTTGTTGAGGAAGTGTTTGGTATGGTGAATATGTTTGAAGTCTGCATTGTGGTTTCCCATATATTGTATCTCACCCTTTCATATTCCATCATGTACGTTGCTTTGTGTTACCTATATTTGCACCTTGGTAAATTTGAAGCAGTGACGAATCTCCGAAATATTGCTGCACCTTATTCTCTGATTTCAAATCTGTCTCACAAAGTTACAACGGCTGGTTGATACATTTTCAACAGATCTCTGGCATATTTCGTTTTCACTCATACATTGGTTACTCATGTTTTTTATCCCCAAATTTTGCCAGACCAATTCTCTGATTTCGCAATATATGATCTATGACTATGAGATGGATGAAGCATATAGTGTAAGCAATTCTTGATCAATTGGATTCAATGACATTATTATGCAAGTGTTTCACTGCAACATAGATATCAAAAGACAGAATTGGTCAAAACCCCAATACAACTTTTGTCTTCCAAAATTCACATCCAAGTCCAGCTTATAAAACTAATGTCACATTAAGATCAAAATAAACTGCCAACTACAATATGCGAATTGTGCAAGTGTACAGACACTCAATGCTCATCTCTCCCGGGGTTTTAAAGGGGCAAATAGCTTATTGTATCACTCGTGCAAGGTTCCCAGTATATCCTCGTCACGGTAAAGGTGGTACCTGCAGTAGTACATGATATCAGCTAGTAAGCTACATATAAACTTCATTAAACCACCATTTCAAAGTAGCTGACGTTCTAGGCTTCTAAATTTGATCCGAAATAAGTCATGCTAGCCTTTCTCGTCCAAATACAGTCGTCATTCTGGTAGACTATCTTCAGTTTATTATATTTTCGAAGGAATTCTTGGACTCACTTTCTACTATAATGCTCAACAAAAACTATTTCCTTTCGTTGAAAATGAAACAAATTGATACGTAGGAAAACACTTTAGATAACCAAAAAGGGAAATTTGTCAAACTTTGGGTTCCTTAATGCAGGCAAGATCCTAACATCACAAAACAACTATTAAGCTTGCAAGTTAAAAATTGCTGTTAGGTTACAGAAAAGAATCACTAATATAAGCCTGATCCTACAATCATGTAAGCAAATTGATAAAGGTACCGATGGAAATGAATTGGGATGTTTGAGTAAACTTACTCTTTCTCTTCAAGCTTCACTTGGGTTCCTCCATATTCTGGCAAAAGAACAGTGTCTCCTTCCTTAACAGAGACAGGAATAAGATTTCCCTCCTTGTTGCGAAGACCAGCTCCAACTGCTACAACTTTCCCAGAGTTGAGCTACATCACCATAGCGTAAATTTATCAATGTTGGTGCATTTTAATTAGCAATTTAACAATTAAGAAGCTGAACATCATATCATTATTCTTACTTTTCCAACATTCTAAAATTAACAGGAATTGAAGTTTTATTCTAACATGTGAATGATCTTTGTAACACCGAAATTCATGTTGAATCAGCCCAATGCCAAATCAACTACAAAAGGACGCAGCAAAATGAAACCAATTCAACTAATTTCCATTCACGAAAACGAGTGCAAAATGCAAAGATAAGCTAGCAATCACATAAATGTAGATTTCAATTTGGAAACAGAGCATAAAAGTTCGGAAGAAGGAAAGTTGGTACCTTGGAGGTCTTCTCCGGAAGCAAAATTCCGGCGGTGGTCTTGGCCGGAGGAACGATCTTCTCAACGAGAACTCTGTTAAGCAGTGGGATCAAACGCTTCGCCATTGCAGAGGGGAGCTATGGAGGGAATCTGAGATTGGGAGGAGAAAGAATCAAAACCCTAGCGGCTAAACCTCCGATGCCGAGAGTGTAGGGTTTAATGTGGGGTTTAACTTCAGCTTCCGGGAGTTCGAGTTGGATCGGGAATGTTCCATATTATGAGCCGGTCAAATGGGCTATAAAACTCATTTGAAGGCCCAATCAGGTTTAGCTAACATAACAGTAAATACATTAAAGTACGTGTAACTGTACTTTTTTGGTTAAGGTAGGTTCATGAAAGTCGAATCGAAAATCTCCAAGAGTAAAATATGAGTAATTGTTTTTGGTTAAGGTAGGTTCATGAAAGTCTTCGGGCATTTAGCTAAATGGTTAGACCTCCAAGGGTAGTACCCAGAGGTTACCGGTTCGACTCTTATGAGCAGCGCCCTCAACAAAAAAAAAAAAAAGGTAGGTCCATGAAAGTCGAATTGAAAATCTCCAAGCGTAAAACATGAGTAATTGTGTCAGACAGCGTAAGACATGAGTAACTCGGCTACACAATCGACTTTGAATTTATAATCAGCTATAGTGAGATGTGTTACTGATGTTTTCTCATAGTATTTGATGAAAAATGTCTTATTTCTTTTAGGCTATGATCAAAGACGGAGCCAGAAATCCATATCACTGTTTTGTAGTGTATACCATCTTGATTAGAAACTCTTCTTGTCAATTAATATTCTAAAATAATTATTTTTTAAAAAAAATTTAGTACTACTAATTTGTTTTTATTATTTTAGGGTAGGTTGTAGCTCACCCCTCCATCCGTGCTTGGTTGTGATGATGAAATTATGTGACATAAAATGGCCATTGCTTATTTCGAGTATGTTTGCTAACATAAGTGTAACATGGAATAATAAATTAAGCTGAGAAAAAAGTCTACTGACATACATCTAGTTCAACGGTTAAGTTCTTGGAGTAACACCCAAGGTCTCTACTTCAAGCCCTATGGGCGATGGTTACCCCTTATCAAAAACATAAAAAGATAATCTTATGTTTTTTGGAGGGTTGCACATAAAGCTTAGCCCGTGTTCTCTAGGACTATCACGCCTCACTCTTTTTGCTCATGAAAGCAAGAAAGTTGAACAAATAGGGTCATCATTCCCGCCAAGAAAGAAACTAATTTTACCTTGTTTTTATGCATTTCACTTTCTAATCTCAAACCTCCACCATTTGTAATGCCCCACTGCTTATACTTTATCCAAGTATTGTAGTAATTTGTTACATGGATAGAAATACCTTACTATAAAGCACTTCCCTAGCTAGCTAGGTTGTAGAAGGTAATAATGTATGTCCTCTAGATATTAAAAGGTAAAAAAACAAATGCCACCATTTAAATCATAAAAAGTTACATACGTAGCTAGGTAAATTAAACACAATATGATGCAGCTTACATGACCCAAGATTGATAATATATAGTAGAGCACAATGGCAAAGTCTTTTACCCTTTTAAAAGGGCTTTTGGCAAGCTTACTTAATATTCAAATCTGAACCTAGCCAGCTCCAACAATTTCCATCTCATAAAGATGGTGGCAAAAGGAGGCATTTTTAGCTCGAGAAAGCTCATGGGTTTCTTGTATTTTCTTGTTGGCCTTCTTCTTATAACAATGTTACCACTATTGGAGGTAGCTCAGGATTGCCATGTCACATTCAAAAGTGTGTCATCGGCTTCTTCATCTGTTGATTTGAGACACATTAACATCAGAAGACGCCATTTATTCCATGAAAGAGGAGGAGTAAAGAAAGATGAAGAAGACAAGTTGTTTCAAGTTGAGAAGAGGAGAGTTCACACCGGCCCAAATCCCCTCCACAATCGATGAATCAAGTATATATAGTATAGTTTCTAAATTCTTAATATGTTTTGTCCTTACACCAAATTCTCATACATATATTATCAGACTGTTAATTAACAGTTTTCATGATATATGCTGGTCCAATCTTAGCTTTCTTGCTAGCTACTTCAATAATACTTCTTAGTTGATTGAAATGTTCGGACTTGGGTGTACGTTGAAGGTGCTTAATTAAAGACATATGCAATACACGAGGGATCGTTCGAGATCAATGGGTATGCCCACACCCTAAATGAGTACTCTTGAGTTTGAACCTTATAGATGAAGATCACACAAACTAATGCCTTCGAATCTCATTAAGTAAAACAAATTTTTATTGGGTTTGTATTTTGTAACACCTTGTAAAAGGGAAGTCATGTATTAAACGGTGTACAATGTATACAAGACTTTTTGTCATTAACTTTAGCCCTTGTCTAAAAATTCAGTGTTTTTTTCGGTGGTATCTGAAAATTTCAAATATGGGAATTCAAGGTGAACAATATATTGGGCCGGCCCAAAATGATGTGCTCTGATGCCCAATAAATATCACTAGGTCGACGGAAAAAAACAGAGTATAATACCAGAATAAACTCTCAAGTCGACGTGTTCTTCCAAATTTCCCTGCCATTGATGATTCTGAAAGAGTGAAAAAGCAAGAACACTACTTTCTCACCAGAACAACAGAGGATCTTCGTTCCGTGAACTCACGAAACCCTCAATCACAATATGCCCTACCTTGTGCGCGAGAATTTGTTCATCGGTGGCATTGAAGACGCTGCCGAGGTTCTCGAGAAAGGGACCTCCGAAATCACTCAAATCCTCTCAGTGCTAAGCTCGCCGTCCATATCGTTCTTCGGCGAATGGCGTAGCAGCGTATCGATTCCGGTTTCGGAAATTCGGAAGGTCTATTTTGAGGAATCGAAAGGGGACGACGACGACTCGGAGGAGAGCTCCGCAATTTCGTCGTCAGAGAAGCTCTTGTATTTGTTGGAGCTTGCTGGCAAGGATTTGAAGGTGAAGAGGATGGCGGTTCCTATTCGGGATATGGAGACCGAGAATCTGTTGGATTATTTGGATGCCTGTTTGGATTTCATTGAGGAGAGTAGAAAGCAAGGTTCGGTTTTGGTGCATTGTTTTGCTGGTGTCTCCAGAAGGTACCAATTTGAGTTCAATTTTGTGTAGTTGGTATCTCAATTAGTGTATAATCGATGCATAGCTATAAAGTAGTAATGGTTATAACTTCAGAAACTTTTGCTTATTCAAGGCTGTTTTGTTTGCAGTGCAGCTGTCATTACAGCATATCTGATGAGATCTGAGCATCTATCTCTTGAAGGTCTGAGTAACAAAATTTTGTTCATGAACTGGTGGCTACCATTAGCGTACTATGTTGTGGTTCTTTTATTGAACTTATGCAGATCATTGTGATATTAAGATCTTTTTTTGTTGGTATATGTTGCAGATGCACTTGATTCATTGAAGGAGAGTTGTAAATTTGTTTGCCCTAATGATGGGTTTCTGCATCAGGTGAGAGAATGGCTAAGAGCAAAACCTCTAATCTTGTGATGTATGTTTGAATCACCTATCACCTATCTGGAGTAATGGATTAAATGCTTTTTGTCTTGCAGCTAAAGTTGTTTGAGGAGATGGGCTTCAAGGTTGATCGTGCCAGTACAATATACAAACATTTTCGTCTAAAAGAGTTAGGCAAGTTTCTTCTTTCTTCCTTCCCTGATCTCTGCACACACATTTAAGTATTTCAGTACACGTAAAAACTGAATAAAATCAAACACCCTCCAAATGTAGAATTTATGTCTGGTGAATTGGATGCATGTTGCACTCCTTGACCATAAGGCCTACAAGAACATTATGTTTCCTTATTATAGACTATGATCATCTTTGGCCTATCTTTTGTTCTGATATCAAATTTGTTGTAAGTATTACCCTTGCAACGGTATACTCCTGGATGTCTTGCTTGATTTCAGTTGTCATCAAGCTTGCATCATGTGTTATTATCTTACCGATTTGCTGTCCGAAACTGTTAGAAATTGTTCCGTTATTTCTTGAGGTGGGGGTGGGTCGGTGCTAATTTGTCAATTCATTCTTATTTACCATGTTGATTGAAACAAGTTACAATTTTTATTCCTGTCATCATTGGGTTAATAATAACTTGGATAAAATCATGATGAGCCAAATAAGGTTCTTGGATATTTCTGGTTAAACCATAATTAGTCAACCTTATTTAGTAACTTTGTGAGAACAGATCCTGGGACTATGCTTAAGTCTGAAGCCAATTTTCTTTTATTAAATAGGGGAAGCATACAACCGGGGAGAGATAATAAATAGCTCAAAGTTTGGAGCAGATCCAGCCTTACCAAAACAAGATATCTCTCCCAAGATTGAAGCATCTCCAGTCAGCAATACACTCTCAACCCATACTTATCGATGCAAGAAGTGTCGACGGCTTGTTGCAATGCAAGCAAATGTGGTAGAACATACCCCGGGTGGAGGTGAGACCTCCTTTGGATGGCACAAAAGGAAAGGTGGCAACCGCTCCAACAAACCTGATGTGGTTGAATGTTCATCAATCTTCATTGAACCTTTGCGCTGGATGAAAACAGGTATTTTTCCGATTCATTAACACGACTAACATAAATTGTAATACCTGAGCTACCATAATTATATATGATGGTTATGGAGAAATTTGTCCACGACAAATAAAGACCGAAACGTTATTCCATAGTCTAAGTAGTGTAGCTAAAGCTGAAGCAATAACATGTTTAGATTAAGCTGAAAGCATTCAAGAGAAACAGATAGCCAAAGACTCTTCTGGCAAGCTCATTGTAGTATGTGAATGAAAAGGATCAAAATTCTTGTGTTATACTCTTCTGTCAATAGTATATATGCTACAACTTCATACCTTATTATTTCTCTTGATTCACATGCATACACCATTTCATATTTTGCCTGGAAATTTCTTAATAATACAGTCATATATTAATGTCATAAGGTCTTAATGAGTGTTTGGGACTTCGTTTTTGCAGTTGAAGATGGCGAAGTGGAGGGTAAGTTATCATGTGCGCATTGCGATGCTCGGTTGGGTTATTTCAACTGGGCAGGCACCCAGTGCAGTTGCGGAAGTTGGATCACACCAGCATTTCAGCTCCATAAGAGCCGGGTGGATATTAGCACCATCTGATTCTCCTAAGAGCTCCCTCGTTCATTCCCTTGTTCAAATCATAGTTACAAAAGAAACACTAGTTACGTTTAGCAGAGCATTTTGTTTACTTGGCCGACTCGTATTAATCAAACACTTAGATCTACTGTATGTACGAAATCTATAGTTGGTATTTTATCGAGTCATTGACTGTTCATATTGGAAATTGGATAATGTAAACGTTGATCAATTAGTAGCATGCTCAACCAAATATTCAACCACTCAAATTAAAATAATGATTCGAGATTTAAAACCATTTAGGCTAACTAGCTAGTTAAATGAGTAATCCATTAGATCCAAACCTAACACATTCATACTTCCTCCCATTCTTGTATCAAACGCCCACTGCGAACACTGACTAAAATAAAGCAAGTTCTACAAAGAAATTTCCAAAAACATTCAATGTAGATTGACATTCATCAATTTCCTTGAAAAATAGTATGCTAATAATGACAAGACTACAGCAGAAATGACTAAAACAGTCTCCAAACACCGAGTCGAAGAGGTACAATGTCATATGACATATAGTTGACACATATAACGAACAGGCTATTTTCTTACATGCGGTCACAAAAGCCACCAAGGTAACTGAGCAACCACCTAGAGACCCAATCCCACTGTGCGTCCGTCTCTTCTTCGAAGTCCAGCAGTGTATTGCTTTTCCAAATCCATCTGAAGTTCTTTTTGCTTGTCTGTTTGAACTGGGTCGCCGCTGCTTGGATCCTGGGCCACCTTCACTTCGCCCTTCACACCCTACAATTGGCCATACGTACCAAGGCAACCTCAGACTCTGAAACTGTGTCAGTAATGATGACAAAGATACTATATCTACAAACTTTGTGTTCTCATGAAGCTAAAGGACGAGAAATATTCTTATATATGTACAAAACAAAAAGAGAATAAAACCAGGGCAAGGGATTACCATGAGTTTGTTAAACTTCTCTTGCCGCTCACGATCAGGAAAGATTGCTGAATCCCAACGGTGACTAGACTGTAAACGTTGAAAAAGAGACAAATGAAACAAAAAACAATATGGAAAAAAAATGACCGAAGCATAGAGAAAATAAGTTCATGTCATTATATACTATTGCACTAAAATTATCTCAATAATTCCTTCAAGTTATTCAATTCTGTTCAACAGATGAAGCTGCCTACAGGATCCTGAAATTGACAATCATCCATAATAAATATATCTCCAGATATGTGATCTGCAGAGCCTGAGAGCAGACATTTATGTAATGCAGCTAAGAAGTTGAAACCTACCGTCTTGCAAAAGATGATGAACAAAATAATTCACGATTGCTTATAAGTTGTAACAGATAAATAAATTTCCTAAGATACCTCTTCTGTGCTGGTACTCTTTTTGTTTCCCCACAACAGCTTCTTCTTTTGATCAGCAGTCATAACTCCCGTGCTACCAAGATTCTTGTTAACTTAGGGAAAGGGAGTAGAAGAAAAGGCTCAGCGTTATTACCAGGATCACATTCAAACAACTATTTTGCAATTGGATATGGTAAAGTAACTCAAGGGAGCTATTCCATGACAAAATGTCGCCAGCTTGACAAAGGTATATCACAATAATACTTATCAAACCAAATAACTTTAATCAATGGCATGGGTTTAGACTCTCCATCTACAGAAACATCAGCCTACTCTCAAACTAAATAAATTTAACCAATGACATGAGTTTAGACCATGCGTCAACTGCAACATTTGAGAAAACTGACCCCAAACATGCAATACAAAGATGCACACATCAGCCTACTCTCACCAAAAATAAGAGCTTCTACTTCCTACAGAGGTAAGAGGTAAGAGGTAAGATGCAAGATGCAAGATGCAGTGTTACAAAAATAGCAAGCATATGTGTCCTTTAGTTTAAATAACCAACACATGCAATATGCAGATCATTCTCGTTTGAACGTACCTAATTCAGCCGCTTTCATGGCAGCAACTTTAGCAGCATCTACATTACCAGCCGATCCAGGTAGGTTGACACTGGCTTGTCCAGGAGTATCTTTTACAAGTTGTTGAACTTGATCAGAACCTGATGTTTGCCCTCAATCAGATGTAATTCTAATTGATTTGAAAGAATTTCATTAACAACAATGGCTAAACAAATAAAAGTAATATATATCAAGAACTACAACAAATTATTTGTAGCACCTCTTGTTGAATCATTGCTGTCAAAACCAGACAGCCTCGGCCTTTTGACTGCATTTTCTTCATTTCTTTTTGCAGGAGCATCATCCTGAAACTTCCCTCGCGACTCTTTACGATCACCCTCATCACATCCCTTATTTCCTTCATTCAAGAACTTTGACCTGACTTCAGCCTTACTATCATTCTTATCAGCTTCCTTTTGACTGATGATTTCTCTCCTCGAAATCGTATCATCTTCATTTCTTCTAGAGCTCCTTCTGTAATCCCTCTTCTCATCCCTGCAGTCCCTATCTCTCCCTCGTCTGTCACGATCACCATACTTATCCCTACTAGCACGTTCTGTAACATCATATCTATCTCTATTGTATTTGTCTTTGTGCTGGTAATAGTCCCTTGACCTATTATAATCACCGCCCCTAGAGTCCCGACCAGACCGTGAAGATATCCTAGATAAACTTTTATCTTCCTCGTCTACATCTTTCCGACCTCTTGTGTGGTCACTGCTCCTGCTGTAATCATGAGAACCTTTTGATGAATATCTACGAGAATCACTATCATGTTCATGGTCACCCCTACCAGAGACTCTATCATCACTGGTACTGTGCTTCCTTCCCTTATCTTCCTTCAGTAAGGCAGGACTTGAGCGATGATCCTGTTTCGGGCTCTCTGCAAATGAAGGAAGTCAAACATAAGGATTCAGAGCCACTCACAATATAAAGATGGATATATACATGATAAAATAAGATCTTGTTTTGGTACATCCATTTTGGACAAATATATAATAATAAAATATATGCATGGAAGAGTTGGGAAAATGTATGGACAATAGTAATTTCAATGGTCATTTGCCGCAGCAATCTTGATCGTATAAAGTTACAGAAAAGATCTCCACAAAACCAATGAGCAAAAACTAGTTTCCAGATACAAGTTAATACACAAGCTTTTAGTGAGGACGCCAACTAGGATGAAACAGACAGCTGAAAACACAGGTGTACCATAATGGACTATATAATATCATTACAATGCCACAAATACAGATAGAAAGGAATCTATCATATCTTTAACAGCCATATCTAAAACAAAACCAATATATGAAGGAATTTTCAGATACATCAATAAACAATAGATCTATTAAGGCGCAAACTAACAATGAAAAAAATCTCCACATTTCACCACCAGTTGACAATATATCTTTGAAGATATAAATGGAAACCTCATTAGATTTCCAAACTGATGAAACAAACCAATCAACATCTATAAATACATTAATTAGCATCATTGCTAAAGTGCTTCTCCCAGTAAGTAAAGATGCTGCAGAAACAGGGAAAGTTCGGCACATACCTAAGACTAGCATTGAGAGTACAAACATATTTCATTGAAAATACTATAAGCATAATATACTCTTAGACATCATGTGAAAAAATCTCACCGAATAAAGAAACCTCATTATTAAACTTTTGTCAACAGACTAACCATCCAGTGAAGCAGAAGGACTAGCTGAGGAACGGCGCCTATACTTTCGACTCCCGGCATCATTTGAAGGCTTGCGAAATGCCCCTTTTGCTTCATCAGGGTCTGAGATTGGTGAATTGGAGTTGGAGTCCATGATATTCACCAGCCACAACCAATACCCTACACAAGCGAGCAAACTATGAACTGCAAATTTTCATTCACCTAGCCCAACGTGCAAAAATCGATTGAAAAAATATCAGTTCTAGAACTTATTACATCCATCTAAAGTCTTCAGATTTGCTATCAACAAACGATCCACAAAGTATAAAGAAAGTGCGACCAATTCAATCGCACTCAATTGAGGGCAGGTCAGCTCAAGCACTTCACTCTAAACCCATGAAATCGCAATCTCACATGGCATAATCTCAAAATTTCCGCCTATTCCAAGCAATATGCACAAAAATATCATTCATTCCGTGAAAATTTCTAATCGCACTTCCATTTCGTTCTTGTTAAGAAGACGAGGGAAATAAAAAACAGGGCTAGCCTAGGGTTCATGCAATATGAAGCGACAAGGAATTTCAGAAGTTGAAGAAATTTACCGAGCAAAGGGGAGAGACCAGGTGCACTGCAGATCAATCGAAACGATCAATCGGTGGAGAACTGATTCGTTCTTAGGGTTTGCGACCGTTCACGTTCCACGGGATTTGAGATTCTGAGCGCTTTCGAAAATTTTGATCGAAGAATCGGAAGATATTTTCGTAGGCATATGAATCGGGCATTCGGGTCGGGCCTACATACGGCAAAACGGCATTTCCTTAGAAACCAGCCCAACTAATTTAGAGCGTACGGGCCCAATTATAATCAACCAAGGCCCATTCCAATTTGGCAATTTCACCTCTTTCATTTTTCTTTTTTTTTTTGTCATTTCCACTTTCTACTTAACTTTCATACTTAAAATTAAAATTTATATCTAAATACTACCTTCTTTTTTTTTGTCAAGAAAATTTTGGGTGAGGGCATGGTGCCCTAATAAAGGAATTTGAATATGTATCACCTCAAGGTGACTAATGGAGGATCGAACCTACAATCTGTCAGACCGATACCTTGTCATGCTTCAGTAGACGAACCCCTTGAGGTTCCATACTACCGGTGGAGATCCTCTGTCCCCTATACATGTCCCATTTCCATGTCCCTTCAATTTGATTGGTCAATACAAATTATTTTGTTAAAATAAAACCAATTTTCACTTAATTCTATTAAGTCTCAGCCAATAAGATTTGAGGGACATGGAAATGGGACATATAAAGGGAAAAGAGGATCCGGACCGACATACTACTTAGTTATGGATTTATCATACTTATCTTTAAGTTGTAAATTTAAATCTTATTCTTATTCTTCTTTATTGTAATGACTATGAAACCTTCTCACATCAAATCCTAAATTAATGGGATTTTTTTTATACACGTACCCAGCTGTGTTGTCTGTTAGTAGTTTTATAACAAGATAGTAATAATTAAGATGATTAATTAAAATCTGTGTTAGGTTGCAAGATCGATCATATAAAAAATCATAAGATTAGTTAATCACTCAGCTCATTTAATTAAGCAAGTAAAATATATGATGATAATTAGGTGAAGCTGGCTGGGGTTGAATTTCCTTCCCACAGCTACACTTGTCAATATCCATGCACATGTAACTAAGCATATTTATAATTATCGTATGCTTAGTCTAATTAACTAGTCTTTCTTAAATAATAACAAAACTCCCTTTGACCCAAAAATATAACAAAACTTCAATCTTAATTTGAAAGCATCACTTACGTGCACATTCACATGGATCCACGACGCATAAAATATATACTTACAGATTAGAGACGTGCTACTCACTCCACCAAAGTAAAGTAAACACCAAATCAAAAATTGATTCGTTAGAAAGTCGGATCGTGTTTTGATGGTTTCAAATTGCAAAGGTTGGCGACGAAGTTGTCGACATCAATTTTCAGGCAGACGCGTGCAAAATTCTAGGAAAGTCAATACCGCATTTTTGTTTAAGGCAATTACGTGCAACATCTCCATAAGTGTTTTTAAGGCAAGAACAAGTTTGTAAAGAAGGAAAATCATCAAGAGATCAAAGAAGATATTAAAGATGACTTTATCATGGCTTACAGGTTCATTTAAGGAAAGATCTTGTGAAGATTGTGTACGATTCATTTCTCACCTAAATAGAGTGAATCGTGCAACATTATTCTTAGTTCTCTTTATATATTGTCGTGGGCTTATGGGTAGAACTAAGGAGCTTGAGTGAAACATTGTAATTGCGAGTGTTTGGTGTAAGGAGAGCGAGAGATTCGTTCTTCGTGAGGTTGGGTGTGAGCGAGTTGTATTGAGTAAGGATTAGGCTAAGGCAAGAGTACTTGTAAGAGTGAGTGGGATTCACATCTTGAAGTAGGAACACCTTTGTAATCCGGGAAATCAATAAAACGAGCGAAGTGCTCTTCAAGTTCTTTCAAATTGAAGCTTAGAAGGCAAGTGTTTTTCCCTATACAAACTAGTTAGTTTGTAGAGGGTTTTCCACTCTAAACCACCGTGTTTAATCTGGTATTGTTTAAGTCTTTCTTGTGTTTTAATTCCGCTGCACAACATAAGTTGTTGACTCTGGTCGCCGACATCATCGCTGACTTCTAAGTACTAACACAAATCCTACATAATTGATTGATAGTTTAAAGTACTCCGTACAACGTAATTTAATTCATTTACATGACTGGGTCAATTAGGACGAGTCAGGGTTCGGATATATATTTTATTAACTTTATGGGTTCAGATTTAAGATATTAATATCATTTAATACTATGCAAATATAACAAATTGGATTATTTAATTTAAGAATTGTTGAGTTTCAACCCAATCCTGTAGGTTTATTTTTTTTATTCAAAATTTTGAATTTCAACCCTATATATGTGTTTCTTTAGTCACACCTAGATCTGTCAATCGGGTCTACCGGGTCGGATCATCTCGGGTTCCGGTTAACATTAGTTTGGGTCGAGAACGGGTCACATATCAATCAGGTTAGGTCGTTGTGTGTAGGTTCAGGTCGAGTCAGGTCAACCCAACGGGACAAGAGTATCAAAGTATTTAACATTATTTATATAAAAAATATCGTGGCAAACTATAATTTTTATGTACTTTAATAATATAATATTCCATTTAATATAATTTTCAAAATAATTATATTCTGAAAAGTATATTTTTCCAAATCAACTTTATATATTCTAATATAGAATAAATCGAATCATACCAAATGAGTTTAGGTTTCAACCCAATGGGTTTCAGGCTCAATCGAATCGGGTTGAAACTAGATCTTAGATTTAAATTCCCGGTTTGTAACCTAGAAATTTCAAATAGGGCCAGATTTACGGGTTAGATCAGTTTGTGACGGGTCTAGTCACGTCCTATATATACGTATGTATTTTTGGTCGAACATATATACGTATGTATAGACGAGGTAATTTTAGATTAGTTTCTGAATGTCAACGTATTTTTGAATTTTTTTTATCAGATCGGATCCTGTATCTGTGAGGTAATTAATTTGGCTGTGACATTGGTGTGGTGCATTCACATGCATAATATTGACGTTATAAGTAGAAAGATTCGAAAACAACCTTCGAAAACAATTCTAATTGACTTAATAGAAAATAATGTTTGGCCAATCAATAGGACCTGTACGTATCAATCAATTACATGGTCGATCAGTCCATATACACATTAAAAATTCAGAGCTTGGAGTATAAATACAGATCAAACTCAAGGCAGTAATTCGACCAGCATAATCCAATCAAGCTCTCTAAATTAATAAGTTAGCTCGATCGATCAAGCTGTGCAATTACGTTAGTAGGTATGTTCGAACTACTGGCTTCCATTTTTTTTGCATGTATCTTGTATTCCACTCTATACTTAGCAAGATTTTTAGTGATTCATCTTGTGTTAATTAGAATTGGAAATGAACTACACAAATAACACGCTAATGTATGTATATATATATATAAGTAATAAGATTTAGAGTCACCATATCACACAACATAGGACGTTTTCACGTGGTATCCCCACGTTCTGTCACCTAAGATTTTGTCACTTGTCGATATATCGTTATTCCATGTCACATATTGTTATATTTTATTAAGACACATCATATCAATTTATCCATGTCATATATATATATATATATATATTTGTCCATATACAGTAAGATTTTATTAAGCCATTTTATGTCTATTTATCCATGTCATATGTGCATATATATATATATATATGTCCATAAGGGATTTTATTAAACGACAACATATCCATTTATTAAGGCACATCATATTGATTTAGGTAAATGAGATTTTTTCTACAATAGATGTAAATATAGAGATTGTTTATAAATATTTTATTTTTTGAATTTATACAAAACTTATCTGTATATCACAACTATATACTAAAGAGGAGGTTTCCTTAGAATAAAATATGTAAAATATTGAAATTATATGTATAAAGTTTCCTTAAAAATTTAATTAATAAATCTTTCTATATATTAAATTGGAGATTAAATTAATAACATAGAACAACATATGTCAACTTCAAATAAACATATAGTTAAATTAATAGTACTCCGTAGTACATTAAAGATATAACAAACCACATAGCTATTTTATTAAATCAATTTGATTGGTTGACATTTAATTGACTTATTTTTATTTGTTAGAATTTTGCAGTAGATTCTACATATATAAAATCATATATATATACATAGGATTTAGATTTGAATTTATTTTCCAAACTAACTATAAAATAATAAAAAATATTATTGATAGAAACAAGTACTTAATCCTTATACAATGATTATAATCATAGAAATATTTGTTCGATTAAAAGAATATATTATAACAGAATTAATGTATCATTAAAGTAAATCACATAAGCGGTAAATAAAATAAAATAATACAAGATATATTTTGAATAACTTTATATAAAATATAACGTAAGTTTTTATCAATATCAAAACCGCGCCTTCAAGGCACGAGGAGTAAGACTAGTAAAATTCTGACTAAGAAATAAAATATTTTCATATTTATATAAGTTCAATAGATATTCTTATCAAATAGTAAAAATATTTCATTTCTCAATTAATAAGTTAATTAGTATTTTTTTAATTAAAATTTGATTGCATATAACTTATCCCTTTTTTTTTTGAGCCCCTATAACTTATCCCTTTAAATCTTATCAAATAGTCAAAAAAATCATTTCTTATTTAATATGTCAATTGATCTTTTATTCCTTAAATAAAGATTTGATTATAAGTATTTTAGAGAATGACTATATCAATGAATATGATTATAATTTCTCAAAAATATCCTAATTATGTATTTTATAGCACTATTAATTATATTAAATTTTTATTTATATATGCGATCAATATATTATTTATAGTGTTAAAAAAATAAAATTTAATTTTTTATTCAAATCCTGTAAAAGGTATGAAGATTACACTAGTTTAAACAACTAATCTCATAACTCATCTAATTCATTTAATAAAAAAATATTACAATGATAAACATTCATTAATATTTTCTACCAAAAAAACGTTCCTTTATACTCCGATCCGTCCCCTTATGTTTATCTTAAAACACCATTTTTTGCGGTTATTAAGGAATAGATAAAGTTGTATTGGAGGAAGAGAATGGTAGATAATGTGGGTAAAAGTTTAAATTAAATGGGAGTAATTTTGTAAATTTATATGGGTAAAAAGTTTAAAGAAGATAAAATAGAAGAAAATTTTGGATGATGGGGTAAAAAGTGAAATTGAACTAGGGTAATATTGTAAGATTTTTTTGACATAAAAGGAATGAGAACAAACATTTTAGAGCGTTGAAAATAGAGTGAACATATAAAGGGGTGAAGGGAGGATTAGAAGGCTAATTAGTTCACATTTGTTTAAGCTATGATATTAATGAATATATGTTATTCTGCTAATTATCACTGCATCAACTTCAATTAATCATCAGACCCACGAGAGCAAGTGCAACAAATTAATGGCTGAATCAGCTGTCAAGTCTGTAGCCGATTGGTTGGGGACGCTTTTGATCAAAGAAGGCAAGTTTCTGTTGGGCGCCGAAGGCAAGGTGAAGGAGCTACGAGATGAGCTGATTTGGCTGCAGAGCTTCTTAAGAGATGCAGACACCATTCAATGTGAGGATGAAATTGTGCGTTTGTGGGTGCTCCAAATCAAAGAATACGTGTCCGAGGCAGAGGACATCATCGATGAGTTCGTGATCAAGGTTGTATCTCGTAGGAGGCAAGCTAGCGATTTGACCAACAAGTGCAAGAGATGTGCTCGCATTGGTGGAGAATTGCTCGCCCTCCATCGAGCTGCTTCGGGTATCGACTCGTTGAGGCAGAGGATCGCGGCGCTTTCTCCAAGGCTGAAGGAGTACGGGCTGCAGACGTCGTACGGCCTGAAGACATACCGGGCCCGGGAGGCGCGTAACGAGCAGGTGCAACAGAGCTTGAAGTATGTGCACATGGAGGAAGAGATGCCCACGGGGATGGCGAAGAACGCCAAGGAAGTGATGGTGGCATTGCAGGATTCGACACGAAAGCATGGAGTCGTTGCCATCCACGGGATGGGAGGCTTAGGTAAGACGACGCTAGCGTCCGCGGTTTACCACAACAAGGAGATGAGGCAGCACTTTCGCGGCGGCTGCGCCTGGGTCTACGTGTCAAAGCAGTTCCAGCTCAAGAGCGTGCTCGAACAGGTCCTGGCTAGCATCATGCCCCCTACTAATACGGCCTCCTACACCGATTTTTCCGAGCCAATGTTGGTCTCCGAGGTTGTTCGGTTACTAAAAGAGAACAGGTGCTTGGTGGTGCTAGATGATATATGGAGCAAGGAGGCATGGGGAGCTCTAAAGCCGGCGTTTACTTCGTGCGGGGGTAGTAAAGTGCTAGTCACGACACGAAAGGAAGAGGTTGCCAAGGACGCGGACCCTGAGGCTCTTGACAAACCGGACTTGCTCAATGACAAGGACGGTTGGGCTTTGCTTCGAAAAACGTTGGGATGGGATAAATCCAACGGCGATGAGAATGCGGGTACTCAAAACAACATTCCTCCCCCTCCAACGGCTCCAAATCCATCTGGTGCCAATATACACTTACTCAACACTAAAACTCCAGCTACTAGAGATACTGAAGTGAGTGCAAGTAACACCACTCAAACAAGAGGTAATCATATGAGAATTAATGAAGAAAATGTACGTGATAGCCAAATGGCCTCACAACAAGGAGAGGCTGCAGAGACGGCAACAGGCGTTGGAAATCAAACTACTTCATCAAGTACTAGTACTCAAGGAGATTCAAGCGACAAATCTCTAAAAGATGAAGGTATAATACTCTCAATCACTTTAACTGAGCAATATGATACGTACTAGCTAAGATGTATGTTACTACCTACGTGCTTTGCTCTTCTTCTTTTGTTGTTGGTGTTGTTGCTACTGTTGTTGAATATACCTACTTTGCTCTTTTGGCTATACAAATTTTCAAATTTCATAACGACTAGCTCCATATTTTGATCACCAATGTCACTAATTATTCAAGTTTTGTTTACAGCTTGTTTAAAAATGGAGTTGGGAAAGAAAATGCTCAAATATTGCAAAGGTCTTCCCTTGGCTATTGTGGTGCTTGGTGGGATCCTAAGAAAGAAGGAAACTTTGAATGAGTGGGAAACTGTGTATAAGAACATCAGTTCATACCTAAGAAGGGGCTACAATCATGGCAGGTCATATGAAGAGGTGCTGGTGCAAAGCTACATTGATTTGCCATATCACTTAAAACCATGCTTTCTTCATCTAGCCCACTTTCCAGAAGATTACGAAATATATACCGAAAGGCTATATTGGATGTGGATGGCTGAAGGTCTTGTCACATGGTCGAGTGATCGCATTGCTGGCACTGAAACCTTGGAGGATGTGGCTAATGAGTACTTGTATGATTTGGCTCAAGCTGGAATGGTGAAAATTATCAAGCAAACATCAAATGGCAGGATTAAGTCGATCCGTGTGCATGATCTTATGCGAGAGGTGTGTTTGCTACGAGCAACCGCTGAGAATTTCCTTAACATAATTGATCATCGCCATTGCCTAGATAAGCCCTTGAACATTCGCTCTTACTTTAGTCACAAGAGATTGTTAAGAATGGCTATTTATCTAGCTGACGGCGTCGATAGCTTCATTCCCGAGTCTTTATCCTTGAAGGCTTACAAGCATTTGAGATCACTCTTCTTTATTGGAGGACATGGGTTGGATGAGAAAGACAAGTATGCAGAGTGGATGAGACTTATTTGCACGGAGTTCCAATGGCTTCGAGTGTTGGATCTCGAAGGACTATGTCTTCGAGGAAGGTTGACTAAGGAGGTTCAAAACTTGGTTCACTTGAGGTATTTGAGCTTAAAAGGAACTAATGTCTCTGAGGTCCCATCTTTTGTTGGCAGTTTGAGACTCTTGCAGGTTCTTGATCTAAGAATTTCTGCCACTGTCGCATTTGTAACACTTACTAACACTTTGTGGAAGCTGGATCGGCTAAGTCAATTGCTTCTTCCAAAACAACCATATGAGATTGTGGGCTCAACAACCCTAAGGCTTAATACCTTTCTATGCTTAGAGAGACTTGAAAACTTAGAGGTGGGGAAATTTGATCCCATCGAGCTTTCTAAACTTCAAAATCTGAGAAGGCTATCTATCAAGGACAACATTTCCATAGAATGCTTGAATATCATACTCCAATCCCCTGCTCTGAAATCAGGTTGCCTTAGAAGTTGCTCTTTTGGCGTGAAAGGAAGTGTGTTGAGTGATAAGCCAAGTATATTGTCAAGATTGGGCTGCATTCATCGGCTAAAAATGGCGGACCGGATTTCAACTCCCATTGAGAATGATGTATTTCCAAGGAGCTTGAGGAACTTACACTTGGAGTGTTGTGATCTTGAGGCTGACCCCATGGAAATCCTAGGCAACCTTAGTCATCTAAAACAACTCTATTTGGGCATGAATTCTTTTGTTGGTGTGAAGATCACTTGCAAGCACAAAAGTTTTCTTAGGCTCACAATGTTAACTCTTCAGGGCTTGAGGAACCTGGAAAGTTGGATATTGGAGCAAGGATCCATGTCTAGACTTGAGAAGTTGACGATAAAGAGATGTGACAGATTGAGTAAGATCCCGGAAGGCTTACCATGCTTTGTTGAAGTTACTTGCTCACCTTGTCGTCCCGGATGCGAAAAATATGTCAACTGCGTTTGCTCCATGGTCGTGCCATTACCGATTGGATCTTACCAAAGACATTTTATTACTCTCCCTATGAGTTTGTTGCAGCTTTCGCTCATGGATGGTAAGTATAACAAAGTGGTTTTGTTTGGAAAGGAAGGAAAGGAACTAGCAGCTCATGTTGAAACGCTCTATCACAGTGGAGTTATTCCTTTACTTTTCGATGCTATTGCTCGGGCTAGTCCTTCTAAGGTATGTGATGCTGATGGTTTTTCTAGACGAGAATTGGAAGGGTTATTGAGGGATCTGAATCCAAGAGGAATAAGCAGAGAAGGCATGTTAGAAGCAGAGCTGATTCAAGAGATTCAGCTAGCAATGCAGCAAAAGAAGCGCTTAGTGATTTTGACCAATGTCGAGGATGTTAGTCATCATAGTCTTGACTATCTGGACAGAATTTTCAAAAGTCATGATTTTGGAGAGGGCAGTAAATTTCTCATCACTAGTACAAATGATGAGATGGTTAAATCAAGGGACAATGAGTTGTTCCTGCATATATCTCAGCTTGCTCCCAAATATTTGTCTCTATCTGAAAAAAGACGACCACCACCAGCTACATTGAAAAATAAAGGTATGATCTTGTTATTCAATCTATTGACGTGTACTTTATTCATTTACTTAAAATCAAACTTTCTTCATATGTAAACCTTCACATCAATCTTGTAGAGTTGTAGTCTTGTTTCTAAACAACTGGACACTTATGATCATATGATTACCGACAATACCACTTTTCTTTTGTAGGGTATGTGGAAGCTTTGTTGGAGCTTGCACTCATGGAGGATAAGTATAAGAAAGTGGTTTTGTCAGGAAAAAGCGGAATTGGGAAGACAACTCATGTTTTGGCACTCTATCATAGTGGAATTATTCATCAATATTTTGATGCTATTGCATGGGCTAGTCCTTCTCAAAATAGTGAGACTATCGATTTTTCTAGACGGGTGTTGGAAGGGATTTTGAGGGATCTTGATCCAAGAATAAGAATGAAAGACTTGTCACAAATGTATTCACCGAAATTGATTCAAAAGATTCAACGAGTAATGCAACAAAAGAAGTGCTTGGTTATTTTGATCAACTGTAAGGATGTTGATCATCATGATCTTGATTATCTGGACTCGACTTTCGGAAGTCATGGTTTTGGAGAGGGTAGTAAATTGCTCATCACTAATACAAGTGATGAGATGCTTGACTCAAGGGACAGTGAGCTATTTCTGCATCTATGTGATGATCATTTTAGCTCTCAACTTGCTCCCAAAAGTTGGTCTTTGTTAAAAAACAGACTACCACACCCTGCTTCAGAAAACTTAGGTATGTTCTTATCTCTAATTCGACTGGAACAGTTCATTCTTTTCCTTTGATTAAGTTTTCATTTTATTTCAGAGGGCTAAAAGTAGTTTGAGAACCTAAATTTTAAGAATTAGCATAATTAAATTTGTGGTTTCCTTCATTAATTCCACATAAGCTTTTTTTATCTTAGCATGTGTTGTTGTTATTGTTAGTATAAACTATAAAGTCCCATATTATGAGTTGTGAGCTAAACATATTCCTATTTTCTAACCTGTTGAAATTGTATGAATGAGTAAATGCTAAATAAGACTCAAAATTGTTTGTAGCGTTTGTTGCCAAGTCAAGTATTGGAATGGGAATGGCAAAGTGTTCGCCATCGCATCCGTTGTGCCTAGTAATGCTTGGAGGATTGCTAGCAATGAAGGATTCCCTAGCAGAATGGGAAGCTATTTCTAGCTCAAAGATGCAAGACCTTCCACAAATATTTCAATTATGCTATACTGATTTGCCACATCATATGAGATGTTGTCTGTTATCTCTACTAAACCTTCCGAAAGACATTGAACTACCGACAAAGAAGTTGTATCGCGTGTGGATAGCTGCTGGCTTTGTGCAATTGAATGATGATGCAGTTCACTCAGGTGAGTCATTACAAAGTATTACTGAAACTTACTTGACTGAGTTGGTGCAAAGAGGCTTTGTGAAAGTTGGGAAAAGAAGGCCTAATGGAAAGATCAAAACTTGTCGGTTGCACTTCGCGTTACAAGAGTTGTGCATTGACAAAGGAAGAGAAGAAAATTTCCTTATTATAGTCCATCCATCTGAGAGTTCAACTTCAACATCAAATTACAACCCTGTAACCAAACAACTGGTAGTTCACTTGAATTCCCCTTCAACTACAAACCAAGAAGAACTATGTTCTTTGATTAACTCTTTCAACTCTCTCAATTCTCTCATGGTTTATCCAAATGTTGTTGATCCCTTCATGAAGAGAAAATCATGGGAGTGGTTCATCAAGATTTGCAATCACTTTCATTCGCTTCGAATCTTGGATCTTGAAGGGATGTGGATGACCAAAGGAAGCTTGCCTAAGGAAGTTGGAAAGTTGGTCAACTTGAGGTACTTGAGTTTAAAAGGAACTTGGGTCAGTCAACTTCCATTGTCCATTGGTAAACTAACCAGCCTACAAACCCTTGATCTTCGTGTGCGCAAATCAATTAGCGTACCAAACATCTTGTGGAAGTTTAAGTACTTGATACATCTTTATCTCCCTAATGTGCTTACAAGACGGCGTGCAAAGTTGCAACTATGTGGTTTGGACCACCTACAAACATTGGTCAATCTGCAAACTAGTAGGGTTCATTTGAGTCATTTGCTAAAGCTCAAGTGTTTGAAGAAACTCTCACTAAGAAAGATTCACCTCCATGGAGTGAAGGCACTAGATGACATACTCAACTTCTTGGGTAGATCCTTAAAGGTGACGATAGATGGTGCGGTCATCAATGCTACTCCCTACATCTTATCAAGCTTTCGGAATTTATACAAGCTGAAAATAAAGGGAACGCTTTCGGTTACGTTGTGTCCTGAAATGTTTCCTAGGCATGTGGAGGAATTGGCACTCAAGCACACAAAACTTGAGCAAGATCCTATTCCTGTTTTGGAGACGCTCCCTAGACTCGAAAGCCTTTATTTTGGCCATGAGTCTTTCTTAGGGAAAAAGATGACCTTTTCTGAGGATTTTCATGCACTCAAGCATTTGAAGTTATGTTCATTGAGCAACTTGGAAATTTTGGACAGAAATCCGGAGAATGACATGTGCAATCTCGAGAGTATAGTGATTAGAGATTGTTGGAGGGTTCAAGTGAATTTGCCAGTCAAGGATCTTCAACAAAGAACACTAGACATATAAGCTTTAGAGGAAAGGTACACAATGTATTGTTCTGCTATTTTTGTTATCCATTGTTACTGAACTATAATCTTAGGAGTATCTCTTGTATTGTTATGATATTATCTTGTAATCTGTTAGTACCTTTACCGATGTACTTCCTATATATATCTTCAATACACATGGCAACCCTAATTGGGGATTCTCTACACTTTCATGGTATCAGAGCAAATTTGCCTAGGGTTACAAGAAAGAGTTCACGCCACTTATTGTAGTTGGACGAAGCAAGATCCAATTGAATGGGGACATGGGTTTTTATGATAGCAACGTGTAGGGCTTGATTTGTGGCTAGAGTGGCCGGAGAGGGGTTTTGAGGAAGAGTAGCAGCGGGTGGGTCAGGGTGAAGATTGGGATTGTTGGTACTGTTGGCATTGTTGCCGGTGTTGGTTGGAGAAGAGGTGCCAAACATGGTGGGTAGGATTTGAGAGAGGAGAGTAGGAGAGATTTAAAAAGCCACTGATACCATGAAAGTTTTTGATTGTGGTGTTAAACTGATTTTGTATGAGGTTATGAAAATTGGAGAGTTTTTCAAATGTTTTGAACTTTTGTTTGAGAGGAAAGATCCATATAAAATGAGAATAGTCATCCAACACTAATAAATAATATTTTGAACCAGAAATGCTAGGTACAGGACTTGTCCATAGATCACAATGGATTAATTGAAACGGAAAAGAGGACTGACTCGTTGAAGAATAAAATGGTAGTTTTGTGTGCTTGCCGAGCTGATATGCATGACAGAGATCAAGTCGATCTTTATTGCAGGAAACAAATTTGGAAGAAACGAGTTGTTGGATGACATGAGCACCGGGGTGACCAAGACGGCGATTCCTAGATTTCAGAAACAGTTTGTGCATTCGTGAAACTCCAGTACAAACTGGGGGGGGGGTGTTAGTCAACCATAATCTTAGGAGTATCTCTTGTATTGTCATGATATTATCTTGTAATCTGTTAGTACCTTTACCGATGTACCCCCTATATATATCTTCAATACACATGGCAACCCCAATTGGGGATTCTCTACACTTTCATCCATCTTCATGAATGATTAACCTAGCCTTGTATTCACCTTCTAAAAATTCCGCCTATACGATGAAAGGCTCCAACCAATCTAGCCTTCATAAGCGTGTGTTTGGACCATCTAGGCAATCGTCTACACTGTCTAAACGCATGGTAGATGAAAGCTACATATCATATATTCCAACAAAAATTAACATTTCGACAGTTTCGTTCCGATAGCAACCCAATGCCATTCGAACATGGTCTAAAACACACTTAATACAATAAGCCTTCAACTCAAAGTAAGTGGACCAAAACACCAAGGACCATTATTTAATTTATGGGCCTAAAATCGTGGGCCAAAACTTCCAACCATTTTGTACCCAATCTATACTATATATTAAAGCCGGAGAATTTCGAGCCTCCACATTAATTCTGGCCCCACCACTTATTTGATAAAAAAAAATTAGTAGTTAAGTATTAATATATCAAATAATCTATCAAAATACTATCCTAAATTTATAAAATATCAAAATAGTATCTATCTATACAATCTAGATTTATCCTAAAAAGTTGTCTTTATCTAATTACTATATATCAATATATATCAAAATAGTATCTATATCCATGATCTATCAAAATCATATCATATATTTAAACTATTCAAATAATATCTATCTATAAATCTATCAATATCGTACTAATTAATAAAATATTTAGATTTAACCAAAAAAGAATCTATCAAAATAATATCTATATTTATCTATTATCCAAATAATATCTATCTATACAAATATACAATCTATGAATTCATACTAATTATGAAAATATTTATATTTACCCTTATAAAACTATAAATATTAGCATATGAATGGATTTATCTACATAAAATATATAACTTTATATATTTATTAGTAAGTGGAATTATATATGTATAAATTCAATAAATATAATGTATTCAAAATAATTTTAATATTTAAAACATAGTCGTACATGGTACGACGGGTTAAGCTAGTATATTTAAGTTGGATTACAATAAATGCTCCCACCTTCACTTGGAGATGTTTGTTAAACAAAAATGATTCATGGTTTGCTAGTTAACATTACAACAAATAAGTATCATTTTACGATGTACGTATACTCCGCCAGATTCAAAATAATAAGTATCATTTTAGTATTTGAATTTAGATCAATTCTATACGTCATTTATATTTTTTAGATGATTAAGTAAGAGTGCATGATGAGAATTTTCCAGAAAGAAGTTATATGGATTTTTACTGATACATTTTTTTGTACAAACTGTTCCTACACCAACTCAAAAGGACGATGAATCAAGAAATAGATATTGAAACTTTTACCGCTAAATAGATATTCAAAGTCACTACATAATAATAAAAAAAATGTCAAACTTAGAAGAATATAAAGATAGTATGATTGATATTCCTTTAGCAAAACTCCACATTATTATCAAATAAATTCGAGAGTAATTTTAAGACAACAACATCATTTTTGCTAAGCTCGGAAGAAGAAGGAAAAAAAATAGAAAGTCAAGACTCAAAGTCACGAGGCCATGAAGAAGAGGCTGCGAAAATCCAATGGGAAAGAAGTCAAGGCGGGAACTGTGGATCGAGAGTGTCGACTTCTCAATCAGTTAGGAATTTATCCACTACACGCCCGCACAGGGGGACCACGTGGAAACGAGCTCTTCTGGGCCGTCCGATCAATCAGCATCAATGAATGGATGATCCTACGGTGCTCATCAGCGGCAGCCGTACACTCACTAGTCACGAGCACATTTTGTCCACCTGCGGCGGGCAGCGGCCCACGTCTACCATGACGTCAGTCTTGTAACGGGATGATGCCAGCATGATATGGTTGACGAGTGTACGTGTGCCACGTTGCGTCATGATTGCTCCCCGCTTTCTCCTTCCCGCGCGTGGGTGCCACTCTCAACTTCCCCTTACGAATGAAGTTCCTTTTTTCAATTAAAAAAAAAGAGAAGTAATTTGATGTCCCAACAAACTTGTAATTAAGTCACCATTATTTATATTGTCTTACATTTTTTATGTCCCAAAAGACTTAAGTCACCGTTATTTGATCTCTCCCCTTGCTCTCTTACTCTTTATTTACCCGTTTGTTTTGTTTTTTTAGTAAGTTTAAAGTTTTCAAACTACTCCGTAATAGAGAAAGGGGTGTTTTGTATGATTTTGTACGGAGAATGAGATAACGTATGAGCATGGAAATCCGATCCATTCTTATATTTAAGTGTTTGGCAAAAAAATTGAGAATAAAATTAAATTTCTTATTAAGATAAAAAAAATCGAATCTTGAAAAAACTTAGTAAATAATATTGTACAAGAGTCATTAATGATGAAGGATGGATGATAGTTGATGAAAATTTCAATTTGTTTTTGTGGTAAATAAGGGTTTTAAGTTCATACTTAAGATATATGTAAGATATGAAAATTTAAAATCTATTGGATTTGAAAACCTAAAATAAATATATCAAACAATAAATATGGATTTCATCCTTAAACCCCCCTTCTCGATCCTCGATCACTTATCAAACGCCCTCTAAACAATATTGTTACGTAACGTAAGTGACTTATTGTCAAAAATATCAACTTAAGACAATGCTTGCAAAAATGTAGGAAAATACAATTGAAGTTTTGGAGTAGACGGGTTATTTTGCAAAAAAAAAAAAATAGTCCAAATAGTACAATTAATCCATAAAGCCATATATTCTTCCTCTATATTATTACCAAATCCTTGGCCCTTTATGCCATTTTATAATCCAAACAAAGACAAAAAAACATGCCCACATCTTTTACCCTACTCCCTTCCTTTGTATTTCCCTTTTCAATTCTTCTCCCCTTCTTAGAAGCTCACTTCCTCTTTCCTCCTCCCTTCACTACACTCATCTCATCCATCTAAAGGCCGCCATTATCCAAACACACCCTATATAACTCAACCAAACCCTAATTCTCCTACATATTCTTATTCCCACCTCACTTCAAAAAAAATGGAGATCAAACCATCAACCAAACAAGGCACAAGGCCCAACACCTACAAAACCAAGACCAACAAACCCAAGGCCAACAACAACAACAACAACAACAAAAACCACCCTCTCAAGGTTGTATACATCTCTAGCCCGATGAAGGTGACGACTTCCGCCACCCGGTTTCGATCCCTCGTCCAACGCCTAACCGGGAAGGGCTCCGTTTGGCCCATCGATCCTTCCGATCTCGAATCCTCAGCGCAAGAGTTCGGTGACGACCAAACGGGCCCTAACGCCCATAACGGTAACAATAATGCGTCCATTATGAATACAAGTGGAGTGATGATGAAGGAAGATGATAGTGGGACGGAATTCCCTACGGCCGAGCTCAGCCCTGACACGTCGGCCGCCTCCGACGAGCTCGACTTCCAGCCACTTGATCATCATGACGATGTGTTCTTGTTTGATCGTGACATGCCGGTGTTTAACGAGCACGATTTCGCCTGGCACGTCCAATTGGACGGCGTGGATTTTCTCGATCAAATACTGGTCTAATTTAGATCTCGACTCTAGCTTGCGGGCGTACATAGGGTTTTTAATCGACCAAGTGATCGAGACTTGGGTTGGTGTTAATTAGTACTTGTACGTAAACCATATAAATAAGTGTGTATATGGTTTAATTTCCCCCCTTTTTGTAACTTTTGTTTGACAAGGTTAAACATTACATGAGCTGTGTGTTTGATCTTCTCACCGGCCCACTTCCTAAAATAATTGTAAGTTGTGTCAAGCCTTGCTCACTTAGGTGACGATTCTAATTATAAGCTCACGAGTTTGAAATTTTTTCTACAGTTATAAATGTCTTCAGTAGGGTATAGATTAAAATCCTTTTTTTAAAAGTATATCATAGTAATTAATAAATAATTTTATGTTTTTAAAATCAAGTGTTGTTAATGTGTGCTCATTAAAAAAATCCATAATTAACACATATGGGTTTAACTCTGCACCAGGGCTTTTAAGCTACAGCTTTTTGGGTTGCATCGTGTATAGGAATTAGGGTTTATGATATAAGTCGGTTTATTATGCTTATATTGTGTAATTGATTAACCTCTGACCAAAAAAAAAATTGTACTCCCTCTGTTTCACAATAAGTGTCGTTTTAGCTCTTAACACAATTTTTAAGAAAAGCAATCATTCACTTTAAAACTTACAACTTTTTCTTAATTTTACCACTCATTACATTTTTTTGGCCAATGAATGAACAACTTTAGTCAACAAATACACATTCCAATAAAAAATATCATTATAAAACCCTAATAAATCACTTTGAAAACCTAAAACGACACATATTATGAAACAAATTTTAAGTGCTAAAATGACACTTATTATGAAACGGAGGGAGTAATTGATTAACCGACGAATGTATATTAAGGAAACCCATCATTCATCCAATAAAAGGAAGCTAGAACAAATTCTGAACCCATCGTGTATTGTTATTATGTTATACACCTGGCTACTTTCTTTATCATTATTTTTTATACCATCTACTGCTGCTCACCAATGAATTCCAGTGCACATAGCAACTTTCCTACTGAATCATTACCATTTCTCACAATTTGTTTCTATCTTAGTATTAATTAAATCTCTTATCCCAAAAACCTTTTAATTAATCCTGTTATCTAAAAGCACGAGAGCGTATGGTATAGTGGTACGTATTTTTTATTCGATCATATATGTGTGCTACGTAATCATATATGGTCTGTCGTTCTGTCCATTTTGGATTGGGGGAATAAATTGTTTCCGGTTGGTTTAAAAGCTGAAACAGTTGGGAGTATGCTTAACTTGAATTGGTACAACTTGAGCAAAAAGGCTCAAAATATGTGAATTGGGTCCAACTCGAAATCGGATATGAAATTATATAATGATAGATATTGCAATGTGTAAGAATTATATATTGATAAAGACTGTAAAACTATAGAATATAATGATTGGAAACCAATGTGTAAGAATTACATGTTGCCATGTTGATATAAATCTATTATCTATAAACATATTAAGGTTTGGCTATAAATTAAACAGATGAGAAATCAACTTAATCATTCCACCCACTTGACTTGATTTCCCCCCCTAAAATAACCCTACTAATTTTCGACTAAAATAACCCTACTAATTTTTATTTATTTATTGGTACGAAATAACCCTACTAATTAATTGCGTGCTTGAATTTCAAAGTCTTTACTATACAAGAAATCAACTTGTTTAATTTAATGAACTCTTTCCCCCTGTGTCAAAAATTATCATCCTATATATCCACTTGATCCGCCCTAGCTCTAATACTATAATCTAGCATGAAAGTCAGGGAAATAATACAATATTAAATAGCTGAAAATGACATGTAATGTAACACGATAGGAAAACATGATTTTATGTAAATTAACCTTTTATTTTTATTTTTTCGGTTAGTACCACTACATATATATATGACCAACAAGACTTACAATAATTGGATCGATAGGAACTTGGATCCAGCTTGGACAAGTGGAATGAAAGCGAAATGGGTCGATGAATTAAATAGCATGCAAGAGGCTCAAGTTGACAAATTAAAACAGGAGCCTGTATATGCCATGTACACCGGTAATACATGTACACAGTTTGCAACTCTTGCTAGGGCCAATCAGATCAAAAAAACTCTTGCTAGGGCCAACTTGCGCAAGAAAGGCAACGATAAAGATGGATTTCGGACCGATGCGAAACGTTTGGAATGTAATGAAGTTCCGTTGCACAAAGGCAACCAAATCTTACTTGTAATAATAACTGCATGCATCCATCACAAGTACTTGTGCCGTGTATATATAGCACACTATAATAGCATCGCAGCCAAATCGATCGACAACCAAGTGTATGCATTTGGCCGGGTTCTTTCAGAACAGTGTGGATTCGAAAGAGTTAATAACTTGGTTGGCTTTACATGTCGATCGATATCAATACTAATGGGGGATCGAATCTTATCGAACCATGCACGTTTTAACACCCTCTTTCATTAACACGTACGACTTGTTTGACAGCTACACTAAAACTATGGGGTTTTTTGGGTGATTGTATTGGTATTACCATTGGAAGAAGATATAGTAGTGTTGTTGATTGGTTAAGAGCTATGGAGAGTATCTACAACAGGAAAACTTTCAAGTTTCACATCTGGATTGCATGTACGTATTAGGTGTTGTAAGTTACTTCATATGGAGAGTTAGGAATAGTACGTAAAGTGTTTATATTGGAGGAAGAGTGTTTTAGCATAGTGATTAGTCATGTGCGAAATTGTGTTAAAGCTAGATAGAACAAATGTAATAGAGAGTATAGGAGATGGTGCTCTAAGATAGCTATGAGTTTGAAAATCCTGATTTCTTCTGGGTTGCCTAGAAGCTTTGTGTAACTTGTTTCGTATACAGAATTTTGATATCAGTTTATACGAGCGGAATTTTTTTTCCCTTTGTCAAACAAGAATATCAAAGACATCACTCGTATACCTACTATCAATTAACTTCTTGATATAAGCCTTTTTTTTTAATGAAAGGGGTAATTCATTCATTTTTGTAATAAAGTGAGTACAAAAGCCCTACAAAATCCAAGGATTATCCTAGGGCTTAATAGCATCAATAATTATCCCAATTCGAGTCATACATCTCCTGGATGCTCTATTTCTCTTGCTCCATTTTACAAGTACACAGTTTCTAATACAGTATCCATAGTGCAAATCCTAGTACATTCTTCTATATAGCAATCTTTGTTCTTGAAGCTTTCTTCTATTTCTAACCATCCAGACGTAATACATTGTTGTGCAATGACTAGTGTTCCATAGGTTGAATATCAACGTGCTCTTCCCTGCAAATCGAGTTGACCTTGTGACCCACTCTTCAATTTTACACGAATACCTGTTTTCGTGTCAATGAAGGAGTTGTTATATGGACTACGCCTGGAAACCCAAAGTAAGTGACCTATGCTTTCTTATCTCAGATAAATTATCAATGATCGCATTATCATCATAATCATAACTATATACTAAAGCGGATGTTAGATTTAATATTTAGCCCGACATGTGGCACCTCCTCATTGGACCGCGTCACCCATCTCTAATAAAACAATTTAATTTGTTTGATTGGTTGAAATTTCATTGTAGACCTCACATTAGATTTCTTCTTCTACTAATTCTCATTTTATTTAATTAAAATTTAATAAAACAAACGACCCTATGCTATAGAATTTATCCAAAAAAAATAAATCCTAACTTACCAAATCTATTAGAAGTAGTACGGATATCTAGCCAATTTTTTTTAAAAAATCTATCTAATATATATATATATTGCTTGAAATAAAGCTATTAGGATTAGTAATTTCCATATTAAATAATTTAAATTTAATAAAATAAACTACCGTATGCTATGGAATTTATCCAAAAAACGGAGTTCTTGCCAAATTTCCAAAAAAAATCTTGGATTATATTATGGTTGTAGAGCTGACGCTTATGAATACGCATTCATATAAAAATACCCTTATTCATCCATCAATGTTCTAATATTGGTTCTTTTAATTCATAGTAACGATCAGATATTCATATAGCACTAATAGGATTTCATTTTGATGTTCGATCCAACTGGAATTAAAGACCCACATGAGATGAAATATAGGAGCAAGAGTTAACTCAAAACTCGAATTACATCTTTGTTTGAGAGGATTTGCCAAAAAATAAATCGAAAAAAATATACAAAATTTTATCCCCTTTAAAAAAGAATTACGAGATAATAAGTCTAACCGATTAGTCTCTAGAACAATCAATTGCCCAAAAATATACTAAATTTAAACATATCAAAAATTAGCATTAATAAACAAAATTTAATCCAAAAAATATATATATATACTAAATTTCAAGATATAGACCAAAAAAATACTAGATTTTATACATACAAAAAAGTCGTGCCTTCAAGGCACGGGTACTACTACTAGTTCGTAGACCTATAAGAAGAGGATTGTAGGTACGTACTCTTGCAATACGTACAAATAATTAGTTTTTTTTTTATACCAAAAATACGTATCTAATTTGTGTGAATACACTTTGGTTGTGATCATAGAAGCTAGACATGATACTTGAAAACAAACTACAACTAGTTTAACCCCCGTACCATGTACGGGTAATGTGATAATAAACCCAATTTAATATATATATGTTTTATGAACTTTTTTCGATAGAAAATAATATATGTATATTGCTAAATAGAAATTAATCCTTCAGATATAGATATAGATATGGCTTCAAAAATTATTACATGATTTTATCTTCAATGGTTGTTTGAAAAGATAAGAAATTTAAATTTAATAGGTAGAACCTTATGAAATATCGATATAGTCTAATTATTTGTTCTAAGAATTTTATTTCAAAATTATAAAAAAAGTACGAAAAAATAGTCTCATAATTATATTTTCCGATTTTATCTTAATCTTTATAACTTTGAAATAAAATTCTGATTTAAAAAATAAATAATTAGAATATATATTTCTTAATTTCTTACCTACTAAATTTAAATTTTTTATTGTGATTAGTGTTTTTTACCAATAATGGTAAATCAACTCATAAGATAAATAAGTTGGATTTGTTTAAAAATTACTTTATGATAAATATCACGTTTTATTAAATAATAATATTAATCTTCCTGTATGATTAGAACGAGAGATCTTCCTATATGACACGTGAGTTGTTTAAACTATATCTTTCTACCAATGGTTGGATTTGCTATTATTATGAGTTGTTTAAATTATATCTTTCTATGGATATCTTCCTATATGTTCCGTAAAATTATCAAATCATATATATTTATCTTTCTATTGTGATAAGTGCTTTTTTTATACATGCAAGGGCCCGGTTGATTATTTTATTAAAGATATGACACGTGGTGCAATTTTCTGTGAAAACTTTGTATCCGCTTTATATTATAGACAGTATAGATTGCAACCATAACAATTAACAAATATGACCAACACGACTAAAAAGTAACAACTTTTTTGGTTCTTCAAAAATCCATCGGTCGGGAAATTTCGCTTAAGAGGATTAAACAACTAAAATAATCAAAAATTACCTCATTTGATGACAAAAAAAAAAGGCTTATCATTATTATTTAGTTGAGAGATTAGTTTTATTAATTAATTTAACTTTGCATGTAATTTTCCCAGACGCATGTGACACAAAAAATAAGAAAATGCCATGTATGCATGTATGATTTCATGTGTGTATAACCCGCGATTTACCTCCTCTAGCGAGCACACGGTAAGATTCAATTTTTACCGTTGGTGTTAGCGATTTACCTCCTCCAAGACCTCCACCGAGCCCAAGGCAGTGGACTTTCATTTGGTAGCATTGTCCAAGAACTTAACTTCAAGCAAATCTTCAAATGAAGATGTAACAAGTAATACTACGTAGGTTTTTCGTTTGCCCAATCTAGGGTAAATGAGTTACAAATAATACTACGTAGGTTTTTTCTATGCCCAATCTAGGGTAGATGTGTTTTTAACTCCAAACTTTTTCACGACAAGACAACTCAGTATTAAGTACTGTAGAAAGTTGAGGGCCAAGTTGATCAAAATAGGGCCACAGGCCCACATGTATGTATAAGTACACACAAATTACAACATGTTCCAACTTGCACAAATAATGCAAAGATAAAGATCGGTTTTGGATGTATACACATGCACAAAGAATTTGGATTTTAATAGGCTAGAGTTGTTGCATTGTAGTATAAAGTTATAAAGCCAACTTTTACGTTTTACATCACAAGTTCCATAGCAAGTACTCGTTCATTATGTCTTGGGTTAGGTTAACGTTCTCGAACCGGCGATTCCAGTTTCCCAAAACATGGCAACGGAACCAATACCACACCGGTTCGTTTTTAGGTTTCTCCCACCGGTTCTGCATTCGGTTTCGCGGAAAATAACCAGTTATTTTTTTGTAAATTAAAATGTGAACCGCGATTGCGGTTCAATAGCTGCTATAAAGATCGGTTGTGGACGCATGCATACACGTGCACAAAGAGGTTGAAATTTAATAGAGTTGTCGCATTGTATAAATCATAAAGGCAACTTTTACCCGTTTTACATCATAACTTGCATAGCAAATCGTTGATTATGTCATGGGTCCGGCTCTAAAACCGGCGGTTTCGGTTTCCCGTTGACTCTTACCGATTCCGCAGTCGTTTCTGTGGAACCGAACCGATTATTTTTTTTGTAAATTAAAGTGTGAGCTGCGATCGTGGTTTAACAACCGCTATAAAAATCGGTTTTGGACGTATACACATGCACATAGAGTTTCGAATTTAATTGACTTGCTGCGTTGTAGTATAAATTATATAGACAATTTTTGCATTTTACATATCACAAATTGCATAGCAAGCCGTCGATCATTGGAGTTCGCTACATGATTATGATTATATATGAGATATGATTGTACAATTTTATTTTGATCAAGTGATATGGTTGTACAATGGGGACCAATAAATTGTATTGGTTCATTTGGTTGTTTGGGGTTTTGAATACCCTCGGGTATCACATTGTACTAATTAAGTAATTATGCAAATTAATAATGTATGTGTGTGGCTAAGATCCTAAGAAGCCTAAGATGAATCCGAAAAGATAGAAAACAAGAAAGCATCTTTTCAAATAAAAATTATGGCCGGCATTGTTTTTTTCTCAAAGGAGAAAATAGATAGCACTCACTCGTGTATGGTGGACTGGTAGCTATAACGTAAAATTCAGCATATCATCGACATCTCCACTACTTCTAGTACTAAACAAATATTAACAAAGTGGATTGGTAGAACATTTGCTCATTCGTTTTGGTGAAAAATGAAGTCTATATCCTTCTTCTTTTTACTAATCTTGACGTAAGGCATTTATCTGGTTCATAGTTCTTATCGATTGAGCCATAAGGGCTACTGAAGATGAATTTATTCTTCTTTTTACTAATTCATTACGTAAGTCAATTTATCTGGCTCATAGTTCTTATCGGTTGAACCATAAGTCTTACCTTCGCTACCGAAGATGAAATATGTACTTCTTTTTACTAATTCATGACGTAAGTCAATTTATTTTGTTCGTAGTTCTTATCGGTTGAACCAGAAGTCCTACCTTCGCTAACCATAGTTCTTCTCGGTTGAACCATAAGTCCTATCTTTGCTACCGACAGTGAACTTATTGTCACCAAGAACAAAAAAGAAACAGTTTATAACAATAGAAAATCTTAAGGCCAGTTTGGTATCCAACGACGGAAACGTAAACGGAATGGAAATGAACATAGTCCATATTAACATTATACATGACGAGTCATCTCAATTGTCATAGAAAAACCACCACGAGCCACCTATCAATACTTCACTTGTTTCTCTAATCTAATGGTAGTGGATAGACACACAAATTTCAAATTTTCAAATTATAATATTTTTTTTCAATTAATATATAGTAACACATAATTAAACTAATTCAATTCCATTCATTTACGTTCTCCTAGTTCAAAAGCAAACGCCCCCCTTTAGCTCTCCAGGTATCATTTCCATCATAGTCGTGCTTCCACTTAATTTCTCCCTCTTACCAGTACATGTACACATTGGAAAGGGTTCACAAATGTGCACAGAGGTGGTGCAAGCGCAAGAAAGAAGAAGAAAAAGGCAGAAGATGGAACATTTTCCTTTTTGCCTGGTAGCCAATTGGAAAGAATGCCGATCTTACAAGTGACATACAGCAAGTAAAAGAAACCCCTAAAACATTGAATTGGATGATACATTGATACCACCAAATAGAGTCCATGAAGAGATAACAAAATTCCCAGAAAACAAAAACAAAAGGGCCATGTTTCTTGGAATCCTACTGGCCGGGTTACAGCCATTTCCAAAGCTGCTAAATGGAAGCAAAGTTGGCTTAATAATGGTGCTTTTAAGTTTTTAACTTCTTCACCTACCACTCATTGATTTCCCAGGATGTCTGTGCCTTGTTCGGAAAGCCATTCGATGAAACCGTCTTTCAAAGCCTTGCGCATCCAATCATGCCTACAACATTCCAAGGCTTCAGAGACTGTTAACCAACTTCTCTTTCTAGTGCTCTGCTCTGGCCAGTTTTCAAGCTCCTCCTTTACGTGCAATGCAAACATTTCGGCTTTGCATAGTCCTTCTGGACAGAATTCATCTTGCAGTGTTCTACTTTTGAAATCATACACGCCCAAGGAAGCCTGAAATATAAGACAAGTAATTACTTTCTTGGGATTTTACAGTTTTAGCCATTTGGGTAAGTCCGTCGTACTCAGGATGTTGTTTCACGAACTTTCGGTTAAGTGCTACAAAGTATCACGGATAAATAATAAAAAGTTCAAGCATTACAGATTTTGAAAGAAATCATGAAATTCTCACCAGTACATCTCCTCTAACACCAGCCTCTTCCATAGCTTCACGGACCGCTGCCTGTTGCACGGTCTCATCATCTTCCCAGCCACCCTGAATTTTCAGATGAATAAAAAGCCAAAAGTATACGACGTCATAATTCATAACATAACCATCACATGATCAAATCAACCCATATAATAATTAACAATCAACTATTTAGTGTTTGGGGACATGGGGACATTAGAGCATTTATCTTTTACCAACCAATAATAAATGGTTCTCCCATTAAAGACCATACAGCAGAATATGACCCACAAAACATAAAGAAGGAAAAAAATAGGTGTGCCACTTGATTTGAAACACTACTTCACTCATGAATCCAAGGTTCCAGTTAGTAAGATTAACGAAATTCATCACACATACGTCATCACATATTTTCTATCTAAGAAAAGAGCCATTGCATTTCAAATAAAATATTCAGAAATAGATGGTAGAAAAAACAATGACACAAAACATACGGAGAAGCACAGATTCGAAGATGGATACACTTTGCATAGTTCACTCAAATAACAAAACTGAATTGCATTCAAAAAGGAAGTTCACAGCTCTAATAATGTCGAGGCTTGAGACAAATGGAACTATAATATATCCTATAAATCTGCAGTCTGCAACATTAACAAAAAAACATACAAAACAAAAAAGGAAAACAGAAAAGACAGACCATCAACTCCATGGGCAACATGCCTCCTACTAACCCAATGCTTAATTGAAATGATTTATATTATAAATTTCCATGGAACTTGCCAAAAGTGTGTTTTGGATAGGTAAGATGACTGCTGCTAAATTTTTAAGGGAAGATACACAAGTACACAATACACATTCTTCATATTTGAGACCACAGAAATGAAAAACAAAGAATCCATGTAACATTAAAAAAGGCCAACCAAGCATGAGGGTTAACAAAATGCCACACATTATCTTGATGAAATTTAGGAACTTTGCAAGACTAATATAGAAAACATATATGTCACATCATGGACCTGCTCAAATGAAGAAATCATTCTCGGAAAAGTCCATATACAGAATGCAAAAGGCCAGTGAGGTTCTCGTGTAATTAAGTCAATATGATTCCACTTATAATTATATAAAACAGAAATATGATTTTGTGCAGTGAATTCGTCAGGTAAAACATCCTAACATTTGTATAGAATCAGCCATTGACATGTGGTAAAAAATTAACAAGAGTATTAGGACCACAAAGCAGCCCCCTTTGAACAAAATATGGGGTTACAACTTATAAGTGATGTCTCTGACAAACAAAGCAAATTCTTGTTTGAGATAATTAGTTATACCGACTTGTGCACTGAAAATCATGACCCAGCATAATTCCTTTGTTCTTGTAATAAATAAAATAACTTCCTTTGATTTCCCCTTTCCAGAAGAGCTAGGTATAATCCAATAGAAGCAGGGGTTCGTTTTGAAATCTGCACAAAACTAGTAACCAACTAACCATCTTATTTCTGTTCTTAGTCTCTCTTCATTTTTTAAAACCAGTTCAACCAAAGAAACAGTCTTGATTAAAGAATATTTCTTTATAAGTTAAAAACCATGTGCCAAGGCATCAAAGTTGGCAAAATTTTGATGATATTGTGATAACAAAACAACAACACTGCAGAGATAAGAACCAATTGCGAGGGTGCTGCAAACTCGTTCCATGGACCTCCACTCTTGTAATATACACGACAGTTCTCTCTACTAGTTAGCCCATTCTAGTTTACCATAATTTATGATCTGAAATATCCAGAACAGATTCAGCTAACAGTTAACTAAACAGGATCAGTGTAATCTATGATGCTGAGATAGAAAATTGATGACGCAGACTAAGCAACAAGATGCAAGTGTCCATCAGACTATATTCATCAAAGATGAGTACACTTAAGAATGTGGGAAGGAATATAAACCTTAGTTGGATAAACAGATAATGAGAAAGATATGTGCAATATGATTAAAAAATAGACCATGGAAGCCATGCCAAATTGCTATCCTAAAAAAGAGAATCTTCAATATATTTACCTTGGGGAATAAAAGACCTGGTCCACTGTTAGAGTTGATCATAAGAACTTCCACAATCTGATTGGAAGAACCTCCACTACTTTCAGTGGCACTTCTGTACCTAAATGGAATACACCTGTAGACAATATATATATATGGGATTAAGGAGTGAATGAAAGATTACAGAAAGATAATGGTCTGACATTAGTGAGGCTACAGAACTCATAAAGGTATATGCTTGAAAGGGACTGAAAAAAAAAGAGGATATGGCAATCATCAGATGTTTGAAATTCAGTGCCTGTGATTGCTACCAGGCATCAACCAAATGAAACAGCCACCAATTATTCAAACTCCAAACAACACAGATTTTGGAGAGCTACAATCCCTTACAATGGATTCAATTCACACCTGATCTAGGGTTTCAATAATTACACAGAAAGCTACAGACTCCATAGTTTTGAAGATTCGCAACAAATCCTAGTAGAAGATAAGCACAATCCCAGACAAACATTTCTTCAGATTAAACCTAAGAAATTTCCCAGATGGAAAAGCACAGGATTTGAAAACAAAAAAGGTGCATAAATGGTGGAGCAAGAGAGAAGAAGAGAGTACCCAGCGACGAGACGACAGCCATCCAAATAGCGTTGGCGAAGACGACCAGTTCGGGCTACCAATTCAGACATTCCCGACTCTTTGTCACAATTCACGGCTCCCATTCTCACCTCTCACCATTCTTCTCAGGAAAATTTCCCCCCTTTTTTAATGCCCTAATTTGGTCGACAAAATTCGCCCAATTCCACAGCGGAAAAACGCAGCTCTGCCCGCCTCAAATCTCGAGCCCCTTCTCTGCGAAACAGAAAGGAAAGGAAAGCAAGTGCTACAATGCAATACGCATCCACGAGAGTTTGCTGTTTGCATCAGCAAAACGACTGTCCTAGTGACACAAAACGACAACAACGGGAAGTTTGCGCCATGTGATCCAGATTCTTCCGTTGAGCTCGTTCAAGGTAGGGGATGGCGTAACGTAACGTAAATTGCGTAATTTCATCATGGTCGGTTACAAAAAGGTCTAGCCTTTATTTTTACAAGAAAACAAATCAAAAGTTTGTACCAATTTCTTTTTCCTTTACTGCCCTCATTAAACGAGTTAATTTCAACCATACAAGCTGGTTAGAGTTTACATAATCAATGCATACTTGTGTTTGAATATTGATCACTGAAAGTTGAAATGCATACCCAATTATTTGCTTTCAAGACTTGAGTATTGATCATTAAAAAAGTTGAAATACATTGTCTAATACTTCCAAAATACTGTACTATATTAACTTCGGATGAAAACCAAGCAAATCATGAACCAAACTTTGACTTTGAGACTTTGAAGATCAAGGTTTTCTAAGAATCCTGTTACAAAGCATCTAATCTAAACAACAAGAAAAGTTGTCCCTCAAGGTCGAATAAATGCTCAGTATTATGTGGTAATTGGGTTTCACTGAGGGATAGTCTTCTGCAGTAAATTGGGTAAATTAGCTCATGGATAGTCCAATGGCCTTCCACCACCGGCGGTTTCCGGTGGCCTTTCCCATTCCCACCGACCGTTTAATCAGCTTGGATGAAAATAAGTTCAATTTTCGGATTTGTTCTTTCCTAAATTCCCCAAAACCGATTTCTTCCCACATTGTACTCACAAATACGCTTCTTGGTTTCCTCCCAATCTGCGACACCGGATTTGGATCTGGAGCGGAGACTTCGCCGTTGGTTCCGAATTCAAGAAATATGGAGATTTCGAGATCGCCGTGGTGGAGGAGGACTCGAAGAGGATCAGTGGCGTTGAAGGAGACGATTCCAACGAGATGGCTGCCACGACGACTCGAAGATGTGGAGTAGGCCTTCTTCCAGATTTTAATCAGCCTCCTCCCAATCGCTCTCCGCCTGCGTTACCAAGGCTGTGCTACCTGTTCGATCCATCGATCGGCGAATAGAAGTTAGGGCCCAAAGCAATTGCGGATTGAACAGGAACAAATGGCGGTTGTGGACAGAAGAAGGAGAAGAAAGGGGGTAAGTGAACCTAAACACCCTTTTGATTCGAGTCAAATCAAGCGAGCCACCAGCATGACGGAGTTCGCCTTCGATCCTTCCAAGCCGGTGCCGGTCGAATTCGCTGTTTCGCCGAGGCGGAGGCCTCTTTGCCGTTGCTGACTCCAGATCAGAGGAGCTCCGTCGCCGCCTTCGTCTGATTACGAGTAGGCACTCGGCTGATTACGGCCTCGCCGCCACCACTCCTCACTTCCTCAAGTCCTGCTGCCTCAAACGCCGATTCATCCCCGGGCCGATCTCCTTCACACCCTCCAAGCCGATACCCCTTGTAATTTCTCTACCTTTTCTGCGTTCTTCTAATTTCAGCATGTTTGATTTGAGTTTCAAGTTCATCGCTGACTGTTCGTTTTCGTTTTCTCTTCTCTTGTGCAGATTTTTGCTTCTCATTCTTCTGGTGAGTAGTGTTGTTCTTCGATCTGGTGTTCTGCATCCGTTCTGTTTGATTATTTTGCTTAATTTGCATCGCGTTGGTTAAGATCTTTGGGGATTCGAGCTTATTTCTATGATTGATTGTTGGATCTGGTTTACAACTTTGAAATTGCTTGCTTGTTTTGGACTGATTAGCAGTTTGCTTCGTGTTAGGGTTTGCTCCGGGAGGTTTTGATTCTTTGTTTTGTTATAGTATGTCTTGCGTCCTGGATTTAACCTGAAGTTACACCATCTACATCTACACTTATAATTTGGACTAGAATCGATCCAGTTCTCCATGTTTATTGATTTATTTTCATACTTGTAATTTCAATCCCGACCAGCGGAAACGAGTGACCGACTCCTCTTCGCCGTTGCCTCTCTCTTGATTCGCAGTGTAACAATCCGATTCCGCCAGCGGAGATCTTGCACCGCGGAAGTCTCGCTGAGAATCAGACTCGACGAGCTTTGTTTCCGACGGCGTCGAACGGATCCGAAACTCGTCACATGCTTCCGCCGCCTAATTTCTCCTCTTCTTTCACTCTAATCGATTCAATTGCTCTTTTCTAGGGTTTTTGGTGTGGTTTATTTGCTTAATTGATTCCTAGGGTTGTTTGATTGGCTCAATTTTGTGTATTGTAGGAGAGTGATTTGCACACGAAACGGACTAGGCATACGGAATTCACTGATAAATCATTGGAGGCGGTCAAGCCTATCAGTTTGGAGGCGCCTAAGCACAGTGATGGCAACGATGCTGCCATGGATATCGATCCAGTAGTAGAAATCAAGGTGCTTAAAAGTTGTCAAGCAAAGCTTCAGGATGGTTTTGTTCTCACAATTTCTCAAATCTCTAACCTAGGTGATTTTTGTATCTAAGGATTTTTTTCCCCCTAATCAGAGGATAAAACTAGAGAGTTACACACAATCTCTCCATAGTGGGATTTTGTCACCGATTTTCTTCTTTGAAGCTCAATCAAATCGGAATTGATGAATCCCCTATTCCACTCACTGGTGAGCTCCTTTGTACAGTTATTTGCCGGTTTTGATCCCATAGTGGCATAGTGTACTTTATTGTTTCTCTTGGTGTGTGATTTTATTACTTGCATTCAGCTTAGCAATCACCTTTTAGCTGTCAGATATCTCTATTCTTGGTTGCATGAAGATAGAAAATTGTACTGGTAAACTGGCATGTAAATCTTGATGTGGATAAGGTTTGGCCTGTAAATCTTTAAATTTTGGTTCAGTATCCCTCTTTATCTGTACTGGTAAACTGGCTTCTAAGTACTGTAATTCTTATAGAACTATAATGAGTAAAAGCGAGACAATAGGAAAAAGTAGGTTAGATGCGACTTTAAGAATGAGCGTTACCACTTGAGGGAAGGTCCGAAATCTGAACTAAGAAGGCGTTTTGATCTATGCACACCTGCATATGTGCCTGGTTATAAAAACATCAACTTAATATAGAGTTGAAGCTTACGTGTTTCTATGTTTTTCATCTTATGGGTGGAGTTTAATGCATGTTAATTAGAGGATCTTTTCCTCTACTTTAGAAGGTTTCTAACTTATATTGATGTCCATTTTCCTTTATTATATAGTATTTTGTTGTTTTATTATATAACAGATTTATCATTTGGTTATTGTGGATTAGAGTATTATTACTAACAGATTTTTACATGATTGGATTTGGCAGCTCCTTTTCGGATTAAATGATCCCTCTCACTTTCCAAACAAACCTGGTTGGCCTCTTCATAACTTCCTTGCATTTCTAGACTCAAGATGGAACCGAGGTTTTCCAGATATGGGATTGTCACTTGTTGGTGAGTGTGAAATAAATTATAGTTTAGAGAGGTTTGACGAATGTGATTTTGTTACCTATAGTTTAGAGAGGCGCTTAGTTTGAATGTCTGATGAAGATTTTTCCTTGATTAGCTAGATAATGCACATCCTCTATAAAGGATTTAAATGAACTGTTTCTTGCCTTGCAAGTAGTGAGATCTGTTTGTTCTTTGCTGTTCCTTTAAGATATGCTATTCTGAGACTTCATCCAAGTAGCCGTTTTGTTAAATCGAAAGTTTATTGAAAGATAAAAGATGTTGCCTTATGAGAGTATAATCTTCACGTGATCCTGAAAACTTCCGTGCCTGTTTGATAGTATTAACTTTTCCATTTGGAATGATTATTTGCTGAGCCTTCATATTGTGTTGGTCTGATTAACAGGAGGGGAAAGTCTCTCAACTTGAGCATGTATTCATCAGGGGCAGCTGAGTCAGGTAACTAGATTTCCTAATTAGATGGTTCGATCATGCTCAATAAATAACCATAGCTGTCTTATGAGATTATCACCTTCCCAGATTTATGATCATACCTGATATGCTGAAGAATGCTCCTATGTTCAAACGTCTGGACGCAATCAAGGTACAATCCAGATCTTTGTGCTAAGAAGTGCTTTTTTAGCAGATGTTGTTGCCTGTTTTGACTGTTGATGTATTTTTGCAGGGTAAGAGCACAACACTTGGAGTTGGTCGTGGGCGTGCTGTTGCCATGCGGGGAAAAGTAAGCCTTCTTTCTTAGTGTCATCCTATCATATTTTGCTTTAGTTATTTCCTTTCATACCCAGATTTTATCCTCTTCTTTTGCTATCGGGAGTCCCGAGGTTTTACAGATATGGGATTGTCACTTGTTGGTGTTGTTGAGATTCCTGTAAAACAAGGTTGATTGGTAGAGATTTTATAGCATCTCTATTGTAATTCTTTAGGTTTTCACTTTGGTGGGTGTAGACTCATAAATTCTAAAGCAATTTAGAAGTATTGACAATTAATTTTATCATATGCATTGCTTACTAATGATGAGGCAAATTAGCTTGAGAAATAGAGCTGTTTCGACTGTGTATCTGTTTGACTCTATGGTTGATTGTTTACTACTCCTTCTGTATGAATGGTATGATTGTTGATACATCTCATTGAATTATGTTCATTTCAATGTTTTTTCTACCTTTTTTTTTTGGCCGGATGGAAGGATTTAGAAGATAAGCAGGTAATTGAAGAGATGTTATTTATTTGATCTATTATGGTATGAAAGAGCCATTGACCTATGCATTACTATATAATAGATGCTAAAATAATACCCCTTTCTACTTTTTCATCTTAATCTTGTCAATCAAGCATGATGTGACAGAATGAGACACTTGCTATTTTGGACACATTGTATGCATGCTAGAGAAACTTGCTATTTTGGTTGTTTTATTTTTGGGGGATGCAAGGATTTAGCTAGGTAGTATATGTTTTATCTTTGTAACATTAACATTCTATAAAGTTGCAGTGGCACGCTAATACCTTAAGCTGGTTGCAAGTTTTACTCTTTGTCATGCTCTGCTTCATTGTTTGTTATTTAGTGGTTTGAGTTTTTCCCTACATGATCTTCTCTTATTGTGTATGATAGTCTTTTCCAACTCTAAAAGTGAAAGAAAACAGCTAATGCCTTAGTACTTATCTTTATTTACAACTAACATCGAGTTCTTACAGAATCTTACTCTTGCTGATGTGGACTGGTTGTGTCAAATTGTTGACGGAAAGAGAGTGCCTACATATCAGCAATTCTTGCAGGTATGGTTTGTAATCGAAAATTTTGGCTGCATGCTTTCATAATTCATTGAACATTTTTCAGTGCATATCATGATAAAGCATGTCAAATCATTTATAGTTTTAACCTTGATGCAATAAAATAGCGGGAGTATCATTTTTAAATAGATTCAGACTGTTTACATCCCCTATAAAAAGGGATTCCATAACGCAGCTTTTTGAAAAGAATAGAGTCTAGGATTCATTTAAATAAAAAGTTGTTTCTGAATAGTTAATTTTTGAGAAATACTCCCTCCGTTTCATAATAAGTGTCGTTTTAGCACTTAAAATTTGTTTCATAATATGTGTCGTTTTAGGTTTTCAAAGTGATTTAATAGGGGTGAATGATGATAATTTTTATTGGAATGTGTATTTGTTGACTAAAGTTGTTCATGCATTGGCCAAAAAAATGTAATGAGTGGTAAGATTAAGAAAAAGTTGTAAGTTTTAAAGTGAATGATTGTTTTTCTTAAAAACTGTGTTAAGGGCTAAAACGACACTTATTGTGAAACGGAGGGAGTATAAAGGATCAATGTAGAGAACCTAGCAAGTCCCGTGGACAACTCACATCCGCAGAAAATCTTCTTCCCCTGGTAAGAATGTGTGACAGATCCCAAGAATGGGTTGTTTTATATAGCTTTCACATTTTCTTTGTAGTTTTCAGCTCTCTAATTACTAAGAAGTAATGCTTAAACAGTGACTTATAGTGTTTTTCTCCATTCCTTCTATTGATATACAGTTATTCTCTGAAATTTAAATTGTTGTTACTTTTATTTACTTTTTAACAAATCGTGGACAAATCTATAATACCATGAGTACGTGTCCATCATGAATACTAGAGCTCAAATCCATCTTTCACTTAATTCCCAGTTCAAATCCCCACCCCCCACTTGAGTTCAAATCCATCTTTCACCCTCTAGAGCTCTTGACCTTCCACCTCCAATTTATAATGCCCTAAATAAGAAATCCCCATCTCTCTGGTTGCAAACTTGCCGCCTTTATGGGAGCGCGTAAAAGCCATCCAGGTTAGCAGATCCAGCAGAAATTCAGCACTCTCTCCTCCGATCGATCGCAGCTGTCGGATCTATCTCTGGCCGGTGCAAGATGAACTACGCCGATGTCTCCAAGCAGATCCAGCAGATGGTCCGCTTCATCCACCAAGAAGCCGAGGAGAAAGCCAACGAGATATCCGTCTCTGCTGAAGAAGTACCAATTCGTTCTAATTTCTCATCTTGTAAGTGTTTTGATGTAAGCTCGAAGTCCTGATTTTGCTGATTTGATTTTGCAGGAGTTCAACACTGAGAAATTGCAGTTAGTGGAGGCGGAGAAGAAGAAGATCAGGCAAGAGTACAAGCGCAAAGATAAGCAAGTTGATGTCCGGAAGAAGATGTAGGTTTTCTTCTTTCCAATTTCGTGTGCATTTTTGATGATATCAATTTTTACTCTTACATTAGCTTATGGAATTTCCATTTGCCTGTACAGATCTGTAGTGTGTTCACCCACCGTTACTAATATAAGATATTTCAATTACTATGTCTACTACTCCCTCCGTTTCCGAAAGATGGTCCATATTTCCATTTTGGATGTTCCCAAAAGATTGTCCACCTTTTAATTCTTTCCATTTATATCACATCACATTTACATTATTATCCCTAAACAATCATACATTTTACCTACTTTTACAACTTCTTTCTTCTTCATTTCTCTCTCCTTATCTACTTTTACCCCTACTTTATCACTTTATTACAATATCTCTCTTCCACCTCAACAAAATAACACCATAAATACACATCTTTTTTGGATGATTTGACATGCCTTAATCTACTACAAAACTTGCTTTATGGACAAACTTTTGGGAACGGAGGGAGTATTAATTATGGTTGTTTTAAAATATATTTCCATATTAGTCAAGTATATTATCCTATAATTTAATATATATACACTATAAAATTACTTTTAAAAAATAACGTACTTTAATTATACGAAATTGTATTGTAATGTAATGTAATGTAATGAATTAATGCCCTTATTCGTACAACGTAATATCACGTAATCCATTACCATATATCTTTCATTTTATGTCAGATTTTTAATAATTCCTCTTAATCTCTTTCAAAGTATCACAATTGAAGTCGCAATTGGCGGGAATTAGATAGTGCAGGAAAATACAGGTGCATATATTGTAAGTAAGAGCAATCCCCCGGGGTTAGCCCACTAGTTGAAAATAATAGCCGATTATCATTCAACTTGAATAATGTATTAAAAACGGAAGTTTGAAATTACTAGACCCAAACCTCATGTGATCAATGCTGATAGATTTACAATATCGGTAGTATGCAAGGATAAACTAAAGAAATTTACAGCTCATTGTTGGGTATCCAAAAGAATAGAAAAATCAAAGTGGAGAAAGGGTCTTAATAATTTGCTCAGATTTAGCAACACTGAGATGAAAGATAACTTTAACTACCAACAAGCTAAGATTGATCCAAAGCATAACAAATCACTTTTACAATAGTAGATCCATATGCGTAAGCAACTTCAACCCATGAAACATTTCAAAGAGCATTCACACAAAAGACTGATCTATAAGCACCATTTTCATGTGTCAAGAGTCCAGACTTACACTCCTCACAGCACATAACACATCACCTTCAAAGCCTCTCAGATGCATGTGATCATGGGTTTACCAATAATCATTACATGAGCACTTGCCCTCCTTGAAATGGTGAAACCTTTTGTTGTCACGAACAATCAACTCCCTGCCAACTATTCTAGACATGATCTTGATAGCATTGTGGCAGTCGCCACAAATCCTTAAATTCTTTATGATCCTAAGAGGAGTCCTTGGAGGAGTGCTTATCAGACCGTAAGCTATAGCTAACCTCTCGCTATGATAAAGCAACGACTGTTCCTTCGCTTCCTGGTCTATGTCATGGAGAACATACCTCGTGTCAGGTACATAGCTCGTTTCCTTCAAGGCAGCCTTGTATTTTTCGTCGTCTTTGTAGAGAGACGGGTTCTTAAACTCTGCAAGTCTGCTTTTACCATCAAGCATGTTAACTTCCATTCTCTTCTTAGGAGGGGGCACAGGAAGCTTATTAGGAATAGCCTTCGACGGGTCCATGTGAACAAGCATCGCTTCAGCATGGTCTTCAAGATCGATATCTCCATGGATCCTAGCATAGTTTCTCAATGCCTCCCAAACCTCTGATGTGGGCTGCATCGGCATCGTGTGAATATACTCTTGAGCTTCTACAAGAAACCCAGATGAGCCGAGCACGTCAAGAAGCCCAAGATAGTGTTCCACAGTAGACTCCATATTATATTCCTTCTTCATTAGCTCAAAGTTCAGAAACCCTTCTTCCACTGCATCAGCACTAGCACAAGCAGACAACACGACAAGGAACGTCTCGCTTGTCGGTTGTATTCCTAAGCTTCTCATCTGCTCAAACAACTGCAACCCGTCATCTCCTAACCCGTTATTAGCATACCCCTGCATGATCAAGTGCCATGAATCCATGTCTCTTTCAGGCATATGATCAAACACCCTGCGTGCATCCACCATACTCCCACACTTCCCATACATCTCAAGCACCTTATTGTTCAACCTGAGATCGCCCCTGAAGATCGATCTCAGGAAGAAGTCATGAACCTTCTTTGCATCCTCAAGACCCTTTGGATTCCCACACTTTTCAAACAGAGCATAGAAACACTCCCCATCTGCACGAACCCCTTTGTTCAAATACTCAATCACATCCTTCATCTTCCCTTCCCTAGCCAAGCTGATCAAATCCACATTCACAGGAACATCACTCTGCTCCGGAGCCCTATTGTTGGGCATATTCTGAGCTTGGTTTCCACTATTCATCTGAGCATAATTTCCCCGTTGTGAGTATCCCTGAACATTTTGTTCCTCTCGTGGCCTGTACTGATTAGGGTTTCCCGTCCCACGATTGTTCCAGCTATTCTGCTGATGCTGGTTACGATTGAAATTAGGGTTCATTGGTGGCTGATAGCCGCTCTGATTTCGCGAATTCCATTCATTAGGGTTCTGAAATTGGGGATTGGGCGGAGGTTGGGAGGCGCCCCAATTGCTGGATCCGCTTCGATTGAAGGGCTGGGAATGAGGCTCTGGGGGCGAATTGAAGGCGTTTGGAGCGACGGAGGAGGAAGCGCTGAGGCCACGACGAGGGGAGAAATGGAGTGTGAAAGGAGGTCGGAGAGTTGCTACTGTTTTGGGATTTGAGAGCGTGGGAGGAAGAGGAAGGTCGAGGAATCTTACCTTGGGAACGAGAAAGAGTGAATGGAGCCAGCGACATGGGACGAAGAACGCCATTTTCGTTCCCGGCGAGAGAGGATTTTTGTGGAAGGGGAATGCGATAACCCTCTGCAAAACCCTGATTGGGTTTTCAACGGAACCGATCAGCGGAGTAAGGAAGTGAATTGTAGAAGACGATGGTAATGGGCCTCAAAGTTAGTTGGGCCGGGCTCTGTTTACGGCCCCATTAAGAAGAGACCTCTCTTGTCTAATGGATGTGTTATGGTGAATTGGTTATGAGTGCATTCAAGGAATAGGAGAGAATTGGGCACCGGTGTCCCTTGAGTCATCTGAGTCAATTAGTTAAGCTCGCAGGATAACATTCATAGATCTCCCGTTTGACTCTCATAGGCAATACCCTCAACAAAAAAAAAAAAAAATTAGGCATCAAAACTACATTTTGGCAATGTTTTTGGAGAGTGGTCACCCTGTTTCGCACCCTATAACCCTAGACTTGTAGTTATTTGGAAATTTTACAAATGTTAGCATGGAGACACTCTAACGTCGTTGAAATGAGCCATAGACCACCAAGGGAGTTGTAGGAGTTGATTCGAAACTGTCGTTGTCAACCACTTGAGAGATTAATATAAATAATATCGCTCTAACATCGAGATTAAAGGCAACAAACGATTGCCTTGTGAACGTCGGTAAGAACGCTTGGAATTGCTCGTGGGAGTTGAAATGATCATAGTTGATATTGTTTTTACTACTTAAACAATTCACAACGTTTGTATTGTTGAAAATCAGATAACTAATGGTCCAAACAACCTCCTCTTAAAACACCTCCAAGTATCTCAAATCCTTGAGACCTCGTCTACATAGAGGGATCGACAAGACCCTCCAATTGTTTCCCTATTATTTAACAATAAGTGGACCATGAAAAATATATAATATGATGCTCTTTGTTGTAGTTCATGATCTTGTATAACTCGTTACATAGAAGAGGTAAATCTCGGTTTAGAATCATACCCGTTTATGCAAGTAGACAGGTAGCATAATTCAGTGTTCATACTATATAGTCTTGTCAAATAAGTTGACCCACGAAAAATAAGGCTACAAGTAGGCTGGAAAGAGCACGACTTTTCCGAACTCTATTCGTGGCATTTCTTGTTTGGGTCTCGGCTTTTCCGAACTCTAAAAGCCGTCCAAAATGAGCGTGCCACGCTTGTCACAAACCCGTCATCCACAGACACATCTATACGAAACCCAACGCCACATATCCAATATGGGCTGGGTCCTACTCTTTTGTGGGGTCTATTCTATGAAATATTCCAAAAAAATTGGGCTCCTTTGGGGTTACAAATGGTTACCAAATTAAGTAAAGTAATATGTTAATCTTTTAAAATGTGTAGTAAGGTCGAGCATATTTTAAATAACTTTTCCAACTCATGTTGCATGCATGTATGTGTAGTGTAGTTCTGTCTAAATTCCATTTCTTATTTGGTTTGATAAAAATTGCCCCATATTATGTTGTTTGATGAAAATTGCCCCTTTTAACTAGATTTAAGCTTCGGTCTGAAACCGAATCAAAATCAAAATTCTTGATTTTGGTGAACTGATACCAAACCGAAAGTTTTGGTGAAATTGTTGATTTTGATTTCAGTTCGGTTTTCGATAAATATAAGGTTTTTTTTTAAATCGAACAAACTCAGGAAAAAGATGAAACCGGAATCTAGAGAGTTGTTGAACCGAAACCGAATACCCTGGTCCCTTCGTTTCGGTCTGGTTCGATTCGGTTCAGTCAGTCCGATCTAATTTTTCGATTCCGACCAAACCGTGCTCAAACTCTATTATTAACTTTTCATTTTTCTCGTCTTCTTATATTTGATATCAATCTACCTAGCTAAAAAAAAATTGGTCAAAATCTACTTAGCTAAATTAATCCTACCTTCATATGGTAGTCATGAGTATTATTCTTGGGTACCTCCATGTATTTTTAGTGGTGATCAATTATTGATTTGCATTGTTTCTATTATTGAACGAATAAAAGAAAGTAAAGTTATATATATTCTTTTTATCAAAAAAACTTTAATATATGAAAATTAAACTCGACTTCTCTTGAAAAGGAAGTGACATTTAATTCCCTACCCGCTAGCAAATAAGTATACATATATTATAAATTATAAATTTATATAGTGAAACTCTAAAAGGCTAACTTTTTATGCTTAAAACATTAGTTATTATATTATCACATTATTCAGAGATAGAATTTTTCTAAATGGAAAGTGACAACCTAATTCATTTCTAGCTCGCTTAATCATATGATTAAACATACTTACAAGTTACAATGATCGGCAATTTAATTCAACGGACTACATAAGCACTGATTAATATCGAGCAGGTTCCAGCATTAATTTAGATTAAACATTGAAACAGATTCCGACATTAATTAAATTGAAAAATCAGTCGGGAATCTTTTACTCTGTCGTTATCTCTATTCTCTAGTTGTTTAGTGTTAAAGAGGTGACATGTTAGTGATAGATTCAACAATAAAATAAGAATTGAAATCTTCACTACTTTCCAATCCATTAAGTACATTTACACTGGGAAGTTGAGTTTGCATCAGCTAACTGGTTGGACATTATCTACCATGAAGAGTAGTATTTGTAGCGATCCTAATCTTTTTTTTATTATAAAAATGTAAAGTTTTTATTTTGGCAAAAAAAATTTAGGGTGAGGGGATAATATTCCAATTCAAGGTCAAGGAAGAGTCAAAGGCTCAATCAAAGAACTCTTATAAGAGAATTTATATATGCGGATATGCCTCACCGGCCTCAAGGAGACTAGTGAGGGTTCAAACCTACAACCTGTCAGACCGATGTCCTGACATGTTCCACTAGATCAACCCATAAGGTTTTACATTAAGAATTTTTGTACCATACGCCACGATGACCGTTACTTCTTAGAGTATTTTTTCATTTGTGATGTGGTGAATTGAAATGAATTACCGTATTTGCAAGACAATAACTGAAAGTTTCGAAGAAGCTACCTCCACCAAGGTTTATCGTACATACCATATGTTGAAGCTCAAAAACACGGAGTGTCGTCAGCGCGATGAGAGTTGGTTTCAACCAAGTCAGCAACAAAGAGATAAAATGGTGCTTTATTGCTAGTCAATGCGAAGGGTGTAGAAAGGGTGATGTATTTCAGGTTGAGTAAAAGGCTATGAGTGCGGTATGACTCTCTTTATCGCGTTGAGTGTATCGGGTCACAACAAGGATCTTTGCTCGAGGCTTAGTGTTAGCTCACGAGGTTTCGGATCCCTTACATAGTGTACATAGTAGCTATTTATAGTCGTGCCTGGGGCCAGATCTCACTGAAAGTCGATGTGGGATAGATGCCGTCCAGGTACATGTTGCTTCCCTATTGGCTTATTGGGGCGGCGACCGCGGTGCCGCCCATCCGCTTGCTATGATGGGACGTCTCTGACATGGATGGGCCGCCGCCCACCCGCAATCACCCGTAACGCGATGACGACATCACCAAGGGACTTTGACACTTGGTAGAATTTGTTTTAGAGGGGGTCCACCGTCTATGTTCTAAATCCGGTGAGGGTTCCTGGTATCAACACCATAAATGTCAGGCTTATGAAAATATGATTCATCAACAATCAAACATTGAAAATAATATGAACAAATTGAATTCATATCCAAAATAGACAAACTTTGAAATGAAAATTAAACTCTTTATTTTTAAAGAATTGGAGCTTGATAGTTTATATTAGTAGTAGGATGAGGTTGGTATTAACTATTAAGAGGTTCTATACTAAAATGAGACAATGAAAGTAAGTTTTTAAATGATTAGCCTACATGAAATGAGATCATATAATATTCGATTGTAAATAGATGTCTTATCGAATTGAACGAGTTAAAAGGTAATATCAGAACAAAGTCAACAACCCTATTCTTAGATCTATTATCTTTGTATTTTTGGCATGTTTTAATCGATCAAGGATTTCTCTATGCCCTGTACCTAGTATTGCACTCAAAATGAGAGTAACATCCATGTTGAGGATAGAGGCCTTGTTTTACTTGTTGATTAAGTATTTTTTAGTTGAAAATTGCTTTGGATGTATAGAAAAACGCAAAAAGTAAATAGATTAACACCGTCCATCTTTTAGATGAAAAGATCTTTTCACCAACAAAGTGAGCAAGACCTAAATGACCGATATGAACAAGTTAGAAGATCACATTGTTGCCATTTCTCACACAATTCGATGGGTCGGAGCCGCTAATACGAGCCCAAATGCCTAAACACTTTAGGAATCTAGCGCATTATCCCCCACCAAGACCATAAACTAATCGGTGGGCCTGATTGACCTGACCTGCCAAAATATTATTCGCATAGCATCACGCAATCATAACAGTTTCCTTGTCCTCCATTAATATAGGGTCCTTAAATGCAATTATCTCCAAATAACGGCCCCAAAACGCAAATTCCCCCCTCCCCTTTTCGTCTCCGCATAAAGAAAAGCAAACAAAGCAAGAAGAAGAAGACGACAAGGCTCGAAGCTGACCACCGCTCTCTGCTTATCAGCGGGAGAATAGAGGCGGGTGGTTGCCATCCGCTGTCTTCTTTTTTTATCTCCACAAAATCCAAACCCCCATTCACTCTTCTCCACAACTTCCCTCTTCCCTCTTTATCCCTCTCTCTCTCTTTCCTCTGGCTCTTCCTTCTCCTCCTTCGTCGCGCCTTCCTGATCGCCTTCAATGGCGCTCCAATCGGCTCCCAAGCTGCTCTGCTCCGGCCACTCCAGCAGCTTGCCGCCGAAGATCGTCACCGGAGAAGGATTTGTCGCCGTCGATTTCGTCGGACTTCGATGTCAGTCGTCTCGCCGTTTGAGGCGCACAATCGGAGTCTCTAGTGGCTCCCGGAGCCGTCTCCGCCGCGGATTTGGTCCTCCCTCGTCCGTGGATGCGATCAAGGCTGTGCTTGACATGGAACGTGCGAGCTGTGATCCGAGCGAGGTGAATTCGAGCGGACGTGTTCAACAGGTGAGTAGTGGTTTGGAAAGTTCGTGGCTCGTGTGATTTTGAGTTCTCTTCACTCCGGTTTTGACTGATTTTGTCTGTTAACTTCTAAGTTTGGCGTTTGTTAACTTCTAAGTTTGGCGTTTTAGTGGTCTTATAATCATACGAGTCACGAAATCTCTTTGAAATAGTCTCATAGAGGTCTTCTATGAATGTGTCAGAGGAATTGATGCGGTGGGGGTGATGTGTTGAGAAAAGGTTTTGTAGATCATTTCTTGGTTTTGTTTCTGAATACTTGACTGTTGATAAGCTAAATAGCTACTTGAAGTCTGTAGTTTGGTGCACAGTTGACCACTTGGGGTGTACCGATAATATAAACATGTTGAACTATATGGTGCCTAAGTTGGTTTATCTTTTTGATCAACTGCGTGGCGTTTTTCATGAGATTATCTTGTTTTGTTTATCAGGCTGTTAATTTGGAGGACATACTCGCAGAGAGAGGGGCCTGTGGGGTTGGGTTCATCGCTAACCTGGATAACAAGGGCTCACACAAAATAGTTAAGGATGCACTGATTGCCCTAGGTTGTATGGAGCATCGTGGGGGCTGTGGATCAGATAATGACTCTGGTGATGGTTCTGGTTTAATGACTTCAATTCCATGGGATCTCTTCGATAAATGGGCCAACGAGCAAGGGCTCCCTCCTTTTGACAAGTTGCACACTGGTGTTGGAATGGTCTTTTTACCTAAAGACGACACCCTTATGGAACAAGCCAAAAAAGGTGACCACAATTGTGTATGCGTATGTGCATGCAGTTAATAGTTATCATGAATTTTTGCTTTTGTTTTCTCCTCTCAGCCACAAGAAAGTAAATTTTCTGCATTCTGTCTGTATCTAGCATGAATTTGCTTTTGTTTTCTGTGAACTTGGAAGTCTATTACATTACTTTGGGAGATTCATTGCCATCATGGTTGATAATAATTTGTTATAATCTGTAGATGGTTTCTAATTCTTCCTATGAGAGAAGATGAATCTCAAGGTTAAGCAATTGGAAGAGATGGATTTAGATTGTCTAATATATGTGTCTAAATCATTCTTGCTTGCACAAATTCACATCTGTTATTTTAGCCATGTATCTACTTATGGTGATATAGGTACTATTGCAATACTCCCCTTGGTTTTGTTTTGTAATTATAATGTTTCCAATTTTCCATGTCTATATGCAGTTGTTGTGGACACTTTTAGGCAAGAAGGGCTTGAGGTGATCGGATGGAGATCAGTACCCATAAACGTATCTGTAGTCGGTTGCAATGCCAAAGAAACCATGCCCAATATACAACAGGTTTTTGTTAAAATTGCACAAGAAGAAAATGTTGATGACATTGAAAGAGAGTTGTACATTTGCAGAAAATTGATCGAAAAAGCTGCCAGTGGTGAGACTTGGGGAAACGAGCTTTACTTCTGTTCCTTGTCTAATCAGACCATTGTCTACAAGGGGATGCTTCGTTCTGAAGTTCTAGGAATGTTTTATTATGATCTCCAAAATGAGATTTACACGTCTCCCCTTGCCATTTATCATCGGAGATACAGCACAAATACCAGTCCTCGATGGCCCCTTGCCCAACCAATGAGATTTCTTGGTCATAATGGAGAGATCAATACTATACAGGTTTCACTTGTTTTTTGCTAATCTTTAAAAACTGGATACTCGCGATGCTCTGCTTCAATCTTGAAACTAAAAATCGTTATGCAGGGTAACTTAAATTGGATGAGGTCCCGGGAGACTTCATTGAAATCCCCTGTTTGGCGTGGTCGTGAAAGTGAAATCCGTCCTTTTGGAAACCCAAAGGCTTCTGATTCGGCAAATCTGGACAGTGCTGCAGAAGTATGAACTAACACAACTTTTTTTGGTTAACTCTCATATATTGATTGCTGTCAACCTGGAGAAGTTGAAAGCTTTGCTCTTTCTTATGCTCATCATCCGTTCTAAATCATCCCTGCAGTTGCTTATAAGGAGTGGCCGCAATCCAGAGGAAGCTCTGATGATTCTAGTCCCAGAAGCATATCAAAACCACCCAACTTTGAGCATTAAGTATCCTGAGGTATGTATTTTGACAAGTTGTATCCTCTGAACTGTTTTGTGACTCAAGCAATCAGTACACAGACAAAAACATGTTTTGTCTTTATAAGCATTGCTTTTATGCTTGGCAAATCTTATAGAACTTGTTTTTTTTTATAATGCTAGGTTCTTGACTTCTATAACTACTACAAGGGTCAGATGGAGTCTTGGGATGGACCTGCCTTACTGTTGTTCAGGTAAACATGTGGAGACTATCTGGCCTAATTTTTGCCCCCCTTTCCTCCCCCTGAGGGCATGCCTTGCTGACTGATGGCTTCTTATTCTTTTTATCCCATGAGCGCTGGTCCTGGAATGCGAAGTGCATAAAAGGATACTGAAAACCACTTGTTAAATACTCGGAATTGTTTAAAACCTAACTGAAAACAAACGTAATTGTCTATGTCTTCACAAAATGTACCTCTCAATGTCATGGTTTTATTTACCACTATTCCTATAATGGTTTGTTTAAACAAAATTGAAAAAAAATAGGTGGGTAGTCCTTTGTAACACCAGATGATTCAGACATGAGTTTATTCAGTAGTTCCCACTTAGCGGTTGGTTTTATGAAATTCCGCTCAATTTATGCGGGCTGGTATTTTTGTGTTGGTAAAACATTGATAAATTTTTGGTAAACTAAAGCCACAGAAGTGCACAATATCTGATCTTCAGAAGCTTCCAGCTTCCTGGCTATCAGTTTTCCTGGGGCCTAAGGAGAATGTCTCAAGGGGTTCAAGGGGATTGTGAAACATTTGTGTGTCGCTTCCACGCTTGACGCTTCAGTCTGTTTAGAGGCATTTTCTCCCTGTTTCATCCCGTAAAATGTTGCTGTTTTCTTAGATGGGATTACCATGATTGTGCATGATATCTGTGTCAAGAGGAACCAGTATTATTCACAAAATTTGTGCATGTAATGCGTGTCCTGTGAGGTAGTTTGTACTTGTCAAGTGCTGCTAGACTTCTTGTTGCTACCATGACAGTTATAAGAGTTCTTGTACGTGCATGTAGATTTTATGTGACCCTGAAAACTGTTGTTTCTACTGCAATAAAGCTATCTTTGTGTAACTTGGTCATGTTGTAAATTGGGCATATCTAACTTTTGCAGTGTTTAATCCTTCCAGTGATGGAAAAACTGTTGGTGCATGCCTTGACAGAAATGGTCTTCGCCCTGCGAGGTACTGGTGCACGAATGACAATACTGTCTATGTGGCATCTGAGGTATATCCATCATCACTGTCAACTTTTCTTGCATGCTTTCTGGCCTTGGAGACAGAAAGCGTTGACTTGAGCTTTTGAAGGAAGATATGATTAACCTGCTCCATGTTTATTTCAGGGTTGAAGCAGTGTAGCTTAAGACTCTTCATGTTATTGTGTTATTTTTGTTAGTGATGTGTCTAGTTTTTAGGTTCCCTTCTGATAATTCAAATAGTTTGGTGTCCTAGAAGCGTCTTTCTGCACATTTGAAGGATTTAATTTTCTATATGAGGTATGCTTCTCTTAAATCAATAAGAAGAAAACACTGACTTACCTAGGCATAGGAGTTACGTTCTTGTATGTGGTTTGCCATTGGTAACAGTTTAAAATGATGATAAAAGGAAGTGCTAGTCACAACATAAGTTGAGGAATTCCCAAGATTTAAAATCCTGTTCTGTATTTTTTTAATTAACTGGTTTGTGTACCTTATCTTCTTTTCTCAAGTAAATGAACCAGCCAGTTTCTTTCTTGTTTAGCAAATTCCTTCAACAACTCAACTATGGCTTGTAATCACGTATGTCCATACAGTATAGAAGAGTACCTGCTACCTACCCTTTTTAGACTAGGGTATTATTAAGCAAACAACATTTAGCTAACACGCTATCCTTTACAATCTGTCCAATACTTAAATATGTGTATTTTGTACTCTCACGTGCTTCCTTAAAACAGAAGCGTACTATTGCTGTTACCAAGAGTGAAAAATAGTTTTGCTGCTTATGTATTGGTATATTCTCCATTATTGAGATCACTGGTGTAAAATTAAGCTATTTTGCCATGAAAAAAAAGGGAAAGTCAGATTGGATGTAACCATAGTATTGTATCTTTTGGTGACACACTGAATAAATAGAAATATATCATTGTCTGTTTGTTGATGGCAGTATAGGTTCATACTTGATGCCATAATGCCTATGTTCAAGTGGATAGTCAGGACTAATGGTTCATATGTCATGAATCATGAATGCATTTAGGTCCTAAATCTGGATATACAGAAATGCACAATCTCCAAACTTATGGGCACCATATTTAGAGCTCAATGAAGCTTAGGCTAAGCATGCATGAGATTCAGAAATAAATTATGGCTTTTTTTTTATGATAGCTTAAGCTCACATGGTTCTGTAATTGCCTTATGCTATCACTACTTCATACCTTTTTTGTTTTATTTTATTATTTGCATCTTCTAAACTTTGTATACAATGTCTCATTTTAGTCATTCATATATGCAGGTTGGAGTGCTACCTATGGATGAATCAAAAGTTACCATGAAAGGCCGTCTAGGTCCTGGAATGATGATAGCAGTTGATCTGACTAGTGGGCAGGTAGAGTACAAAGTTTTATGCTATCAAATTTGGTAGATTCATTATTGAAAACTATCGTTATGCTACTTACATTCAAAGAATGAGGTGGTAATATGGTAAGGAGTTTAAGCAAGTTATTTGATTGAGGAGGAGGTAGATCTAAGCATCAATATTTTGAAACTGATGATTTTTCATCGATTTCATTTTATTGTGCAAACATGTAATTAAAGTAGAAGAGATATCAGAGAAGAAATTAATTTGATGGTCATGATACATTTTTTTAGCGGTCCATGATACATATTTCTAAAGATTATCAGTTCATCAACATAGTCATATAATTTGATGGTCATTTGGTCTTAGCGGTTATCATACAGTTTCAATTCTCGAAGTATTTTCATTCACATCTTTGTTATATCATGAATGCAGGTTTATGAAAATACAGAGGTAAAAAAGCGGGTGGCTTCGTTGAATCCTTATGGAAAATGGGTTGAAGAAAATCTGAGATCTTTAAAGCCAGCAAACTACCTTTCTTCTACAGTTTTTGATAACGAGGCAACTTTGAGGCGGCAACAGTAAGAATTTTAATAAGATCTGCGGGAAATAGCTTAGTATCAAACCTGATGTAGTTATTTTCTCATTATACGATTTCTATTCTCTTACGTCCCATATTCCTACCAATCCCTCAGCAATTATTTAGATTTTTTCAAAACTACTTGATATATGACATTACACTGAATTATTAAGTAGCCTAAGCTTAGCTGCGAGATTCTATTCTCTTAATATTGCAGATATCCTTGAGATTATCCATTAAACTTCAGGTAAAATGATTGGTGTTTTATGAATATGAAGCCCAAATTCTATCTCCTGTATTTCTCCTTAGACATATCTATTTGAAGCCCCTTTTAATGTTCACCAGGGCGTGATGATGATAGGCAATAGATACCAAAATATAGTTTGTCGTTTGATTGAACAGTCACATCATAGTAGATACCAGGTGCTCCTTGGCTTGTAAAATTACATAAATTATCTTTATGCTGATTAGCCCATAATATAGAAAAACTGCACACTTCCCTCTGGTATTTTGTTGTGGAAGAAAAAAGAATGTTGTGTTTATTGGACATCACCCTATCTTTTCATTTGTTCAGGGCATATGGGTACTCTAGTGAGGATGTGCAGATGGTTATTGAAACAATGGCATCACAAGGAAAGGAGCCTACATTTTGCATGGGTGATGACATTCCTTTGGCAGCCTTGTCCCAGAGGCCACACTTGCTGTATGATTACTTCAAGCAACGTTTTGCGCAGGTTTGTATATATTTATATTCTCGCTATTTACGATGCATGAACGGATGCTATTTTTACGGTGTTTATTATTTATGATACATTTCTCTTGTATCATCACATAAACGCTCAGAATCAGTTTGGAGACCAACTAAAAAATCAGTTTGGAGACCACCATTTTTCTTTTTGGTGCTATTGCATGAGATTCAATGTGTTGGAATTACAGTGCTTAGTAAAATCAAATTTTTAAATTGATATGGTTGAGATCTCGACATGTCACAATGGACATGATAATGAATGAAGGTGGTTTCAATCTTTTGAAGATTGGAAAACCTTTTGGTTTTTGGGTACACTATGGAGTGTGTATCATGTGATTAAGGATCATTTTCATCTTCTAATTATCGTTGATATTGATCTCAGGTCACAAATCCGGCCATTGACCCTCTAAGAGAAGGACTGGTGATGTCGCTCGATGTCAATCTGGGAAAACGTCGCAACATACTGGAGGTTGGACCTGAAAATGCTTCTCAGGTCTGTTCAGCCACATCCTATCTTGAGTGTTGATGAATTTATTGTCATTACTATATACATGGGTATAATTGGAGTTCAATGAAACTATGCTTGTGAGGTTAGCATCTCCAAGGCAATTAATTTCTCTTGATCTCACTAAATTTGCCACATCATCTCAGGTTGTGCTGTCAAGTCCGGTATTAAATGAGGGGGAGCTGGATACTCTGTTGAAGGACCCCCATCTGAAACCACGAGTTCTACATACCTTTTTCGACATTAGAAAGGGTATTGAGGGTTCTTTGGAAAAGACTCTGAATAAGCTTTGTGAAGCTGCTGATGAAGCTGTTAGAAATGGTTCTCAGCTGCTGGTTTTATCTGACCGGGCTGATGAACTGGTGAGCTACAATGCATCTTCTCTTTTATCTGATCCCAATTGCTGCAATTGTGATCTGCCTCAAATGTTTTCAGTGTGTTCTCTAACAAAACTCATTTAGTTGCCATGCGGTTCTTCTCTATGGTCATTTTGACAAACTGAGAATATTGACTGCTGTTTTCATTCTTTGATGTGCGTGGGTTTAGCTATGCTCACTTCTTCAAAGTTGTAATTGCTTTCGCTTTTTGTACTCCTTGAGTTTAATGGTTCTTTTCATTGTATTATACAATATACTTCTGCATTATTTATATCTTCAATCATACTGTCAAGTAAAATCCTAATGATTAATTTGTTCAGGAGCCAACTCGTCCTGCAGTTCCGATACTTCTTGCTGTCGGTGCTGTTCACCAGCATCTGATTCAAAATGGCTTAAGAATGTCAGCTTCCATTGTTGCAGATACTGCTCAATGCTTTAGCACCCACCAATTTGCTTGCTTGATTGGATATGGTGCAAGGTCCTTTTCTCCTTTCTTTCTTGAAATTCTCTGCATTTTTTTCTTCCTTGGATGCATATAAGATGTTTATGGCTAGAAATGGTCATCATATTGAATATATGCTATGAATTGTGAAATCCCACTGCTGGTGATATGGGCTAATCTTCTGCTCTTATGCTTCAGAAGATACAACCTTGTGATTGATATTATTCATCTGCACTTGAGCATCTTCATTTGACTCCAACCTCATGCTTCCAGCTTGATTTGATTGTTTTTGCGTAGCTATTCTCTTCTAGCTTCAGTTTGTATTGTGACTCTAGTATTAAAGCATATATTGTCTTGCAGTGCTGTGTGCCCATATTTGGCCTTGGAGACATGTCGGCAGTGGCGGTTGAGTACTAAAACTGTGAATTTGATGCGAAACGGGAAGATGCCTACGGTTACAATTGAACAAGCTCAAAAGAACTTCTGCAAGGTATGTGTGTGCCTGTGTGAGTTCCTAATTCTCATTATCCTGCTACTTTAACATTTGTGTTCTCAGAGCTTCACTATCACGTTTTTTTTGGCATTGACTAGCTGTAATTTATGTGCTTTGGCATTAATTGTATTTCAAATTGTCAGTAGAGTTTTTGCTTGTGTGTTGTTACTCATTATGTGTTATGGCTGTGAAACTTATCCTGTCAGGCTGTTAAATCTGGTCTGCTCAAGATTCTTTCGAAGATGGGCATTTCTTTGCTTTCCAGGTTTATCTTGTTTTTTGACTTTTCTCCTCTTAAAATCCATGTACTTTGCTTGTCAGATACTATTTTTTAAGAAAGAGTGTCTCACTTCATGTTTCTGTTATAGTTATTGTGGTGCACAGATATTTGAGATATACGGGTTAGGAAAAGATGTTGTTGATATTGCATTCTGTGGAAGCGTGTCAAAAATCGGTGGATTGACAGTTGATGAGGTAACGTGTCTTTGAGATTTTTATGTCTGACATCTCACATCCTGGAGTTGCCCATATAGTTTCTGGCCATTCATTATTTCTAAATTCAATGGAGCTCACATCTACTGGTCTTTTTTTTTCCAAAAAGATTTCACAATGCTTCTTTCAGCTTTATGTTTGTGTCCTACGCTGTTCTTGTTTATGACATATTTTTCTCTTGTAGTTGGCAAGGGAAACTCTTTCCTTCTGGGTGAAGGCTTTTTCAGAGGATACAGCAAAAAGGCTGGAGAATTTTGGATTTATTCAATTTAGGCCAGGAGGTACGCGTTGCACTGGACATGCGTGCATTTTCACTTGCTAGCTAGTTTGTTGGTTCTCAAAAACTTCAACTAGCTAAGAGAGTAATATAATGGGAGTGGATGCATAACAAGAGAAGAAGATAATTTTCAGTCATATGGTACTGCTTAAGTGAAGTGTCATATGTTGATGGTGTTTAGAGATTATGAAATTGAGATTGCTAGATGGGAAATGCTTCGGCCTTGTGGGATTTATTTTTTTATATTGAACTCCTGGTTTCATTCTTGTTATGTTATTCTTTCATATAAAGACATACAAACAGAAATGCAACTGTTATTCTGTTGATATATTCCTGATACTTTCTTTTTCAAAATAATTATGAAGGGGAGTATCATAGTAACAATCCCGAGATGTCAAAATTGCTGCACAAAGCTGTTCGCCAGAAAAATGAAAGTGCATATGCAGTTTATCAGCAGCATTTGGCTAACCGACCAGTGAATGTGAGTTTTACGGACCTACATTTTCAGCTATGTTAAAACTAGTTCAAGAAGTTATACTGAATATGATATATTACTGACGAGTAACTTTTAATTCTACACAGGTTCTTAGAGACCTCTTGGAATTTAAAAGTGATCGTGCTCCCATTCCCGTGGGTAAAGTTGAACCTGCCTCATCTATTGTTCAACGTTTTTGTACTGGTGGAATGTCTCTTGGAGCTATTTCTAGAGAGACTCATGAAGCCATTGCCATTGCGATGAATAGAATAGGAGGGAAATCTAATTCTGGAGAAGGTGGTGAGGTATGTATCTGGTATAATTTTGTACAGGATTCAAGCTTATCTGTTCCTATAGATCCTGTCCTCTGAGAATTATGTTTTATCTGTGCATTATGATAGGATCCGATTCGGTGGCGTCCATTAACTGATGTTGTTGATGGATATTCTCCAACTCTGCCGCATCTAAAAGGTCTCCAGAATGGCGATACTGCAACTAGTGCTATTAAGCAGGTTAGTTTTGCATCAAGTTGCTCATTAAATTTCACTTTCTATTCTTAATGGTCTTAAGTTGTGTAATTCTAGGGCAAGCCTAGCAAGTCTTGTTTTATTAATTCAATTGTAACTACATTGTTAGCAAATAGAAGTGAAAGTAACTGGCTTTAGTTTTGCACGCAACTCTCTTTTCACTTGCTTGGTTTGAGACATGATCACAAAGGCTGTTGCATTTTTCAGGTTGCATCTGGGCGGTTTGGCGTTACTCCGACATTTTTGGTTAATGCCGATCAGATAGAAATTAAAGTTGCTCAAGGTGCCAAGCCTGGAGAAGGGGGCCAGTTGCCCGGGAAGAAAGTTAGTGCATATATTGCAAGACTAAGGAACTCGAAACCCGGAGTTCCGCTTATTTCTCCTCCTCCCCACCATGATATTTACTCTATTGAGGATCTTGCGCAATTAATTTTTGACCTTCATCAGGTAAAAGATATTTATAAACTCATCTCCTATCTGCTGCCTGATCAAGGATTTTGTTTAAACATGCAACTATCTTGTCTGCAATATCCAGATCAACCCAAGGGCTAAAGTATCAGTGAAGCTTGTAGCAGAAGCTGGAATTGGAACAGTGGCCTCTGGTGTAGCTAAGGGCAATGCTGATATTATTCAGGTACTACATGTCCACATTGCATTTTTTGTTTTCTTTTTGGTGCCTCATCAATCAATTTTTTTAACATTCTGCATACTGGGAAAATATGCACAACTAGAGAAAATCTTACTGATCAAGGGTACTTCTGATGTTCTTTTGCTACTGGCTATATCATGTTGGTAGCAGAAGCAGTTGTATTCATGTTTGTTCGTGTTTGAACAAAGACAATTGGAAAAGTTCTATGCTGTGTAATATTACAATATTATATGGCAGAACGTTTTTCACGCTCCTGATTGATGAGGCAGGGATGGACTTCAAATTTCTGGGTTCTATAAATATGTGATAACGTAATGCAAATTTTGTTCCTCATGTTTTGTAGATATCAGGGCATGATGGAGGAACTGGAGCCAGCCCTGTAAGTTCTATTAAACATGCTGGTGGTCCTTGGGAGCTTGGGTTGACAGAGACTCACCAGGTCTGAATAGCATGCTAGTTATCTACCAGTTTTCTTTTTGCTATGTAAACTGTAGAACTTGCTACTAAAACAATTGATACTTTGCTTTGCAGACCCTGATTGAAAATGGACTTAGGGAAAGGGTCATTCTCAGGGTTGATGGTGGCTTCAAAAGTGGAGTGGATGTCCTAATGGCTGCAGCAATGGGTGCTGACGAATTTGGTTTTGGTTCATTGGCAATGATCGCTACTGGATGTGTTATGGCTCGCATTTGCCATACAAATAATTGCCCTGTTGGTGTTGCAAGTCAGGTATAGAGACTTTTAGTATTTCTGATAAATTTGCTATGCATACTCCAGTATGTCATCTGCATCTTACACCTCTCTTAAATTAATAATATGTCAGAGAGAAGAATTGCGAGCCCGCTTTCCTGGTGTGCCTGGTGATCTTGTCAACTACTTTTTGTATGTTGCTGAGGAGGTAATTATATTCTGCCTTATTAAGATTAGTTTTGTACTTCTAAGCTTCATTTTTTCATCCTCAACTTCTTGATATAGTAGGTTTTATGTAATGTAATTGATAGACCATGTGCTTGAGCTACACCCCACAGTCCATGATTAATATTACTTTTCTGATTCAGGTGAGAGGTATCTTGGCACAACTGGGTTACAGTAAGCTGGATGATATAATTGGAAGAACAGAATTACTAAGACCTAGAGATATCTCACTGGTGAAAACTCAGCATCTTGATCTGAGCTATATCTTATCAGTAAGTTTGAATCTCTCCTAAGTATTTGAAGTATTGTTGCTTTATATGAACGTTTTCCCTTGAACTAATTGCTCTGCTGCCTCTGCTTTTTGTCCGTAGAGTGTTGGTTTGCCAAGTACGAGTAGCACTGACATCAGGAAACAGGAAGTACATACCAATGGACCTGTACTGGATGATAAATTACTTTTAGATCCAGAGGTAATGGTTCAATGTAGTTCAGCTATTTTACTTTATGAATAAAAACATTTCTGTTGCATTCCTTTTCCTTCACCAGGCAAAAAAACTCTTCCATTTTGATGCCAATTATTTCTCTCCCTCCCTCCCCCATAAGTGTGGTTACTGATTAATATGTTACCCTTCGATATAGATGAGGAATAATCAACATATGTTGCTGAACATAAGATTAAATGTAAATTGGGTATTGAGGAACACCACAAAGCGTACAATTCTTTGCTTTCCGCTTGATACCAAGCACCCTGAATCAGTGAACTGAACAAAAATAAATAAAACAAATCTGCTTAGAAAACTGTATTGTCAACATTAATTAGAAATATTAACGTTGTATCTGTAACATCTATGATGTGGGGCTGGTCTTGCTTTTAGCTTTTATGCAATGGAAATTGATCTAGCTCTGCTGTACTAAGTTTTTTCTTCCTGCACTATTGTACCTCAAGGAAGACCAACTGTCTTCTTCACTTGTGCAGATCATAGATGCAATCCAAAACGAAAAGGTAGTGAACAAAACTATACAGATCTACAACACTGACCGTGCTGCGTGTGGACGTGTATCGGGAGTTATTGCAAAGAAGTATGGTGATACTGGATTTGCTGGGCAGTTGAATATAACGTAAGTTGTTTACTGTTAGATATTTAGCTTTCTAACACCTCTGGAACTTAATTGTAGAAGAAATCTAGAAAACCTTTCTTCCATTTTCAGGTTTAGAGGAAGTGCTGGACAATCTTTTGGGTGCTTTCTGACTCCTGGAATGAATGTTCGTCTTATAGGAGAAGCTAATGATTACGTGGGAAAGGTATCAATTGCTTGAATAATTCTGTTCTGATCCATGTTCAGTTTCAGCAGTGGAGTTAGAAAATTTGTCTTGCTTTCTTTCTTTGTTCATTAACTTTTCTGTAAGCTATTATCTCACTTCTGCTGATTTTTTTTATATTTATACAAGGGTATGGCTGGAGGTGAAATGGTTGTGACTCCTGTTGAAAGCACCGGTTTCTGCCCAGAGGATGCTACTATTGTTGGAAATACTTGCTTATATGGAGCCACTGGAGGCCAAATATTCATTAGAGGGAAAGCTGGAGAGCGTTTTGCTGTCAGGAACTCACTTGCAGAGTCAGTAGTGGAGGGCACTGGTGACCATTGCTGTGAATATATGACTGGTGGTTGTGTTGTAGTCCTTGGAAAGTACGTAGTACAATCCCAATATCGTTGATTGGCTTCACAGAATGTAGATGATTTGTACATTTCTTAACTTTTGATGGTCTGTTTCACAGGGTTGGAAGAAATGTTGCAGCTGGTATGACGGGAGGTTTGGCATATTTACTTGATGAAGATAATACCCTCCTACCCAAGGTCAGTCTGCAATATTAGCGTCTTTAGTCGCAGTAACAGTTCGAGTAATTTTTATCTAACATTATTGTAAGCATGAACAAAAAAAAAATTTATACTGGATCATTTGAAATAGGTAAACAAGGAGATTGTGAAGGTTCAGAGAGTGACAGCTCCGGTTGGGCAAATGCAGCTCAAGAGTCTTATTGAAGCTCATGTTGTAAGTACTCTGTCTGACTTGACTGCCCCTTATTGGAGAGTACTATGAATCAAAACCAGCAAATGCGACTTATTCTTCCTTGAATTATCCTATTGCATAATGTGTCATCTCTGTGCATGTATTGAACCAAAAATGTATACAATCTCTTTCTGAAGGAAAAAACCGGGAGCGGCAAAGGAGCCACAATTCTGAAAGACTGGGAAAAGTACTTGGGCTTGTTTTGGCAGCTGGTTCCACCAAGTGAAGAAGACACACCTGAAGCCTGCGCTGAATACGACGAGAAGGCTGCCGACGAAGTCACTCTGCAGTCTGCTGCCTAGCCACATCGCCCCACCATTTTAGGCAAGATTGTGAGGTGCAAAAACTCAGGTGACCAAGACGCGCAGATCAAACATAAAACAGCTAGCAGCGCAGACATCTGCTGTGTACAAAATCGGAATTCTTTAATCGGAGCATCCAACAAGATTCCGATTCATTGGACACAAGGAGATTGGCTGTGCATTGCATTGTATAGTGTGTTCTTCCCCCTTGTAGTGGTTGTAAATCTGCAGTTGTTCTTTCTGCCATTTAAAACTTATAGCCTTCGGTAAGGAGGGTGGTCCGTTTATTCTTAGCAGAACTCAGAACATGCAACAACATAAAACAGCTGATTATCCCCCGTCTGCTTATTCGCCTTAATTTGCTCCCTCTGCAAATAATAAGGGTTGTAATTTAAATCACACTTTAATTTGGCTTTTAGTTTCTTAAACTTGTCAAGAGTTTCGTCTAAGACATCGCAAAACCCCCTTTGATTTAAGTCGGTTTCATGATGTGGGCGTTGCCTGTTTGGTTGAATGTGGGCGTGCAATAAGGTTACATTATCAGAGCATCAATTCAAAGATAGAAAGCAGAACACAGGGCAGTGAGGAAGAAAGAAGAAAAGCTATTAGATCATCTTATTAATTTGAACAACTAATGCCATTTATACAACTAAACCAAGCTTTGATATGTGGCCGGACTAGTCTAACTAGCCAAACAAGATTCGCCAAATTATCCACTCTTTTTACTACGGGTGTCTACATATCATTGGAACTACAAAAGGTCCAAGTCAGTAGAGTTACCACAAAAAACTCTTTATAGATTAATATTTATGTACGACTTTATTCTTATCATAAAGATTGATAAAATTATTTTTCATCAATATCGATAGACTAAAGCTATAGATAGTACGGACAATCTCATGCGTGTTTTATCTACACGAAAAAACACCGCCATCAAGAGGAAGATCGTAGAGTCTCGACTCACAGAAAAAGAAAGATCAGGGCGGGGGCTATGATTTAAGTTTGATTTCAGAAAAAAGAGTTAGGGTTTATTGAAGAAATTTTACAGAATTGGGTATGGCGATGCCGTGGAGGGCGACAGCCTGGGTGGGTCGGATGATATGGCTGGCCATGGTGTGTTGGCTGTCTGCTTGCTTAACCGTCGCCGACGATATCGCCGCTAATTTTCGCGCCGACGATTTTTACGCCGGTTGATTTTGGTCGCCCTTTTTTGGCCCCAAATTTGTCAGCTTTCGGCTTCGTCTCTGTTAACTCTCTCTCTGGTTAGTAGTGCCTTCATGCCTTAGCTTTGTTTCTATTTGACGTGCTGGACTGAACTTTTCCTCAAGTTGTGTGGTTATATGGAGTTTACTGATGTAGATCAGCTGTAGATATGGTGGAATTTTTATTCACTTGGATTTGATAATTCCTTATCATGATGTTTGTGATGGCTATTACACTGTAGCAATTGCAAGATCTATTCTGCTGTGATGGAGTCTTTATGAAAGGAGCTTGTGGTCTTCTGATTTGTTTTGTAACATCTTTTCTGCCTGAATGAATGAATCTCTATGAAAGGAAGGGCTAAATGTTCGTTTACAGGTGATTGCCAACCCTTCTTCACTTCTTAGCTCTCACACAAAGGAGGAATCTGCTGATCATAAAAAGCAAAACAAGGAAACTGTATCTTCAAGGGATTGAGAAATCTGGTTTCTATGAGTCTGTTGTTTTATTTCTTCCCTCTATGACATAGATATGCTGTCTGCTCTGTAAACAATGTCTCACTGCCCATAAAAAAAATTATGCATCATAATTTTTTTTTATAAATCTATCTATCTTCTATCTATCTATCTACCTATAAACCTATAAAGAAAGGTTTTTAGAGTAATTAATGACCCACATTTTATACACTAAACCTATAGTTTTGGGATGCATGGAATGCAAGATATTCTTTAAGGTGCAGATATTAAAGATATTCTTCAATGTTTAACTGGAAAAAAGGTTCGGGTAATAATCGTGAATACTTCATCCGTCCGTTACACTTTCCCAGCAATTACTCCTCTGAGCAATTAAGTAATAGCAACGTCTTTTCTACCAAAAACAAAAAGCAATGGCAACGTTTGTCTTAGCCCTCAGGCCCAAGCCCAGGACAAAATGTATAACCCAACCCTCAACCCTCACTCTTCTCAGTTGCTCTTTTCACGCCCCTCTTTCTCCCCGGTGGTAACTGACAGTGTAGTCCGAACCTCTCCAATTCTCAGGTTCTCTCTATCCTCAACTCCTTTGTCTTCGCCGACCCCGACTCCGCCGCCTCTGAAGATGACGACGCTCTTCTCCGACGTCTCACGCTCCTCTGCTATCCGGCAGCCCCTTCCCGCCGAAGACCGGCGCTCCTCGACCGGACAGATCCGACAGTAGCCCAACCCCGCCGCTCACCCGCGGCTTCCCCGACATTCTCGCTCCCCATCTCCCTCTCACTCTCGGCTTCTCCGCTCGATTGCCACTCCCCTGCACTCCCGAGCCCGACGACGGCGACCTTGCTCGCCCTCCCGACTCTGCCCTAACCCGACTCCCGACCCAATGCCGCTTGCAGAAACTCCGATCCTCAATCGGATCCTCTCTTCGCCGAAGACCTCGATCTCGACTCCGTCTTCGAGGGCTTCCTCGGAAACCGTACGTATCTAATCTAAATATCTCATCCATCTCACATCTGAATCGATTGTTACTGTCTCTATGTCGTTTCACTTTCGGACATCTATCTAGATCTGTATTTTGACTTGAGATTTTGATTATCGATTGCAGAGGAAGAAGTGGAGAGAAGCAGATCGGAGAAGGAGCTGATCTCGGCGAGCACGATATCAATTATTTCGAATCAATTCTGAACCATGCCTTTCAACTATTAGTCTGGATTTTGTTTAGGCGTGAAAGCATTTTTTTTTTGATCGAAGGTTTGAAAGCATTAGTTATTGAAAGATTAGTTATATAATCTTGGCAATCATCACATCAATTTGAGTCTCAAACATGGTCCATACATGTCAGCTTTCTCCCCTGATTGTTTGTTTGTGTCTGTGCTTAATTAGCCATCTTTAATTATGCCTCTAAGTTGAAAATTGAAAATGAAACCACCAGGTTAGTGCCTCTAAGTTGATGAATAATGAGACAACTAATATTTTTGAACAATCATGAGAATGATCAGGGTTTGAAGCAAATGTGAACCTCTGCTATGGCAAGTGAATTTACTTTTCTCTTTTGGTTATGGTTGCTGCAGCTTTCATTTCAAATGTGGACCGACCAGATGCAGGAGACATTAAACTCGAAGAAAAAGGGGGATTCTGCGTTTACATTTGCTGCACTGCGTTTTACTGTCATGAGCATCATCAGCTTCATCCCCTACTTCAATTGGCTGGTGCGTTTTTTTTTCCCGTTTCCCCCCTTTTCTCGCCTTCGTTTTGCTGCAAGTTTTCCGTGTGTTCGTTATGGAGAAAAGGCGATTTTGGTTGATTTCGTTGGGCAGAGCTGGGTGTTTGCGTTCATGGGCACGAGTAAGCGCTGTTATGCTGTGTATGCCATCGTTTACCTGCCTCCCCACTTGAGGTTTGTCCTCTCTTCCCACCTAAATCCGTTGTTTGTTATCAATGTATTCTTCTTTTTTGTTCCTGCCTTTAGGTCTAAATTACTTTGTATATCTCAGTAGCTTTAATTGACGGCTTTTAACAAGGATGGATTCTTCTTATGATGGCTGATGCATTTGAGAAGCTTCACAGCTCCTAACGCCGACAGGACCTGCAATCGATGCCAGAAATTGCACCCAAGGTTTTGATTTCTGTTGACCAAATTCAATTGATAGGTTGTTTGAATTGTAGAGGATTTCAGTGTGGGTCTCGCTCGATTAGGCTCTTACTATCGCCCGATTGAATAGTTTTGTTATTTGTTTTGGACATTTGCAGAAGGCGTTCGAGCCGGGGCCAAGGCAGCCGCTATTGCTTGCGTCGTCTCTGCTGTGCCTACGGTCATCTACCCTCTTCTCTTCGTCCTTGATTTTGTATCTTTCTTTATGCAATCTTCTTTGAGTGTTGAGAAACGCAACAAATGTGCTATACCATAATTTTGCTATGCTCTGGGATCTATATATATTGTAGCGGTGACCTGATGGATTGTTGATCTATGATTTTGAGTCTCTATTTCATGTATCAATTGAAGGTATTTGGGTATGCACATCTAGGCAATTCAATTTGATTTCAAGGCCTGAATTATCAGCCTCAGATGCACATATTGACTACTCTCAGCAGCAGTGCAATACTCATATCGATACTGCTGATGCAAAAAAGGGGTTGATGAACAGGATGGACTTGCCTAGGCCTTTTCCAGGTGCGAATAGCTACACTTTATATAAATTGTCAGCTTTTGTGAGCGTAAAATGGAGGCATAGGTTGCCTCTTTCAGAGCCATATTTTAAAAGGGGCAAAGGGTACTTTTATTTTGGGATGTTTGACAGCTAGCTGGCTTTAAATTTATAGTTTCTCTAGATTGAAAGGAATGTATAAATTGTCAGTTTTTTGAGCTCAAAATGGAGACATAGGCTGCCTTCAGACGGGTAAAGCATACTTTTATTGTGTGATGGTGATAGCTGGCTGACTTTAAATTCATGGTTTCTCTTAATTGGAAGGAACGGGATTCTGAAATGAAGTATAAAATCTTTGGAAGGGCAACTGTACTTATAGACCAGCCTGCTGATGTAGGTGCTTTTATAAAATTTGATGGTGCTAGCAGTTCTCTTAGACCATATCCAGTTTTTAATGGATTCTCTGGTGGAATTGGCTGTTTCAGGTTGTAGAGTGTGTGTTTGTTTGTGGTTTGACTTAACAAATGATTCATGGAGTATTGTTTGGCTGCAGGTACCTCTTCTCTCGAGCCATCTGGAGGTAAGGGTATGGTTGATTCTGACTACTGGAGGAAGAAGCCTCCCAAAGATGCATCAATCAGTTTCACCGAAACAGCTTTACAAGTCATCTATCATCAACAAATCTAGCTTGAGATGCCAGGGGTAAGTTAAAAGGAGCTTCTGTTTGGTAATCGATTTTGTTGGAGGAATCTCTAAATCTCTCCTCACTGCAGATGCATTAGGAATAGGGTGCCAATCTCGGATCTTCGTCTCCGATCACCACCGTAGGTCTTTCCGTCGTGGTAAGTTGCAAGGGTTAGGGTTTTCATTTCCTTTCTGCAAACATGTTTCGACGGGTTTGTTTATCCTTATATCAATGTAGGAACATCTTGAGGCTATGGAAAATATCTGACCTCTTTGTTTGGAAGAGTGTAATGGAACCAAATTTCTGTATCTTGCCTTAATGTTAGATAAAGTCTGAGGTTTGTCGTCTATCATTTGGTGCAAAATTCCATATTTGTTTATGGAATGTTTTCTCTATTGAATCACCATATAACAAGGCTACAGATTTCTCAACTTATATGGTATTGAAACCCTTCAAGATTAATGTTGAAAAATAGAAAACAAAATCCTGAGCCTTCCTGGTCATATACATGAATTCTCAGGTGAAATATTTTATCATGACATGGCAAGATTGTGATAATATATGAAATCTCAAGTGAAATATTTATCATCGTTGAAAATTACTTACGGTGCTACTTACTTTCTTACTTATGTATCCAAACAAATTCTTAGTAAAATAATTAGTACATGCAAGGCACACGTTGACCCGTTAGTTATTATTTTTGAATGGCTTCCATACATACCTATAATGTACCGTAATAAGAAATGCTTAAGAGTTAAGACGTATTATAACTCTATTTTTTTTTGGTTGAGGGTCATGAGAGTCGAACCGGTGACCTCTGGGTACTACCTTTGGAGGCTTAACCGTTTTGACTAAATGCCCGAAGGCACGCATTATAACTCTATCAAATGTGTTTCTACATTTAAATCAAATTACATGAAGGCCGTATAAAAAGAATGCTGCCCGATAGGGGCCGGAAATACTAGTTTACTATGTAAAAGTGATAGTTGAGCCAGGCATTATTCTCAAGTAAGTCTAAATTTTCTCTACAATCTGCCTAGTATAAGGCTCTCTATGGTAAAAACTATTCACTAACTTGCCATAAACCTTTTTATCCTTCAATGCAACATCAGCAACTTCTTAACTTTCACTTCATCCGTAACAACCATACTCTTATACATATTCACACCATCTTCCAAAAGTGATTCAACCACCTCCACATTTGGGTGCTCAGAACATAACAACAGTGCCTCAATTGCCCCTGAACAAGCAAAATGTGTGTTTTGCAGAACAAACGCCTTGATGAATTGGGCAAACCGTAATCTTTGTTATTTCCGACACAAAATTCAAAACGAACCAGAATGAAACTCATGACCGCATTATGTATGGACGCCAAACGACTCTTACACAATTTTGAAACGGTGAATACCTATATAAATACACATTGAATTGGTGGGTTACATGCATATACATTAGTAATATGAAGATGGATCTAAATTAATTTGGTGGGTTACATATCTATAAACATCCCGGCCCCTTTACATCTTTTGGTGAACACAATAACATCTACGTATTAACTACTAGATGTTATCTCTTTGAACCAGCAAAGCAAAATCTCACTATATATACACGTTACACATAAGACCCTCAATCCACACACTGACATACCTTTTACCAAAACACACGTACTGCTCGATAATCTCAATGTCGTCGTCAACTCGAAACCCTCTCGCCCTCCTCCGGGCATTAGTGATCGTACTCTTCGTGTCCTCCATTGCCAAAGCTCTCAATATCGGACCAAACACCGTCGTCAAAATCACAAACGACCTAGAGTCGTCGTTGTCGTTGGAAATCCATTGCAAGGACAAGAACAGCGACCTCGGGGTACATCAGGTACCGTCTGGGGGCAACTACCAATTCACGATCAATGCACTTCCGAGGTTGGGGAATGTGCTCTATTTCTGTGGGTTCACGTGGAACAACAAGTTGCATTGGTTCGACATATACGTGCAGTCTAGAGACGAGAGCTACTCGTATTTGCCATGGAGTATCAGGGAGGGTGGACCTTGCTTTTATGTTTCAACCTCCAACGTCAAATGTTATAGCTGGAACTAAGACTCCAAGAGTAGTTATGGAATATTGGCGGTCTCGTGTTAGCCAATAATAAATCTAACTAATCAAACTTTAGAGCTTATATATTGTGGTACGTGAATCGGATTACATATTTACAAATATTCATTTTTGCCTTTTTATTTAATCGGGGAAGATCTAGGGTAGTCCAAGGATGCATGCAAAATAATGTCCTTTTCCCGGATCCTAACCGTTCAAAAGTGTAGCTCATGCCGATACTTAACGATCTAATAGTGGTCACGTCACCATATATCCTATCGCGACGACCTCTAATGTGTCGTAGTCTACTACGATACTTGATCGCTTGTGACCTAACGCGGTATATGACCTTAGCATGCTTCAATAGTGCAATGAAACATGTCGTTACTCGACCGAGGGCTCGAGACGAGGCACGTGTGTAGTTTCGGGTCGCAACCGATGAGATTCATCGACATTACAAGCTACTTGTTTTAGACTCAATCTTTTTGGTGATCGAATTAGTTCTTCGGCTTTAATATTTTCCACTAAAACTGCGGAATCGTCATTAAGAAAGTTTGGTCATAAGTTTATCAATTCGTTCATTTGAGAACGAGATTTCCGGCAATTTTTCGGTAGGTTTACTAGAATTTGATATTCATAGTCAAAGAAGATTAAACCTTGAATTTGCTATCGAGATAATTAAGTTTCTCATCATCAAAAAAGAAGGTAATTTTTTGTCGGGTTGAATAAAAAAAGTAGGTAATTAACAAGCCATGACTAAATTGCATGTCATATGAACGTATATACAAGTGCTAGTGATTAACATTGCTTGGCTCTCCCTCTTAGCACGAATGATGAATCCAACGTGGACAGTGTGTCTTATTGTAACATAGAGTCAAGATTCTCACTAACGGATCGTGAAAAAAGGACAGAGTACAAGGCTTGCGTAGGGTGGAATCCATCCCAAAAGCAGTATTTGTTTCGGTTTTTACAAGGTCGTAGTCCTGGTATGCACTGCACTTCCAATACCGTTGCTTCACAACATGATTCTCTAGTATCTTCAAACCCTACATATACACATGCATGCACGTGACTATTAACTTTTACGTATGTAAGACCAATATTTTAGACCAGTGCGGGCTCGGGACGGATATGGGTTGAGCCGTATGTGGGTCGGGTTTTAAGGCCCGTGTGAGCTAGCCTCACATACCCAATAACCATCCCATGCATACTCGAGCTACTTATATTGTCTAAACCCGCCCGTTTTGTTCCACAGGCAGACTTGCCCTCGTGCGATCATGTCTAAACAAAATTAAATAGCTTACCATATTGAGTAGGATAGTTGACAACATCACGTGTGAGCCTATAGGCTTCGGAAAACACAAACTTCGAGTCAGGGAATGTGGACTTCAGATTGGAGAACAACCTTCGAGCCTTTTCGTTGAACAACGCAATGATTCGGTTCATCTTCGCATCGCATCGTCCTTGGCGGATAGATGATGGCATGCACCCAACAGGGACTACTTCTAGATATATCAACTTCCTTACACCAAGACTGTGTAGTTTCTGCAACAAGCAAGCCCATCGATCAACACATGTATTATAATGCGAGTACTCTTAAAGGCATGCATTATAATGCAAGTCATTCATCAATACCTCCAATTTTCTTGCAAGGCGTTTGCAAAGGACCTCAGAAAACGTTTCGGGGGTCATGTTTTTGTACTTGTTTAAATACCCTACGGCTAAGTAGTTGTTGGCGTAGTCATTGACGCCAGTTACCATAAGTACAATGGATTTTGACAAATGCTCTGATAGATTTGTTCTAATGTAATGTTTCTTCAATCTATGTTCAATCGTACTTTCAAAGTACCTTATTTGCTTATCCAAATTCAGACATTTTCCCTGCCAACAAGTGCTCAAAATAATTCAGCAAATCAGAAGATCGCTTATACACAATATAGTGCATGACGTTATCAAATATATATGCAATTTAAAATGTGGAATAAATTACAACAATTGATTACAATAACGCACCCACATACTAGAAATGACAATCAATATCAATATATATTATAACAGCCGACCGTTTTCGAGCCATCACGTTAATTCTGGCCCCACTTGATTTTAAATTTTTTATTTCAACTCAAATAGATAATAACAACTTTATATCTTTTATTTTCCATAATTATCTAATCCTCAATTTTATCTTTAAAGCCGTATTATCTATCTTTAAATTTATTTTCCTTAAATAGTTTTATCTTCAATTTTCTTCAATAAAAGATAACATTATCTTTAAAACCACTCATGCATGTTTAATCTTTGATTAGTACTAGCAATTGTTATTTTATCTTTAGAATATGAAGATAGAGCCACTAATTAGTATTAGCAATTGTTTAATCTTTGATTTCAAGTAATCTCTTTTTTATGGTCGAATTTCAACGAATCTCTTTAAACCATACTCCTTTAATTTATTTTATCTTCGATTGTTATTTTCCTAAATTAAGCAATGGTAATTTTCAATTGTTATTTAATTTATTTTATTCTCACCCCACCTTATACTTTTTATAAATTGTATTAAATAGTTTCTATCAATTTCCTAATATTTTCTATACCAATTGTTTTTTAGATTTAGAATAGATCTTTGAAATATACTAAATTTTAATAAGATATTTTTTGGTCTATTCATACATATAGAGGCAAAATATGATTCATTAAATATTATGATTAAAATAACTACATGTTTAATTTGGGTATATCAAGTTGGCGCTTTGCATAATAAAATATAAGTAAATATAAATTGCATAATAATATATTTTATTGACTATAAAATATAAGTACATGATTTGCATAATAACATATTATCAATCAATCATTTAACAATTAAAACTTTTAATAATCGATGAAACCCAATTATGTTAAAACTTTATTATATATTTCACATAATTATTCTATTTATTATATATCCAAAAATAAATTTAAAAATACAAGTCGTGCATGGCACGACGGGCACAGCTAGTATTTGTTACATCGATCTATGTATAGTTGAAATGAGTTGAGGACTTGTGGTAACGGAAAAAGTTACTGTTGGATGATAAAATTTACACTATTAAATAGTAATATGTTGTTTATGATATATCTAAAGTATATAGTATCTAAATAAAATAAGAGAAATATTAGGAAATTGACTTACAACAATACTACCAGATTCCGGGAGGATTCCACTTGATGAGGATGCATAATTATAACCGGTGAGCCAAATATCTTTTGTGGAGGAACCCATAAACCGTAGTGAAAATGGTAGGCCTAGATAATCCGCTGCAATAAAATTTACCCATCAACAATCCATCATGAAATCATGCCAAATACCAACTTTAAAGCTACTGTTAACCGTTTTGTAACCGTCGTTTTTAATACAATTAATCGTTTACTTCAAAAAAAGAAGAAGCTACTATATAGTTTATATGACTTTCGACCCAAAAAAACTATAGCTTAGATGACTAAATTAATGCTTCTTAGTCAAATTTAAAAGTGATGGCATTTAAAACTATCGAATTTTCATAGGCCGATAAACTGAGGGTCGTACATATATAAGTTCGTATCTACAACATGTGAGCATCTATATGAAACTAGTTCATGAAGCAAACCCGGTTCGACTAACTCAACTTATAAGCTCAATATATAAGATCCGATATGATTGATTGAGAGTCGTCTATATATACAAGAATCAATCGATAATAAAAAGAATAGTAAATCAACTTGTATACAAGTTTAGATGCGGAAAGTTTATATTCTCGACAAGAACAAACTTACATACTAAGTCGGCTAAGTTTTTTCCGTTGGTAGATCTTCCGGTGTGGCCCTCTGGAAAATCGATGCCGTAAGGATAATAGTTCGCCTTCGCGAGTGTAAGAAGATCGTTGTTGTTGCCGTTGTCGACCAACGAGTCTCCGAACACGTAAAGTGCCGGTGCTTTGGGCGCTCTACCCTTGACCACCACCGTGCATACAAAACAATATAGAACAATTATGAAGAAATGAAAGGAGTGGGTTAACATCTCTTGCTCGATCGATCAAATCAGTGTAGAATGAGCGTGGCAGCCTGCAGGAAAATATGTAGTGATGAGTTGATCTTTAATGGAGAGTGATCAAATCGTTGTTTTTCTCCTGTACTTAAGTACGGAAATTTGTTGGCCTAGCATTTGCCAAAGGTATGGAGAGGAAAATGGTAGGTTAGATTTTTTGGTTGAGAAATGGTAGGTTAGATTTACTTCCGAAGAAAAAGGGTGGGTACATAAATTAATTAATTAGTTATCGGCTTAAGAAACAGTCAAACTTCAAAAAAGTAGGATTATTGACTTGAGAACTTTGGTAAGTAAATATTCCCTAGAGTACATTTATCATCATGGTACAATACTTTCGTTTGTGAGAAATCTTATTTTGCCATAAATAGGCACCCGTACCACATATCTAGACTTTGATAGGACAATTGACCCATTGATCTTCATCTTAACGTAGGATAATTAATGTTAAGGCAAGGATATATAATGACAGCTAGTATGCATTTGCCCAATACGCTGACTTGCATGCCTAGTACGTAATTCCATGCAAAAGTACTAAATAACCCATACTCAATATGTAACTGCTCTTGTAGAGAAAAAGAAAGAAAACAGAGTACACATGCAAAAAGATATCAATAGAGAAGATATCAATGCCATCATATAGATATATATTCAAGATACTACAGAAAACGTTGCACATGACATGCATTAAACTTAAATTTAGCATTATCCAATGTTTTCATACTCGCACGTAATACGTACCCTATCGATCTACTTGATAAATTTCCAACGTACATACTTAATTGATCGACCAACTAGCTAGCTACCTTCTCAATCCATCACATATATATGATTCATCCTATCCTGTACGTATCAACATATAGTTTTGAATCTTTTTAATATACTTGTTGAATCTCTCCACCGACAACTTCCTCGTTCAAAGATTCATGTTCAATCGATGAAGCTTTGTTTTCGTGAGGCACGGTCGCGGATCCCTTTATAGAATCATCGCCTTTATCTTCAGTAATGTTAACAACATCGGTCTGACCGCCATCAGGCTTCAAAGCCGTAGGCTCCTTTGCCTTGCCCCATAACATGGCGTACAACCCGGCAACGATAAGCCCCGCCCCTAGTACGCTGTACAAATGCACACCAAATCGCTCACTCGCTCAATCAATCAACCAATATGTGAATGTAAAAACAGGTTGTTTCGGAAAGTACGTACATACCTTCCCAAGTGTAGCTTTTCGTCCAACCCTAACGTACCAGCAACGGCAACTAGGATCAGTATCAACGGGCTAAAACTCGACACGTATAATGGCCCCTTCAGATTCACGCACCATGAGAGAATCACGACACAAAGTCCCGATCCAACAACACCCTACGTACACAAAAAACGTAAGTACATATATACATACATATATAAAAATTTTAGACACTACTATCATTTTAGTTACAAGCTAACTTATATACTACGTACATACATCGGATAGCTAAGCTAGTTTAATTACCGTATAGGCACCGGTGAGAAGTCGAACGTCGAACCCTAGCCTCCAATGCTCCCAATCATGGTCAGCTATTAATGCGAAAACGGTAGCTTGGAGCGCGGCCATTACACACATCAGGGCCGTGCTCGAATAAGGTGCTGGATAATCCTCGCTCATTTTTGCCTACAATTTTTCAACAATATGGATAATTGATCGATCAATGGGATTTAAAAGTTCTCGATCTAGTCCTTGGTTAAAGTCATTTTTAATTAATACCTGAATCATAAACCAGAAAGCGTAACAAAGAGAGCCGCCAAGACTGATCAATCCGCCCAAGACTAAATCCTTATCGTTATTGTGGGGATGGGTTGTGTTTTTTAGGCCACGAACATTGTATATGTCAATGTTTTTCTTCCATAGGTTGATCGCGAAACCTTTGTAGAAGGTAAGAACCATCGCACCCGAAATAGATAGGATTGTTCCTAGAACCTTCGCTATTCCTGAGACGCTTTTTATCGCCAAGTTCTCGAATCTATATATGTATGATCGAGATCGAACTTATATATATATATATATCTATACTATCTATATAATTTTGTGTACATGAGTGATATTTAATGCCCTCATGACACATTAATGAGTATAAAGAGTAACTATTTAAAAGAATAATCTATTATATTAAAAATATATAACAATTAGTATTTTATTTTCTATAGAAAACTAAAAAGTAAATACAAAAGGTGATCATTTGAAAATTATATATATATATATATTGAAAACTATATTTTTTGTCAAAAAGTGATCATTTGAAAGAAGAAATTATTATATTAGCAATGTATAACACTTGGTATTTTGTTTCCCATATAAAACTAAAAGGTGAATACAAAAAGTGATCATTTGAAAATTATATTTATATTTAAAACTATAGTTTTTGTCAAAAAGTGATCATTTGAAGAATAAATTACAGTATTAGAATTGTATAACACTTAGTATTTTGTTTTCCATAGAAAACTAAAAAGTAAATACAAAAAATGATAATTTGAAAACTTTATTTATATTGAAAAATATATATTTTTTCTTATAAAAATATTGTATATTTGTATTAGAATTTAGAAAGTATAACAATTAGTGTTTTGTGTCCATATAGAATACAAATAATAATTTCATATTTTCAAAAAAAAATTATACTTTTGTTATATTAACCATATATATTGAATGCAAAATATGTATCAATAATTCTACTTTAATTAGAGATGTCTAAAATAAGTCAAATTTATACTCTATTACATAAAGCTAGTTATATAACAATACATTTTATTAATAACAATACACTACCAATTTGCATAGTAATTTTTTGATAAAAAAAATTTGCATACTAATTTAGTACTATCAAATACCAACCTAAATACATATAATTAAACTCCATTAATCCAAATTCAAATGCTTAGAATCCAAGGCAATAGAAAACGGTTACAAATACACTCAATTAGTACTATTAAATACCAACCTAAATACATAGAGTTAAACTCCATTAATCCTAATTCAAATGCTTAGAATCCAATGCAAGGTAAGAATAGAAAACGGTTACAACTATTATTACTCAAATCCATCAAAGTACTACATAACTACTTTTCACTATTACAAAACTCTCCTCTCTCAAAAATCAAATATATAGTCTTGAACATGCATTTTCCTTTTAGAAGATCAACAGTGTAAGATTCAAGGTTTATTACTAAACATTTGAGTTTCTCCTATTTGTCGTGTGATGAATAGAAGATATTGAAGTTGTGAGAGTTCTTAGCGATTGACGTTTGCGCTTGACGATTGGTTACTTTAGAATTCATGTTACATTATATGGTAATTTAGCTCCTCCCCTTTTTAATCAAATGAATGGGTTGTTATTTTCGAGCTTTATTTAACTGGTTGCTATTTTCGATATTTGTTTGAAGACTTGGAGAGAGCTTCGCAAAGGTAATCAAAAGCTACCACCTCCCTCTCAAGTCTCAACAAAGGATACCTATATATCTTCTTTTTCATCTAAATTCACTTTTCTTATTTTCACTAATATTAGTTTAATTAATTTGCACATAAAAATGAATTGCTATCCTAAAATACATAGAAAATGAACAAATATAGGAATAAATATTTAATCTATACAAATGAGATCGAATAAAGATGATTTTTCCATTTCAAACAATCTCCTTTGCCTTTAGGTGCTTAGTTAGAGAGAAAATGTTGATGTTAGAAAACCATTTTTCATTTTACCTATAAAACTCAATGCATAAAACATATTGAGTGCACATGTAGTTAGTTTATAAAATAGCTGTCATAATAATTCAAATAAATATGCACATAAAAATCAAAATATATGAGCACATAACAAAACTACAAGTTTATTATGAAAATGTAAATTTAAAATCTAATTAAAGCTACTAAAATAAATATGCACATAAAAAACTACAAATTCAGCATTACATGTAAATAATTCAAGCCTAAAATCTATTATACAAATCTAATAAATTAAAAATGATTCAATCTATATAAACTTCAATTAATCTCATTGTAATATATTAAAAACTATTAATTGAGTATGTGCATTGCAAATTGTAAACACAATAAATAAATAAATAAATAAATATAATAAAACCTATACTTATGATTCTACTAGATAAATATTTAAACTAAAAATGCTCAAATCAAGTATGTAATACCTTATTTTTATAAGCATTTAATGGAGAGAAACGAATGTTGACTATCAATGTCCATATATACACATAATTTGAAATCGTAACCTAATTAATAAGGGCCGTTATATTTTTTCAAAAAATAATAATGGTGACCATTATTCAAAGACATTGAATTTTAAGGCATTAAATATGCAAATACTATCAATTTGAAACCATAGCCTAATAATACAAAGTCTTTTGCCATTCCAATAATTAAATTGGAAATTCATTAAACCTATAAAATTAGTTGTTACCATTCTTAACAAATTAAAAAAATAAAAGTATCCCGTATGTACTATCATTTAATGCTCTATTTTAATTATTACAAATTAGTTAAAGGTATTCCTAAAATATGTAACACACCTATGAAATACTAAAACAACATACTATCTATATCTAGAAAGGAGACTACTTGCAATTTCGTGTTAGAAAATGAATAAAATATCATGCTGAAAAAAAAGTACCAACATTATAGCTATAAAATATCTAATAAAGAATACATAAGCTAAATAGCTTTAATAGTTGTTGAAAAATTAGAAAAAAAAAGTTGATGTGTGATATAAACCTACTAAAAAAATATCAGAGAGATTTTTTGGGAAACAAAATTCAAAAAGTTTATACAGTATATGAAATAATTCAATATGCTTAAATTATGTTAATAATAAATAATTTAAAAATTCTATATATAAATTTTTTTATAATATGAACCCGTGCGTATGCACGGGCCTGATCACTAGTATATATATATGGTTGAGCAAAGGTATGTTGTATATACACAAATTTCATCAAAAATTGAGAACCGAAAGGATTTAATTAAGCACGTGATGACGTGGTCGATTGAACAAACCTGAATGAAACTGCGAGAACAAAAGTTATAACAGGAACGAGATTTAGCATGGCTGAAGCAAACGTGGCGGAAGGCAAGGCTTTTCAGGTATAGGTTTTGTGATGCTGATCCTCTACGTCCACATGCATCATCCATAGAATTCAAAATTCAAACCATTAAGGTAAATATTTTGAATCAATGTTACAGTACGTGATCATTAATGTCATTAATGTACTTAATGTAGCTTGTTCACCGCTAGCTGTAAAAATCATCCTAGTGTACCTATATATGTATAAAACCTTGGCCATTCGATTGGCTAACAATTATAGGAAGCATTATTTACTACTCAGTATTGTTCATTATTGCTCTGCACAAGTCTTTCCATTATTAATTAACCTTGCTATGTATAGAATTTGGACATGAAGAAGAAGTTACAGAAAAGATGTACGTACGAAGAGAGGTTAGAGAAGAGAGAGTAATTTGATTTATTTCATGCATTTTTGGATGATCCACCCAAGTGGTACGTACGTACAAATTAAAGCCCTTTTATGTGCAGGTATTTAATCTCTAATTAGTCTTTAATCTCTAATTATGTAGTACAAAACACCCTCAAATCTCTATATTTACACAACATTCTCCCTATCACCACAATTAATATATGATTCCTTATGTGATTTTCACAGTCCACGTACCTAGCTGGATTAATGTACAAGATACCTCTCATAATGTATTAGCTTAAACTTTCCTCGCCTTCGGGCATTTAGTCAAACGGTTAAGCCTCCAAGGGTAGTACCCAGAGGTCACCGGTTCGACTCTCATGGGCAGTGCCCTCAACCAAAAAAAAAGCTTAAACTTTCCTAATTAGTTTATATCACAATTTTTTAGGGTCTCTTTAACATCGATCTTTCATGAGCAAAAAAAAAAAAAACTTTTATTTATTTTTCATAAACGTAGCACAAACTTACCCAAAAAGTCCGCAGAGAAAAGCTTGGAAGATAATTCTCCAGGTTAACCTTGGCCTGCTCTTTCTGCACATGAACCACAAACACAAGTTAATTAAGACACAATGAACTTTGTAAATCATATTATATCTGTAGTATATAAAACTCTATCATTTTATTATATTAAATGTGAATTTTGGACGATATGACGTGTCTCAAGAGATTGAATTAGGACATGATTCAATCGAACATTCCTCGTATCCATGGGGTGGAGATATTGTATCTCGTCCCGGAGAATTTAATTAGCCAACTCTTTTATTTAGGGATTATTTATAAAGAAATCTTGCTCTAGACGTACGTACTCGAAGAAGAAATATAGATCGACAAATATTCTATAGAAATAGATGTAAAGTGAACAAATTAAATTACCTTTCGATAAAGAAAGCGAGGGGAGACATGAAGGGGACGGCGAAGAGGAAGCGATACGCGATGAGAATTTTCAAGTTCATGCCATCAAGGGCGGCGAGCTTGTACAAGACGTTGACTCCGGCAAGGCCAACCTGAGCCACGATCATCATCATAATCGGAGCTCTCATCCGATGAAGAACCGTTTTGAGCGCGTTGCTTGTCATCGACATTGTACCGTTGTATCGATCTCTAGCAATGGTGACGACCACTCACAGCTTGTTGTTCATACTTATTGCTTGCTCAACTTTGTGAACGGATCGGAGTTAGGTCTGAGTTTTTATGGGATAGCTTAGAGAGATCTCATGGAAGGGGGTATTTATTTTTGTTTTCGGGTGACAAGAGAAAAAGAGGCCGTGGTACGTACCAAGCCAATTTGATGAACACATACATTAGTTCTGTTGGGGTCCAACCAAAAACCATTTTCGGTCTTCATAGAAGCTTCATGGAAGCTTCTAATCTCCCATGAGTTGAGCTTCTCACGTGCTCTAAATAAACCAAAGTACTTACTTTTTTGTTTGAGGAATCTCTTACACTTAATAGCTTAATTTACAAACTTTTAATGTCTAAGGTATATATATTTGGAATTATTGAAAGGTCATGTAGCTTGTATGTATAGGCAAATAATTATTGTTTCTCCATGTCATCTTTAATTACAACTACTTTTGTAATCCTTTCTTCTTCTTTCTTCGGTTGAAATGAATATTGTACTTTTTTAAAAAAAATTCCTAATTTTAATTTTTGTTTTTAAGGCATGTTAAAAGCTTAATTTTATAAATAAATCATGGCTTTGATTTTGTATTTTCTAAATCTATTTACAAGGGTTTATATTTTCCATTTTCAGGGTTTTAGTTTCTAAACATAGATTTTTATACTATGCTCATACTACATAAGATAGTTTAAAAGGTCTTTTAAATTAGCTGTCCATTATTTTTTGTCATCCATAATATATTTTGACTAATTTGAAATCCAACCAATAATTCATGAGGGCCATGAGGCCGGGCGATTTTTCTCTCATAAAGAAGTTTTGTACAATTATCCAAGGAAATATATAGCATCATATACTCTTTGAAAACTAGTTTGTAAAATGTTCTAAAAAACGCTAGGCGGAGAGGGCCGTTTAGCGCCTAGACAGCCTAAACGGTTGCCTAGGCGGTCCAGACGACATCTAGGCACTGCCTATGCGGGTTAAAAGGCTAGGTGGACGGGGACCGTTTAGCGCCTAGACGGGGACTAAAAAGGATTTTTAGTGCACGAAAAATACCATTTTATTTTTAGATTTGCAAAAATATCCAAAAATACTACAAATATGCCTAAAAATATTAAATAAATGTCCAAAACCAGTAATTTGTGTTTTTAAAATGAAAAAAGAGAAAATATTGGCAAAATTTTGAATTTACTTTTTTTTGAAAAAATAATGTATTTGTAAAAAAAAAATAATATTGCCAAATTTAAAAAGAATAGGAAAAAAGATTTTGAAGATATTTGCAAAACAAGATCGGGAAGTTCTTCGTCGTTTTCGGAATAAAGAAAAAGTAGAAAAAAGATTTTGAAGTTATGCTAAACAAGCTCCTCCATCTCGGCCAAAAAAAAGCTCCTCCAATAGTTATGTTAGGTCTGGACTCAAATATTACCAGTACAAGGGAATGAAGAATATATCTGATATCTCTAGTGCTTAAGTTGTACAAGGCTAAATGAAATTTAGTTTACTCTGACTTCTTGAGTATCTTCACCAACAATCTTATTGTGCAAACATTCAATTTCAATTGTCACATTTCCATTCTGAGGAGTCCTCTTGATTCCAATTTCCTCATTCTCCATATCTTCATGTTCGTTGTGATCACCATTGGTCATCTTTGAGCTAACAATCGCGCCGTTCGCTTGATCGCCATCGCATTTTTCGGGCGGCGCCAACTTATTCAACCTCTTCAACTCCTCTGCCTTGCCCCATAACACCGCGTACAATCCAATCACAATAAGAATCGCCCCTAATACGCTATCCAAAATAAGGCACACTAAATAAGTACTCATTTGTGCTAATAAAAAGTGGCTGTAATGTATGTGTATAATCAATACTTACCTTCCCATGTGTAGCTTCTCGTTTAGCCCTAATGAACTAGCAAGTGCCACTAGTATCAACATCAAAGGGCTAAAAATTGACACATATAAGGGCCCTTTAAGTTGCACGCACCATGATTGCATTGCTACACAAAACCCGGATCCAACAAGACCCTACTTACATCAAAACATATATAATCAGTATATATATGATTAATTTGTTACGTTAGCTCTTCTATCTATCCAACATACCGTGAACACAACAGTTAGCAGCCGAATGTCGAAACCCAGCTTCCAATGCTCCCAATCATGATCCGTTATTAGAGCGAAAACAAGCGCTTGGATCGCTCCCATTATGCTCATCAAAGCCAACAACAACAACAACAACAACATGCCCAGTGAATCCCGCGCATGCAGGGTCTGGGGGGTCAAGATGGGGGCAATCCAGACCTAGATGGAAAGCGCCCGAGAAAACCCAAGAGTTGAAAAACAACTATCATAGACAATAAAAGAGAGACAAAAATAACTAAATGAATACATAAATAAAGACAAACTCCGTCAACTAGCTGCCTCGATGTCTGCAACTCTGGTCTTCTCCTTCCAACTCTTTCTGCACTGAGCCAAGTCTACTGAAATCCCTAACAGGCTGAGATCCTGCTTAATGCTATCCATCCATCGCTTCTTCGGCCGTCCTCTATCTCTCCGACATACCCCAAAGTCCAAGCGTTCGCACCTCCTAACTGTGGCGTCAGGGCTCCGCCTCTGAACATGCCCGAACCAACGAAGCCTCGACTCCCGAAGCTTGTCTGCTATGCTTGCTACCCCCAATTTACCTCTGATGTCGTCATTCCTGATCCTATCCATCCTCGTGTGCCCACACATCCATCTAAGCATCCTCATCTCTGCAACTGCGAGCTTCTGTTCTTGAGCCTTTGTCGTTGGCCAACATTCTGCCCTATAAAGAATCGCAGGCCTTATAACAGATCTGTAAAACTTGCCCTTGAGCTTGAGCGGAACCTTCTTGTCACACAAAACACCCGAAGCTGCCTTCCACTTCTGCCAACCTCTCTGAATCCGGTACCTAACATCTTCACCAATACTCCCATCACTCTGCAAAACAGATCCTAGATACCTGAAGTTCTCCTTTTTCGCAATGAAATCGCCTCCCAGCCGAACCTCACCCGAAGATTCACTATCTCGCTCGAACAAGAACTCCATATATTCTGTCTTCGACCTACTCAACCTAAACCCTTTAGATTCCAGTCTCTCTCGCCACACTTCCAGCTTGTCGCTTACTTCAGCTCTAGAATTCTCGACCAAGACGATATCATCTGCGAATAGCAAACACCTCGGAACCTCTCCCTGGATGTCCCTTGTCAGCACGTCTAGCACTAGCGTAAACAGAAAGGGACTCAGCGCCGAACCTTGATGAAGGCCCATACCAACCTTAAAGCCGACCCTCACCCGAAGATTCACTATCTCGCTCGAACAGGACTCAGCGCCGAACCTTATGCTCATCAAAGCCGTGCTCGAGTAATGGCTAGGGTATGTCATGCTCATCTTTGACTACAATCAAATGTATAGACGATGAAAGAGTGATCAGTATCGGATGAATCAATGATCTTGGCGATGTAGGTCTTTTTTAGCTAGATCGGCGTTGAGAGTCATCACCTCACCTGAATAATTAACCATGTAGCATAACTTAAAGAGCATCCAAGAGACAACAATGCACCTAAGATTAGATTACCATCTTGCGGATGCGAAGAGGCCACGCGTCTTACGCGATTAGTTTTGTACAAGTGGATGTTGTTCGGCCATAGATTGATCACAAAGCCTTTGTAGAAGGTGAGCACCATCGCACCAGAAATTCCTATAATTGTTCCCAACACCTTTGCTCTCCCTGACATACTTCTTATGGAAAACTTCTCCAACCTACATGTTATGTAAAATGGATATACATGCATGAACATGTCAAGGAATAATTGTTAACCAAATGAAGATTCATTAGAACTTGAGTAGATGAGCTAACCTGAATGAAACTGCGAGAATGAATGTGATTGCAGGAGCAAGATTTGCCATGGCTGAAGTGAAGGTGGCGGATGTTAAAGCGAGACATTCCAAGTATAGATTTTGCATCAGTGATCCTCTACGTCCACATCCAAATACAATTCAAGAATTCAAGATTTTTTTTTAAACTATTCCTAGATGAATCAGTAACATATATACGTACGTATATACTAAAATAATTAACTTTAACATATGATGAATGTATTGTTGTTGTTACTTGTTAAAACTAGTCTAGCACTCTAGCTAGCTAGTTGGTATATAAAACATCATTCGAACCCGATCGACGTGCACTTAACCCAATTCTGATCGAACCGGTTTTCTTACCCGAATTCAATCAACTCGGGTTTAGAGTTGTACATGTGATATTTATAAACGTTTACGTTTAATATTTTATGAATGATTAAATTATTACTTAATAATTTTAATACTATAATATAATTGTGGAAATAATATTTTAAAAATAACATTATTGACTCATTGATCAATCCAAACCTATACGATAACTTGTCATGTTAGTCATGACCTCACTGATTTTAACACGTAACCGGCCGATTGACTCGAACTCGTGTCCGATCCCAACCCGATCGATTCGAGCCAATTTGTGGTCAATCTAAACCGACTGATCCGAACCGATTTAAGTAGATCCACATGTTAGAATCATTGTAAGCGGGCTTGAGATATCACTTTCCGTATCAAACAAAATCTAAATTACGGATTCTAGAAGGAGAATTTTAAAACGTAGGTTTGCAAATTATATCACATGCATGAATTACAAAGGAGCATTATTACAGGTTCTAAGAATTGTATTGTGAGAAATTAAATTTTTACAAATACTCTGTACTTACCCAAAAAGTCCGCATAGAAAAGCTTGACCAAGAATCGTCCATGTTAACTTGGGCCTGCTGTTTCTGCACCCAGAATCACATATGCATGAATAAAAAATAACTCAATAAATTTTTTTTGGTCAAAAAAATAACTCAAAGTTTACAACAATGTAAAATAAATATTGTACATCGCATATTTCTATGGTTTTCAGCTTTATGATATTGATATTGGATTGATCTTCGTCGATCTTTTCATCTGGAAAAAAATAATCCGATTTGGTAGAAGATATCTCTACGAAGTAAAAAGATCAAAAACCTTTCAAGAAAGAAAGCGAGTGGAGAAATGAAGGCGACGGCGAAGAGGAAGCGATAAGCGATGAGAATGCGCAAGTTCATGCCGTCGAGGGAGGCAAGCTTGTAAAAGATGTTGACACCGGCAAGGCCAGCTTGAACCAAGATCATTATCATCGGAGCTTTCGTCCGATGAAGGGTGTCGAGTGCGTAGTTCTTCATCAGCATCATCGTCTCTCCGGCCATGATCATTCAATTCACTTTTTTGTTTGTGCTTGCAATATTGAATATGAAGTGTAAGAGTTTTTGTGGGATGCTAAATGTGAAATGAAGAAAACTAGGTTTTGTTTCTTTGGTGGTGGTCCGATGGAGTGACTAGAGGTTTCGTTGGGTGATTTATAGACCAGTGTGAGATGTCGGTTTATGTTGTAATCCTAGTGGTCATGATTATGACAATGAAAGAAAGACAATTCAACGAACATGCATGATGTGTGTAGTAATGAGCGAATAAATAATTAGTCATGATGACATTTTGTCATCTAGTGAGATCTGTAAGTTACAATCTTTCAGTAATTGATATTGAGACATTTTGACTCTCTTGGATTACGCTCTTCACAAAATAAATGAGTAGTTTATTTTATATATTTTTTTAAAATATACTCCGTATTTTTTATATAGACGAGCAAAATCAATGTAGAATTTAAAATCAAAGTCATTTAAATATTTTCGGTTAACTTTCGAACAAAAAAAAATATTTTCAGTTAACTTAAAATCCAAAATTTTTAGAGGTGGGTGATTTGGGCTATGACCGCATGTGGGCCTTTGGCCCATTCATAACTCCAGAAGCCAGCCCAACTGAGAGATGGGCCCAACTTATTCGAGAGCTTGAATATTAGCAATTGATTCGTATTATGAAAACTTGGGCTTGTTTCACTTTTTTGTTGTTGAAAGTAGTTTTTAGTTAAAAAGTGTTGTTTTTGGTGAAATTTATCTTGAAAAACGTACAAGTACAAATATGATATGTATATTATAAAAAAGTACAACAATATAATTTGTAGAGGAAAAAATTGTTTGAGACAAAAGTGAACAAGGTCTGACCACCGGAAAGCCTTGGCATAAAATGACTCTATATAGATCAAAGTGATCTGTTAATGCTTACAATCAAGAAACCATCTAACAAGTCAATCAATTTAGCTTACCGCGTAGACGATAGTGAAAAGACGAATGTCGAAACCCAGTTTCGATTCCGATGCTCCAGGATCATGATCAACGATTAAAGTGAACACAAGCGCTTAGATTGCTTCCATTAGGCTCATGAGAGGCGTGTCCGAATAATATCTAGGATATTTCTTGCTCATCTTTGATTATAAATAACAAATGTATGTACACACGGAAGAGTGACTAATATGAGCTTTTGTACAAGTGAAATTTTGTTTAGCCAAAGATTAATCACAAAGCCTCTGTAGAAGGTAAGCACCATCATACCAGAAATTCCTATGATTGTTTTTAACACCTTTGTTTTGCTCGACATATTTCTTATAGCCAACTTCTCCGACCTTGCTAATTTGATGATTTGGATGACTTTGAATGTTTTAAAAACAATACCTCACTAATTTGATGCTGAGGGAAACACAATAATGGACTTAAATATACCAATTTAAATTGAATTATGACGTCAATCTAAAAATTGAAAATTTAAAGAACATCAACAACAAAAAACCTTTAAAATACCGAAAAAAATATCATGAAACTAATTTTCATTTGATTAATTTAACATTATGTTTTGGCAATGGCTATTCGTACACTATTTTTTAAGTTATTTGTACACTATTTGGTGCGCCTATCTTAGAAGTATAGTTTGGTGCGCCTAAGTTAAGTGCACAGGGGTAAAATGGGAAAAACATTACTGCCCGGGGGAGCCTGGTGCACCTAAGACAGGCGCACCGCTTGATATGCCTATGATAGCCGCACAAGGCTCGGAAGGTGGCTTTGTGCGCCCACCTAAGGTGCATTGTGTGGCTATCGTAGGCGTACCAAGCGGTGCGCCTGTCTTAGGTGCACCGCGCACCAGGCTCCCCCGGCGGTAATTTTTTTTCCTATTTTATCCTTATACGCTTAACTTAGACACAACAAATTGTACTTCTAAGATAGGCGCATCAAATAGTGTACAAATAGCTCAAAAATAGTGTACGAATAATAATTCTGTATGTTTTTATGTCATTTTGTGCTCGAGATCAAACTTAACTCATTTGCAAAATCAAAATCCGGACAAAAATTAATTGAACCAGATACTCCCTCCGTCCCATTATTTCCTTCCCATTTGGCAAAGTGGCACAACAATTTAGGAGCAAGGTAAAAAGTGGTTATTATAATGATTGGATAATAATAATATGGTAAAAAGGAGGAGAGAGATAAAAAGTGGGTAATTTAAAGGATTTAGTAAGGATAATATAGTAAAAGGAGAGAAAAAGGAGATAAAAAGTAGGTAATTTGAATGATGTAATGAGGATAATATAGTAAATTATGCAATCCAAAAATGGAAAGAAATAAAAATGGGAAGAAAATTTTAGAACAGACAACAGGTGTAAAAATGTTGTCAGAGAACACTATCAAAGTTCCTCTTTTCATGAGCTTGATTTGATTTGGCTTTAATGTCGTGAATATTAGCAATTGGTCCATATTAGACAAAATTAGTTGGCTGATTTATAGCCTTATCAAAAAGTGTTTTTGGTTGAGGCCTTAATATAAAGTTGAGGCTTCACAACAACCTTTATTTATGGACTATGTCAAATCTATGTCAATGACAACGCCTAACTAAGTTTAAATAGATCTTTCTACCAAAAAAAAAACGAGTTTCAATGGAAGACGGAGGAATTCAAGCAAGTAGAAGCTGAAGTACACATCAAAGTGACCACATATGCTTATAATTATTAAATGAATATTTTTGCTTGAGTTAAATGATTCTTTTTGCAAACTAAAATCCTAAATGAAAAGTAATAAGTTTTTTAAAAATTAACATAGCTCCTATAATTCATTTTTTTTTCTTTTTAAGGTTTTTAAGATTGAGTATAGATTAGAATCTCATTTTAATTATGCGATTCTACAATCTTGAACTAGATAAACGATCAAAGATTTTACGAGATGGGATTTCCCATGATTACTGATATAAAATTGATAAAAAAAAAATGGCCAAATACATGAATAGGTCCCTGAACTTGCGCCCAATAGTCATTTAAGACCCCGAACTTTCAAGTTTGTCAATTTGATACCTCAACTTAACATTTACGACCAATTAAACACATAATCGCTGACATGTACAAAAAATCTGCCACATCAATGCCACGTACTTGTCCACTTGTATGCCAAGTCATATTAAACAAAATAAAACATTAAAAAATAAAGAAAAAAGAAACAAAGTGAGAAAAACCACACTAGCGTTCTTTCTTGATTTTCCGATGATGGAGATCCAGCCCTAACGCGCCGCCTCCCCCTCTCCTACGCCGCCTGCGGCTGCCACCGCATCCACCGCCGAGAGCCCCTCTCCGCCCTCCCGCCGCCTCATTTCGCCGAATTTAACCCCCACCACCGCCACCAGCCCCCTCCCCCGCTCCCCGCCCCAGATCTTGTCCTTCTACCGCTCCGCCCACCCCCACCATAACTCCTCTTCTCCCTCAACTCCGCCCCCACGTTCGGGCTCAAGCGGATCCGGACGAAATTCAGCAAGGACCAGACTAAGAAAATGCTAGGGCTTGCAGAGAAGACCGGGTGGAAGATGTAGAGGGGAATCGAGGACACGGTGGCGAAATTCAGCTTCAAAAACGGCGTCGAGCGCGGCGTCTTCAAGGTTTGGATCCGGAAACGGCCTAACAACAACAATGGCAGGTCCTCCTCTTGATTGACGAAGCCGGCCCCGTCCCTGACCGCAATCCGGAGGCCCTTCCTCTTCAGGCCCAGCGGGATCTTGCCGCTCATCAGTCCGAAGCGGGGGCGGGTGGTGTGCCGGGTTGACTCGGTCGAGAAGAGGAACGACTCCTCGCGGTCGAACGGGATCGCGTCGGAGGAAGGGGCAAACGAGGGGATGACGGTGAGGAAGAGGATGGCCATGGCGACGCCGAGGAGGATGAAGAGGAGCCGCTGCTCCTGGAGGAGGTACCGGATCAGATTGCTTGTTCTCTGAAATGTTTGAAATTCCAAAACTCATACAAATTGCTTTCTACCTCACACGTTTTGTTCATTTGGAATCTTGGAGCCGCTGCCGAGTAGGTCGAGGAGCAGAGGCGGCGGGGCTCCGGCAGTCCGGCTAAAATCCACCCATCCATCTTCTCATTATTTTTCTTTTTTCTTTATTTATTTAATTTTCTTAAAGTTTATTTTGTTTAATATGACATGGCTTACAAGTGGACAAATACTACAAATACGTGGCATTGATGTGGCATATTTTTTGTACATGTCAGCGATTATGTGTTTAATTGGTCGTAAATGTTAAGTTGAGGTATCAAATTGACAAACTTGAAAGTTCGGGGTCTTAAATGACTATTGGGCGCAAGTTCAGGGACCTACCTATGTATTTGGCCAAAAAAAAATTATACAACTTTGAAGGTACATATATTTGTATGTATCAAATCCACAATACATGTCAATCTTCAAGATTGATCTTCAAAAACATTTTTACGAATCAAAATTTGCTTCGACGAATACAATTGTTGGATCAAATGAATAACCTACCCCTACAACTTTACGTTTAATCGATATCCAAGTATCCAACCGAATCTTGTGCGGGAATTTTGTAAAAATTATTCATTTTAACAATTTAAATAACCTAAAATTAATCTTACATTAGTTGAATAACTAATGTTTATCTTTCAATTCCCTTGTTAAGGAAAATGAGGTACTAGTAATAATTAGGCAACAAAATTGATGAGACGTTGACATTGAACTTATTGGAACTATAGTAAGACTGTAAACGTGTGACCACATATCGGAACTTGAAGGTGCCACCCACTCTAAAAAAATTTAATGACCGTTATGGACGTTGGCAGCTAAGATCTTTAATGCTCATCAGCCTATCCAAACCAAATAATGCTCTCTTCAAATCAATGCTTTGTAATTTTGAAATTAGGGTTTTGGGCATTTTTTTTGTTTTGTTCTTTCCAAAATTCTCAACTGCAAAATCATGCAATTCTCGTGATTTCGGAGCTGGACGACACAAGGACAGAGAGGGAGAGATAAGGCTCCAGCTCAAACTCCTCAATTTTCAAAATTAGGGTTTTTTTTGTGAAGTTTTTCTTGAATGTTCTTTGACTTGATTGGGATCTTTGTTGAAGCCTACACGAAAACGCTTGCAAATTGCAATTGGGTTTTCTAGTTTCTTCGTTTTCACATTTCTATTTTCTGAGCCCAACATTTGTTGGTAGATCAACAAACCCCCAGAGTGATTCAAAAGGAACATAATATTTAAATAACCTTTTCAATATTTCTTGCCTCCTATCAGTACAAAAATTCCAATCTTTGCCCCTTTTGCGTGCTTTCTTCCTCTACATTCATATATTTAACTTGTGGGTCGGTAACAGAGGAGTGATTAGCTCTGATTTAGGTGCCAATTTCCACCTACACAAGATTTGGCATTCTTTTTTGGGCAACTGTTTTTGTACTCTATTTAAAACCCAAGATTTTTTTGGTTGAAATTGATTAGCCTACAATCTTGAGGAAGGGTTTAAGTTTTTCAGTCATATATAAAAAAAAAAAAATACTTCTTGTTCTGTATGATCTCAAACTTGTAAGGCATTATTGTTGTTCATCTTGCTATTGTGCTGTCATTATTGTAATTGGTGTTGCTGTTGTCCATTAGAGCTTAGAAATCATGGTTGGAAGCGTTGAAAATGGGTCTCAAAACTCATACTCAAATGGGTCTACAAATCACCAAAATGGCAATGAGGATAAGCTCAATGAGCTAAGACGCCTGTTAGGAAAACCAGAAGGCGATCTACTGAAAATTGTGGGAATTGGGGCAGGTGCTTGGGGCAGTGTATTTGCAGCCTTGCTCCAAGATAGTTATGGCCAATTTCGCGATAAGATCCAAATCCGGGTTTGGAGGAGGCCAGGGAAAGCTGTTGATAGAGCAACGGCTGAGCGTCTTTTTGAAGTGATCAACTCTAGGGAAGATGTGCTTAGGAGGCTAATTAGAAGGTGTGCTTATTTGAAATATGTTGAAGCAAGGCTAGGGGATAGAACACTTTATGCTGGTGAGATCTTGAGAGATGGGTTTTGCCTGAACATGATTGATACGCCGCTTTGTCCTCTTAAGGTTGTCACAAACTTGCAGGAGGCGGTTTGGGATGCTGATATTGTTGTGAATGGATTGCCTTCAACTGAGACTTTTGAAGTGTTTGAGGAAATTAGTAAGTATTGGAAGGAGAGGCTTACTGTGCCTATTGTGATTTCCTTGGCTAAGGGTATTGAGGCTGAGCTCAATCCTGTTCCACATATAATCACACCGACCCAAATGATTCATCGCGCAAGTAAGCTCTTTTGTTTCTTGATCATTAACATCAGCTTTCATGTTGCTTTGTTTAGATAAAATGGATAACATGTTAGTAACTTGATCTTAGTTAATCTCTGATCACAGTGAATTATTGTGTGTGTGTGTGTGTGTGTGGATGTTAGAACTGTAAATTGCAATAGCCGACGAGTTGCTGATCTAATTTGCTGTGTTCTTGGCAGCTGGGGTGCCTATGGAGAATATACTTTATCTTGGAGGGCCAAATATTGCCTCTGAAATCTACAACAAGGAGTATGCAAATGCTCGGATCTGTGGCGCGGAAAAGTGGAGGAAGCCTCTTGCATGTTTTTTGAGGCAGCCTCATTTCATTGTGTGGGATAACAGTGATCTTGTTACTCATGAAGTCATGGGAGGTTTGAAGAATGTTTATGCCATTGGAGCTGGTAAGAGAAAAGTTATATTTCCCTTAGTAGTAGCATTGAATGAATTTGATAAATGCAATCAGATTTGTGTTTGAGGAATTTAATGAACTTACAGACACCAGAATGTAAAAGATGATATGTTGGAGTTAAGTATCAGCCCCCATAGACTCATAACCTCAAAATTACTAAATCTGCCCAAAATAAGATGGTGAATTTGAGTGCTAAACCTTTTATATTTGGAATGTTCTTCTCAGAAATTCAATCTTCTGTTCACTTACTATGAAATCACAAAACAATAAGATCACTTTCTATCTACTAAAGAATATAACTTGTTAACACTTTCAACTTCATTGACATGATCAGGTATGGTGGCAGCCTTAACCAATGAGAGTGCTACGAGCAAATCCGTGTATTTTGCTCATTGCACATCAGAGATGATATTCATCACACATTTGCTGGCTGAGGATCCTGAGAAGCTTGCGGGCCCTCTGCTGGCCGACACATATGTAACCCTGTTGAAAGGAAGAAACGCGTGGTACGGTCATATGCTAGCCAAGGGCGAGCTCACTCTTGATATGGGTGACAGTATTCGTGGCAAAGGAATGATTCAGGTATACAGATTCTCTTCTAAATGTTGCTCTCAAGTTAGCTTCCTTCAAATTGTAACCAAACCCAAAAGGCAAACTCTGACTCAAACCTGAGATTGCTGAAATTTGTGTAGAAATTTCGGTTTTATAGTCCACTTTGTAGTCTATGTACTCTGATTAGCTGAAGTGATTTCTCCTGTTCTTCCTTTGAAAGCATGTGGACTACAAAATGGATTATATAACAAGACCAGAGGATCTTGAGCGAAAACTGAAATAGCCTTGTCATGGAGATTGTTGTTTGCTTAAACACAACATTGGTAAAATTATTTCATACAATTTTGCAGGGAGTGTCAGCAGTTGGAGCCTTCTATCAGCTCCTGAGGCAGCCGTCTTTGAACATCGTGCGCCCTGGAGAAAGCAAACCGGTTGCTCCGGTTGAGTTATGCCCTATCTTGAAGACATTGTATAAGGTTCTCATAACCAGGTACTTAGTCTGCATAGTTTCAAACAATTCTCCAAAGACAGCAACAAGTCTAATGCAGACTCTCTGATTAGTTATTTCATGTTACTTCTTGTGTCAGGGAGCAACCAGCTATGGCGATTCTGCAGTCGCTAAGAGACGAGAACTTGAATGATCCTCGGGATCGGATTGAGATCGCGCAAAGCCATGCTTTCTTCAAACCATCTCTTCTCGGCCAGCCTACGAACTCTTGAGATCTTTCCTTGCTGTAATTCTTGTTGTAGCCCTTCAATTTCTGACGATTTATGAGGTTGTCAAGTGCAAATAATACGTTGATGTGCTATCATTCATCATTATATGTTGCTTTGTATAGTTGTGCCTTGTGTATTGCCATGAAATGTGGAAGCCTATATAATATAGCACAATTTTTCCTATATAATATAGCACAATTGACCTGACAGGCTGACAACAACAAACTCTTCGACAAAAAATGTTTATAGTGTACATACTTGCCATAATTAATTAATATATTTAATTTGCTTACAAAGTTAATAACACTTCAAATTTCCACACTGAGCCCTGTTTTTGAATCAACTCACTCAAACAAACGCAAGAACCAATCTTTTTCGGCGTCAACTCATTTTCATCAAGTTGTCACTAATCGAGCGTCTGAGGTACGTGAATCCAACCATTGGGGGCGGTTTCTGGGATGATTTGCGAATTGGTTGATTATTCGGTTCAATTTTAGGGTTTTGCTCCGTCTAGGGTTCTTCTAACAATGGAGGACGATGATTGGTCTAGCTCCGGCGAGGGTTTAAGCGATTCCGACGCCTGTCTTGAAGACGAAGATCTGTCCTTTTCCTTTGATTCTACTAGTAAATTGCAAATTAGGTGCTTGTGCTGATTTCCACCACCTCACTTTCTTTGCTTGCAGAAACTGCTTTCAATTTTTGTAGGGATTTGAGTCGGTGGTTCTTTTTGTATTGTAGGAAAGATGCTTCCAAGGCTCGTTGGGATTGTAAGATGGGAATGGCTGAGGTTGTGGAGCGAAAGGGGCGAATGTTGGTATCGACTGGAATTGTTCGTAATGGCAAGACTTATTGCTTGATTGAAGAGGCCTTGTAGGTGCTTTTCTTTATACATAGTCTGTACCTTAAGCCATATCTTATTCATGGGCAACTGTTTTTCTCTTAGATTTCATGTTTGAATGCTTGTTTGGTATGTCTTTATCTCTGGTGAATGTGTGATGTGCCAGGTTTTTGGCTGAAATAGGAGCACTGATTGTTGTAGATGATGAAGGTGCATCACTTCCATTAAAGGACATGTATGAAAAGGTTGCTGAGTTGCAAAGTGGATGCAGTTGGGAGATGTTTCAGGTCTACCGGCATTTGAAGATGCTTGGCTATATTGTCGGACGGCATGGTGTTCCATGGAGCCTTAAGAGAATCAGAAGTAAAGTCGACTCTCCTCTATCCTTGGAAGATGACAAGGTGGTAGAAAATGTTGTGTCCAAAGAGGAACAATCCATTGTTGACCTGCTCAGTGACTTGCAGATTGATGAAGGAAAGCTTGTTTTTGATGTTTATCTTCCCAACAGCAAGTTTAGGAAGTCATCGCCTGGGGATCCTATGTTTGTTGCCTCCATGGCTGGGTAAGTCTCCATTTTCGTTGGCTTATTCCTCGGTTTTCATGTTGTGCAACACTAGATTAGTGTATTATGACTTCCTTGTTCTAGGTAGCCATTTGCCAGTCCCTATACATATATTTCTTGAAGAATTTGATGTTTTTGAACCCTAATGGTTGTATGTCTCGTTATTAGGACTCGTCCGCCATCCACAAAAGAAATTGAAGTCCTTGAGAAACAATCAAAAGGCATTCCTCTTCGATTCGCAAATGTTGAGCATGGGCGGGTCACTTTCTTTTCATTCAATAAGGTAGACCTTGATGTTCTACCATGAGATGCCGCAAATAGTTCTCTCACAAGGTGAGAAAGCCTCCTGCTAGACTATTTGCCAATATTTTGAAAAATGCTTCATTTTGAAAGTTTTGTATACTTAATTTTTGTGGCGGTTTTACATTGTAAAATCTTCTGTTACTTGTTGGAAGAGAAATTGCATTCCATGGTGTATTTTTATTATACATAGTTCATGTTTCTGGCAGCATAATATATATTAAGATTTTCAGTTTGTGGAATCATAGGCTGGATTTTTGCTGTATCTGCAAAGCCTGAACTGAGAAACTCATGCAAATAAAGGCGAAGATAGTAGATATATATAGATTTACATGTACCGGATACAACATTCAATCAAAACGACCGAAAATATGCCAAGACAAAAAGGTTTTACAGATTGTTATGCTGTAACTTGCAAAACTAGCATAGATCTTAAAACCACTTTGTACACAAAGGAACAGATAAGTCTTCACTTGTATACATTATCTGAACTTAGAGAAGTATCACTATTTTACCACTTGCCTTGTGTTTTCTCTATGCAACACATTTCTCGGTCACCACAGCTAAACTCTACATCAACTTGAGTATCATTATGCACCTGGTTACATGCCAAATCCATCTCTTAACCAAATCATAGAGCATGAACCCCTGTTATAATACACTTACATAGAAGACAAGGCCATGGCACCACAAGTCAAAAAACACTCTTTTAACTCCCATCTGATTCCTCCCCTAACTTAACCTTCTTCTTGTCTAAAGATGGTAAATGGAGAACGTTCAGGCTCTATAATCTGCATAAAGACAGGAAGCTCGATAGTGTTAATTCAAACTAGAAGACATCCTAGAGCGTTATAAAAAAGACAAGATTTTGTTTGGCATACCATTTTATAATGAGAAGTTTAGTACTGATGTGGTTTAATGGTAAAAAAACACTTACACAGAGCATTGAAATTTGTGTAGTGTTAATAAAACAGGACACTGTATTGGAAAAGGTTATTGTGATATCAAAACATTTTTATTTTTTTTGCAAATAAGTAGGCAAAAACAAAATCACGATGATGATCTACACTGCCAAACAACCCCTAAATTGACGTACTCACCTCAGTACTCTGAGAAGGGGCAGAAGGCAAAACGGGCATTAGAGATGTCCAAATGCCATGGTCAATCAAGGGATCAACAGCATTGTAGCTTGTCAAGAGCGGTGCAGACAACAATGGCGACAACGGATACTTGGGAAGAGACATGGCTGCAGCTGAAGTTCCTAATCTATCAATTCCACTATCCGGGATTGTTGTTTTCTCTACCGCTTTTCCATGGTCAATCTTGTTAATATTACTCTTGTTCTCGTTCTCATCATTGTGAATAACAACTATCTCCTTTGCCTTCGTAGATCTCTCTTGCATGTGTTTGTAAGCGGGAGACTTAGATAAAATGCTCAAGGCAGACAACGGAGAGTTTTTAGCCTTCTTTGGTCCATAAGATGTGCCCAACTGTGGCATTTGGTATGGTTCAGTGGACAAGATAGCTCGTTCTAGAGATTTGAGTTCACTGCCAGCTGCCCCACCATCTTCAATGCTTTTATCTGAGGATTTTGAAAGTAGATCTCCCTGACGAGTTTTATTGGAATTATTCCACCATTTGATGTAACCTGTTAAATCAATCTTCCGATCGGCACACAAGCCACCAACGTATTCACCCTCTAGTGCTGGATCATCACCCACACCTTGAGATAGGGCCAAAACAAAAAATAGTTATGGATGAGTAGGTGTTATTGTGAATCTCAAACATACTAAAGAATCGGCCTCATATCAAGATATTTACCATACTGCATGCTGTTGAGATACTCAGATCCAGATGAGTGACCGAGTGATGACTCCCATCGACTGCTGTTTTAACAAATTTATAAAGGGGATTAGAATATATGAAGTCTAGTGATACAGCGTATCTAAAGATATACCGAGCATTAGAACATTTACTTCACAATTGAAGTGAACACAAAATCAATGAATGAAGATCACTGCAAATTTCTCGATGAATTCCATACTCTAGAAGTTTATACGTTTAAGCTGTCACGATTCTGTCAAGTAGCCACACGTGGAGGGGGGAAAATATATACCCTCAGCAATAACTATGCATAGAGTTCCTTTTCAGATGCTCTTGAAGTTAGGAATGACAGGCATGAAAGGAACATCAAGAGATGCCTGACAGTATTGCACAATTTTGGAAATTTAACTACTCAATACTTAATTATAATCCAACTTCTCTGGAAAAGTCGGTAATCCGTCAAGGGAGTCTAAACTAGGAAGGTAGAACAATGGCAGTTTCACGACCTTACCTTGAAAGTCCTCGGTATTTAGAGATCCCTCTTGAAAAGCCGCTACTCTTTCTACATCAATGAAATACGTAAGCGACAAGGCAATCAAAATGCAAAGAAAGTCACAAGAGATCAAGTGCATTACAGAGACCACCTTCTTAATGATGCAAGATACTCTTCCCTGGAGACATTCTGCATTTCTTCGAGATCCCGGCTATAGTCAGTAACCTGTGTAGCTCAGACGCATTAATATCCACCAGAAGCCAAAGTGTTCTAAATTGGAAGCTGAATCTCATAGCATAATGTCTCAATTCATAAGATGTTCGAAGTTAAAAATTGCAAGTCCTTAAGATGAAGAATGTCTTCTAATATAAGTAAGTTTTGTGATCAGTTGATCATATGGGCTCCCTAAAGTTTGTAGCTTCAACTGGTAGAATAGAGTAAATCTAGAAATTCCAAACAAATGGCCTGGATTCTAACCGGAAAGTTAATCAGGGTTCCTGGACCCCAATATTTCAACGCTGCAAGATCATATGCCCTTGCTGCTGCTTCCTCATCATCATAAGCACCTAGAAAAGTTGCACATTCTCAAAATTAAAGATAGCCCACTCAACAAAAATTGATAAAATGAGAGAGTTCGTCTTAGACTTTTGCACTCACCCAAATAAACTGGACAAATCCTCAATCAAGCCATTTTTCCACATGCCAACAGAAATGGAAACAATGAAAATGCTGAAGTTAGACTAGTCAGGAACAGTAACATTTCCTTGCTAAAGTTTATTGGAATTTTAGGAAAATCAAAATGGATAGTGACGAGACAAAGCAAAAATGAACCTTGTTTGCCCTTCTTGTTCTGATTTTCGTTCCAAGTGCTCTTATCCCAAAGATGAGCTTCATAACGTCCAGTCCATCTATGCCTGAATTTCCAATCACCAGAGGTCAAAATCACAGTCAATCTACCCCAAAATGATCAAGCACACTCCAAACACTACAAATTACAACTCAATTGAACTTCAGTTTGAAAAATCTAACTATCATAACGTCTAATATCAGCAACCATTTCCCAACGGACTCAGCTTCCTCATCAACCGACAATCTCAATCAGCGCTCACAGCAACCAAATTCCAAGCCGCTTAAGTACCAAAATCAATTCACCGACGGAAAAAAGAAGAAGAAGAAGAACAAAGAGAGGCGAAACCTAGTGACTCCACGATAGATGGAGCTTCGTTTTCCGGCGGTACACGGTGGCATCTTACTGATCCTATCCTTGGCCGTCGATCCTCGCTCTCTCTTCACCTTCTTCAGCGCTGTGCACACTCCCAAGCTCTTCGGATTCTGCTGCTCTCTCGCTAATCGCACAACTCCGACCGAACCTCCACCGCCAAGCTCCGCCTTCAGTCCGGCGCCGTCGCCGCCAACTCCGCCAGAGGTCGAAGCCATGGCTTGCTCCATTTCCAGAACCCTCACGCTCTCAACGGATCATATCCAGCAAAAGGAATCCGAGGCGAGAAGATTTCCCTTTTATATGCCGCCTTCTAAACAAGTAGACAAAACAACTCTACAGTGAGACTGTTTTAAGCGTTATGATGCCAAGTAAAGAGAGGAAATTTTTGATTTGTTTTTGTTTCGGGAAATTTGACCCGGAGAAAGGTGTCGGGCGGGTCGGGCCGGGTTTGATTGGATCCGGATCCGGGTCGAGTAAAGGGGGAGTATGATGGGCTTTTAACGGCTAGGTTTGAACTTTGAAGGAGGGAATGGGGGGTATTTTGGTAAATTGAGTATGATTGGTATTTTTGAAACTGTGGATGATGGTGATCATGTGAGGTGTCTTTGCAAATGCAACGCTCCCATCTGAATTCTGATTCGTGTCGTTTTTGTGCCCTTATAAATTATTAACCGACCCACCGCTTTCTGTCGTTTTTACGTGCCAGATGCACAAAACGCGCCGTTTTGCATTCCTGACCAAATTGTCAGGGAGCCTGTAGTGTATACAGCCACATACCCCTTAGGAAAAGGAAACCATTTTAACTGGTCAGCAACGGTAATGTTGACCAAATATTCTGATTCCTTACATGAAAGTGGAAAGAAAATTTAATGCATTCAAAAGATAAATCTTATATATGGTCGTTGAGCATTAGGTGAAATTTTGGGTAAAAATGCAAGCTCTAGACTCCTAGATCCTCATTTAGGCCATGATTATATGTAATGTAATCATCATACATGTCAAGACCGAGTTAAATTTTATATGAGTTTGAAGTTAAAGGGGTGACTAGCAATATTGTAGAATGTGTAGAGGACCCACTTCTTTTGCAAGTAGGTGAAACCCCAAATCAAATGTAGAAGAAGTAGATACCTTACCATACAATAGAACAAAAGTCTACAATAATTTGACACAATGTTGCAATTGTCATCTTCAGCACTTCTTTTTCTTCTTCTTTTTCCAAAGTGCTTTGTATGCAACGGAAATAGTATTACCTAACCACTGACCAGAGAAGTCCTTCCAGTTCAAATATAGAAAGAAATCGCATCTTACAGATATGGGTATTTTCCTAGCAAGAAGAACTTTTCTTGTTCAAATGCAGAAAATGGCTTGTCATATACACATATATCATTCTTAAACAAGAAGTCTTCCTGTTCTAACTACCAGCAACAAAAATTACACTTCCAGAATTATGGCAAGAAAGGCGAACCGCTATTGCCTAGACTTTGGGCATTCTCTTGCGCTGAGCTCAGAGTAAGACGGTCTCTGCCACAGATGTGAACCCAGACCCCACAAAAGTGACAAAACCTTGGGTAATCAATGCCACTCCTTGGTGCAAGAGATTTTCGGCTTTTCATGCGAATGTTTCATCCATTCCAGCAATTGGAAAAGAGGGCAGAAACGAGATGAAGCTAGCATTCTAGTTTTTTCCCGAGGAAAAGATTTTCGGGAAATCCCTTCAAAGAATCTGCAAATTATTTCAACAGAATAAGTAATGCTCATACAGCTTTACCCTATATAATCTTTGACATCAAGAAATAAATTGCAAATGCAAATGAAGAGAATACCTAAACGCCGTTGTATTATAGCGGCGTGCTCCACACCCGAGCTTCTTTCAGCATAAAACCAGATGTTTTGGTACATTTCAAATGAAGGTTGAACGCCTGAATCTTCCATCCATTGCAAGACCTGTACAAAAAAAGTTAGACTAATGATATGGTGAAAAAAAAAATGAATAAAAGTAATTCCAACATCTTCACAGAATGATGCTGAGAAAATGTTGCAAAACGGACTTCAGAGGTGGCATGGCTTGTTTACCTCTATATATTTCCTCCATTGATCTGCAGCCAAAAGATCAGTCAACAAGACAGAATAGGTTGAATGGCTGATAGGCGTTCCTGTTGCTACAATCTTGAGGTATACCTTCATGCAAACAAGGAATTGACAGGGCGAAGACCTTTATTTAGATACATATTCCATGTAAGAAAAAAATGCAAACTCATTACTTACCCTCATCATAGTCCCTATTTTCCCAGATTTGCCAAGTAAATGTAGGAGCTGATTCAGAAGCCCAACTGAGATTTTGTGAAGTGATGGTTCCATGACTTTGAGCAGATCAGTTGCCGCCTTCCAATCCCGAAGCCTTTGAGCAAAAGATATTGGTCAGTCTTTCATTAACTGATTTTAAACAAGCATTTCAGGTGCTTGCTATGTGACCCAACAATTTCAGACTCTAAGTCCAGTACTTTAAGACCTAATATCAGAATGTCATAAATTTTAGAATTACGAACCAGAAAATGAAGATTGCTGTTTTTTAAGCTTTCAGACCTAGTGCAGATGTTACAAGATACAGTTAGACAACAAAAATAGAACAGCTTAACTACAACAGTACACACTTACATGCAACAGGCTGATAAGATTTCGTAGTACATCACATCACTGAGTGGCATCTTTTTTCCTTTCATGTATTCCAAAAGATCAAGAACCTTTGCTGGTTGACATCCTCTGTTAAATGCCCTCATAAGTGCTGAGCAAGCAACGACATCAGGTTGGATATTATTTGCTTCCATTTCTTGGAAAAGTTCAAAAGCTTTCTCCCAATTCTCTGCACAATCATAAACGCTCTAACCTTCCAGTTCCTATCTTATCATTTATTACCATACTTCTAGTTATAACAATTACCGTCAACGCTGTATGCATGCATCATAGTTGTATATGCAACAACGTCAGGATTTTCTACAGAGGCCTTCATTTCGTTGAACATAGCTTCTGCATCTGCAACACGACCCTAATAGATAGAGAGAGCAAGGGAGAAACATTATAGACAACTCCAAGAACTGATTTCAGGCTTAAGAGGAAGATATTAGGATAATTACTTGCCTGTTTGCTGTAAGCACATATTGCAGATGAGTAAACCTCCTTCGATAAAGGAATTTTCATATTAATCATCTCTTCGACAAAACCTATAGCCTCTACATACTTTGACATCTTACAACAGCCACTTATCAAGACATTAAAGGTAATATGGTCAGGTTTGATTTTTCTTTTCTCCAAAGACCCATAAAGAGCAACAGCCTTGTCATATTCACCCAAACTCATATAGCTTCCAATGGCAGAATTATATGCAACTATGTTCAAATCAATCCCCCGTTGACGTGCTGCTGAAAGTATAGCGTCGGGGTTTGCCTTCTCACCACAACGCCCACAAGCAGCAAGAAGGGTACATATGGACACAATGTTTGGCTGAACACCCTCCCTTTCCATATCACGTAGAACACCCACAGCTTCAGATAAAAACCCATTAGATCCAAATGCATCAATAAGTGCATTGAAACTGACAAGATTTGGCTTCAGCCTACTTTTCTTCATCATATCAAAGACTTCACGGGCCTTTTCGGGTTGGTTTGACCTTCCATAAGCATTCAGTAAAGACGTATAAGAAACAACATCAGGGTGTAAACCATTTTGCTTTATCTCAGTAAAAACTGCCAGTGCTTCCTTATCCATTCCACGAGAGGCATAAGCCCCAAGAAGAGCATTGTATGCAACAATATTAGGTTTTATACCCTCTCCAAGCATTGTATCAAACACAGCCTTGCAATTGTCTATATGCCCACAAACAGAGTGCATGTGGATGATGCTTGTAAATGTCACGATATCTGGGTGACATTTTGATTTCTTCTCCCTCATTGAATTGAAAATATCAGCAGCTTCTTTATACTGGCCAAGCTTGACTAGGCAATGTATGACAATATTAAATGTTGTCGTGTCAGGGGGAACATTTGTCCCTTTCATAAGCTCAAAGTAGGACAATACTTTCTTGTATTGACGCCCGGTTTTGTAAGCAGAAAGAATAATGTTGTGAGTTACGAGGTCAGGCCCAACTCCATTGTCTGTCATACTTTTGCAGATTTTGAGAGCCTCTTTCCAATTTCCACTTGATCCACAAGCATTGATCAAGTTATTATATGTGTACCTACTAGGAGGGATCTGCCAAGAACATAAAAGGCAACCATATTTGGCAGATTAGCAATGAGAAAAACATCATGACAGTGATTCATCTTGGAACTCCATTACACACACTGAAGTAAGCATTCCCTAGACTAATTTTACAATCACAATGATCAATTATCTCTACAATATACTTTTTTGCGTGAAGCCGAGGAGGTCCTATCTGCCCTATATGAGTTTCAGAGCATAAACAAGTGAGGCTATATTGCGCAATTTAAATGCAAACAGTTTCCATGTTTGGATGACCACGGTTCAGTTCTACAGGATAGAACTAAAAGATAAAAAAACATCATGCTCCATATACATGAGAGTAATAGCAAGAATATAGAGCAAAGATAACGAAGGTGAAAACAGCATTGTCATAGAGATTAAATAAATAAATAAAAAGAAGACAAGGAATCTCACATAAATAAGAACCACTAAGATTGATAGACAAGAAAAATACTATTACACACAGCTGCACGGAGCATCTCTTCCATGATATTGATAGCCCAACGCCACTGACCTGCTCGGCCATGTACATTAATGAGAGCATCGTATGTTTCTGCATCAGGCTTGCACCTAAATTTAGATTTTCAAATTTCAGAAAGCATAGCTCAAAGAAAGAATAGGAAAAACAATTCAAATGGAATGATACAGGAACTGCATGAAAGTAACAGAAGAAAAATAGGAGGATTACCTCCATTTCTGCATCTCAAAAAACAGACCACGTGCCTGATCAACCCGATTGTGTCTGGCATGCAATCTGATCATCATAATGTATATGTCATTCCGAGCACGATAGTTGGTCTGATTTTTCATCCAATCAAAAACTGCTATTGCATGCTCAATAGAGCCCAACGATGTTATCTCCTACAGTGTAAATGACAAGCTTAAGTTCAACTGCAACATTTCAAAATGTCCATACAACTTCAACTGTGAGCTCAATTGTTCGTGTGGCATACATAACTGCAGTGTTTCGACAACAGAACACCAAGATCTACCGAGTTTGTTGAGACTAAAGAAAGGTACTTCAGAGTAATAGTCACTCACAAACTAAACTTACCAGACATGTGTAAAAACACCCAATCCATCACAAAAACTGAACTACAACATTAGATGCATGCAAGTCCTTCTTCAATGTTTCAATCACCACCTTAACATCCTTAATGTTTCAAAATGACGCTCATCCATCACAGAGAAAGGATACAGAAATCACATAAAACTAGCTCCAAAAATTCACTTGCCACAAAGAGAATTAGCATCAAATTTGAAGACAACCAAACATCAGTAAATGCCACAACCCCTTACACTCCTAAACTGACAAAACCACATTCCCACTACAAAAAGGCACAATCTTTAGCTGAAACTTGATCTTCCACAACCACCCACATGAAAAAAATCAACCAAAAATCCTCAGACAGGAAAAGAAATTACCTTGATAAGAAAAGGGAAGTTCTTCCTGGAAAACTTACCAACCCAATGGTTCAAAACACCCTCAACATCCTCCAAATGATGAAGCTCGAGAACCTTCCGAGCCACATCGGAGACAGACCAATCCTTCTGGAAGCGGTCGCCTTCCACCCTGAGACGGTACCTCCTGGGAATATCCCCCTTCCTCAGTCCGCTCACGTGCGTGGTCACGTGATGCTCCCCTTTGTCGTAGTCCACCGACACCTTCTTCTTCTCCGTCCATGCTTCCGGGTTTTTGCTAGCCTTGCACTTTATCTTTAGGGTTCTGACGGAGCGGATTGTGGGGAAGAGGAATTGAGAGGGGGAAGATGGGTTCTGTAATTCGATGGAGGAAGATGGGTAGTTGATACCCGCCATTGCTGAGAGATAAACCCTCTGCTTGGTTGCAGAACTAGTAGTAGAAGATTTAAGATTTATAATTCCTCATGACTCTCACACTAGACGACGTCGTTTCGGTCCTTAGATTTGTCTCTGGCTGTATAGCCAAAAATAATTACAACGGTAAAATTTAATGTAAGATGAAGTACATAGTTAAAATCATACATTTCCATCCCATGAATCGTTTCAATCGGGTACCTGAGCAAAATTGGCTAGGCAAATTGTACTGTTTAAATAGAAGAATCCGAAATCTAGCAACATAATTTATGGGGCTCAAAACATATATAGACACCTCAACTTCTCCATTTTGGTCATTTGAACACCTGACCTTTAGAACGGACCTATTAAGCACTCCAACTTGTCAAACGGACCTATTGAGCACCCCAACTTGTCAAAGACTACCTATTAAACACCTAGCGCGTGTGTATAATGACGGGTTTAAGTCACAGTTAATTAAACGAGGAGGCCTTATTTGGCATCACGTGACCTTTTTTATGCTTAATCATGTTCACGTAATAGCGCTTGTGTAAAATTGCACTCCGTAATTAGGGACGGGGTGTTTAATAGGTAGGCTTTGACAAGTTAGAGTGCTCAATAGGTCCGTTTCAAAGGTCAGGTGTCCAAATGACCAAAACGGACAAGTTCGGGTGTCTGTATATGTTTTGAGCCTAATTTATGGTATTTCATTATCTTCCTAGAACCATAACATCTTTTACAATTGCATACTTCCCTATGTAATCACTAACGTATCGAGTCAACAGAGCATATCTTTTACATTTGTACATTTTCCACATTGATAATGTGTTTCCAAATTGAAATTGATAATTTCTATCTCTTGATCATCAATAAGAAGACAACTCTCAGCAAGTTTCCCACGATACATCAGTAGTTGGGTTGTTTTCAGAGACTTAACTCTTGCTCAACAACTTAGCAACAGGTAGTTCCACCGTCAACTCAAAGTCATGCTTTTAGCTATGTACACCTCTTCTACCTCGTCAACTGCCAAGTTCCGTCAATACGCTTTTCAACATCAATACTGTTATTCATTCATAACAGCTCCTAACCTTGGGTATCATCCGTGATACTAGGACTAGGCAGGTCCTCAACTGATGCTTCCACAATAACAGAAGGGACTATGAAACATCATGTCAAAGGAACTCGGGTTGGAACCGTTATGATCCTCTTGTCTAAGCTCTTACCATTAAATCATCTTGAACAATAACAGAAGGGACTTTGTCACCACTGCTGAATTGCTAATGTATGACTAAGTATAGATGCCACAAGCTTCTACTTTTACCTGTCAGTTGGTACAAGCAAATCATTAACATGGTACAAAAGTAGAGCGTGTATACTATTGACTTGGGGACTTAGAACAACTTTCTTTCTCAGTCAAAGGCTCATGGACTTTAGGTAATGTTGGGAAAACTCGTCTTTTCCCTCTTCGTGTGATTAAGATGGCCAAATGGGACAACTAATATACAAACTAATTTTTATGTATTTTGTGGAAAGAGATTACAAGCACTAATGAATTTTATGTGGAACTCTCACCCAAACTCATCTTACTTACACTCATCACCCACCCGAGGGCTTACCCTTGACCACTCTCACTATACACTCAATTGGTTTCTTCACTTGAGTGGTTGTGAAATGCTACACATACATGCCTATTTATAGGCTTTACATCTTGGTGGATTTAGGCTTCTTCATAATTCTAGACAATTCCATAAACTACTATCCTAGCCCACTTGTTCTACCTAATTCTAGAATACTCCACACAATTCTTCTATTTACCACCCTAGCTACATATTTCTAGATTATTCACTAATCTACCCAAAGATTCTAGACTTCTCTTTGGATTGGGCTTATCATCATGGGCTAACTTGATTGATCCACTTCCAATTAAGGAGGGAAACCCAACAATCTCCCCCTTCCCGACTTAATTTGGAAGTGTAATGGTGTCACGATCTCGTCGTTCTTGTCTATCATCACCTTGGTCATCACGTGTGACCAGATCTCCATGCATCCCATTGTGGATACGATATCCTCTGCCTTAACAAGGCGATACTCCTTCATCTTTGATTTCCAAGAGCCAGCTCCCCCTTCAGAGGCATCCGTAAAGCCTGACGTTGAACTCTTGGAATCATTTTCTTCGATCGGTTCTTCCTCTGTGCTCTTTAGCACAGACTCCTCTTTTGCCAGTTGGAATGGGTGGTCATCATGCAAGGCTTTTGTCTCTTCTTACATGGCTTTCTCCTTCTCACCAGTGAGGCTCTCATGCAAGGCTTTTGTCTCCTCTTGCATGTCTCTTACCCCCTTGGTTTCACGTTGGCTAGCCATTTCAACTTCATAGGCCTGAGGTTGTCTTTCATCCGTGAGTATCTCGTACTCATACGGGCTATCCTTTCTCTCTCTAGAGGATTGTCCTACAATATCTTCATCATCAGCGTCACCATTCTCGGTTGTAACTGCTCCTCGATCAATCTTCTTGTTGATCGGATCCCTTCGCTGATGGATAAGCTCGTCTCTGGGAGGATCGCGGTGCATGAACTCCTTGGTCTTAGCATCGGGCTCGGCTCGCATCAGGTATAACGACCCCTTCTTCTTTCCTCGAGCCACGATCTGACTTCCTTTGGTGAGCTTCCACTTTTCTTCACCAAAGAGATTCACTAGACCAGCTTCATCTAGCTTTCCCGCTGATATAAGATTGAGGTGCATGTCAGGTACATGCCTCACATCTCTTAGGAAGAGCTTGCATCCTGTATCACACGTTAGGACAATATCTCCTACCCCAACGATCTTGCTCGTGCCTCCATTCCCCATCCATATGTTACCAAAGTCACCATTTTGGTAGGATGAGAAGATACCTTTATCAAAGCTGACGTGGAAGGATGCGCCGGTGTCGATGACCCAGGTGTTATCATCATAGGCAACGTTCCGCATATTGCCTCCTCCAACGAGATAAACTTCATCACCTTCGATTGCCATCGCGGTGGTTCTTCTTTCTTCTCGACTCTTCGTTGGGATAAACTCATCCGACTTGACATTACCGGTCATTTGTTTCTTCTTGAAGTTTTGACACTCTACTTTCTTGTGACCTATCTTGCCACAGTAGTAACAAGTTATCTTAGATCGTGATTGAAACTTACCTCGAGACTCCTCTATGTCTCGACTCTTCAGAGTGTCGTTTCTTCTTCGTCCATCGACGACGTTGGCCTCGAACTGGGTGGTCGTGCCTCGTTCCTTCCTCCGTGCTTCTTCATTGAGAAGGCTATCACTGACGGTGTCCATGGTGAGCTTTCCTTCCGGGGTTGAGTTACTTAAAGTAACCACCAACGTGTCCCAACTCTCAGGTAGGGAACTGAGGAGTAGAAGGGCTTGCATTTCATCCTCAACTTTCATCTCAGCCTTATTTAGCTGATTGACGAGCCCCTTGAAATTGTTCAAGTGCTCAATCATACTTTCACCATCCTTGTACTCCAACTTCACCAACCGTCGCATTAGGAGGGCTTTATTATGAGGCGTCTTCTTTTGAATCATGGACTCGAGCTTTGTCCATAATTCAAAGGCATTTGTGTAAGTAGAAACATGCTCAAAAAGAGTTCGGTCAATATACTTACGTATAACGGCGACCGCCTTTCGGTTCAGGAGTTCCCACGCCTTGTCGCTCTTTCCTTCTGGCCTCTTCTCATTGATGATGGGCTCGTACAAGTTTTTGTAGTAGAGATGGTCCTCCATCATCGGCTTCCAGTAGGAATAGTTGTCCGTCGTGAGTTTGAACATGTCGCCATCGTAGGCAACGGTAGCCTCCATCTTGAATCGCACGAGAAACTCGGCTATGAACAACCTTAGCTCTGATACCACTGTTGGGAAAACTCGTCTTTTCCCTCATCGTGTGATTAAGATGGGCAAATGGGACAACTAATATACAAACTAATTTTTATGTATTTTGTGGAAAGAGATTACAAGAACTAATGAATTTTATGTGGAACTCTCACCCGAACTCATCTTACTTACACTCATCACCCACCCGAGGGCTTACCCTTGACCACTCTCACTATACACTCAATTGGTTTCTTCACTTGAGTGGTTGTGAAATGCTACACATACATGCCTATTTATAGGCTTTACATCTTGGTGGATTTAGGCTTCTTCATAATTCTAGACAATTCCATAAACTACTATCCTAGCCCACTTGTTCTACCTAATTCTAGAATACTCCACACAATTCTTCTATTTACCACCCTAGCTACATATTTCTAGATTATTCACTAATCTACCCAAAGATTCTAGACTTCTCTTTGGATTGGGCTTATCATCATGGGCTAACTTGATTGATCCACTTCCAATTAAGGAGGGAAACCTAACAGGTAAGTACAACATTGCTCGATAGAGATTAAGAATACTTTGTCTATGTAAAATCTGAAAAAATCAAGTCGTGTTTAGTTTTAACCAGAGCATGTATACGATTGAGTGGATTGACTCATGGCTGATTAAGTTGAGGCATACGTTCATAGGACCTAGCAAATGTAAACGATTGCATTTCTCGGGACTGAATTTTGGCCATCATAATTTGGAAAGTCAAGAGCAAAGGACGTTGTTATGCCTGAAAATCATTCTTGAACTAAATCGATAAAAAAAAACATGTCATCAAACAGTTGCATTCTTGACACCAAACTTGCCATCACAATTTAACAGAATTAAAGTTGAAGACCAAGGGACCAAACGGCTCAAAACATATCTAGCCCCCCGAACTTACGCAAATTTGCCACTAAGACACCTCACCTTTGATTTGGACCTATTGGGTACCTGAACTTATATTTTGTGACCTATTAAACACTTGTTTGCTGACTTGTAAAAAAAAAATTGCCACCTGGCGCCACATGTATCCCATGTGTATGCCACTTCATAACCTTTAATTAAAAGAAAAAAGAAAAAAATAAGAAAAAGAAATTACAAGAAATTAATGCCTTCTCTTTGCCTTTCCCTTCCACGACAACACCGGCCAAACCCGGCCGCCGGGCCAGCCCCTCCCACCGCTAACGACCTCACTCACCGACGGCGACAGTGCAAGTAGCCCTCGAGTCCCTCTACGCCCAAGAACCAGTGACCAATTCGGAATTGGGTCAATTGTGGAGTGGATTGGGGCCGCTTGGAATCAATGGCTTCTGGACGCCGAATCTAGGGTCAATGGCGGAATCGTCCGGAGGCGGAGGGGAGAATCGGCGGCAAAGATGGTGGTTGAAGGCGGAGAATTGGGCGCAGATCGGAGGTGGGTTATTGGAGTTGAAGGAGTTGCAGGGGTGGTTGTAATGGTGGTGGAAGCGGTTTCCGGGTGGGGGTTCAACAGAGGATTGTTGTTGGTGGTGGATTGGGCATGGGCAAAGTAGGCCATGAGAAAGATGAGAAGTGATTTGAGGAATGGGCCGAGCGAGCGCGTAGGCCGGTGAGGGCGAGTGAGCGCAGAGGTGAGTGAGGTCGTCGGCGGTGGGAGGGGCCGGCCTGCCGGCCGGGTTTGGCCGGTGTTGTCGTGGAAGGGAAAGGCAAAGAGAAGGTTTTAATTTCTTTTTTCTTTTTCTTTCTTTTCTTATTGATTTTTCTTTTTTTTTTAATTAAAGGTTATGAAGTGGCATACACATGGGATACATGTGGCGTCAGGTGTCAATTTTTTTTTTACAAGTCAGCAACCAAGTGTTCAATAGGTCATATAATATAAGTTCAGGTACCCAATAGGTCCAAATCAAAGGTGAGATGTCTAAGTGGCAAATTTGCGTAAGTTGGGGGGCTAGATATGTTTTAAGCCGGGACCAAACCAAACAAAACCGGAAAAAATCATGTCATCAAACCCGAGGGACGAATTAAACTGAGCCATCCCCATCCAAGGGACCATATATATTAAACCAAGGGATCAACATATACCGAGGGACTGGATTTAACCAATGCATCGAACCTAAGGGACCTGGCATACATTCCGTGAGACATGATAGCTCCTCACCATTGTACATGCTCTAAGGGGGAGAACCCAAGGTCTCTGGTTCGATCCTCACCGGCGAGCCACAAATTTGAATTTTCAAGCTCTCACCTGTTCACAAAAAAAAAACACCGTTGGTATAGGAGAAATTGCAGAAAATCACCCTTTTATTATGCTATTTGCATTTGGAGTTTTTTTATTTTCTAATGTTGCATATGCATAGGGTATATTGTGCAATTTAATACTATAAAAATATAAGATTTTGAGTGTTTAAATACGGAGTAAAAATTCAGATATGCTTTTCTTTTTGTTGTTGAAAGATGGTAAAGGTAGTTCATCCACATTCCTCCTTAAAGTTAATGCTTTGGCCATAAAATTCAGAGTAGTTTAACAAAAAAAATACTCCGTATATAGATAACGTATTAACGTGTGAAGAAAAATGCTTTGGGTTTCATTTTTTGGGACTTTCCTTTGGAAAAGAAAGAATTTGAGAAAAGCAAGTTAGAAGAAAGGGTCTATTGTAATGAGGATGAAGAAATTAAAATATATGGAACAAGGGTTTGTGTGGGAGAATCAAAATCTGTCTAGGGTTTTAAATTTGGGGAAATTGCATTTAACCATCCCTTATTTTACACTTGTTGCATTTAACCACCCTTTATATTTTGTTTTGAATTTAACCACCCCTTATTTACAAATTGTTGTATTTAACCACCCTTTATATTTTTTCCTGCACTTAACCACCCCTTATCTACAAATAATTGCACTTAACCACTCATTGTTTATGTAATATATATTATTCCCTCTATTACATGTTTGGGTTGGTTCACTTCGAGTTCGTATGAGTTTGGATTGACCTAACTATTAATAGATTTATTTTTTAATTATTATAATAAAAAAATATTATTTATGTATCCATCTTAATAATAAGGTATTTAGATTATTCAATTACGAATGATATACTATTTTTACAAAACGGTGTTTTGGGTAGACCTATCAGATCTTGGGTCTCAAGTTTTATCCAATAAATGACCAAGTCGAGTCTTTTTTTGACCCATTGATTTCGAATCGGATCTCAATACAAAAAACTATACAACGTTAGAGGAGTGTTAGTCGAAACTATTTTTTTAGTTGGGAGCTACAACTCGAGAACCAACTACACAACAATAGAGGAGTTTTAGGATCCAAAACTATTTTTTTGTTGGGAGAGACTATATGAGCTTAATAATTTTTTTATTTTTATAAAACAAAAAGTAAAACTAAGGGCAAAAATGTCATTTATTTATGAGAGAATACCATTTTTTGTCAAATGGGTGGTTAAATGCAACTATTTACAAATAAGGGATGGTTAAGTGTAGAAAAAAATATAAAGAGTGGTTAAATGCAACAAGTGTAAAATAAGGGGTGGTTAAATGCAAATTTCCCTTTAAATTTTGATCTTGACAACTTGCATTTTGTTTTTATAATCGTAAAAGTTCTTGTGGGATTGTGTATCAATTTTGTTTAGAAAATGTGGAGTGAGAAGAAAGCTAGGGGTGAATTACACGTGTGGGCCTGCAAAGGCAGCTCAAATGATTTAGAAAAATGTTAATTCTTTTTAATCTTATTCGAGAATATTTTAATTTAGGGAAATTCCTCTTGGTATCCCCGAGGTTTCGACTTTTCCTTTTGGTGTCCTACGAATTTTTTTTTTCCTTTTGGTGCCCCTGTAATTTACAAAAAGTCCTTTCCGTAACCAAAAATTTATATAAATTAGTTTTCCATCCAAAAATACACATTTTCCGTTAAAAAAATAAATCTAAATAAAAATACTTTAATTTTCAAAAATCAGGCCTTCCAAGGAAAAGCCAGTGGGCCTTAAGCTCCGTCTCTTCCACGCTCTCCCACTCCCTCACCGACCCACACGCCGACGACGAGCTCCTCGTCTTCCCGACCAGCCCGTTCTTCTTCCGCCACCCTCTCTCCTTCGGAGCCCGTCTGACAGAAAATCCCTCTCTCTGGCGACATCTCCGGCGAGCTCCCCATCTCCGGCGTCGGACTCGAAGCGGAGGGTGAAGAGCGCATAGCCCTCGGCCCTGTCGACGTCGTCGAAGAGCTAGTTGTAGACGTCCTAGGAGATGATAAGCTCAACTTTATCAAACATTAACAACACAATTTCTAACCTCAGATTCAAAAAATTCGAAAATTGAAACCCTAATTTGTCAAAATAGGGAAGGGTTCCAATTCCGCCACCCCCTCTCCGCCTGCAGCTCTCCGTCCGTGCGTTGTTCTTCGTCCCCGCCCCGCCGCCGTCGACGATGTTGTCGCCCGCCGTGGATGCCCGCCGCCGTCGCCCTCACCTTCTCCCTTCTCCTTCCTTCGTAAATCCTTCGTTATTACTAGCGCAGGTTTTGTTTTTTTTTTTTTCTAATTTTTAAGGTAAAATAGAGTATTAAATTAAGTATTTTTATTTACCTTTATTTTTTTAACGGAAAATGGGTTTTTTGGATGGAAAACCTGATTTATATGAACTTTTGGTTACGGAAAGGACTTTTTGTAAACTACGGGGCACCAAAAGGAAAAAAATAATCCGTAGGACACCAAAAGGAAAAGCCGAAACCTCGGGGGTATCAAGAGGAATTTCCCTTTAATTTAAATCTATATACAATCACAATTCACAAACAACCTCACATGGTTAAACACTTGTACCTGTTGCAAAGTAGTACAAACTAACAGACGAGTGAGACTTGTATTCAAAGAAAAGTTCATATCTAGTGAACAGCAAACAAATGATACTGTACAAATCTAGATATAAAGTCGAGTTAGGTGCTTTATATAAGTGTACACGATGAGAATAAGTCCGTACAAAGGTGTGCAATGCTATGAAGTACCCTTTATTAGGGGAAATTGGATGCTATTGGGAAAAAATATGGAAAAAAGGCCAAATTTGGGGAGCAACGTGTCTAACAAGGGGACCCAACTCCAGTTCATCCAATGGGTCAACCATTATAAACAAAGCTAGTATACAAAGCAGTCACTATTACCAGAACGTACAAACTTCCAGCCTAAAGAAGGAAAAACAGTGGTAACTATAACTTATTAGTATAGGATGTGAAATGTATTCAATGAATCATTCTGCAACAGATAAGACCAGATACAGTGTAATAAAACAGGCATTTACCTTGATCGAAAAAAAAAATAAAACAGGCATTTATCCACCAAGCAAATGGGTCTGGTGAGAAATCTGATAGTCTGCCTCTCAAACTTTTTCATGCATCAAGCAATTATAAGAAATAAGCTTTTAGACACCATGAGACTACATATTTGTTGCTTTTCATAAGATTTCTCAAACAACCACTATCCAGGAGCCTAGAAACTTACATCGTGGAAGAAGGTCTATGAAAGAAACAAATGTTAAGTGGTGTGAAATCTTAACCACATTGAGGCAAGTCTCATCTCCTGAGTGAAAACTACAATGAGTAGCACTTTACCAGTGGCTACAAAGAAGCATGTCTACAGCAAGTACAAGATACGAATTCCTAAAATCTTAGGCTTCCTAATGGTCTACGTCCATTTACGAAGAACTCCAATGAGATAAGGCAAAAGATGAAAGTCTGAAATGAGAAGGGGAAGGGAGCTGATCAAGGGAGAATGATATGTTCGTGAAGCACAGCGCCTGAAGGTGAGAGGGAGTTAAGTTCATGACCATGCACCCGTAGACGATATATGCAAGTGTTTGCGCTGCCATGGTTAGATGTGAAGTTAAACCTGATAGTGTCAACGACAGCAGAGGTTGCTGAATCGAACACATTATAGGTCTGGGCATTGCTCTTTTCAAGATCGTATGTAAACTCTGTGAGAAGCATCTTGTCGTTGTCAGCAGCCCCGTGCATCCATCCATAAACTCGGCAATCCCTTGGAGCACTGGAGCGGTCAAAGGCAACACTCTGTTCATAGAAATCAAATAATATGAGTTTCAGCACGCCTACTGACACAAAGACAAGCAGAAATGCCAAAATTTATGCCAGGACAAGTAAAGAAATCAGATATGTCAGCACTTAAAACAGTCCATGTCCATGAATCCTCCATCAATATCTAAAATCCAACGAATTATGAATTATCCCATCAGAAATTCAGAACTCCATTCATTTCTCCTTTTCTATAGTGCAGGTTTGTTCAGAAAAAGATCATCAAATTCAATTAAACAAGTCCAATTCAACCAGTTCAACTCTGAACGGCAGATGGATTGGGTGTGGGTGGACTATAGATATTGTATGGCTGATGAGTGAGCCTACCAATTACCTTGCCACTCCGCCACCTACACTCTAAACATATTAACAAATCCCAACCCCTTTCAGCTTTGTCGTTTATCCCACATTTCCAGTGAAATTCTCTTCATCAGCGAAAAAATGAAGAAAAAAGGGCATAGCACAACTTGCAAATTAATGCACAATGTCAAGTACTCTTTAACAAACATGTCAATTGTCCAAAGATGCAAATTCTAAAACATAAAACACCAGTAACACAGTGGAATGAAAGAACTTATATACCATATACTCTAGGAAAGTATATACCTTAGCAACATGCTCCAGGGTTATAGCCTCAGGAATAATGGCTGTTCTAAGCCTGATTTCAATAAAGCCACTGATACCCTTCAGTGGAAAACACTGACCAGGCCCTCCAAAGCTGGGTTTCAACACCCTTTCTGCCTCACTGAGAGCACTGTAATGATTATACATAGTCCTGTACTTCCCTACAATGAAAGGCTCCGAATGGTGAACTACAAAGGCACCACCACTGGCTAGGGCATAGTCTGCCCTCCCAAGTCCATCTGCAGCATGTTTTTCAATCTCTTTTACAACTATTTCTCTGGCCAATGCCCTGATTTCATCCAAACTCAAGTCACTCTGGCCTGAGTTCCCGATTTCCGACTTCCTCAATTCCTCATAGAATCTCCCAAAGCCTTCTTTGGACAACAAATCCTTGGATGACAACTGGTCCAAAGCCTTCTTTACAATCTCATGCTTTTCATCCAATGTCTTCAGCCTATCAGCTAGGTCGGCATTACTCTTCTCCACTTGAACTTGCAACATTGTCGTCGTCTTCTTGATAGTCGACTGCACTTCAGCAATCACCCAATACCTAACCATCTGAACAAGACCTGCCAGAACCAGCAAGAGCAAGAGATTCTTGGTAAGAACACTCAACACAGTCCGCCAAAGAGGCTTCGGCGCCATCGATGGGGCCAATTTCCGCGTTCTAGGGGGTGAGACGGTCGAATTCGGATCTAGAAGCTTCTTGGGTTGAGCCACGTCCCTCGATCTCTCGAGACCCTTCTCTTTTCTGATCGAATGGCTCAGATCTTTGCTACTATTGGGGGCGACCTCATCGCTGTCGCCCCCAGAGCTTCTGGTAGGATTGTGCTCGCCAGGAATAACGGCGTCGTTAACAAATTCCACGGTGCTCTTTTTCGTCTCGCCGGCGAGCGCCGCCCTCCGGCGAGTGTTTGCCGCCGGGGGGCCCGCGGGGATCGACACCGTCGGAGCAGTCATCTTTTGATTGGCAACTTTCGAGAGCGTGGGAGACATCGTGAGGAAGAAGACGAAGAGAAACCCTAATTTTTCGTTCCAAGATTTGGAATGAGCGAATTGGTAAAGAAAGGGAGGGGATGGAAGAAGACGGGATTGTAAAATTGAAGTAATTAGGAAGGAAAGGAGGGGAAGGGATTGTAAAATTGGGGTTTGGCTAATTATGAACGATAGTAAAGAAAAGGATTTGAAAGTAACTGGTGAGAAATGGAAGGAAAATAGAAGGAGAAAGTGGGGGAAAGTTCATCCCGTCAAAATTGGGGGACTTGGACGGATTGCAGAAAGAAAATAAAAAATTATTCACTTAATTTCTCTGTTGCCTCCTTTTCCTTAGGTAACTACTGGAGTATATTTTTACGTAACCACTTTTCTTTTTTTTGGCTGAATCTCTGTACGGACCTACTAACCACATCACAAGTTCCTCATATACATCCATTATTTTATTTTTTTTGTCCACACTTCCATCCATTAATTCACTTGATTTTTTTTATCAAAAAATATCATATTTTTACTCTTTCTTAAAGGTGAATTGGTCTCCTCTATCAATCCTTAATTTCCTCTAACAATACCTAAATTATCAAATTATAACTAATAATAAAAATAAGAATAAAATGAAATAAAATGTATGGCTTCTTGTTGGTTACGTGATCAATGCACCCACATTGACTAAAAATTATTTCTCATCCAAATAATCTATTAAAATAAGAACATAAAAAATTGAAATATGGATTTGTTAGCAAAAATTACGATCAAAGGAAGAAACAATTTAGTGCTCGTTTGGTTAAACGTAGGAATTAATATTCAAGGGAAGTTAAATCACATGAAGTTAATTCCCATATATTGAGTTTCACATGATTTGAGAAAAAGTGTTTGGTTATACTTAATTACGCAGTAATTGAATTCCTACAATTTGTTTGGTGGGAAGTGTAAAATCATGGGAATTTGTTTGAAATTACCACAATAACCTTTATCCATTAAAAACTGTAATGTAAATTAAGGGCAAAAATGAAATTTATAATTTAAATAAAAAATAATTATTTTTAATATATGGAGGAATTGAATCTTACCCACCCCTTCCATGGTAATTGCAATTCCTCCATTTTGGAGAAAATGCAAATCATGGGAATTTAATTTCCCATGATTTTGGTGTGAAACAAATATAACCAAACACAGGAATTTAAAGTCAATTCCTGGGTTTTTTCAATTCCCATGATTTTGAAAGTGAACCAAAAATTGCTAAGGAAAATAATGAAGGGGTTAGATGAGCCTATATAAATGAACCATTATAGCTAGTTTTTTCTACAAACAAAGTATGCACTAAAAATCTAAGTAGTAATCGAGAGTTGGAGTTGGAGTTGCCTTTTTCCATAAGAAGGTTTGTTAAATTCTCTCATTTCAAGTTCACTTCGTTAATTAATTACAAACAAGCAGCTTAATACTTTTTCAAAATTTTCATTATTCATCTAATTACTTGCATATTGTTCATTTGTTCTTCCCGTTCTTTATTATTTTAGATGGATAACGAAGGAGATAATGAGAATTTCTCCTTATTTTTGGAAGATTGGGATCGACAACGTCAAATCGCTATGACTATGCTTAGATTTTGTGATGTGTACAAGATTAGATTACTCGAACTCAAATCCTTATTAAGTACAAAGAAAGGTGACGATGCTTTAGAACCTGAAACTAGGGAACAACGTGATCAAGAACGAACGAACTTGTTACGAGGACTTGAGTATGAAAGATATTGTAGAAGTGTTATTCGTATGACACCAATAGCTTTTCATAGATTATGTGACAAGCTTAGAGGCAACGGGTCACTTAAACCATCACGAGAAGCTTCTATTGAGGAACAAGTTGCTAAGTTTTTATTTATCTTATCCCACCAAGAAAGGAACCGTAATGTCTCTTTCTTTTTTCGTCGATCGGGGGAAACAACTAGTCGTCACTTTCATAATGTATTACACGCTATATTACTTTTGGGAAATGAATTGCTCGTACAACCCACTGGTGCTGAAGTCCCACCCGAAATACTCAACGATTCCCGATTTTATCCCTATTTTGAGGTAATATTCCTTAAAATTAATATATGTTCATTTTTATTTATAAAACAAGGCATAGTAAATTAATTTAGCTCTAACTAATGTAGAATTGTTTTGGTGCAATTGATGGAACACATATCCGTGCTCATGTGCCTAAGAAAATTGAACAAAGATTTCGGGGTAGGAAAGATATACCAACACAGAATGTATTGGCGGCATGCAATTTTAATTTGATGTTTACGTATGTTTTGGCTGGATGGGAAGGTTCAGCAGGTGACTCAAAAATTATTAAAAATGCGTTGTCAAGAGAGGATAGCTTAAAAATTCCAAATGGTGTCACTAAGTTTTATACACAATCACGAATTCAATATCACATTTATTGATAATTGTTAACTTTTAGGTAAGTATTACTTGGTCGATGCGGGTTTCATGTTGAAACCGGGACTTATTACTCCATATAGAGGAGAGCGTTATCATTTAAAAGAGTACTCGGCACGAGGACCCGAGAAGCCTGAAGAGTTATTCAACCTTCGTCATTCTTCATTGCGTAATGCAATCGAAAGATCATTTGGGATATTGAAAAAGAGATTTCCGATTGTAGGAAGTTACAACGAGAAGACGTATCCATTTGCAACACAATGCGATATTGTTCTTGCTTGTTGTATCTTACATAACTATCTAATGACATTTGATCCTGATGAGGAACTCATTTCTGAAGTTGATCGGGAATTAAACAATCCCGAAATTATAAATCAAAACAACGGGGCGGACTCTTCTTCAACCGATGAAGATACTATACTAGGGAGTCAAATACGTGATAATATTGCCGCTAGGATGTGGAATGATTATGTGCGTAGATTATAAATTTAATTTAGGTTTCTTTTGCATAAGAGTGCTATTTCTTTTATTTTATGCTAGAATAAATTTTAGTTATTTTTTCCAAAATAATATGGTTGTAGCTTTATTTCTAGCTGATAAAGATAATATGTTTTATTCATCTTTTTCGTTGGTATATTGTAATGAAATAAAGATTTAGCTACTTTTGGGTTATTTTTATTATTTTTTAATTATGTTGATGGAAACTACTGCATTGTAATTAGTCTTATTTTTTTATTACTATTTACAATACACAAATGTAATTTTCAAACTATGTAGCAAAATCATGGCGCGAGGATCAACATCTGAAGGAAGACGATCGTCATTGCAATGGACGGAACCAATGGACAAAATTTTGATCGATGCACTCTTACATCAAGTGGTTAAAGGTAATAGAGTGAATGGGCAATTTACATCTACTGCGTTTAAGGAAGTTACCGAAGAAGTACGTGCAAAAACGCAAATAAACACAATTGACAAGGTAAAAATTCAAAACCGTATGAAAACGTTGAAACGGGTATTTGGTGAAGCGTATGATGCATTTAAGGGTCTAAGTGGATTTGGATGGAATTCCGTATCACAATTGTTTGAAGCTGAAGAAGAAGTATGTGATGCATTGATTGAGGTATGACAATCAACGTTATCATTTAGTAAGTATTATTCATTCTTATTTATATTATATTTCTAATAAAGTTAATCTTTATATTGATCAGTCAAAGCCTAATGCTATTCAATGGAAGACAAAACCTATATCTAACTACGACAAATTAAGGGAGTTGTGGGGAAATGATAGAGCTAGGGGCGAATTTGGAACAACACCAAGGGAGAGGTTACATGCATGGTCTGCACAAGACAATAATGATGATGACATAACTATTGACAATGTTGATCACATGGTTGAGGAGCAAGCAGCAAATTTGGAGAGTTTTGGAAGTCCATCATATAATTCAACTCAGCCAAATGTTTCACTTCCTAGTATGACTCCAAGTGGAAGTGCATCAAAAACTTCTGGAAGTTCATCTAGGAAACGTAAATGGAAGAACAACTAGCAGTGGAGATGAGTGGATTAAATAGCGTGATGGAACGAGTGGTTAATGTCCTTGAAAGTGGAAATGCTATTATGGAAAGGACTAGACCTCGAGTTTATTCTAATAATGAGGTGTTTGATGAGCTAGAGCGCATGGCGCTCGATCAGGATTTTGAGCTTCGAGCATATGAATATTTGACCGCTGATCCACATCGAGCTCGAACTTTGTTTGGATTGCCGGAGCATATGAGGAAAGGATGGATCTTCAAGAAGCTCGATGAAAGATATTAAATTAATTTAATGGGCTATTTATTTTTTAGCATTCTTTCATGAGCAATTAAGTCTAATAATTAAGGTTTCTTAGGCAAACTATGCTTTGTTTTAAGTTTCGTTTCGATTTTACTTTATTATAGTACTAGGTAAGGAGCCCGTGCGATGCACGGGCCAGGTTTGGTTGTTGGGGATAGGGTGTTGTCGAAAGAGACTAAATACAATAGCTATTTGTTTTTCCGCTCGAATTCATTTGTGACAACGCTTATGTACTATGACGGAGGAAATTTTTTTGTATCGCTCTTAAAATATTATTTAGTGTAATATAGTTTAAAAACATATATGACATCAATAATAAGGAAGAGTTGGGTTGCTAAACCCCATTCGTCAAATCATTCTGCTTTGTCTAAAGCAGAATGATTGTTTCATAATTGATCTCATCTAAATGAAAAAATAACAACGTACATTGGTCAAACAACCCTAAATTAATATTGTAGATATAAATCATATAAAATATCGGCAAAGTTTCTTGGAAAAGCAAAATAACAAACAAAGTAAATAGATGTATTTTATTGTAGTTGTCTTTTATTAATTTACTCCATTGATCAAAATCCCTTCCCTTCCTTCTTAAATACCCAAACAACTTTTTTAAAATACCTTACCTTACTTTCCTTCCCATCCAAACAACAATTATTAAAATCCTTTTCTTTCCTATACTTTCTTTTCTTTTCCTTTCCTTTACTTTCCTTTCCTTTACCCCTTATAAACTCCTGCCAAACAGAGGAAATTTACTAAAATATGTTTGGTTTTTTTTTTTGAGCAAAAAATATGTTTGGTTTAAAGGGAGGAAATGTTAATCTTTTGTTTGCTCAGATTTTTATCTACAAAGAAAGTAGAGGAAAATCTATTATTATATTAAAATATTAATTATCTTATTGTATACAAATATACTTGTATATCGTGTTATTCTTTAAAATATAAAGATATGGTTGGTGTAAACAATTGTTATGACTTTATTTTTTATATTAATTCTGAAAATAACAACAATATTCAATACATCAAAGAGGTTATTAGTATTAGTTGAAAACCCGTACCATGTACGGATAATGATCATTTTTTCGTTAATTTGTGTATCTACTATAATCTATACTATATATTAATTCTTATATATAAATAGATTAAAATGGGAATTGAAAAGTTAAGTTAATTAATATGTATCTTTTATAGAAGGAAATTTTAAAGATAGATAATATTGTTTCAAAGATAGATATTATATGAGTAAGAAAAAGGATAAAATTAAGAGTTAGATAATTACAGAAATTTTAAAGATAAATAATATGCTTTTAAAGATAGATATTTGATGGGTAAGAAAAAAGATAAAGTTAAAGATTAGATAATTAGCAAAACTAAAACATATAAAATTGTTAATAAAGTGGGGCTAGAATTAACGTGGATGCTCGAAATTCTCCGGCTTTAATATACAGTATAGATTTTGATCAACACCTAAATGCATTCCTATTTTATTTAATTCAACTATTTAAATTTTAATTTATAGAATAGTTACATTTAAATAGGAGATAATGTATAATTTCTTGGTCAAGATATGATTGTGTAAATAGGATTTTAAAAATATCATAGAGGAAAATTTCTTTTACGTATCTGGTAGGAGGTGAAGAAAAGAGAAAACAGAAATTTGTATTTTTGAGTTTGCATTCACATTTTCTCTCCAGATTCCACCTATTTGAGAAGATCCAACTTTCCTCCCCTTCCATCATTATTTTCCCTTCTGTTCCATAACATTCTCTCCTTAAAACCAACCAAACAGAGGAAATAACCTTCCCTTCCTCTCCCTTCCTTTAAAATCACCCCAATTCCTTCCAACCAAACATATAAATCTTAGGTCAGTGAAACAATCCATCGTGTAGAATAATAGGTGGCATTTCGATCAAAAAAAGAAAAATAATAGGTGGCCTTATTCAATTAGTACGAGACTATTTCACCAAAAAAAAAATTAGTACGAGACTATTTCACCAAAAAAAAAAATTAGTATGAGACTACGTGGTCACTGGTACCCCCTCCATTTCTAAATGTTTGTCCACTATTCTATTTTGGGAGTTTCCTTTTGTTTGTCCATCTTTACCATCTTTTCATTTATATCATATTTTTCTTATAATATTACCCTCATTCAATATCCTATATTACTCCATTATCCAACTTTGCCACCAACTTTATCATTTTTTCTTTATAAAATACAAAATTGCCCCTATCTAATCTCGTATATTACCCTCATATCCAACAATATCGTCGACTTTATCACTTTTTCACTCTTTTCCATCAACTTTTTTACATACTTTATAAATTTTCTTAATAACCGCAAAAAACGTCCTTTTGGACAAACAAATAGGGACGGAGGGAGTATTATTTAGGGCTGTACAAAATCCGGTCCGGACCGGAAAACCGGACCGAACCGCATGAAAAAAGACCGGATCGGGACCGGACCGGTGGATTGCGTCCGGTCCTCGGTCCACAAAATGTCCATATTCCGGTTCCGGTCCGGTCCGGTCTAAAACCCGGATTTTTTCCGGATCGGACCGAAATTTAAAATTAGTAAATTTATTTTACTAATACCTAAAATACGATTGTGATATCTTCTAATCGTCTAATCTTTTCTTTGCAAAATCTTTAGTTATATATTGTTCATACAAGACGTTTGGAATTTTGGTTGATTATTACTATAATGTAATAATGCATGATAATTATCTTATTATATTCTAAGCCTAATTTTAGATTTTATTACAGATATAATATTTATCAACAATATCGGTCCAACCGGTCCATAAACAAGACCGGACCGGTTTGGTCCGGACCGAACCGGATTATATCGATCCGGTCTTCGGTTCATAAATTATGTTTATTCCGGTTCTGGTCCGGTCTAGATCGGTGTACACCCCTAGTATTATTGAGTTACTGTATTTTAATAGGTGGCATTACGCAATTGGTACGCAATAGTCGTTAACTCATTATATACATTTAAATCAACTTCCAAATTACTCCCTCCCTCCATCCCTAGATATAAGACCGATTTGGGTTTGGAACAAATTTTAAGAAAAAGTTAAAAAATGTGTAATTTATAGTGTTTAATTAGTAAGGATAATATGGTAAAAGGAGATGAGTGATAGATGAAAAAGGTGTAATTTGAATGATTTGGTGAGGATAAAACGGTAAAAGGAGAGGAGAAATGGATAAAAAAGATGTAATTTAAATGATTTGGTGATGATAGTACAGTAAAATTAGAGGAGAGAGAGTTAGAAAAAGTGTAATTTGAATGATTTGATGAGGGTAATGTAGTAAATGTATTTTTCCAAAAAATGGAAAGTTTGCAAATGAGTTTTATATTTTGGGACACCCAAAACGAAAAATGGCACTTATATATAAGGACAGAGGGAGTAGTACTTTCTCGGTGAAATCTGTCACACAGCTACTAAATCGACAAGGCTTCTGTAATCGTTTTGATGGGGCTTGGATATGGCGTCTTAAGATCCCGATCAAGATTAAATATTTCCTATGGAGAGCTTGTTCGGACGCTCTCCCAACTTCGGAGAGACTGAACCGACACTATCACAAGGTCTACAACAATTGTTGCCTTTGTGATGCTGCAGAAGAATATACTAATCCTCTTTTTTTTCCCACTGTCCATTTACCACGTCACTTGTACACCAAATGGAACAAAAATCCCGAATTCCAATCTTTCTTGTATTTCATAACAATTTTACAACAAATCTTGAACACACCCGCACGAGGAACGACCACTTCGATCTCCTTTGTTTTTTATGGTGGCAGGTCTGGATGTTTCGGAACTCTACCATCTTTGGCAACCACTCAAGAGCGGACCCTGCCGCTTTGAGCAATATCATTTTCAAGACCACTTGGAAGATGACAGTACTAGAACCAAGGAAAAAGATGAGATCCTCACATCATAAACCCCTTTCCTGGCGCAAATCGGAACCGGGATGGACAAAAATTAACTTTGATGTGTTAATGAAGTCAGATGGAAGTTCCCAAATCTCGTTTGTTTTCCGTTCAGATAATGGTCGGGTGCTTTCTTTAAAGAAGCAGCCTTTTCGTGCTCATAATACTTTGCAGGTTGAAGCTCTTGCGCTTTTGGAAGCTATTCGTTGGGCTGCGTCCGTTCACTTGGAAAAGATTGTTATCGAAGGTGATAACCTCGCTGTGATCAATAGCCTTAAAACATATTTGGAAGATTTCTTGGGAAATCGCAACCATTATCCAAGATGTTTCAAACTTTTTCAGAGGTCAAAATATCTCACTATTTCCGTGAATTTAACCAAGCTGCAGACCTTTTAGTTAAGAAAGACATTCTAGACTCTTTTTTGGACCACTACAACAACTTCATCGGTCAATACTCAGGAAGTGCGACTCTTCCAAACCCGGAAACCCGAAGTCCGGATCTTGTTCCCCTCTCGAAGAAGTTTAGTACAATCGTCCGTAAGGATGACCTAGGTTAATCCTTTTTTAGAACCTTTTCAAAAATATAAAACTTCCAAATTAATGTAATAATTTTTCACATCAAAAATTATATCGAGAGTATCAACACCACCACAACAAGAATAGACCTACAAACACCGCTACGGCGCTACACACAACCTACAATCACGAATCACGAATCACAATAGGATAACCATCATCGTTGCTTTGTAGCTGGGATGAAGCACAAGAGTATCAATAAAGACCTAGGGATAAAAAGGTTACCAGAATTTCACAACTTCATAATAAAACTTCCTTGATCGAATAAACTCAAGAGGAGAGTTAGTTCTCCATTACAAAGAAAACTCAAATCTTTATTGAAAGAACAATTGATTGACAAAAGTGAATGATATTCCTAAAAACCTTGAAAGGTTCCCCTTAAATAGCCCCAAAGAACAACCTTTTCGGACTAGATAAGAAAGGAAGCCAAAAGATAAGAAAGGAAACAAGATAGAAAAGATAAAATCTCGTCCGTCTCAATGTCGGCCGGCACCGCGACCGCGGCGTCACCACCGCGCCCGCGACGGTCTTCGAATGGTCAAATACTGAGTCGGCTTCTACCGCGACCGCGCCACAGACAGCGCGACCGCGGCCTTAGTGGTTCTCGATGGTCCGCCTCTTCACGCCACCGCGCCCGCGTCCTAGACAACGCGACCGCGATATCCATGCAGTGGCGAATCTTCGTCTTTAAGCTCTTTAACTCTTGATTCTTCATAACTTGTGTCTTCGGTCTTCATATTACAATAACACTCAAAACTAACCTAAACACTCTCAAAATCATCTCAAAATACAAGAGTTAACCTATACAAAATAGCCTGTATCATATTCCCCCATACTTACATCTTGCTCGTCCTCGAGTAAGCTGAAAACAAATATAACAAGGTAGCACATCTAACAACTAGCCTACTTAGTCCCGTGCTTAGCACGGGATAAGACTGAATACTTTGATTGATTGAAGATAATTAACAACAGTTTATTTGAGATCATAATAACATTATATTTTAATATATTTTTGAAAGCACTTATCTATAGATTAGTATAAAAAACAGAATTAATTTTGATAAATTTCTATCCTACATATTGTTTTTCCAACTTGAATTTATTTTATATATTGTTATTATATATTCTATACAAGTGTAAACGTCTTGGTAAATGATCAACATGGTAATCACCAAAAGTTGAGAAATTAAATCCACCTAAAATCTGAATGTCATATATATCTATATCTATACTATCTATATAATTTTGTGTACATGGGGGAATATATAATGTCCTCATGCCACATTAAATCATTAATGAGCATAAATAAAGAGTAAGTAAAAAAATGATTATTTGAAAGAATAAACCATTGTATTAGAAGTGTATAACAATTAGTATTATGTTTAATATATAATGGTAAAAAGTAAATACAAAAAGTAATGATTTGAAAACTATATTATTTAGAAAACTATATTTTTTGTCAAAAAGTTATCATTTGAAAGAATACATTATTGTTAGAAATGTATAGCAATTAGTATTTTGTTTCACATAGAAAATTTAAAAGTGAATACAAATAGTGATCATCTGAAAACAATTTTGATATTGAAAAATATAAATTTTGGCTTAGAAAAACAACTGGATATTACATGTTTTCATGATACATTAATATTAATATTAATATTACTAAATAAAGAAAACTATTTTTACATGAGAACATAAAACAAAGAAAAATATTGAGAATGAAAAAAGTAATCAGTATGATGTATTTGATCACAAATTTTTATATATACTTTATAACTAACAACTATTTATATTATTTTATATAACTTAATGGTTAAAAACTTCTAAATTATGAACCTATCACACATGAGAACTAATTTTTCAGCTTTTAATTATTTTATAGATAATTTAAAATTTTTAGTTGGTAAGCGAGGTTGTAATGCAAAGGTAGTCAAATATTATTTTTCAAGTGGAATATGATAGATCATTTTTATTTTAAATGCTATTATGACACATTTATCCTGATAGTAGCATTACATAATCAAGAAAACGGTATTTGTATACGTACATTAAACATAGAAAAATAATGAGAATAAAAAAGTAATCATTATCATGCATTTAGTCACAAATTTTTATATATACGTATTATTAAAAATAATAATAAATTTATGTGTAGCTTAGGGTTCGTTCGACACTGTAGGTAGCGGGGAGCGGAACGAGCGAGACACTAGCGGAAAGTCAGCCCCTGTAATTTATTGGTCGATTCCGCTCCATCTGGCTGAACCCTTTTTAAAAAAAACAAGTCTTAAACGGAGACTTAATGGTTAAAAACTTCGAAATTATGCACATATCAATGCTGAATGATTGATAGGCTAGGTTGTAATACAAAGGTATTCAAATATTATTTTTCAAGTTGAATATTATAGACTAGGGTTAGTGCCCGTGCGATGCACGGGCTTTGATCGGACTTTTTAGATTAGAAGGTTTTATGCACGATTGATCGGACTTTTTAGATTAAAAGGTTCTATATATGCACGATTGATCGGACCTTGTTTTATTGTATAGAAAATTAGTTTTTGAATTTCTATGTATGAATGATAGGACTTTGTTTTATTAGATAGATGATTAGTTTTGAACTTTTAGGTATGAATGATCTGGCTTTTTGTACAAAGATGTAAGTCTTTTGTCTTTAACATGTTCTTAAAAGTATATTAAATTCACTTGTATATTGCATTAGTAAAACTTTGAATAGTCAAAGGTTGGGTGAATTTATTGATAAATCGTATAATGAGGCGGTTATAAATGAAATTTAAAGTACATTTATTTTCTTTTCACCTTTTGATATTCTTTTACTCTTCCTATATAGTAACATAAATTCTATACTCTATTAGTCAATAACATAATCGCTTTTATTACATGAAATATTATATATATTACATTGAATAAATTCTAAATATTTACTTAATATATTGAATTTTGATTTGCCGCCTCACTCTGCAATTCAGTCTAGTCAGTTGTTAATGTTGTTCACTCTCACCATGAGAAGACGGATGCAGTGCATGATCAAGTATAGATATGTCCCATTTATCGTTGGGAAAAAGGTAATCCTTGAATATATGTTGCTTATAAGTAATCTATTTTATTTGTTAGCATCTTTTAGCCTTTTCTTATTCGCTGTTTTCATAATAATGTCAGCGTTACGATGGAAAGAGGCCAACAATAGAGGAAACTACTCCTCTTGTTAGGGACTAATGAGCCAGATAATGAAATCACTTCTTTATGAAGGTGTTAGTGATTCTTGAATCTTGTTTACATTTTTGTATGAATGTGCAACATGATACATAGAAAGGTAAAACCTCATTCGACTTGGACAGATGAAGATGCTCCATCGTATTCTACCTTTCCTTCAACAAATCAGGTATCCTCATCAAACATGCTGAAAAGTCATCAGGTGCCAAACATGATTATGGAAGAATCGGTGGTTCAGCCTGAGAGCAATTTGATTCAAGACTTCCATCGAAGCAAGAATGAAACCTCCAACATAAAGGAAGTAGAATATTAACTAATTTTCATAAATTAGGTAACACTGTAGCAGATTCCGACACAATTATTAAATGTTAATTTATTTTCATTTTTTATGTATTTATTAAATGAGTTTATAATTAAAGTAATACTTTATATTCTAGTAATCATGTTTTAAAAATATGATGTCATATTCTTAGTAAAATATTTTTCATTGTTTCCTAATTTATAATTCTAATATTTTTATAAGAAACTTCATTTAACAATGTTTTGTATTTAATTTCATGAAAATATATTTCATGTAATGTATACATTTGTAAATTTATAAGAAAAAAAAGAAAATACAAAGATTTTCTTAGCAAAAAAACCCAAAAGGGTATTCTTTGCCTTTACACTTGCGGTTTGCCCCCATCCCATCCCCTTTTACGGATTGTCTTTAACCCTAGCAACAATCCAGTGTCCTCGTCGTAGTCGCCGCCTCCTCGGACCTCGGCTCCTCAGCTCCTCGCCGCCTCGCGCCTCCTCACCCCTTCGCCGCCTCGCTCGGCCTCGCACGTCTCGCCTGCGGTCTGCCTCGCCTTACTCGCCGTCGCCTCCTCGCAACTCCTCTCGCCGTCGCCTCCTCGCAACTCCTCTCGTCGTCGCCTCTGCACCACTCCTCTTCGCCGCGGCCTCGTCGCCTCCTCTGCGATCTGCCTCGTCGGCCACGCCTCCTCCCCTCCTTGCTTCCTACGATCTGTGATCTGAAAGAAGGTCTTCTCCTTTTGAATTCTCTTGCATTGATTTTGTCTTCTGTAAATTACTTCCTATCAATTGTGTTCATAGCCATTTATCCTGGATCAATCGTAACCATCATGTAGAGGTGATGATGTGATTAGTCTATTGCAGCATTAAGGTCATTGAGATTTTGCTTGATCGTCAACTCCCCAAACTTCCAAATTAAAGTGCATTTAACTTGTTTTCTAGCTAGTGTCATGCATGCCTATTCTGTGCTTTCTTGACTGGAGTGTATTTGTCTCTTGAGTATAATGCTCTTCTTTTGTATTTTTAAATGCTTAAAAGTGAAGCTAATATGGCCCATATGGGTATGATTAAAATCAAGAGTGTCATTGAATGAATTATGGGTTGTATCCCTTCCAGTGTCGACATTCATTGCTAGCGGAATGGTTGCTTCAAGCCTTCAACAATGGAACTTATGGCCTAAGTATATTTATGTAACTTTTTGGCCCTGGTCGTTGTGTAAGTAGATCCAAAATAATTTCTGAAACTAACGGGCACCCTTCTTGTTTATAAAAAATACATTTCTTGACAGTACCTCCTGCAAGGAAGTTATGAAGTTGTTATTGGATCACAGTGTGCTTCTGAACTTGTTTCTCTCATGATTCCTAACTTCATGGTTGCTTCATTTTGACAGAATTACAACAGCGACATGTTCCTGTTCCTGTTCCTTACTCTTAATCATAGCTTGTTGGATGACTTCTTTGAAGAAGCATCAAGACAAATCAACATTTACTGGGAAGAGTATACTTTATCTCAACCGCCATCAGACTGAGGAATGGAAAGGCTGGATGCAGGTTTGTATCCATACCTTGGTACATTATCTGCAAACCTTAGCATGTGAGCTATACATCCATACCAGTACAATAAAAAAAACACTTAACAATTAAGAATAATCCTTCAGTTGGAGAAAATTTGTGAAAGAGTAGTCTTAAGTTTCAAGCATACCTTAGTATCACATACCAAGACTAAGCATACCTTGTAGGGAATGTTGGTAATGGTTCTGTTGGTGTGAATCTATTTATAGACGAATCAGTCCTGTCAACTACTATCAATGTATTTGGATGGATTTCTGACTGATGGGTTTCAAAATTGTAAAAAAAACAATACAAATTAGATATAGTATCGTTGTGATCACCACCACCAGGCTGCGGTTTTTTTGCATGATGGCCCTTAATTTGTACCCTAGGCGTTTACTCAATCAACCTAGCACAATCTGGAGCCTGTAGTTGTAAATTTCACATCACCCAAGAAAATTTTAGAACATTCAACTATACTTATGGACTGACAACAATTGTATTTGACAAAAACAAAGCCCATGGATATATATATTATTAGTCTAGAAACCGATCGGGACAGATATGTACCATAGAAGGAGTTTATATTTTCTTTCCGCTCTTCCTCGTGTGTGTTCGATGAGCTTGATTCCATTAGTATCTGCATATAAAAAATAGGAAAAGAATGAATGTTTTGATGTCTGCAGTTCTTAAAATTAAATCCAAACATACAAAAAATGCCAAGGATTACCATTGAGATTGAAGATCTGTATTGCTCTTTTTGTTGGACGTGGAAGCTTGGATTTGAAAATGGTTTCCAAGATGTGGAATGTGATGCTATATATACAGTAAAATCTGTAACGTTGGAGTTAAATTTTTTTTTGCATGAGTATTTAGTACTCGTATTGTTTTCATCCTACCGTTTCTCTCTGCACAATATTATCCAAATGGCTATTAAAGCATTGCTAATTGGTGTAATTGTATAACCGGCTTTTATAGGCTAATTAATGTCTTTGTAATTAAATGGAGATTTGACCATTCAAATTCAAAATATGCAGGAAGTTCAAGCCTATGGATGTGTAACTGATGGGTGGAAAAGGTTTAATGTGGCCTGAAATGAATTAGTATTCCATTTTCCTTTCCTGGATTTGATCATTATTCCTGGTTCGGTTTATGTCTCTAGTTCAACGCCTGGCTGTGCGTTATCCAATTGGCTTCCCCTAATGTCACTTGCAGTCTAACGTGTAACTAATAACGTTTGAGTTAATTTTGGATAATGATGTGTAAATTCTGTAACGTTTGAGTTAATTCTTTTTTGCATGAGTATTTAATTATTGTACACCGATGTATATGGATTGGAAGGGAAAAGGTTCAAATGACTCTACAACTCTACCTTTAATAGCTACTCCGTATTTTTTTTACGGGTTGTTTAAACAACGCCCACCCTACTAATAGGGTCTACGACCTACGCAACGCCCACCTATGCCATAACGGCTGACGGTCCGCTGGCCGTAACGGCTGGTGGTCCACCGGCCGTAACGGTTGGCGGTCCATCTGCCTTAAAGGCTGGCGGTCCATCTGCCTTAACGGTTGAGCATAATTTTAATTTATTGTAGTTTATGCATTAAATCTGTTCACCTAACGATATTGATTGTACTCATTTACCTCTTTAAATACATGTCCAACCTTAAAGAACCCCCAAACCATTTTTCTTCTCTTTTCAAAAAAAAAAAAATCATCTTCAGAATGGATGATCAAGAAGATTGGAATGAAAATTTCAATGTGGGAGATAACTCTTTTACAATAATACACAACGAGGTAAGTTTGTTCTTTCCAAACTATCTCAATATATTTCATTGTGTTTTGGCATAGAAAGTCATGTAAAACCGTTCGAAAAGTATGATGGACACACTTGTTGAATATTCATATGTCTTTGCACGTAGTTTCGTATGTTATGCGATCGATAACATATGTAAGAAGTTTGATTAGTTTGCATCTTCTTTTGCCCCTACCAACTCTTGGTTAACACTTTCTAATATGGGCATGTTGGCTGCTATTGCATTTGATTGTTGTTTTATTGTTCTGGGAGGTCATAACCAAACCTATTTTCCTATGGTTGTTCCGGCCAATTGGGACAAGGTCATGGAGAATGAAACTATCATCATTTTCTTCGATAACATGAGTGCACACTTTGAATCAGTAAATCTCACACTCATTTAAAGTTGCTTACTTCTTTAACTTTTAATGCATGTGTGATGTATATATATCTATTATTATATACTAAAGCAGAATCAAATTCTGTCACCATATTGCGCCACATCACCCTTTTTATTAAATTAATATATTTTATTTAAAGTCTTTTGTCATCTATTAAATTGAGACATTTACAATTAGCATGTACAATTTTTATCTTTTTCAAAAAATAATCTTTTGTCATCTATTAAATTGGAAACTTATCTTTTTACTCTCTACTTGAAAATTTTATCTTTTGTTATCTATTAAATTGAAAAAATTATGTAAGTTTTATACGCACCATCATACATAGAAAAATATACAATTTTAGCTAAGATATACTGATATACGGAGTATATCTTAATGTACGTACATGGAAAATCAAAGGTATATCTTTATGTACGGGTACAATTAGCATGGATTTTTTTTATCTTTTAGCTAAGATATATGTTAATTAACATTATTAAATATCCGCCTAATCCTTACCCATCTAGAACTTTTTTCCTATGAATACACCTCTCTTCCACTCATTCTTCTACAATTAATTTACGTTTCTCTATACCATTAGTTCCCAATTTTTTTTGAGATAACTTTGCCAATCAAAGGTATATATTTTTTCATCATGATTTACATATAATTTAGTTTTGTTTATATTCTAAAATATTTTATTTTATATTTTTTTATGATCTACATATTTTCTTATTGTTAATACTAATAATGAAATATCGTCGAAAGAGTTAATTTTTATAGATGAAGAAGTTAGAATTTCTACACAATCAATTACATATTTGTATTATTTTTAAGTATTTTTTGCTAATCAATTAATTATTTTTACCCCTTTTTGTAAAAATCTATCTTATTAAATCTTATAGATACTAAGATACTTAATTATAATGTTAGTTATATATTAGAATTTATGTTGTTTAAATAATAATTCTATCCAAATATATAAATCTCTATCTTATCATTATACACATTTCATTAAAACATAGATATATCATAAACCTTTTATTTAAAACAGGATTTTTTTGTCACAATCTATGAATCGTAATTATAATATTTTACAAATTTAATTAAATGTCTTATTAATTTTATATTATTTTTTCGTAATTTTATTATGGTCTTTTATAAAATCATCAATGGTAGCAAATTCTACCACTATATTTAAGACAAATATTCAATCTATTAAATACCTTTTTACTATCTTATCATATTAAAGATTATAGATCTATTACACTTTAGTAAAAAATTATAGATTTATTAATTAAGATAATAATTCGTTCACGTTTTCATTATTAATTATTTTTTTAAAAAACAATAACATATATACGAGATAGTTTGATTTTCTATTTTACTTATTAAATACTATCTAAATATTTAATATATAACATATTAATTCGAATTTTAATGTAACTTATTTATTTTATTATATAAGTTAGTTTAAGTAATTTAATTTAAATGCCAAAAGATTGGTACCAGTTGTTAATAAAATGTAATAATGCATCTTATCTTATTTCATTCTTCCTCAATTATTTAAATATATGTTTATGTATGTATAAAAAGTAAATATATGAATAAAATTTATTTATATATATGATGATATATAAGAATTATGTCATTTTATAATCCAAAAAATAAGCGTCGTTTTATTACAAAGTATACATATGATAATATTTGTAATTGTTATAGTAAATTCATACACAAAGCAATAAATTAAATAAATAATTAAATACCACCCCGTACAAGGTACGGGTCATCCGCTAGTTTGTTACTAGACATATACGCCCGACGTTGTCTGGGCAGTTAGTTTAACATTGATTTGTATGTTTATATGGGTAGTATTTAAATGACGATAAAAGAGGTCGTTTGAATGCAATTTAATGAAAAATACTACAATCAAAATGAAATGCTTTTATTGGATTGCAACAACACCCGTCAAAACTTAACTCAATCCGACAATCCGACCTATAAAAAACTTTATGGGTTGAAACCTGATTTGAAATTTACGGGTCAAACTGCGACTCGACCTGTTCGACTCAATCACTAATGTGTTGAAATCTAAGTCATTTACCAAATCATCAATGATAGAACCAGAGCAAAGACCTCGGGAGGCATTTGATCGATTCGAAATATTGTTTAACATATAAATATATAAGATGTTGAATAATATATTTTATTTTTATTATTCAAATATACAAAATAATATTATATCATTAAAAATGTTAGTATAATTTTAATAACTTTTATAATAGTTTTAACGATGATCAACGGTGTCTCATAAGATGATGTCTGAACCTCGTGCTCTGAATTGTCCACCGTTGCGAGCAATGTGTTACTGAACATGACAGTCCGACGATGTTTCGTACGATAAGTCTTAATGTTCGTTTGTGGAGCATGAGCTACATCCTGATCCTTACATGTTTCACGACGACGATGACGAAATGATTTACTCGTCTCTTCGCGAGTCGACATCTAAAAAAGAAAACAATATAAAATCAAGTAATGAAATCAATCGACACTAATTGAAAGAGGTCAGCCGTAAAGGCTAGTGCCTCGTCTGCCTTAACGGCAGAGGGCACGCTAGCCTTTACGGCTGGCGACCCTTCTGCCTTAACGGCAAGGGGCGCACCAGCCTTTACGGCCAGCGGCCCTTCTGCCGTAAAGGTCGCGCTGGTCCGTCTTCCCCAAAAAACCCGACATGCAAAATACCGATCGAACCAAACGATTCATACGAAAAGAAACCCGACATCAATGGCTTCCAATACAATAGAGATTCATTTAGATTCATAGACCCATTTAGATTTTATAATCCTAAACCCTAAAAACTCTAACTATTAAAAACCTTAAATCCAATCCAACAAGGTTGAAAAAGATAAGTATGGTGAATGAAATATGTGAATCATGGATATAAAGCATACCTCAAATAGTTGTAATTTTGATTTGTGGAAAGATTGATGGATAAAAGTTTGTATTTTGTAGATTGAAAGATGAGATAATGGAGGAGAAGGAGAGAAGAGGAGAAGATGAAGAAGATGACAAGAAAGAAAAATGAAAGTGGCAATGGGTGTAATTTTACACAAAATTTTATTTATATGATATAGGGTATAGGGTGGGTGTTGAGAAGAAAAAGTGGGTGGGTGTTGTTTAGAAATCCCCTTTTTTTATTGAGCCCATAATTGCTAGAATGTAGAAAACCCCAAAGTAATTGCTGATTAAATGACCCCTCACTTAATAGCTATTCAAACCTCTTCATCTCATCCCTGTTTGGGGCCGTGCAGGGTCCAAAAAATAGTATCATAAAAACATTGCTATTTGTATAAAATGAGGAGCAGTTATTGCAGCAGATTTTCCTATTTTATTGTATTAGATTCGCGATCAAGTGAGAACAGCTCATACGGTGTAAAATGCGAACACCTTATGGCCGTTAGATCTGGGCAAATCAACGGACTGATTTTAACACGCAGCTCCCCCTTGCTTTTAACTGGGAAGGGCATTTTCGTCTTTTTGCCCTGCTTTACTGTTCATTGATCTCCCCCTTGTTTCTCTACGCTCGCACAGAGCGTTTGTTTTGGCGAATTGTTCATTGATCTCTTCGGCTCTCTTCTCCAACAAAATTCGATTGTTTTTCAACTGTATTTTCGTCCTTTGGTTCTTGTTCAATTGCTTCTATGAATATAGGTAACAATTTATGATTTTTGAAAGTGAGAATTTATGCTTTGCTAGTTTTAGGTTTTCCTTGAGCAAGATAAATGAGAACTTGTGAATTTGACATAAGATTGGGTGTATGATTGGTGTTTACATGATTTGATTGCATTAGAAAGTGATTTTGAAGTTTTCGATTGACCCTAGAAGCTGATTATGTACGTTTTGCCCGATTACCTACCATGTGTTCGACAAAATGCCTCAACCAACGTGCTTAAATTTACATGAACCGTTCAATGGATTCCAATGAACCTTTACTTGAAAGTTTATGAACCATACCGATACTCTTTGTGAACCAAAAGAATACCCGTATTTGCCCATTTGTAGTGTGTTTTCATGTTGTTTCACTCATAGCTTTTACGTTTCTTTTGTAGGTTGTTCATCAAGTTCCGGCCATCCTAACATTTCTCATTCGGATGGTGATGCTAGTACCGATGGACTTTCATTGAATGACAATGATGCAAGTACACAAGTTTTTATATTGGATTGAAAAATCACACTTACTAGCTCAATCTGTTTAAGTAGCCTTCTCGGTACCAATTGCACAGCTTCTTTTAAGCCTACCATGTAGTCAATTTTTTCCCAAGTGTTTGCACACTTTTCGCGTTTTGTCATACATGAACCAAGTGATTCATATTCATGAACCATCGCGTAGAAGATAATGAACCATCGCATAGAACATAATGAACCATCGCGTTTTGAGGATTAAGCTGTCTTATATGCAGTTTCACATTAAATGAACCGAATGACTAAAGTTCATGAACCGACAAGGTGAACCCAATGAACCAAACACCTGTTGTTTATGAACCGCGATTGATATGAACTTCATGAAAAGCTGAACGCACCTTTTGCATGATAATGATAACGATGAGCACGATAACGGTGCCTACATTCTTCACTTATCACAAGATTGTTCTTATTTCATTACTACTTGTACGGTTGAATATAAACAATGTTTTGATATGTGTGTTTGAGGATTCAGTTATCTTCTATGCACTTTAACATTAAATGAACTGTATAATTACACGACATGAACCTACAAGTGGAACATAATGAACCAAATTCTTTTATGTTACAAAATTTACGCATTTCATATATGAACCGAGTGATTCAAATTCATGAACCATTACGTCGAATTCAATGAACCAAATAATTATACTTCATGAACTTAAAAACAATGAACCTACAAGTGGAACACAATGAACCTCTAAGTGGAGTACAATGAACCTTTTTGGTCAAAATCAATTTATTTACAAGTTTGCCACCGTTTTTTCCGTTTTCCTTATATCCTCCTTTAATCTCTACCGTCAGATCCGAAAGATCTAACGGTAGAGACTGTTTCTCATTTTACACTATAAGGGTTGTTCTTACCAGAACCAAACTCTATTGTATTATAGATTATTTTCATTTTATCTTGAATATAGGTATATATAATTATAATCATTAATCTAAATTATTGTTGGTACATCATTTTAATTGTATAAAGATATTCAAATATTGTTGTTATATTATAATCTTACAAAATTGTAAGAAGGTGCCAATATTTGTTTTTCACTTTCAATATTATAGGTAATTTGAATTTACTTTTAATATTACTTAAAACTCCAACTGGCAGATTATAACACAAATCTACTAAAATACTATTTTAAACATTAAAGATATACATATGTCTATCTATAAATCAATAAATAGGCATATAGACTAAGAAAAAGTAACAACTAATATTCATATGTTTTTATATAAACTATACGATAAAAGAAAAATATTGTTGAAATTTCAATAACCTTTTGAAATTGTCTGTTGATACCAGGAACCGTCAACGCGGTAATGCCACCCCTCCAAAGCAAAATATCACCAAGTATAAACTCCTCAAACACGGCATCGGGCTCTATCGCGATCACTGTACGCCCCTGTCTCAAAACCTACTCCCGGCCGCACGGCTCTCAAAGTGGCCCTGTCTGCGTCGCGCTTCGAGCGTTGTGACCGCGAGGGGAGGAGCCCGTCCCATCCACGCAAGTGGGTGGGCGGCAGCGTCCCATCAAACGAGCGGTGGGCGGCAGCGTCCCATCGGGCGAGCGGTGGGCGGCAACGTCCCATCCTGGTCCGTGATTGGCCAGGTCCGTGGGCACCGCTCCAAGAACCATTTAGAGGGCGACACGTACTTGGGCGACCTTGGTCCCACATCGATATCTCGATCAGTCTCAGCCCGGAGCTCGGCTATAAATAGCGAGCTCGGTGCACCAGAGCGGGGATCGAAAGACTCGCGAACCACATACACTAGATCTCGAGCTAAAGATCACTGTTGTAACCCGATACACCTAAACGCGATAGAGACCATCTGTCTATTGTTGTAATCCCACAGTTAAATATAAAAGATCCTTCACACTACCCTCATCGCGTTGAATACTAGCGATCACATACTTTCCATCTCTCCGTCCGTTGACTCGGTTGAGTTCTAAACTGGTACTCTCATCGCGTTATACTCCTAACGGTGTTTTCGGACTTCAACATTGGCTCCGTCCGTGGGGACCTCCTCAAACTAACAGCAACAACGCTTACTACGCTGACGGCGCGGCCTTCGGGATGCAGCCGCCGCCTCCGTGGTATTACGGGTCGCAGCCCGCGCAACAACCACAGGCCATGCCGGGCTGGAACCCGGGTTTCCAACAAGGTTTCCAGCCACAGGCCCCGTTCCAGGGGTATGTCCATGCGCAATACTTCCAAGAGTACGCACCCGCGCAGGAGCCCTACGTGGAGGAATACTCCACCACCAACGGGAGTTCGACTGGGCAGGAGGTGGAGCAGGACGCTCCCAACGCGTTGTCACCCCCAACCCCCACTTCCAAGGCTACGCCCCCGCGTACCACTACGGCCAAGGCGCGTATCCCATGCAGCACGGCCAGGGTGCTTACCCGATGCCCCACCAGCCGTATGTACCCGCTTACGCCGCGGGTTACGGGCCGTGTCAGGCATACCACACCCCACCTCCAGGGAGCTCGAGTGAGGACATGAGCGTGTCGCGAGGGCGCTCCACCTCTAGGCCTCAGTCCACACGCTCCGGCTCCCGAAGCAACATGATGGTGGACGATCGTGGCACCACCTACGGCAGCCCCTTCGCGGACTTCATCTAAGAGGAGCCCATGCCAAAGGGGTTCCAGAGGCCGTCGGCAGCACTACAGTTCGACGGCACGAAGGACCCGGGAGAGCACGTCAGGCAGTTTTTCGCCCACATGACGTTCAACACCTACAATGACGCCATGTACTGCCGGGTCTTTCCCTCCACCCTTAAGACCGCCGGGATGAGGTGGTTCACCAACCTCCCTGTGGGCTCCATCACGTCGTTTAAGGACCTAACGCGGCGGTTCATGTCCCACTTTAGCGGGTCTCGATCGCGCATGAAGACGACGAAGGATCTCATGGGAGTGACGCAAGGGGAGGAGGAGACCCTGGCGGCCTTCTTCACCCGGTTCGTCAACGCGGCGTCGGAGGTGCCTCACCTCAACGACACCTCCGCCCGCGACATGTTAATCCACAACCTCCGCGACAGAACCTTCAAGGTCAAGATGTGCGGGAAAATCCTGCACACCTACGAGGACGCCTGCAACGCCATCACCAAGCGCGTCTTCGCGGAGGACGCGGCAGGAAGGCCCGCGCAGGATCACGGCAAGGGAAAGGCCAAAACCACCCCGGAGGCCCTCACCGTGTCCACCACACCAACAAAGCCTCAGGGTGGCCAGCGCGGCGGCCATAACCGTGGTGGAGGCCGTCGTGGCCGCGGGTATCAGGGATACCGCAGGCCACGCAACAACCGCGGTGGCAACGGGCCGAACAACAACGACCCATACACCGGGGCCAACACCACGGCCCTCGGGCCCCGCAACGACGGTGGTCAGCCGGCCCAGGCAAACACTTTGGCCGGCACCGCGCCCGCGAGAGGGGGGGGGTCAATCCAAACGACCCTAACCTCTACATCAACACCATCGCGTGGGGATCCACCCTCGCGGGGTCTAGCGGCGGGGAAAGGAAGCGTTATGCTCGCGCTTCGACCTCCGGCGGCTCCATTAACAATTTGGGTGCGGCGGGAATCCCTTATGCCGACATCACCTTCCGACCCGGCGATTCCCGCGAACTCATCACTCCGCACACAGACCCTCTGGTTGTGCACGCGGTTGTCGCCACCAAGATAGTCAAGAGGATCATGGTGGATACGGGAGCATCGGTGGACATCCTATACTACGACGCGTTCGCACAGCTTGGCATCTCCCCCGCCATGCTCCTGCCTTACGCCGGGAAGCTCACCTGCTTTTCCGGCAAGGAGGTCGACGTCGCACGATTGGTCACTCTGGACATGACCCTGGGAGACAGTAAAGACGCCCGCCGGACTGAGCCCATCGAGTTCACTGTCGTCCAGCTCCCTTCCATCTACAACGCGATAATGGGACGGACCTCATTGATGAAGTTCCAGGCTGTCGCGTCCATCTATCACTTGGTCTTGAAGTTTCCCGTGGAGGACCGGGTCGGTGTCTCCCATGGCCAGCAGATTGAGGCACGAAAGTGCTATGAGGCGTCAACCCGCGCTCGCCCTGCCGCATATTGACTCGGCTAAAGTCGTCGTGCCAAGATCAAAGATAAATAACCCAAACAAACAAACTAGTATAGTAAGCAAGTAAGGGGTCGAACCCAAGAGAACAAAGGCTTCTAGTATTAATATAATTACCAACTAAAGATAAGGGGGATTGAAGAGAAGAATCTAAACTAAACTAGGAAACAAATAACAAACAAATAAGCAAATAGATAGGAGGCAGGTTCATTCAAAAGATCCACTCATGAAATAGTCACTCGATCATAGATTCATCTATTGATTTCATTCACACCTATGGTTAATTCCAATCCTGATCATTAACAATCGCAAGTCCACGGTCCAAGCAATTCTATAACCCTAGGCAAGGACGCTTAACCTAGAATTAGCATAGAGAACAAGGATATTAGGAAATCAAATCATGCAATCAAGCTACGAGTCTCATGCATAATTAAACCATTGAATACTCTTCCCTAAACTAGTCCACGGTCCTAGAATAGAGTTGTTTCGAGAAATAGGAAAGATGCATAGACAACAACCAATCCTAAATCAAACGATAGATCTAAGTCAATCAAACAAGTTGGCCAGGCTCATAAAATCAAACATAGATCATGGGATTAAGCACAAGAGAATCGATATCAACCAAAGGATAGAAATCAATTACCAAAACCTCACAAGTTCATACATCAGAGCTTCTCCCTTGAACAAACCCAAGGAGACTAGCTCTCCATAACTAAACTAAAAACCTAATTGAATTATGAATTGGAATGTACAATGTAGAATGCCTAAAACCTAAGGAGACTCCTCCTTATATAGACTCAGGGAACATGCTCCCCTAATCTAATTAGGAAAGGAGAAAAGATAGAAAAGGAAAGAGAAAAGATAAGAAGATAGAAAGAAGATAGATCTTCGGCCCGCTTCGGATTCGGCATCACAGCGGTCGCGTCGCCATGGCCGCGCCCGCGCTTTTACAGCAGAGAAGAATAATCCGTCTCGGCAGCCACCGCGGTCGCGTCGCTCAGGCCACGGTCGCGGATTCTCGACAGAACCACTGGCGTCACTTTGGAGGCTGTTTTGACCCTCTTCGGCTTGGAATCTGACTTTGGTGTAAAAAGATGAATTGAAGCCCTTGAAGTTAGCTTTCCAATGGCACCGGAATCAGCTCAATCCGACCTCTGTAGCTCAAGATATAGCCTTCGCAAGAAAGTGGTGTCGCGCAGACAGCTCAAAACGCCTTAGAACTCTTGAATCTTGCATCCTTGTGTCTTCGGCCTAGATATTACAATAAGCGCAAACTCTAACCTAAACACACTCAATAACATCCCTAAAATACAAGAGTTAACCTATACAAAATAGCCCGAATCACATATGTTATCACGGGTGGGGCCAACGCGGAGTTGGACGTACGACAAGAGCGTGAGCGCGAGCCCCTCGGTGACTTCGAAAAGGTCGCCATCACCCCCTTCCCCGACGCAGCCGAGAAACTATTTATCGGGGACTGCATGACCGGGGCGGACGCCGAAAGCCTGCAGAGTCTCCTGGCCCGTTCTCGCGATGTGTTCGCGTGGACGGCGACGGACCTAAAGGGTGTCCCTCCCTAGGTGGCGCTCCACTCGCTTCGCGTGAGTCCGGGGTCCCGACCCATCTGCCAAAGACGCCGAAAGACTAACGAGGAGCGTGCCAGCGCGGCGAATGAGGAGGTTGAGAAGCTCCTACGCGCCAACTTCATCCGCGAGGTCAAGTATCCTACTTGGCTCTCCAATGTCGTATTGGTGAAGAAGTCCAACGGGAGGTGGCGGATGTGTGTCGACTTCAAGGACCTCAACAAAGCCTGCCCCAAGGATAGCTACCCCCTTCCCTCCATTGATGATCTGGTCGACTCCACCGCCGGTCACACCGCGCTGAGCTTCCTCGACGCCTATTCCGGCTACAATCAGATAGCCATGGATCCCTTGGATCAGGAGTCCACCGCGTTCATCACTCAACGCGGGACTTTCTGTTACAGGGTGATGCCCTTCGGTTTGAAGAACGCGGGGGCCACTTTCCAGCGCCTGGTGGACCATGTCTTCCGGAAACAGCTGAAGCGCAGCGTCTCGGCTTACGTCGACGACATTGTGGTCAAGAGCCACAACGCGCAGGAGCACCTGGCCGATCTGGCCGAGGTTTTCCAAACCCTGCGCGCCCACCGAATGAGCCTAAACTCGGAAAAGTGCGTCTTCGGGGTGAAATCGGGGAAGTTCCTCAGATTCATGATCAGCGCGAGGGGCATAGACGTCAACCCCGCCAAGGTCTCCGCAGTGTTAGAGTTGCGCTCACCGACTTCGCGCAATGAAGTCCAGCGACTGGCGGGTGCGGTAAATTATCTTGGGCGTTTCTGCTCCAGGTTGTCGGACCGCGCTCTCCCTTTCTTCTCTTGTCTCAAGAGCACCACCACCTTCACCTGGACAGAGGAGATGGAGAGCGCGTTCCAGGCTCTAAAGGTCTACCTCGCCAATCTTCCAACGCTCTCCCCGCCCGTCCCGGGAGAGGATTTGCAGTTGTATATTGCCGTGAGCCAGCATACTGTCAGCGCGGTCCTCACCCGCGATTTCAGTTATTCGGTGTACTTCACCAGCAGGGTGCTTCAGCCGGCAGAGCAACGATACTCACCCGCGGAGAAGATGTCTCTTGCGGTGGTGGTGGCGGCAAGAAAGTTGCGCCCCTACTTCCAGGCGCACCCCATCCAGGTCCTGTCGGACCTCCCTCTGCGCCAAATCCTACATCAGCCCGCGTTGTCGGGGAGAATGACCAAATGGGCGGTCGAGTTGTCGGAGTTTGACATCTCGTACCACCCGCGGACCGCGATCAAGGCACAGGCCCTTGCCGACTTCGTGGTGGAGGTCACCTTCCCCGACACGGACAAGAGCCCCGACGAGTGGAGGGTCTTCGTGGACGGCTCGCACTGCGACCTGGGGTCGGGCGCGGGGGTGGTCCTTGAGGGACCCTCCTACGCGTCCGAACATGCCCTCAACTTCGGCTTTGAGGCAACCAACAACGAGGCCGAGTATGAGGCATTGATCGCGGGAATTGAGATGGCCCTACTGGTGGGCGCGCGGAGAATAAGGGTTTTCACAGGTCGGTGGCCAGTACGAGTGCACCACGGGTTTTCTACCTCAATATCGCGCCAAGGTCAAGGCGTTGATCGCCTGCCTCGAGACTTTTGCCATTGAATCCATACCGCGTGCGGCAAATGCCAAGGCCGATGCACTGGCCAAGTTGGGTTCAGCCCTCCTGCCTGAGGTCGGCAACAAGGTCACAATCGAGAGGAAGATGCAGCGCGGTGTCACCCAGGCAGTGTTCGCACTGGCCACGGAAGGGTGGATGGCTCCCATAGTCCGATATATCCAAACCGGGGAGTTGCCCCAGGACGATGCCATGAGCGCACGCAAACTCAAACTCAAGGCGGCGCGGTACTGCATCGAAGGCGACAAGTTGTATCGCCGCGGCTACGCGGAGCCCAACCTGCTCTGCGTAGACGAGGCCACCGTCTTCGAGGTCCTCGAGGAGGTGCATGAGGGCATATGCGGAGGCCACCCGGGCTGGCGGACTCTGGTCCACAAAATAGTCCGGATGGGGATCTATTGGCCTACCCTACGCCGCGATGCGGCGGCATACGTGCAAAAGTGTGACAAGTGCCAGCGCCACGAGAACATTCAACACGCTCCAGCGCGAGAGCTGCGCGGCATCCAGCCGGCCTATCCGTTCGCGATGTGGGGCATGGACATCCTAGGTCCCTTCCCTAAAGCCGCCGGACAGGTGCAGTTCATCTTGGTCCTGGTCGATTACTACACCAAGTGGGTGGAGGCCGAGGCCATGGCACGGATCACAAGCGCGAAGGTATGCGGCTTCCTCTGGAAAAATGTGGTTTGTCGTTTCGGCGTCCCCATCGCGATAATGACAGACCACGGCCCTCAGTTCAACAGTGAGGAGACGCGAGACTTTTGCGCAAGTTTGAGCATAGAGTTGAAATTTTCTTCGGTTGCACACCCTCAGTCCAACGGACTCGTGGAGAATGTGAACGCGAGGATACTCGACGACCTCCGCCGCAGGCTGGATGGCGTACAAGGCCGGTGGGCAGAACTGTTGCCTCTTGTTTTATGGACAAACCGCACCACGCCGCGCAGGGCAACAGGAGAAACACCCTTCGCGATGGCTTACGGCAGTGACGCCGTCGTGCCCGTTGAGTCCATGTTACTCACGGAGCGAGTCGCGGGGTACGACCAGTTCACCAACGACGAGGCTCTCAAGGTGGAAATGTACCTTCGCGATGAACGCAGGGAGGCGGCCGAGCTGCGCTCGGTCGAATACAAGAGAAGGACCGCGGCGTACTACAACAAGAGGATCAAGCCCCGCGGCCTCAAGGAGGGAGACCTAGCCCTCCGAAGGGCCGACGGGGGCAAGCTTGACGCGAAGTGGGAGGGACCTTACCTCCTCTCCAAAGAGGTCGTCCCGGGGGCTTTCAAGCTCACAGATCCGACGACAAGGCAAACTCTCGCCAAGACATGGAATGAGGCACGCCTCAAGAAATACTATGTGTAAATAAGCTAGGGTTATCACCGCGTGGGGGTCGGTTGTAATGTCTCTATCCTACCTATTTTCATGTGAATAAAACGAGATGACTACCGTACGCTGTCCAAATAATGAATTCATCGTTAGGGAAACCCGAGTTGCCGTCCTCGCTTGGGGTTGTCCGCTAACGCGCGCGATGCGCTTAGGCGCACTCGAGTTGGTTTATACCCCTCGTGGTTGCATAAAGCCTTAAAACATCAAAACTCCACAGCCGTTAGGGAAACCCGAGTTGCCGTCCTCGCTTGGGGTTGTCCGCTAACGCGCGCGATGCGCTTAGGCGCACTCGAGTTGGGTTATACCCCTCGTAGTTGCATAAAGCCTTAAAACATCAAAACTCCACAGCCGTTAGGGAAACCCGAGTTGCCGTCCTCGCTTGGGGTTGTCCACTAACGCGCGCGATGCGCTTAGGCGCACTCGAGTTGGGTTATACCCCTCGTAGTTGCATAAAGCCTTAAAACATCAAAACTCCACACTCGTTACGGAAACCCGAGTTGCCGTCCTCGCTTGGGGTTGTCCGCTAACGCGCGCGATGCGCTTAGGCACACTCGAGTTGGGTTATACCCCTCGTAGTTGCATAAAGCCTTAAAACATCAATTTTCAAAGTCGTTAGGGAAACCCGAGTTGCCGTCCTCGCTTGGGTTTGTCCGCTAACGCGCGCGATGCGCTTAGGCGCACTCGAGTTGGGTTCCACCCCTCGCAGTTGCATAAAGCCTTAAATACATCAAAAATCTAGTTACAACATCCTAGTGTCAAGCGCGGTCCTAGCACCTAGCTTGGCATGGGGTTGGGTACGGCGAGGTTTTCGCAAAAATCTAGTTACAATATCCTAGTGTCAAGCGCGGTCCTAGCACCTAGCTTGGCATGGGGTTGGGTACGGCGAGGTGTTCGCAAAAATCTAGTTACAACATCCTAGTGTCAAGCGCGGTCCTAGCACCTAGCTTGGCATGGGGTTGGGTACGGCGAGGTTTTCGCAAAAATCTAGTTACAATATCCTAGTGTCAAGCGCGGTCCTAGCACCTAGCTTGGCATGGGGTTGGGTACGGCGAGGTGTTCGCAAAAATCTAGTTACAACATCCTAGTGTCAAACGCGGTCCTAGCACCTAGCTTGGCATGGGGTTGGGTACGGCGAGGTTTTCGCAAAAATCTAGTTACAATATCCTAGTGTCAAGCGCGGTCCTAGCGCGTAGCTTGGCATGGGGTTGGGTACGGCGAGGTTTTCGCAAAAATCTAGTTACAATATCCTAGTGTCAAGCGCGGTCCTAGCACCTAGCTTGGCATGGGGTTGGGTACGGCGAGGTGTTCGCAAAAATCTAGTTACAACATCCTAGTGTCAAGCGCGGTCCTAGCACCTAGCTTGGCATGGGGTTGGGTACGGCGAGGTTTTCGCAAAAATCTAGTTACAATATCCTAGTGTCAAGCGCGGTCCTAGCGCCTAGCTTGGCATGGGGTTGGGTACGGCGAGGTTTTCGCAAAAATCTAGTTACAATATCCTAGTGTCAAGCGCGGTCCTAGCACCTAGCTTGGCATGGGGTTGGGTACGGCGAGGTTTTCGCAAAAATCTAGTTACAACATCCTAGTGTCAAGCGCGGTCCTAGCACCTAGCTTGGCATGGGGTTGGGTACGGCGAGTATGCACAAGGTTTAAAAGACAGAAAACAATCAAGGAATAATCACAATGCCGCATGGCGGCTAACAAAGTTACGACGCTTACTTCGCGTAAAAAATCTAATACAATTACAGCCGCATCGCGGCAAACACCAAAGTACTTGGGCCCATACGGCCAGAGAGTAATATCAGAACTTAGAAAAGCAAGAAACAAAAAAAAACACACAAAGATAAAGGCCTCACGCGGTGGGGGCATTGGCATTAACATCGGCATCAACGTTGGCATCGGCCGCGGTCTCGGAGGGCGGGGGAGCCTCATTGGTTTTCTCGCTCTCGGGACCGGCGGCGGGGAGCTCCGGATTGACCTGGCCCTCCGGATCATCATGACCTTCCGCGTCGTCACCCTCGACTCCCGGCGGCGGCTTTGCCACTCCGCCCTCCCAGACAACCCCCATTTTGCGATGGAGATCGGGAGCGAAGTACTTGACGTTGTACCTCTCAACGTATTGGAGGGCCGCGGTGACTGCACTAAGAGCTTGGCCCGCTCTCGCATCCTCAACGCAACGGTCCATGTACTCTTCCGATTTAAGGAACTCGGGAACCGCGTTCTCAGCCCTGGCCTGGGCCTCCTCCAATTGACGCCGCTGCTTCGCACACGTTGCCTTGAGCCCCGCCACCTCCTTCTTGGTCGCGGCAAGTTGGGCTTTGACCGTTTCAAGCTCTGAGGCGTCCTGCTCCGCTTGCGCGCGTACCTCCGTGAGGGTCATTTCGGCCGCCTCCTTGGCCTTGGTCGCCTCCTCCAGATTGGCCTCCGCAACGCACAAACGGTCGGGGAGGTAGTTCAGCCACGCGTTGACCTGCAAACAAAAGCACATCTTTAGCCCGAGTAAAGGTTATAAAGGGTCGGCACCAAAAAGCTAGGGGACGCATACCATATGGCTGTACTTCATGCACTCCCCTCCGACCTCTGCCGCGTTGAGGGTTTGGAACCATTCCCTCTCTTCCTCGTAGGGGTACTGCCCCTCCTGGAAGGTACCCCAAGCCGGCCCGGAGCAGGCGAAGCCGGCCACCTCGGCCCTTCTGGACCAGTGGCGGCGACTCCCGGTGCCCGTCGTAATCTGGGCAGGACCCTTCGCGACGGGCTCAGGAGGTTCCTCCTCAACGCGGACCAACTCCCGCTTGGATTTCTTGGTGAGCGCGCGCTTGGCATGGGCCGCGTCATCGGCCCCCTTGCGCTTCGAGGCATCCCCCAACGCGCGTTTGCCCCTGTTGTCTGCTGGGGGGTCCTTCCCCTTTGGGCCGAGCGCGCCCTTCGCGGTAGCTCCCTTCTGACCCCCGGTTTTGGCAGTGGTGGGTGCGCCAGAGGTCGTGGCGGCAGACTTGCCGGTGAGAACATCAAAAACATCCATATCTGCAAAAACAAGTCACGAACGTTTAGACTAAACACGTTCAAAGCACTAATGAGGCATGCGATAAAATAAGACTAATCCAAGGAAAATAGGAATACCCTCGCCCTCGGGCACCGGGGACGAGGGTGCCGACAAGGGCACCCCGTCTTCCCGGGACAGTGCCGGCCTCAGACTGAGCCCAGCGCGTTCGAGGCGCTCTTGTGTTATCCAAACGCTTTGCTCCCTCTTAAAAGGCGCGGCGAAGGCTTTCTTCGCCGCGGCGGCCTTTTTCGACTCACCGCGTTTGCGCTTGTGGGGGCGGAACTGATCAGGGACAATAGGGCAAAGCAGTTCGTCGCCCGAGAAGTCGTGTACGATAAACCACTTCTCTTTCCACTTTGGGCCGACGTTGGAAGGGGTGATCAACAAATTGCAATGCGTAAGGCTAAAATTAACGATGCCCCTGCTGTCCGCCTTTACCGTCACAATCTGTAGCATGTGCTCCACGGATGGAGGACGCCCAAGCTCAAGACACCGCATGTGATAGGCCGCGATGACGCTCCAGCAGTTGGGCGCCATCGAGGCCGGGGCAAGATCATAGTGAAATAAAAAATCCGTGACGTAGCGCGGCAGCGGGGCCCGAAAACCCGCGACAAGGCTCGCCGCGTACATGACGACACCGGCTTCGTAAACAGCGAAATTGTTTCCCCCGTCGAGCGGCAGCAAGAGTTCCACCCCAGCTGGCCAGGGGTATTCCGACGCGATAACGTCCAGCTCCTCGAGAGTGAGGATGGAGGCACTACCCTTTGCCAGCGTCGTCGTGTTTTCGTACTCGGCCAGGCGCCCAGGCCTGGTCTGTCGGAAGCGGGGGATCTCTGCCTTGACCCGCGTTAGGTACCGCGAGGGAAAGCTTCTCGCGGTCCCGGAGGTGGATGCCTCGTCACCAGCCTCGTCCTGGGGGTTGTAAGGCGCGCACCGGGACATTGATCGCGAGGACGAGGCACTCCGCGTGCGAGCGGCGGACACTGTGGTAGGGTCGCTTTTGCTCAAACCGGCGGGCTCACGGAAGTTGTTCTGAGAGTCACTCGCGGACATCTCCCGGTATTCAAGCAAGGAGTCGGGCGCGTAGAAGTCGTCCCAGTTCGCTATCCTGTCACCGCGATCCACGCCTGAGGGGCAGGAGTCGCTGGAAAACCCCAAATCCAGGGCACGGAAGCAAAGAGGCTCCTGGAGGAAGGAATAAAGGAGATGATATGCATGGGGAAAAGAACAAAATAGGAGAAGCATGTAGCGCGATAAATACACAGTGAACAAGCTCATGAGCAAGAAAGGCAAGTAAAGATAAAAAGCGCGGTACCCCAACCACGGGCAGGTGTCATATCGCAATAGGGCAGGAAGCCCTGTCAAAAAAGGCCTAGGGGCGCGCGAGATGTGTGTTAGAGGAACATTCCGCCGTTCTCGACACGCGTTTTCAGGAATGGGCCGAGGCGACGGGACGTTGGTGGGACGGGATGTTGCGCTGTGCGCGTTTTCTTCGCCTCCCATGACGTTTCGCCTCCCACGACGCTTCGCCTCCCATGGCGTTTCGCCTCCCACGGCGTTTCGCCTCCCACGGTTTTTCGGCCGCTCCGCCGCCCAGGGCACGAGAGGACGGCCATGGCCGAATCCGAGCCGGGGCTAGGTCGGGGGCATCCGTCACTCTCCACCATCCCAAACACCACCGGTACCCAGCGGCGGTGCCTCCGTTGAAGCTTAGGCGTTCCCCGGAAAACCCCCAAAAATCCCCAAAAAACCCCGAAAGCCCAGAAAAACACAGAAGAAGAAAAGAGAAAGGAGAGAGAAGGGGGACATACCGGGTAGTCACGAGGAGGCAGAAGCAAGCGTAGAAGGTGGCGCTGGCGGGCGGTTTCCGGCAAAGCAAGGGCGAGTGGGCAAGAACGAGAGCGGAAATGGCGTTGAGAGGAGTTGGAAATGGCGAGATGAAGAGGACGAAGGGCGGAAACCGCTCTTTTTGTTCGAGTTCCGCGGGCCGCAAATACGTGGGCTTCGGCTGGCAGACGGCCCATAAAACAAAAGCGGCCCAAGGCCGTTTCCTTCGCCACACTCACCCCGTCACCCTCATTTGCCCGAACAACTCTAAGCGATAACGCGTTCCGCGCGGCATGTTTCCGGTTCGAGGTACTTTTTTGGACTCGTCCTCGGAAGGACATCGAGTCCCGGTCCATGGGGTTGTGTTGATACCAGGAACCGTCAACGCGGTAATGCCACCCCTCCAAAGCAAAATATCACCAAGTATAAACTCCTCAAACACGGCATCGGGCTCTATCGCGATCACTGTACGCCCCTGTCTCAAAACCGACTCCCGGCCGCACGGCTCTCAAAGTGGCCCTATCTGCGTCGCGCTTCGAGCGTTGTGACCGCGAGGGGAGGAGCCCGTCCCATCCACGCAAGTGGGTGGGCGGCAGCGTCCCATCAAACGAGCGGTGGGCGGCAGCGTCCCATCGGGCGAGCGGTGGGCGGCAACGTCCCATCCTGGTCCGTGATTGGCCAGTTCCGCGGGCACCGCTCCAAGAACCATTCAGAGGGCGACACGTACTTGGGTGGCCTTCGTCCCACATCGATATCTCGATCAGTCTCAGCCCGGAGCTCGGCTATAAATAGCGAGCTCGGTGCACCAGAGCGGGGATCGAAAGACTCGCGAACCACATACACTAGATCTCGAGCTAAAGATCACTGTTGTAACCCGATACACCTAAACGCGATAGAGACCATCTGTCTATTGTTGTAATCCCACAGTTAAATATAAAAGATCCTTCACACTACCCTCATCGCGTTGAATACTAGCGATCACATACTTTCCATCTCTCCGTCCGTTGACTCGGTTGAGTTCTAAACTGGTACTCTCATCGCGTTATACTCCTAACGGTGTTTTCGGACTTCAACATTGTCCTTCAACTTTCCTTCTCAATTCATTTAAACATAAAGTGCAGTTAAATACAAGTGAGGTTGTTAAAACTAATTAATTCAATAAAAATATGTTTAAAAAAACAATTCAATAGTACACTCAATTAAACTATATGTAAAATAATTCAATATGCTTAAATTATGTTTAATAAAACAAATAATTCAAAAACATATATATATTAAATTTGTTTATAATATGAACCCATGCGTATGCACGAGCCTGGCCGCTAGTAGTTTTCAAGTTGAGAACAACAAAAGAGTGGCTAAAAAAATAAATTAGAGAGAGGTTAAAATGAGTGGTGCATGGAAGTTAATGGCGAGTGAATGTTAAAGTTTTGTGGTTGAAAAATGGAGAAGTGGGCTGAATTTTATTTTTTTTGGCTAAACAAAAAATGTTGAATTAAGGGACACGTGGTTAAAGGAGGGGATTGGAATGGCTTCTGTTTTAAAGATATCAAAAGCTGACCCGACCCGTAAACCCGACCCGAAATTTCTGGGTTTCAACCCGAAAATTTGAACCCGAAACCCAGTTTGAACCCGAAACCGGTAAACCCGAAAATTTCAGGGTTAGGGTCGGGTCAAACCCGCTGGGTCAAAAAATGTATAAGGCGGAGAACTTATTTTCGAATACACTCGAATATAATGAAATGACCGATTGACGGGTAATTGTGCACCCAAAGGTTTTAATTATATTACAATATATAAGATTTATTATAGAAAATTATGATATATTTTATTATTAAAATATTTAAAAATAATATTTTGTTATTATACTTTATTATTTAAATAATATTTTATTTAAATTTTGGTCAAAAAATTGATACTCTTGACCCGTTGGGTTGATCCGACCCGACCCAAAAACCCGAAGCGACCCGAACCAATTTGACCCGTAACCCGATTGACCCTAACCCGAACTCAACCCGAACCGATTGACCCTAGTTTGAAAGTATGTTTGAAGTGCACATGAACATGAGTGTGGACCGACAGAAATATTGGCCTTTTTTTTAAATGAAAGAATATCAACGAAAGCTTTACTCTTGCAAATAGTGTTTTTTGTAAGTTGGATCGCGCATTTTTTTGTCCTCTCAAACTTTACACTTGCACCTAGGAGGGAAGGGGGTGGGGAGGACGGTTTTCTAAATTGTGGGAAGTTATTAGGCTGTCCAAAAATTTTATCCAGACTTTAGGCGGTTTATATACCTCCTGATACAAGAATGATGGAGAAGATCATGAAGCGACAAGCAAGGCCAAGACCATTCCACAAGTCGCGAGCATTCAAGTTCAAGAAGGATTCATGGAGGAAGACGAGAACAAGAAGAAGGCCTAGACCTTACAAGAGGTCCCGAGCATTCAAGTTCAAGAAGAACAAGAAGAACAAAGCCGTCAACCAAGAAGACTCCCAGGATCGACCCCCCCTAGGGTCGTGCTCGACCCCCCCAGGGGTCGCGCCAGGATAGGAGTCCTCTCAGGATCGACCCAATCTCGACCTCCCAGGGTCGAGCCTGAGGGTCATCCGGACGCGTCCGAAGCTGTTTCCTTGTTAGCTTGCGTCCCAAGCTGTTTCCTTTTATTGTTATTAAACTATTTCCATATTTTGGTTTTATAGATTTGTAATTATTATTATGAGATATTCTTTATATCTTATGATAATAATTTAGGGTTTCTTTTTCTAGGGTAGAATAAATACTTGAGTTTTTCATCCTTTGTCTTTGGAGCGTGGAATTGAGAGAGAACCCTGGGGTTTCTCTCCTGCGCCAATATTGCTTGTTTGGTTATGGTTTGCCATTGTTGAGACCTTGTTTGTGGTTTCCTTAATTCAAGTATTTGGTCCGATTATTCTTCAAGTGTTTCTTTCAAGTTCAATTCACCGTGTTCAATTCGAAATCCATACCCTGGGCACTTCAACCCGTGATTGTCTTCATCCCGAAGATTGTCACACATCAATTGGTATCAGAGCCAGGTTGAGGAGGAGGCTGAGGAACGTGAACTTGCATGGACTGCAAAAATGGTGGCTCCATCTCAAGTGGAGGAGGAGAAATCAGTTTCCTTTGTTGAGGAGGAGGCTGCCACCACAGCTGAAATTACCGAGTCTTTACCTTGCATCGACGCGCCTGAAATTGTTAGCACGGTTCAGCAGGAAATACTCGTCCAATTGCATTCAAATTTTGTGGAGATATTGATGTTGACAACTCTCTGCAAAATTTCAGCCAATTTGGAGTTGATTTGCCCCTGGTTTCGTCACAGCCATTGTCGAACACCGACTCCTTGCCTATGCTGATGGTTCCTCAGGTTTCCCTCAAGCTTTTAACGCCAAATTTTGTGGGTCATCTTGATACTGCAGAATTAGTCTCTCCACAAAATTTCAGCCAGTTTGGAGGTCGTTTGCTTGTCGAACCATGCAGCTTGTCTTTTAGCGCTCCAACGTCGTCCTTGCTTGATTCTTTTGATCATGTGCTTGATGATTGCTTTGCTTATTATCATCCGGACTATGGAGCTCAGTACGAGGTTAGTTCTTGGAGTTATTTGCAAGAGTTTGAGTTCTTCTCTACACCTTTCGACAAATCGAGGACGATTTGCAGTCAAGTGGAGGAGAATGATACAAGAATGATGGAGAAGATCATGAAGCGACAAGCAAGGCCAAGACCATTCCACAAGTCGCGAGCATTCAAGTTCAAGAAGGATTCATGGAGGAAGACGAGAACAAGAAGAAGGCCTAGACCTTACAAGAGGTCCCGAGCATTCAAGTTCAAGAAGAACAAGAAGAACAAAGCCGTCAACCAAGAAGACTCCCAGGATCGACCCCCCCTAGGGTCGTGCTCGACCCCCCCAGGGGTCGCGCCAGGATAGGAGTCCTCTCAGGATCGACCCAATCTCGACCTCCCAGGGTCGAGCCTGAGGGTCATCCGGACGCGTCCGAAGCTGTTTCCTTGTTAGCTTGCGTCCCAAGCTGTTTCCTTTTATTGTTATTAAACTATTTCCATATTTTGGTTTTATAGATTTGTAATTATTATTATGAGATATTCTTTATATCTTATGATAATAATTTAGGGTTTCTTTTTCTAGGGTAGAATAAATACTTGAGTTTTTCATCCTTTGTCTTTGGAGCGTGGAATTGAGAGAGAACCCTGGGGTTTCTCTCCTGCGCCAATATTGCTTGTTTGGTTATGGTTTGCCATTGTTGAGACCTTGTTTGTGGTTTCCTTAATTCAAGTATTTGGTCCGATTATTCTTCAAGTGTTTCTTTCAAGTTCAATTCACCGTGTTCAATCCGAAATCCATACCCTGGGCACTTCAACCCGTGATTGTCTTCATCCCGAAGATTGTCACACATCACCTCCAAAGGCCCACTTTTCTCATTTTCACTCTCTCTCCTCCCTCTCTATTCTCATACGCTCCCTCCTCTCTCCTCTCTTCCTCTTTTCTCCAACCTCTCTCGCCGCGAAAGAAGCCGTCGCCGGAGCCCGACGATCAGCGCTCGGCGGCCCCACTCGTACGCTGCTACTCGATCTCTTCGTCTTCGATTTCGCCCTATCATTCGGAGCTTTCAAAGTACATTTTCGCCTCCAAACTCCAAAGAAATTTTAGATCTAGATCTAGAATTATTAGATCTAGATCTGAAATTTCTAGATCTAAAATGATGTGAAATTTCTCTATCTATGCAATTGCAGTTGTTGAAGGAGTATTTTACTGTTTTGTTCGATTAATTGTGTCGCTCAAAATTTAGGGTTCCTGAGCATAATTGGCATACATTCGATCCATATTCGAGTGATTGTCGAGATTATTTGTGCTTTTGGTTAGCGAGATTTGGTTTTGTAGCGATCTTTGTAAGCTGTAATTTGTGCATTTGGTTAGCGAGATTCAATCCACGTACAAGTTATTGTTCGATTGATTATTTGTGCTTTTGGTTAGCATAATTGGGAGAGGTATGTAAGCTGTAATTTGTTTCAATATGGAAGCTTTTTGATCGCTTGATTATGTAAGCTTTTGGTTAACATAATTTGTTCGATATGTAAGCTTTTGGTTTTTGTTTACAATAAGCTTTTGGTTAACATAGTTGTTGTTGGCACGTTGTTATATGTTTTCGTCTCTGTACAATTGCCCAATTGTGTTGTGTTGTGTTGGGCTGTTTTCTTTGATTTTTGCTCTTGAAATTTGGAAGGAAATTGGGAGAATATGCTTTGATTGAAATAGTACGTAACTACTAACTAGTGGTTCAAGATTTTGTTTATGGGTTTTGTCGGTGACAAGGTTTTTTTGTTTATGGGTTTTGTCGGTGACAAGGTTTTTTGTTTATGGGTTTTGTCGGTGACAAGTTTTGGTGGTGACAGGTTTTTTGTTTATAGGTTTTAGTGGTGACAAGTTTTTTTGTTTACTGGTTGTGGTTAATTTGTTTATATATTAAACTTAATTATGGCCTATTAGCTCAAATGGTAGAGCAACGTGCTTAATGCACGGTAATGTGGGTTCAAATCCCGCATAGGCTCAATAATAATTTTTGATAATAAGTTTTTTGTACACGGTGACAAGATTTGATAATGATATTTTTGATAATTTTTGTACACGGTGATATTTTTGTCGTATGACAAGATTTGACGTCAATTTAACCGTTGACAAGGCTAATGACAAATTCGATGATTTTAAAATTGGTGATAATACATGAAGAATGACAAGATTTAACCACAATTTAAGCGATGACAAGAGGACGAAAAAATAAACGATGACAGGGTTGATAATAGACAAAATTTGGGATGAACGGTGACAAGATGACAGGATAAACGGTGACAGGTGACAGGATGAACGGTGACAGGTGACAACATAAGGTGACAGGTAACAAGATGAACGGTGACAAATGACAACATAAATGGTGATAGGTGACAGGATGAACGGTGACAGGTGACAACATAAATGGTGATAGGTGACAGGATGAACGGTGACTGGTGACTGGTGACAGGTGATAGGTGACGGGTGACAGGATGGACGGTGGGACGCAGTGGCATGCGCGTAATTTTGGATATGGGATGGGACGCGGTGGCAGCCCGTAATTTTTTTTTTTGCCAGGGGTAATATAGGAAAACCGCCTAGTTACCACATGTTTTTTTCCATAGGCCTTCCACTCCATTAATATTTCCCTATAGGCTAGTTAGCCTTTTTCCTCTGCACCTAGGGGTGTCAATCGGGTGGGTCGGGTCGGGTTCGGGTCGGGTCATTTCGGGTTCGGGTCAATTCGGATTCCGGTTAAATTCGGATATTTTTAATAATCGGGTCAAATTGGGTTAAACAATTTCGGGTCGGGTATACAATTAGTCGGGTAAAGCTTGATCTTCGGGTCAATTTCGGGTGGGTCATTCGGGTTTCGGTTCAACTAAATTTCGGGTTGAGTCAGTTTTCGGGTTAGTCGGGTTTCCGGTTTAGTCGAGTTTCGGGTTAGTCGGGTTTCGATTTTGTCAAATATTGAATGATAATTTTTGTCCTAGTATCATTACCTTTAACACTAAATACTAAATGTAGCACTTAAATTGAAAAATATAATTATAATAAAAATTATTAATTTTATTTTTTAATAAAATAATTATTTGAGTGTAAACATATATTTAATGTATCTAAAGTATTTTATTAAATGATATTATGTTTCTTTACAAGTATATATATGAGATAGTTCGTGAAAATATGGTCATTAACTTCAAGGTTACGAGTTATTTGAGGTGAAATGTTATTGATTCAGGAGAGTTCGGGTTTTTGGTTGTTATCGGGTCGGGTAAGTTCGGGTTTTCGGATGATTTCAGGTCGGGTTATTTCGGGGATTCGGGTAATATCGGGTTAGTAAACACGGATATAATCGGTTACGGGTTAACTTCGGGTTCGGGTTGATTTCGGGTTCGGGTCACGCATTTCACCCTCTTTTTTGGGTGTCGGGTCGGGTTCGTTATCGGTTGGGTCGGGCGGGCTTCTCGGGTCGGGTCAAGTATCCAACACTTTTACCTAATGAATGAAAGAATGTATTCTCTCCTCCTTAATAGGCCACCTTCATCCAAAAAATGTCACAAACTATCTTTTCACTCTTTTGTTGTGCAATTGTTGAAATAATTATCTGAGTACTATGGTAACACAATACATAACTTATTGTGCCGTTACGGATTCTTATCCATTGGATATACATATTAGATTAGATGAATTGTTGTGCCAAATTTTCCCACTAAATATATATTTTATGTCAATAACTAATATTTATAATGTATGAATTTTATTTTATAAAAATAAACAACTAGTTTACATAAATAATTAAGCGTTACTAACATATACTTTTCCATTAATTCATAGAAATTAGATTAATTCAATAATTGTAATACTCATCTCTTTTTTTGATCGAAATTCTATTTACCATAATTTTACACCACCGACAGTAAGCCCAGCCCAGCCCAATTTCTAACATGTTTCGTGGATGCAAAATCCCCAAAACCCCTCATTTTACAACACTGACAAATCCTTCCCGCCGCCACATATCTGTGACTCCGTCTCCCTCCTCCACTATTTATGATCGCAACTTCTCCTCAGAATACATGTCCAAAATCGGAAATTAGGGTGCCTGATTTGTAGTAGGGTTCGAATTCGGTAGGCGGCAGGTCAGTATGGTTTGTTTAGAGTCTCAAATCTTATGTCCAATTTGCATTTGATTTCAAGTGTTTCTCCTCCTTCTGGCGTGTAGAGCTTGGTTTCAATGGGTTTAGTGATGTTCGTTGTTGATTTAGTCCATCTTGTAAAAAGCTGGTAATCTCTATTTTTCACAAAGGCGCTGTCTTGATTTAGTCAATCTGTTCTGAACTTCTGTTAAATGGGTTTTCAGGTCATTAGGAGATAGAGCATTCTTTCATTCATTAGGCTGAAGTGTCGGAAATTTCAGGGAAGGAGCTTTCTTATTGCAACGAAGAAGTTAACTTTGTGGTGGTTCTTAATTGCTCAAGCCTGGTTGTTGTTATACTTGTCTAATGTATTCCTTGTGTATCGTTGCTAATGGGATGATTTGGAAGGCAATAAATTAGAGTCTCTGGGTCACTTTTATCAATAGTGTGGTCAGTGCTGTACGTTGCCAATATAGTTGGAGCTTTTGATTCTGTCAATATCATTAGATTGTCAACATGATTTGCATTCTGATGCTCCAATATTTGTTCGTTTGTTCTCAGTCTGAATTATGATTTATCTGATTCTTGGCATTGCATCTGTGGCATGCACATTATAGGCTGGTGTTTTGACAATATGTGGGTGCTCATTATATGGCTTATGTCTTGCCACACTTGATGCCTACATTATAGGCTTATGCCTACATCAAACCTTGGGCTTTGTATATTGTGGCTTGTTCTGAATAAGTTCCTTGGATATTGCCAATCCTTTTCTAGTGGTATGTTGCTCTTGTGATTTTGCAATCTTTTGGTCGAATAGAGATGGAGGTGATGAATATTTCCCCAGATGATCGAAGCTGATTATACTGAGCTATTTTTTACTCTTTTAGAGTATCCAAGCCAATATTCTGATCCATTCCCTTACATACTGTTTTTGATGTGTATACCAACAAGTCTTTTAAAAAGCAAACAATGAGAAGTTTTGTTCCAAGTTTCAAATGGCTTTTGCATAAAGTCATGGGTTTGTGCTTGCTCCTTGTATGTGATAGTTTGAATGGCAATAAATTAGAGTCTCTGGCTTGCTTTAATCTATAGTGTGCCCAGTGCTGTACGTTGCCAACATCTGCTTGGAGCTTATGATTCTGGCAATATCACTAGTTTTTCAACGTGATTTTGCATTTAAATGCCCAAAAATTAGATAATTTGTCCCCAGTTTGCAAGTCTTAAGATTGCTCAAATTTGGTTTAATAAAGCTCTTTTGGGTTTGCTTTTCCTTAGTTATCATTCTTCTGCTAAGCTCTTGATCTTGCAAATCTGATGTGCACATTATTATTACGGTGAATTGTGAGTTTGAATGTACTCAGCTATTCAATATAAATCTGTGTACTTGTGGCCCTTTTCCGATTTTGTTTCTTGCATCTTGCTTATCCTTTGCAATTAGTAGTAAGCTTATGATTTTAAAGCATCTGTGCAATAGAGTTGGAAGTGATGACTTTTTCCCCAGATGATCGACGCTGATTATAGTATTATACTGAGCTATATTTTACTCTTTTAGAGTATCCAAGCCAATGTTCTGATCCATTCTCTAACTACTGTTTTGATGTATATCAACAAGTCTTTTAAAAAGCAAACAATGGCAATTTTTCTAAGTTTCAGATGGCCTTTGCATAAGGCCATGTGTTTGTGCTTGTTCCTTGCATTTGATAAAAGGCAATAAATTAGAGTCTCTGGCTTGCTTTAATCTATAGTGTGCCCAGTGCTGTACGTTGCCAACATCTGCTTGGAGCTTATGATTCTGGCAGTATCACTAGATTTTCAACGTGATTTTGCATTTAAATGCTCCAAAATTAGATAATTTATCCCCATTTTGCAAGTCTCGAGATTTCTGAAGTTTGGTTTAATAAAGCTCTTTTGGGTTTGCTGTTCCTTACTTATCATTCTTTTGCTAAGCTCTTGATCTTGCAAATGTGATGTGTACATTTTCATTTATTATGGTGAATTGTGAGTTTGCATTTACTCAGCTATTCACTTTTAGTTTCTTGCATCTTGCTGATCCTTTTCAAGTGGTGAGCTGATGTCAGTTATTATGCTTTTAAAGTATCTGTGCAATATAGATGGAAGTGATGACTATTTCCTCAGATGATCGACGCTGATTATACTGAGCTATTTTTTACTCTTTTAGAGTATCCAAGCCAATTTTCTGATCCATCTTTACAAATGTTTTTTGATGTACTGAAAAAGTAAACAATCAACAAACTTTGAATTCCACCACAAAGTGAGAACTCGCGCCGTTTCTGCACCTATTCCACTTGATGCTTCCTCTGCTCTTGAGGAGCTTGAAAATCCAGATGTCCTTTTACTAGTTTCAATCTCTTCTAGCTCATGAAAGAGCAAGACGTTGATGTAGTTTGATTCATACTACGAAAGTTTATGCAGTCTCTTTTGAAATTCGACATATTGACTTGTAAATTTTTGTAGCTTTTCTTGTTGAACAACATTAAAGTTGGGCTGTAAATACCAACATGGCTTCTAGTTCAAGGATGCTTGTATTTGCTCAAGTGTTCTTCCCTTGGTTTCAGGCACTAGCTTCACCACAAAAAGCAAGGTAAAAGCACAAACACCTGCCAATATGAAAAATGTTCCTGAACAAAATAGTGAATGACATGTATCAGATTATGATAATGTAAGTGTAGATAATCAGTGCATTACAAATTGCAAGTATTACCTGCAGAGCTCCAGTCCATGGAGAAATTGAAAACATAAGCTACAATTCCAGATGTTACCCACCCTGCCAAAGTAGCCATACTTCATGCTAACCCCTTTATGTTTATAGGGTAAATCTGCAGTTTTTGTAAGGAAGGAATACCAAGTCAGGTATATTTTTGTTTAGTTCTGAAGCTTCAAAATCTCTCAAGCCAATAGCCATACCTCAGATATCAGAAGAAATGATATCCCGTTACCGATTGAGAAAAATGCAGAATAAATCTACATGAACAAAACAAATCCTCTGAAAGTTTTCATCAGCAATATAGTGTTGAAAATTAGCATGGATTTGATGTAGTTAGGAGTTGGGATGTTGTACCAAAAGGCCTATTAGTGCCAAATATGGACTGAATCCTATAAGCCAAGAGTGATCCTGGCAAGTGTGTCGTGAATCAAATTCCTTTAGTCAAAGGCAAACGATCTATAGGACAATACATTTTAGAGGGAAGTAATTGGTTTCAGAGAAAATAACCTGCAAAACAAATGAAATTCCAGCCAACGAACAAGATAGGCAAAGCCCAGTTGCTGAAACCTGTCAAGTATGATTGCAATCAAAGTGATTTGCAAAGCGCACAAAAGTGAAAGGAAAGTGATGGTTTGAGAGCTAACCATCAAAATGGGTCGCCTTCCACATTTGTCCATTAACGGTAAAGCAATGAAAACTGATAACACCTGCAACAGTGTTGCTCACAAACTCAAAGAAACAACAAAAGAACCATGTCTTTAACAGATTCAATGGCGATGGTGCTTACAAACCTTAGCAAATCCCATCATAATGCTCCCCAGTTTAGTCGAAAGTCCTGCCGAAAAAAACAGTCTTTATAAACAGTTACATTAATTCACTATGACTAATGTACTGATGTGATCATGAGAGCTTACCAGCTGACCGAACAATGGAACTCGCGTAATACATGATTCCGTTGAACCCATCCAACTGTGCAAGAACAAACAGTCCTATCCCAATCTGTACAACATCTTCCTTTTATGCTTAGATTATACCAAAACTCAACATGGACATTTTCGAGGCTAAATGGCTAAAATCCGCAAGACTTTACCGTTAACAAGTGTGCGTATTTCCTTTGAAAAAGCCGAAAGAAGCTCACTCTTGAGGTCTGCTCAAGGGCTAGAATGTGCTCCTATTGAGATGAATGCAATTAACCTTATGTTGAGGTAGAATTGAATTCAATTTTGCAAATCTATGATGTGAAACATACTTTGATTTCAGCTGCCTCTTGGGAGATATCTGTACTTGCTCCCCTAAGACGCTGCAATGCAGCTTCAAACTCCTTCTCCTTGTCAACCTTTAGCTGCATTAAAATCAATGTCAAATCTTCATTCATTGACAAAATTGCATTGCATTAGGTGTAACATGTGCTGATTACAAAGTATGAAAGATCCAAACATACCAGCCATCTTGGGGACTCCGGGATGAAGATCAAACCGATTATCTGCACGAGATTTGGTATGATGCCTACATGAGTACAAATCGCCATTGATTGTGTAAAAGCTTGATGTACAAACTATATGTGACAAAAGTGTGCACATTCAAGAGATGAAGACTCCAAGTACATACCAATTGAAGCTAGGATCCGCCAAGAAATGAAGACTCCGAGTACATATGCAATGCATATACCAGTAGACATCATTAACTGTGAAGCTCACGTGATCAAGTGTTAGAGGCTAAGACAACAAAATCATCAATCGTACAACAATCGTTGGACATTAGAATTCGTTTACCGTATGGAAAGTTACGAATCCTCCTCGAAGATCTTTGGGGGCGATTTCTGCGATATACACTGGAATCTGCATGGCAAATTTAGGATTTGAGTACCAAACCATTCAAGAATTTTTATCATTATCAACCATGGAAATTAAAGTAGGAGTATTTACCACATAAGCAATGAGTCCAACTGCAAATCCAAGTACAACTCTGAGTCCAACTGCAAATCCAAGTACAACTCTACCCATATACAGTGACAAGGCGCTCTTCAGCAGCATTAACCAAGTCAGAGCAAAATAGTTTTTCAATAAAGAAAGAAACTTTATAAAGGAGAGTACCTGTGATAATGCTATTGCAAGCCAACCACCTATAGCAAGAAAATCTGTCATCCAAAATGTCTGTTTTTTGCATCGTGAATGTTAATAGGGTGAAGCAAAAATACCCCATACTCACTGAGGAAATACCATGGCAGATCAAAAGGTAAATCTTACCCCTTTTCAGCCGAGGTAATCACTTGTCTTCCCACATGCTATGGCACCTAACGCCCCTCCGATCGTCAAAAACGACCCGAAAAGTGAATACTACAAATGAAATTGTGTGGATCAAATGATCAATTAGCTTCATGTGTTTTTTCATGCTCTGTAGCCTAATAGGAAAAAATGTTCTAGCTGGTTTACCTGTGCTGTCGAAAGGCCAAGATCGTCGATGATTTGAAATTCAACTGGAGAGGTGTATCCCATCTAAAACATTCATCAACAAACATATTGCTTGACCATCAATATCAAGACCGTTAAGAATCTCATCTGTTCAAGTTACAAAAACTTACAGCCAGGCCAAAATTGAGAGACCCACAAACTGCAACAGAGGTGCTGAAAAGGAGTACACTAGTGGCAGATGAAAAATAGCAACCCAGCTTTACTTGCTCACACCATGAATCCTCTGAATCTCTAACAACTAAATTCCTTGTTATTTCTTCTCCTGAGTTCTCATGTTCTGCCATTGCTTTGCTATGAATTGTAACAAAGGAAGTGTCAGCAAGTATGGAAACAAACAATTCAGCATGACATTAAAGAAATAGTGCATTGATATGAGCATATATAATTCCTAGGAGAAAACAATGATGGTGACCTGACGATGAGGATTTCTGGTAGCGGCCTCAAAGGTGTGGGGACCGAAAGAGATGTTAGCTAGTTGTAATAATTTTGAGAAAACATAACAGTGAACGATTCCGCTTCCACTTGGTTGGAGAGCTGATATTTTTCCTCAGTTACGTGATGCTTACGTGACATTAATGTTGGCAAAAGGTGATACGCTCACCCCCGGCGCCCCCACCAGCCCTACCCTGGGCCGTTGGAGGAGGTAAATCGCGGTGCATAGCGTGAGCTGGACGGGAGATCGGTTCGGTGGTACGCGTCATCAGAGGGACAAGAGAAATTGTCACATGGACAGCCTCTCAAAATCCCCCCTATGCTTTCAGCCGGATTCGAACACGGGTCTATTGACAACCCCCACCACGCCCAACCGCCACGTGACATTAATGTTACTAAGCCCATACGCAACCATATTTCGGCTAGAATACCATGCACCCCTATTTTTTTAGATTTTCTCTCACTCACTGATAGCAATTTCACCCGCATCCAATGGGTACCCGCTTCACCCGATCCGAAAAAACGGGTGAAAGCCGAAAAAAAAACGGGTCAAAGTCGGGTTTTGAGTGATGCGGGTAATGGGTCGGGTCGGGTACGGGTGAAGGTCCATCCACCCATAACCCGACCCAATAACCCATTTTAATTTTTTATTAATATTTTAATATATATTATATGTATATTTCTTTCTTTGTTACTTTTTACTCGAAATTAATTATGTTTTAACAATCAAATATGTTTATTTGTGAAAATATAGGAAAACAATATCTATGATCCATATTTATAAATTAGATGAAAAATAATGGAGAAACTTTATCTCTTATAAAAAGTGTGGAAGTTATAGCTTCAATCAATATCTACTATAATACAGTATAAAGCAGAACCCATCTCTGTTGAAAAAATTGCGCCACCTCATCAACACTGCATAAAAAAATGTTATTAGTGCCACCTCAACAATTGCAGGAAAAAATACTGAAAAAATATGAATAATCTTAAAATTACTATATATATATATATATATTAGTAATTTTTCATTGAATTATGTACATTTTTTTTGAACTAACTTGAATTATGTACATGGATAGATACGTACATACTTTACCAAATAAGTGACAATTTACTTTACCAAATTATGTACATGATAGATACGTACATAATTATAGAAATTGCCCAAACAATAGATATTGTCCAAACATTATCCTTAAACAATAGATACTCACGTGCATTCAAAAAAATATAAATGATCCTGAAGTTGCTTCTATATGCACCAATTAGGTAGTTAGAATATTAGACAGTTTATGAATGATACCGAAATTGTAGAAAAAAATACTGAAAAAAATATGAATGATCTTGAAATTGCTTATATATGCACCAATTAGGTAGTTAGAATATTACTTATATATTTATACATCTCAAAGATCAATTTTATACATACATAATTATTGCGGATTCATATCAAAATTCGGTCTCAAATTAAATAATTCCGATTTATATTTACATTACTCGTACATTGTACGGGGTTTGTACTAGTATATTATAAAAGCCGACCGTTTTTATAACACCACGTTGATTCTGGTCCCGCTTGATTTTATTTTTTTTTTCCAACTCAAATAGATAATAACAATTTTATATCTTTTATTTTCCTTAATTATCTAATCCTCAATTTTAACTTTAGAGTCATACTATCTATCTTTAATTTTATCTTCTCCTAAAAAAAATCCTATAATTATGGCTCACATTATAAATATTGTTCAAGCGTACTAACGTCAATTCTATTTAGTGTGATCAAAGGATACGAAATTTTGATTCTTGAATTTTTGCAATTTTCCATTTTGGACCATAAATCGATATCAACGTTTTTGTAATAAAATTCTAATGTTTTGTTAAGAAGGTTAATTATAATCAGAACTAGATTTGGATCATAATTGAACAAGAAAATATTATAATTTTGAATATCGGTTATAATTTAATATTATATGAATCAAAATGATCATAAATTTAGGAAAGATTTGGGAGAAGCGGCCAGATAAAGGGTGTGATTTAGGGGTGTCCAACGGGTCAACCCGACCCGACCCGTAACCCGGTTTACGGGTCACGGGTCGATCCGTTGACCCGTAACTTAATAAAATGTGACCCGTGACCCGACCCGTAACCCGGTTTACGGGTTACGGGTTTTACGGGTCGGGTCACGGGTCGACCCGTTTGACGAGGTCAAACGGGTTTTATGGGTCAAACGGGTCACTTTACGGGTAGGGTCACAGGTCAACCCGTTTGACCCGTAAAACCCGATTATATAAATGTGTTTAATTATGTGTTTTTACACTTTTAAAAAAAAACTTTTGGTTATAAAATATTATTTTACTAAGATTCAATGCAATATAAATATTGAAATGTGTTTCATAAAACAAAATAACAAAATTATACAACTTATATTTTAAATAAACAATTAAAAGTTAAATATAATTTTTTTTTCGTAAATGAAAATTTTATGACCCGTAATGTCCGGGTCGGATCGGTCCGGATTACGGGCGACCCGGACCGTTGGAGACCCCTGGTGTGATTTGTCCGGATGATCATAATATTAGCATTTTGCCGATATAGCATAAAAAAAATATAAAATCCAAATTCCTCTACCTTTCTCTCTCTCTCCTTAAACGCCTCTTCTCGCTCGTTGCTTCTCTTTCGTCCTCCAATGGCACCACCGACGATCCACCACAAAGCCGCTCCTTCCTCCTCTCTCCAGAGGCTCTCCACGTACCTTCAAAGACGCCGTCGAAGATCCCCAACCGCCACCGTCACTCCTCCACCATCACCGGCGATCCACTCTCTTCGTTCTCCTCCGACTCCATCTTCTCCCTCAGCACGATCCAGATTTGATCCCGATCTCCTCCAATCTGCTTCCTTCTTCAAATTCGTCGGTGGATTTCATCGTATTCTCTCGGCACGATCCAGATTTGATCCCGATCTCCTCCAATCTGCTTTCGTCTCGCGCGAAGAGGTATGTTTGTGTCCTAGCCTTTCATCCTCGTTCGATCTCTTCTAGTAAATGCATTTCGATAATCGTGATTGGTTTTGATGCGTTTGAATTCCGTGATCTGATATTGTAATGTGTAATTTCTGGTATCGGAGGGTCGATGAATGTAATCGATCGTTTTATTTCGTTTTCTTCTGCATTTTTCTTCAGATCTGACGAAATTTAGGTCCTTAGTTACTTTGGCATTGATCTATTTGAAACATTGTTTTTGATAATCATATAAGAGATTTGAGTCCGTTAGGTTTGCCGATCGAAAACGTCGTCGTCGGTTAGTGTTGGTAGTGGTTGCGGAATTTGTGAAGTCCGAAAAGTGTTTGGATCCGATTGGCGGTGGTGTTGAAAATCTGGAGGAGCAAGAGTCCGATGTTTGTGCTTCCGTCGTCCACCGGCGCCAATTGGCATAGCTCCGATGTTGAGTATCTAGGTATATATCGTCTCTCTTCTTCTTCTTTTTTGTTTGTTATTACTAATTGTTTTACTGATTTCCCGTTGTCGTTGTGATTTCACGTACGTGGTTGGTTGTTGGAGTTTTCATGCCTATAAGACTTGAATTTGTTTTTATCAATGACAGTCCTTTAAAATTGTATGTCTGTTGGAAATTTTAATGTTGCTTTTGTACAGGTTATACTACTCAATCGTGAATTTGTAGCTTAACTAGTCGATAATGGAGTTGATTTGGAGTTTATCTAGATATGATTTGGATTTTGTGTGAATTTGTTTTTGTACATGTCATATTCGATCATGAATTTGGAGTTTAACTAGTTAATAATGGAGTTGATTTGGAGTTTAACTAGTTGATTTGGAGTTTTGTCCAATTTTGGTGTTATTTGCATATGTCTTATTTTAGCTATAATTACATGACAGTTTGATTAAAACTCAATCGTAAGGTCGTTTAAGTTACAATTGAACGACTTTTCTTGTTTATACATTTGACATATATATCTTAAAAGGTAACATTGGTGACTTGTGATGACAATTACTATAATCTTCTAGTTATTTGGTGAATATTGTCACTTATGATGACAATTAGGTGTTATCAAGAAAATCCTTTGATAACATTGGTGATGATATATATTGTCACTTGTGATGCTAATTTGGAGTGTTGTGAATAAGTCTTGTTTTAGCTATACTTATTCGGTGTGATTAGTATAATCTTTTAGTTTATTGTTGAATATTGTCACTTGTGATATCAATTAGGTGTCACTTGTGGTGATAATTAGGTACAAATATTGTCACTTGTGGTGGTGACAATTAGCTAGGTGTGAATATTGTCACTTGTGTTGACAATTAGGTGTGAATATTGTCACTTGTGTTGACAATTCGGTGTGAATATTGTCATTTGTGTTGACAATTAGGTGTGAATATTGTCACGTGTTGACAATTAGGTGTGAGTATTGTCACTTGTGTTGACAATTAGGTGTGAATATTGTCACTTGTGTTGATAATTAGTTGTAAATATTGTCATTTGTGTTGACAATTAGGTGTAAATATTGTCATTTGTGTTGACAATTAATGACAGTCAACGCCGGTCAACGGTCGGTCAACGATTGGTCAACTAGTGGAGAGAGGGGTTATGCTATGTGTGTAAATATGACACATTGTGATATTTTCTTACGACATTTTCCAAATGCCATATAGCCAAATCATTCTAAATTTAGTACCCCAAACGGTACCAAATCATCTATACTATATATTAAAGCCGGAGAATTTCGAGCCTCCACGTTAATTTTGGCTCCACCCCATGTCAAATTAATTATCTATTCTATTAATTTTACAATTAAAACATTTCTCATATGTATCTATCTAACTACCATATATTGATATATATCATAATAATATCTATATCCATAATCTATGAAAATAATATCCTGTATTTATAAACTATCCAAAATTTATCTATCTATACAATCTAAATTCATCCTAAAATCTAAAGTTTACATTATTTCTAAATATCCAATTGATGAATTGATCCAATTATACACACGTACATTAATTATAAATTTACGAAATTTTGATCAAATCCGGCTAAATTTTGGATCAAATTGGTGTGCACCATGTACGTGTGTAATAGGATCTAAATTTTGATCTAATTGATCCATGTTATCTCTAAATATCTACGTTTGATGAATTGATTTATGAGCAAGTACGTTATAAATTTTACGTTATCTCTAAATATCAATGTTATTATAATTTTACGTTTGATGAATTGATCAAAGCAAGTATGTTATTTCTACATATTATAATCTACGTTTTGATATTCTCATATGTTATGTGGCACGTTTTGCAATTGATCTATGTGTTTGTTGAATTGATCAATGAGAAAAAGGTATCCAATTAAATTTTACTTTAAAATATAATAGTACTATCATAGTGTATGTTATCAGTAAGTGAAATTAAATGTGCATAAATTCGCTAATATAATGTATCGAAAATAATTTTAATATTTAAAACATAGTCGTACATGGTACGACGGGTAAAACTAGTAACTCATAAACCCTAAAAATATTGGACAAATTTTGTACGTGTTTCGTGATGTTTTTTTTTTTAGGGAAAAAAAAACCTGACCCAAATATACCTCTATTACTTTACTTGTACTTCTGCAATTTAGGTGTCGGAATAGGATACCAATCAACGATCTAAGTTTAATTAATTAATTAAATATTATTAATTTTAGAAAACATATATGGGTGCTACATATCAAATAGTTATACGTAGAGCTGTCAAAACCTGACCCGACCTGAAGCGACCGAAAATTTTATGGTTGAAACACGACCCAAATAGTAGTGAGCAAAGAAAAAAACTGAATCTGATTAACCCGAACTCGATTGGGTTGAAATCCGAAACTGACCCGACCGACCCAATTTTTTATATATATGTAGAATAAATATATTTTCTTTTAAATATTATATTTTATATTTTATTATAAAACCTATTATAAATAATATATTATTATAATATGCTTGGTATATATATATATAAAATAAACATGAAAACTAATATATCTAATAAGTTCACAACAATTATTTGTAAAATTCACTTATAAATAAATATAATTTCAATATAAATATAATATTCAATAGTCGTGCATGGCACGACGGGTATAACTAGTTTCTATTAAAACAAGTTATAACCCGGGCCTTGCCCGGGGTTTTTTCAGATAAAGTTTAAAATAGAAATTTACTTGTGATTTATAAGTATTATAAATCAAACATATAATTTATTTGAAGCCAATTTTGTTTTGTGAAAATTGCAACATGTAAAATCGGTTAATTGGTTAATTTTTATGACATGAATAAATGTAGAACATACTCCAATTTGATGGTGCAAACGTAGTTAATGGCCCCATGCTTTTTCAAAAACTCTTTTAAACAAAAAAATGCAATAGATTAACTTACATATGATATTTGAATTCTATAAAATTATAATGATCCTACCTAATTGGCATGTAAAATTCGACAGTCCAAACTTCTACTCAATTTGAATTCAATTGGACAACTGTCGAACCGCCCTTATTAATAGATACACTCTCCATATATAACATTCGAAACATGTACTCAATCCGAACTCAAAAATGATCAACCTATAAAACTAATTTCATTAGTCTTTTTTATTTTTCATACACAATAACTTAAACTTATATTCAACTTGAACTCAAAATGACCTATGTACCGAACCTACCATGGCAATGACTTTATTCTCCATATATAACAGTCCAAACTTATACTCAATCCGAACTCAAAATGACCAACGTACAAAACCAACTCACAAATACGATTATTCTCCATATATAACTGTCCAAACTCATATTCAATCAGAACTTAATATGACCGACCTATAGATCCGACTCTATATTATATTAAGTGGTTTGTTTTCCATACATGATGGTCCAAACTTGTACTCAACTTGAATTCAAAATAATAAACCTACCGAATCGACCATATCATTAGGCTTATTCTCCATATATAATATCCCAACCTTGTAACTAAACCAAAATCAAAACGACTGGCTCATCAAACCGACTTAATCAATAGTTTTACTGTTAGTACATTGATAATTTTTTATAAAATTCTTAATTGTAAAATCATCTCCATACATATTCGATAATTCAGATTATTATGATAAATGTGCATATTTAGGATTAAAAAGTTATGAAAAATTATTTGTACTTGAATATTTGCATGTTATAAATTAAATATTAATTCAATTTGTAATTAATTTTGATATATCAATATTATTCGTGGTATTTGATATATGTTTAAAATAAGGACATTATATACATATTACTTATGTGATCTTTTATTCGAAAAATCAAGATAGAAGAATATATATGTGAAATTTGAGATATATATAGGTATTCAAATTAAATTAAAAATAAATTAAGACATTAATTCAATATATATTAGTCTTCGATAATAGGAAGATAAATTTTTGGATTAAAAAGTAATGTACAATAATATTACGTGAGATCTTCACATATATATTAAATTAATATTTAGTTGTAAAATCAAAATAGAATGTACCAATAAATAAATATGTACGATCTTATATGTATCATAAAACGTCACTAATTAACGCTAAAATCTATCTATCTATACTATATATTAAAGCCGGAGAATTTCGAGCCTCCACGTTAATTCTGGCCCCATTTCATTAACAATTTTTATATGTGTTATTTTTCTTATTTATCTAATCTTTAATTTTATTTTTTTTCTTACCCTTATAATATCTATCTTTAAAGGGATAATATTTCTCTTTAAAATTTTCTTAATGATCTACTCTTTAAGTAGAGACAAAATCCTAACAAAAGATAAGGAAATGCCATTCAGTGCTTTAACGAAAGATAACGAAAAATAAGGATAGGTTCATTGGAAATAGGAAATAAGTCAATTTGGTTTGGTTTGATTAAGGAAATAGTAGAGTTTAATTAGTTAATTTGGTTTGGTCTACAAATTTGTTTTTTTCTTGAATGGCGATACATTGGGAACTTTATATTTCCCATACAATTCCAACAACCAATTTCACTTTTTTATATTTTAGTTTTTAATAAGACTCTAGAAATATTTTTCTGTTATACAAATATAATTTATGATTTGACTTATTTCTTATAGTTTAATGTTAATTATGATAAGTTTTATCAACTTAATTATAATATTAAGATTGTGAATTCTCAATTTTTCTATTTTAATATATGCTATTGCTAAGATTTATTTGATTATTACTTCATGATAAAATGTTTGATAAGAATTTTTTATAAATAAATAAATAAATATTTGTATTTTAGAGTTATTTTTATCTATTTGATTTATGTATTTTAAATAGATAATTTGCTTCATGATTTCATCTTGCTAGAATTTATATATAAATTTCATCTACAATTGTTTTTCTTACTCATGCATATTTTCAATATTTCATGATTTTCATCATAGATCAAGGTAGTTTCATCTCATATTGATATATTTTTATTGTTATTAATTATAGTATATAGATACATAATTTTAATGATTTTCCTTACCAATCATAAAAATCCACTATATTGATCAACTCAAATTGATTTAGATGAATTGAAATTGAAATTAATTAAATTTCAAAGCTTTTAACTTCTAAGTTAATTAGGATTAGGATAAAGTTATACAATAATCATTGAGTTGGATTTTATTAATGGGCGAAAAGGTGTATAAAATCCCTATAATAACGTATTTACAAAAATAATGTTAATGAACGCATAGTCGTACATGGTACGACGGGTTAAGCTAGTTTTATATTAAACTCGAAGGGATATAGACTTGGACGGTTGAACCCTCAAATATGAACTTTACTCCTATCAATGTAAAAACTTTGCTCCAATGAACATAGATTTGAACTCGTGCAATTTAAGTATTTGAACCCAAAAAGAACCAATTAAGAATATTGCTCGGTAGGATGAAGAAGAGAAAGAAATTGCATAAAATTGAATAAAAAAATAAATGGATAAATTGAAAGGGTTTAGGTCTAGATATGATAACTTTCAAACAAAAAAAGACAATCAAAATAAAAGGAATACAATAACTACCTGTAATTTATTAAATATAAATAGATTAGTATAAAAATATCAGTTTTTTAAAATAAGGAAAGTGGTTCATAAAACTATAATGACAAAAATACCCGTAACTGCTTCAGGTTTAGAAGTAAAAAATCAAGATTATTAAGATAACTTTTTAGATAAGGAGTGATGTGACACAATATGGTGCGAGAATTTACTTCTGTTTTAGTATATAGTAATAGATAGATAGATAGATAGATAACAAAAAAATTTATATTAAACTCGAAGGAATATAGACATAGATTTGAACTCGTGCAGTTCAAGTATTTGAACCCCAAAAAAAAATTAAGAATAGTGCTCGGTAGGATGAAGAAGAGAAAGAAATTGCATTAAATTGAATAAAAAAAACGGATAAATTGAAAGGGTTTAGGTTTAGATATGATAATTTAAAAAAAAAAATCAAAATAAAAGGAATATAATAACTACTTGTAATATATTATTTATAAATAGATAGAAAATTAGTAAAAAAAGAAGTCATTAAAAATAAGGGAAGTGGTTCATAAAACTGTAATGACAAAAACGCCCTTAACTGATTCAGGTTTAGAAGTATATATTGATTACAAAGTTTTATATATACTATATATATAAAATAATAATGATCATGATTGAAACACGTGATAAAATTGTGCTTTTATGCTATAATCAAAACTTATCATAAGTAACTTGTAAATATGAAATATCTTACTTTATCTTATATTATTGATGGATCTTTTAGTTGTTTATGGACAATGATCGATTATTTCAATGACTAAACAATTTCATACGGACTAGCTTAACACCGATACCATGTATGGATAACTATAATAAATTTATTAAGTATAATGGTAAGAAAAATATAATATATAAAATTTGAGCAAAAATTTAATTAAAATAATAAAATAATATATATAATATGTTCAACCATCAAATCTTATTATATAAGGTGATATCTTTAAAATCATTTGAAATTCACTTACTTTAATTTAAAAGGCCATGATTCGAGTTGGATTAATACAGACGATGAATGAGATTGTGGAATTTTCATACAATATTTAACAATTGATATTGAAATTATTATTATGCTTATCAGTTTGTTTGAAAAAATTTAAATTACTAATTCAGGTATATATTAGGTACATATCACCCGACCCATCCGATCCACCCGATAATATAGGGTGGATTGGGTTCGGGTGATCCATGCCAACGGGTCGGGTGGGGAAAGGTGTAATGCGGCTCGGGTTTGGAAATGGTCCATCCCCCGAAACCCGACCCATTGCCATGTCTACTCACTCAGCCATGCAACCCATTTCATTTTTATCCATATCTATATAGCACATATACTTTTCTCATTCCCAATTTTTTTTTACATCTCCATACACATATATTATCTTTCTAATACAAAAAATATAAAATAATATAATCAACTACTATTGCGTAATAAAAAAAATTAATTCGTTAATTTATGAAAAAAATTAATTACTCGTGAGCGAACTGCCTACCCGGAAAGGTATAAAAAGAGTCATTTCCAACTTAAGATCATTGTTTTCCGCATAAAGAACACACAACCCGATTATGTACAATTAATTTTAAATTTAATAAAGGGTCCGGATCCGGTAGGAATGATTATTATGGTAGGAAATAGGAATGAATCTCGGCCGTTGATCACGCGGGAGGAAAACAGCACAGTTTACACACGGGCGAATAATTCGCGTATAATACGCGTATAATTCGCGTATTCTACGCGTTTTATACGCGTTTGTACGCGTTTTCTAGCCGTTTTTTTGGCTTTTTCCCTTTTCCCTTTTTTTGCCGTTTTTTTCGTTTTTGTGCCGTTTTTTTTTCGTTTTCCCGTTTTTTTTCTTTTCTTCATTTTCCGTTTTTCCCTTTTCCCGTTTTTTTGCCGTTTTTTTCGCTTTTTCCGTTTTTTCCGTTTTTTTTATTTTCTTTGTTTTTTTTGTTTTTTGGGTTTTATTGTTTTCTTTGTTTTTTTTCCCGTGTTTCTTCCGTTTTTTTTCGTTTTTTTATTAGCGCACGTACAAAATTTTTTCAACTATATGGACGATTTGTGCAACTCAATGGTCAAATTTGTGCAACTCAATGGTCAAATTTGTGCAACTCAATGGTCAAATCTGTGCAACTCTACAGTCAAATCTGTGCAACTCAACGGTCAAATCTGTGCAACTCAACGGTCAAATCTGTGCAACTCAACGGTCAAATCTGTGCAACTCAATGGTCAAATCTGTGCAACTCAATGGTCAAATCTGTGCAACTCTGTGGTCAAATTTGTGCAACTCTATGGTCAATTTGTTCAACTCTATTGCCAATGTGTTGAATTCTATGGTCAATTTGTTCATCAATATTTGTGCAACTCGATGGTCAAATTTGTGCAACTCTATGGTCAAATTTGTGCAACTCTATGGTCAATTTATTTGCGTGGAGCAACATTCATTGGAAGGAGTCAAATCCATGTCTTAATTGAACAAAAGTCATTACTATGACCACTCATTTTGAAGGTCTCGACGGGAACTACAGTGCCTGTTCGCCACACGGACCTGCAAAATGAGCCATGACGAGCCCAGATGCATGGAAAGTTCAAAAAGGGACCTTCCTACGCTATTTTAGACACTCAAACGCGGTTTTGAAGCCTTAAATGGCTTTTTTTGCGAGGACCCCCAACACACAGGCCCTCTGGCCCTGACTATAGCCCCGTCTCGAAGAGACCTTCGAAATGACATAAAATACGCCCCGTTCCGATAACCGAGCGCAAAGTTACGCCCCTTTTCTCCCCGGACTCCCCGACGCCTGACTACTTCCCCCCAGATTTAGGTCTTATGCCGGCCCGGAAACCGCGAACTCACGAGTCACGACTCCACCTTGTGGCTTACGTCGAGACCTTCGAAACGACTGTTCACACGCCTCGAACGGATCACCGAGCCAAAAGTTATTGCATTTCACTTCCAATTTGGCAATAACACACAATAACATAGCTAAATCGGAACCGCTTTACACTACTAGAGGAGTGAACTAGATCGAGGATTGTGCAATCACGATCGAGGATTGTGCAATCACGATCGTCGATTGTGCAATCACGATCGAGGATTGTTCAACTCAATGTTCAATTTGTTCATTAATATTTGTTCAACTCTATTGTCAAATTTGTGCAACTCAATGGTCAAATTTGTGCAACTCAATGGTCAAATTTGTGCAACTCTATGGTCAAATTTGTGCAACTCTATGGTCAATTTGTTCATCAAATTTGTGCAACTCAATGGTCAACTTTGTGCAACTCAATGGTCAAATTTGTGCAACTCAATGGTCAAGTTTGTACAACTCTATGGTCATTTTGTTCATTCATATTAATTTGTTCAACTCTATTGCCAATGTGTTGAATTCTATGGTCAATTTGTTCATCAATATTTGTGCAACTCAATGGTCAAATTTGTGCAACTCAATGGTCAATTTGTGAATAATTTTTCATCTTTATTGTCAAATTTGTTCATCCATATTTTAAAGTGATCGAATGTGAATAATTTGTTTAGCTCTATTGTCAATTTATTCATCTTTATTGTCAAATTTTTCATCCATTCAAAATCACTTCCTTATAATAAAACATGAAAACAGATTCATGAGTGATCATCAAAATCATTTCCCTCAACAAAACATAAAAAATAAACCAATTATGTGATCAAGCACAATACTACTACGTAGTATATATTCACATTGTAGAAGCCTAGTTAATCTTTCTCAAAAAAAAAAGGAAAAAGAAGCCTAGTTAATCAATAGGTTCATCAAATAAACCGTGTGCGTAGTGTGTATATACAAAATGCTTAACAATCAATAGGTTGGCCAAGAAATCACCAGAGCGTGTACTTCTTGTCTTCATTGATTGGATCTCATGTTGCTCAGCATTGCAGAAGAGGTGAACTTCAATTTTCCGTGTTCACTTTGAAGGAGAGTCCATTTGGAAGCCACAACAGTCAACAGAAGTCCAAAGCATCCCAGTCCATACCAAGCTGCAACATATCAACATCTTGATCGATCAAGGTTAATTTATTCTCACAGGACTCTCAAGCTTCTGCAAGCAAAGGCCAAAGTTAATTCAGATTACAGCAAATTAAGCGAGAATACAGTTACCTTTAAGCGAGATACGACTATATACCTAGAAGTAGCTGAACGACATGCTTACAACGAGCTTCATCATCGCCATCATCATCGTCACCTGCAGGTCTACCACCATCGGAAGGAGAAGATCGATCTGGCCATCGCTGATTCCACATATCGGAGACACGATCTGGCCTAGGGTTTCGGCGTCAAGCTTTCCGGTGAGCGGGAGGCCGAGGCTCCTCCAGATCCGACCGAAGACGAGGTTGGAGAAGAGGCCGAGGAAGGTAAAGACGAGGAAGAAGCGGAAGCTGGATCTGCCGGCGTCGGCGAGAGACCAGGTGGCCTGGTGTTGCCACTCGAGCTCATGGCTCCGGCCGTAGATCCGAGTGGCATCGGTGAGGAATATGACGGCGATGAACCAGAAATCGGTCAAACACCCCCGGGAGATCCTAGATCTGGCCGGCTTGGATACGATCTCGTCCGGTTTCGCCGCCGATTCGCCTCGGATCTCGCCGATCTGGTTGGGACTGGTGTCGATGTAGTCCGGATTGGAGGACCAACCAAAGATCGGACTCCACCAGTTGGCCGGAGGAGAAGAGGAGGAAGGGATGGAGATCCGGCGAGTGTTGCCGGACGTGCGGTTGTCGGCGCCGGACACGGAGGCGCGGACACCGATGTGGTTGAAGGTGAGGATTGTCGCCATTTTGGGAGCGTACAGGGGAGAGACTGAGAGTATCTCTATCTTAATGCCGTGTGATTTAAAACTGATATCAACCCTAGGATCGGGTATAATCCAATGGACGAGAAACATTCCTATTTCTCACAACAATAATCCTTTCTACATGACTCTTTCTCTTTAATAAAATATATAAAATATTGATGTCTATGATATGATAATAAAAAATGAATTTTGGTATAATTTTTAATTTTTTTAAATATGTGTAAATTTGCCCAAATATTGAAAAAATAAATAAATAAAACTTAAATTCTCATGCGTCACGAAGTTGCGCTCGCATGGGCCGAACATGACCCACTCATCCGGCGACACGTGGTGCTCACTTTTCCTACTTTTCTGTCTCACGAAAAGAGTTTGAACGCAGCATTGTATTTACTTTCAAGTCAATATGATCGTGTTTTGATTTAATTTACGCGCATGCGTGGAGCATTCTAACATTGGTGAGGAGCATATTTTGCATCCAATTTTAATGGCAACATGTTCCCTTTATATTTTTATTAATATTTTGTGTATTTTGCACCTCCTACGTTAATGGATGTGGGTGCTCTAAGAATAAAGTTATTTGCCAAAAACGTTTCATTATTTGAAAAAATTCAAAATACAACCTCGTTTCATTATTAGGAAATTGTTTTCCCGGGGCAAAATAGATTCCTATTGTTACACGTATAAAAGAAAAAAAACTGAAAAAAATGCGCTTTGCACGCTCCTTGTTTTTCTGAGAAACCTCATGGAAATCCAAACTACACCGGAAGTGGCTCCGGAAACGCAACTACCAGCCGACAAATTAGGCACTATCGACACCTCAATGTTGATATTTACAATAAAAAGAACCTCCTGATCCGCATCGCACACAGAAAGAAATCATCATTGGAGATCGAGGCCAACAGAGGCCGAAACTGGCTCCGAAATTCCTGAAGAGCATAGTCATCCTATCTTTCTCGGGAGGCATGGATGCAGAGCCCTCCATTGACATCGCACACAGAAAGAAATCATCACTAAAGATCGAGGCCAGCAGAGGCCGAAACTGGCTCCGAAATTCCTGAAGAGCATAGTCATCTTATCTTTCTCGGAAGGCATGAATGGAGAACCCTCCATTGACATATCGTTCCCGAAGCTTTAACTGCTTTAGCTTTGGTGTGGAGTTCCGCCTTGATTGTGAAAACATTGGGAACGTTCGTTCCATACGCGATAATGGAGAAAAAGATATGTGAACTTTGGAAACCGATGGGAAATATGTCGTTGGTGGATTTACCCAATGGGTATTACGTCGTGAGGTTTGAAACAGAACATGAATACATTCATGCAATTTCCAGTGGCCCATGAGTTATGTTTGGGCACTATCTGATTCTCAACGCATGGTCGTCGGAGTTCAGGCCACGAACCAATGTGATCACGACCTCCCCGACGTGGGTGCGCGTTTTCAGACCTCCCACTGGCTGGTGATGTATGAAGAAGAGATCCTCACGAAAGTCGCTAAAGGGGGCATTGGCCGGCCACTCAAAGTGGACACTAAAACTCTGTTTTCCGATACGGGTCAGTATGCTTGAGTGTGTGTTGAGGTGGATTTGACTAAACCTCTTAAGGGAGCAGTGGAGATCAATGGAGAAATATTCTTCTTAGAATATGAAGGACTCCAGTTAATTTGCTTCAAGTGTGGTTGTTATGGTCACCTTGCACACCAATGTCTGTCAGGCAACCAACATAACCAGGGGAGTACGACGCCAGGTTCTAAGAGAGAGCAAACATCCGGTGTCAGCAAAAACACTAGCAGCCTAGCAGGGGAGAAAGGGGCCTTTGGACTGTGGATGGTTGCACCTCGCCGAAGGTGTCTAATAAAGAAACAAGACAAGGACTATGTAAGCGCATAGCCCAAGAGCAGGGAAGGCAACAGATTTGGTGCTCTGTAGGAAAGGACCCGGACATAACAGAAGGAACAAACAATGAAGGCTTTTGGAAGTGGTAGAGAGAAAGTCGTTGCTTCTGCTAGACAAGAGCTGGAGGGTCCAAGGAAGGAAAAGATGATGGGAAAGGTGCCGATTCCTCAAAGAGAAGTGCAGAAGACATTAGTGGTGCGTAGGTTTGAAGTAGGAGAGCATTCAGCGGCCATGAAGTCAAAAAGAAAGAAAGTTATGGTCAGTGTAGTGTCTCTGGATCCTTCCCAAGCATCTGCATTGAGAAATGGGACAACCTCATTGTGCCGATCATTGATGAGAAAATTCGTAATGCAATGAAGCAGATGAGTAGTTTGAAGGCCCCAGGGATTGATGGTTTCCAACCCATATTTTTCCAAAGATGTTGGAATAGTGTGGGGCTCTCGGTTTGCAGTTTTGTGAAGGGGGTTTTCAACTAAGGGAAGCTACAAGCCAGAGTGAATGAAACTATGATTGCTCTACTCCTTAAGACGACGAATCCCGAGAAGATTACTAATTTCCGACCTATTAGCCTTTGCAATGTGATTTACAAAGTGATCACGAAGATTATTGTGAATCGGATGTGATCCCTTCTTCATGACTTGGTCGGCCCAATGCAATGGAGCTTCCTACCGAGTAGACTCATCTCCGATGATATTGTCATTACGAAAGAGATCGTCCGCTCAATGCGAAAAAATCAAGAGTGCAAAGGGTGGATGCTTTTAAAAATTGATTTAGAGAAAACATATGACCGGGTCCTAAGAAGTAAGAAGCTTCATAATGGAGACTCTCGTCCAAGCTGGGTTTTCGCAGGTTTGGGTTGATTGGATAAAAGAATGTATTGGTACGACAACGATGAGATTGCTTTGGAATGGAGAACTTACGGAGCCCTTCACGCCTTCGATAGGGGCCCGACAAGGAGATCCCATTTCCCCGTATCTCTTCGTCATGGTTATGGAGCGCTTAAGCCATCTCAAAGTGTTGTCGAGAACGGGGATTGGAAACCGATTCGAATTTCGAGGAATGGCCCCCACCTTCACATCTTTTCTTTGCCGACGATGTGATCCTTGTGGCTTAGGCTTTCGTTCAACATTTGAGAGTGGTGAATCAAGTCTTGGATTGTTTTTGTTCCACTTCTGGGCAGCACGTTAATGTGCAAAAATCCAAGCTCTTCGTGTCTTATAATGTGCAACCCGCCGGGTGGAGGAGCTGAAATCAGAATCTGGGTTCGAGGTGACGAAAGATCTTGAGAGCTATCTTGGAATGCCGGTTCTTCACAAGAAAGTCTCGAAAGATACCTTTATCCATATCGGTTTCTGATTGGTTTGCATTTGTTAGATGACCTGCCTGTGGATTCTCTTTCTCTTTTATAAGACGATATCAGGGGGTGGGCTACTCCTCGGGCCGTTAGTACTTAACCTTTTTGTATTTTTCCCCTCATTGGGTCTTTGTGCCCCCACCAAAAAAAAATTTAAAAATTGTTTTCCCACGAACCAAAAGGATATTGCCAATGCGCGAAGATTTTTAAAAAATTGAAATTGCTTTTCCCGCGAGCCAAAACAAAATTGCCACGCTGGCAATCCGCTCCTTTCAATTGCTTATTCCATCGGCTTCGTCTCTGCAATTCATTCGCTCCTACAATTCTCTCCTTTCTAGGGTTAGGGTTTCCGATTCAAATTCCAAGATGAGCACCAAAGCAGTCGGATCAACCAAGGGCGGCCGTGGTAAGGCCAAGTCCTCGAAGTCCGTCTCCAGGTCTCACAAGGCCGGTCTTCAGTTTCCGGTCGGCAGAATCGCCCGCTTTCTCAAGGCCGGAAAGTACGCTGAGCGTGTCGGCGCCGGTTCTCCGGTGTACCTTTCCGCTGTGCTCGAGTATCTCGCTGCTGATGTACTTTTCTCTTCTCCTTGTTCATTTCAGGCTGATCGTGCTATGGTAGTTAGGGTTTGGGGTTTCCGATTGGAACTGAATTTGTTGTGTTTGTGGTTTGGTTGTAGGTTCTGGAATTGGTTGGTAACGCCGCCAGGGACAACAAGAGGAACAGGATTGTGCCTCTTCACATACAATTGGTTGTGAGGAATGATGAAGAATTGAGCAAATTGCTTGGATCGGTTACGATTGCAAACGGAGGTGTGATGCCGAATATCCACCAGACTCTTTTGCCGAAGAAGATGGGTAGCAAGGGCGAAATTGGTTCTATTTCTCAGGAATTCTAGATGCGTTGTTTGGATGTATATGGGGATTAGTAGATCTGATGTTATCTTCTGAATTTAGATGGTTTAGGCTTTGTTTGTTTCCAGCTCACTCAATTGATGAATGAATCTTCCAATTTCATGATCCTGCTGTGTTCAAATTTTGCGTTTTTTTTTTGAGCGATGCAATTTTTCAATCGGTCAACAGTCAAACGCCCATATTTGATAGCTAATACGTCGTCATTTTGGTAGACCTTGACTTACTGGCTAATTGAGATATCTTTGATTCTAATCCAACGTCGGCAACCCGGCATAGTTTCTGTGGTTCTCCGATTAAATGGGGTTTTCCTCCATCCAGGAATTCTTTTCCTCTCGTATCTTTATTTCAATTTCGATATTGGATGGGCACGAGTTCTGTAACTGTGACCTTTTGTGGTTGCGACCATAATCTGAGCATCTTCTCTAACCGATCCCAGCCTTCAAAAATCCTCCGAACAAGGTTTTCACGAAGAATTAGAATCAATAATACTGCATCAGAAACTAGGGTTTTGAGGACGGATGTGGTGGAGAAGTTGGATAAGGAGCTGGAAAATGGGGATGAGAGAGCTGCTCTTTCCATTGTGAGAGATTCTCTTGGCAAACCTGGTGGTCTTCGTTGTTTTGGTGCTGCTAGACAGATTAGCTGTGGTTTTCTAGAATGATTTCTGTCTGGGTCTTTGCTCGTTTTAATGTGTTCTCAATCCCAATTATAGTCCAAACATGAATTGCTTGATTACCCATCTTTCAGATGCTCATTTGCTATGTTAATTGGATTTTCATCTTGTACAATAGTCTACTCTGAGATACTAGAGTGAGCCTATAAAGGTCAAATTATGAGTGCTTATCTTATGCTTGCATGTTGCATATTCAGTCTCATGGCCAATGTTCCAGTTTCTTACAGATGGAAACTTGTTTTCTTTTATTTATTATCTGGGCTTTGTTTCACATGGTACTAGTTATTACACTAAACAATGTGCTTGTTATTCCTATTTACAAACATGATTCACAGTGCAGGTGCCTCAGAGACTCTACACTCTGGATGAACTGAAGCTGAACAGAATCGAAGCCGCCTCTCTTTTATCACCAGTGGACACCACACTCAATTCCATCGAGCGGAATTTACAGATTGTTGCTGTAATAGGAGCTGCTGCTGCATGGAATATTTTTCAACTCAGTCCTCAGCAACTCTTCTATACTTCCTTAGGCTTGCTTTTTCTCTTGACTGCAGATGCAGTAAGCTACAAACTCCTCTTCATTTTGATGCTGATTAATGGTTTTTGGTATGGTATGGAATGCTCTTAACTTATGTAAGTTATTGTTTACAGATTTCTTTCAATGGAGGGATTAATGGCTTGGTTCTAGACACTATAGGTCATGCCTTGAGTAACAAGTACCACAACAGGGTCATTCAGGTAAAGCTACTGAATCTTTCAATTCAGGTATTTTGGTTTAGTTATGTGACTATTAAATATGCAGATACTATCTTTAATGTATTCCAAATTGGACTGGTGGATTTGTATAATTGGTTACAAAGACCTCCGAATTAACCAATATGAAGAACCTTTGTGCAGCATGAAGCTGGCCACTTTTTGATTGCCTATTTGCTTGGCATTCTTCCTAGAGGATATACACTGACAAGCATAGATGCTTTGAAGAAAGAAGGGTCACTTAATGTTCAGGCCGGTACTTCTTTTGTAGACTATGAGTTCCTTGAAGAGGCAAGTTCTTGTTCTCATGGCTCATGTATCTGTATAGAAACCATTCCCTATGCATAGCTTATCTGAATGAACAATTGCTATAATCTACAGGTTAATGCAGGGAAAGTTTCAGCCACGGTATGCCTATTTTGGGGAACATTCATAATTTACAATCTATTGGATCATTCATAACTTACAATCTATTGGTTTGATTATCAGATGCTAAACAGATTCTCATGTATAGCACTAGCCGGAGTCGCAACTGAATACCTTCTATTCGGGTGTGCAGAGGGAGGTCTGGCTGATATAATGCAGGTTAATATCTTTCGTTGTGCTTTTGATTCAAGACCTATTGGTTTAATCATTTATGGAGTATCAGATTATGTTGTCAAAATCTTGGATTGTAAGAGGTGACAGCTTAAGATACCTTTGGCTAACTAAGTTTGTTCTGCATTTTTTTGGTTTAAAAAGCTGGATGGGTTGCTCAAGGGTTTAGGTTTCACACAGAAGAAAGTAGATTCACAAGTGAGGTGGGCTGTCTTGAACACAATACTGCTCTTGCGTCGCCATGAACAAGCACGGGGAAAGCTAGCCGATGCCATGTCAGCTGGAAGATCCATTGGCTCCTGCATTGATGTTATAGAAGAAGCCATAGAAGACGCTGATATTTCACTGGAATTATAATTTCATATTATATGGTTGACACAAGATTATGAAAGTGATTCAATCAAATGATATTTGATAACATCAGAACAAAATACCCATGAGAAGATGTAAACAAGCTAGTATCACGAGGGTTACTATGTACTATCAGAAACAAACATTGAGAGCTATTAAGTCTCATCTCTGAGAAACTCAAACGTGTAGACTGTAGAGCAATATTCCACTCCATTTATGTAGAAATGGAAAAGAATAGTCCAAAGAAGGTTTACATGAAGAATTAGAAACTATATACTGTTTTTTGGTACACAACAAACATAGGCTTAGTTTCAAATGAAAACTGCAAGTGCTCCTACGTATTAAAACATAACTAAAATTTATTATCTTAATCTTATTTATGCTTGTCAAATACTCCATAATACGTAAATTGCAATAGTTGGAGAAAAAGAAAAAGGAAGGCCAGACCAGTTATTTTTTCCCCTGATGTGGATCAAGTACACTCCAGGTAAGGCAAATGAATAGTGTTTGTATCAATGTATAACTTAGGGCCCGTTGGGCTACAGCTTAACGAAGCTGACCGTGGCTGAATCTGGCTGAATTTTGATTTTCCAGCTTCTTTAAGAATCAGTTTCTGTATTTTGCTCTCTCTATATGGGATAAGGAAAAACACCCCTATCCAATGCCATTTAGAATGAAAACGAGCTGAGATTTCCCCTTGAGAAAGTAGGAAATTTGTAACCATTATAACACATTTTTATCACTCACACAACGAATCCTAAATTCTGGCAAAAGGGATGCTTTGGCACTTTTTGATCACACAACTAATCCTAAATTCTGGCAAAAGGGATGCCAAAAGTTCCCTGATGAATTTCTTTGGAGCTGGAACATAGGAAAAACCAGCGTGTCAGAACTCTAGTGTTACTACTAGCGTACTAGGCATGCTTGAAGATTTGAGATAAATCATTTGATCTACTTACCTGGCAAGCCAGTGAATTTTTCAAACTGTACAGATGCTTGTTTGATGAACATCTCAGTCCCATAAACAAAGATGGCCCCGGATTCTTGTGCTTCCTTCAACAGCCTTGTCAACTTTGGAGTGTAAACGGCATCAAACACCAAAGAGTAGTGTTTCGGAGCGTCCTGCAGGTTTGACACAGAGGAAATCAACATTTTTTCCCCTCGATCTCAAAGACAATCACACTTAATTTCAACATGTTTTACTGTCTTCAATCATTGACAACTCCAAATTCATGGAAATGCAGGAACTCTGAAAGACAGACCTTAGTAATGGGTGTATCTTCGACTCTTGGTTTCATTCCAACAGATGTAGTATTTGCAAGAATCATCCCCTCTTCTGGGTGGAAGTTGTTCAGTTCAGATAAAGTGATGGCTTTTCCATCAACTTTGCCGGCCAATTCCTTTGCCTTTTCTGGATATATACAAACAGACAATAAGGGAATCAGTTGTCATTTCTAACCACTCAGGCTATCCTAATTTTTTGGTGACCTAAATTTCCTTATCCTAATACCTCGTAGTAATCAAAGATTAACTTTGTCAAAAAACTGAAGGTAAGACTATTTTTACCGTATGTACGGTTGACTACCACTACTCGAGCTCCCTTCGCTCTGCCACCATAGGCGAGTGCCTTCCCTGCACCACCAGCTCCAATGACAACAAAAAGTTTCCCAGCCAATGGCGATACAGCTGCAGGAGTAACACCATTTGAACCTGCAAAAAGGGAATGTTCAATAATAATCAGCTTACTTAACATAATGGTTAAGGAAGATCTTATGATTATTAAGTTGTATGATGACCTCAGACCTTGCAATCCTTCTTCAATAGCAGCAATGGCTTCTTGGTAGTCATTATTATAACCGATTAGTTTACCATCCGTCGGACTTCTGATCATGCAACTTATTGCTCCAATAGCCTGCAACAATTTCGGGTCAAACAACTTAGCTTGAGCTACCAATGGTAATCAGATAGCATATGCTTTATCCAAGAGATACACAGCTTTTTTAGTGAGGGAATACCTGAGCAATGGGATCAACCTCATCACAACATTTCAGTCCAGCTTCCTTGTGAGGGATTGTGACACTGGAATCAGAAAAATAAAAGAAGATTTAATTTATAAGAAAATGAGAAGAGTACCAAAATCAAGACAAGTATTTAGACCTGAACTGATACCTGTATCCTACAAAATCAGGTGAGGAATAGGTCTCGAGGAAGTTCGCCACACTATCCACCAGTAAAGGCAAATAGATACCGTCAAAGCCAATAGATTTAAAAGATGGATTATATAAATGAGGACTTTTGCTGTGACCAATAGGATTGCCAATGACTCCATGCACTTTGGTGTCAGGACCTATTTGTCTGAAATTGTACAAGTCCAACAAATCTTTTATAGTAGGCTGGCCGGGGGCTGACACTGCTCCGGCCTCCAGTGATCCAAAAGTGAGGAATCCACCATATTTTGCACAAAGTATCCGTGAGATTAATCCTTTATCACCCATTACAAGTCCAATCACTGGGACCTGCAATAATGACAAGCACGACTTGCTAACTGCAAAAAGGACTTGTATGTTGTAATTACACAACAAGTAGTTTCATGCCAATGTGTTCAGACTTCAGAGTGGGCTTGCTATATGAAAGCTAGAAAGGCAGGTTTGTATCTCACCTGAGAATTCGCAAGGACTTGAAACACGCGTGCAGAATCTGTAATATCTTGTGCTGTAGTGGCAATCTTGACAATGTCAGCTCCGGTTGCTTGTATTCTCGCTACAAGATTGCCTATCTCCTCTAAAGATGGAGTGCTGTGAGATGAAACAATGATATTCGCGTTTTCTGGTTTCTTCCCATCAATGAAGTTAAAAAACTGATCTGCCACCTTCAAAAAGATGAGGCATACATCACAGTAAAAAAATTTGCAGAGTAACCATCGACTAGTACATTTGTTTCCAAGGACCTATAATCACTGAATAAATGAAGCAGTGAACTCTTCACTATGTAATGTGTAGGTTGCTCTTCTTTTAGTTTTGAGCCTTTAGGGTTTTGAGGGCCTTTTAGTAGAAGACAAAACAAAAGAGAGCGTTTGGAAATTTGAGGTTTGTATTTTGTATTTTCAGCTTGTTCATTACAGAGGAGGAAGGAGCCCTTTTATGCAGGTGCTCACAATCCAAGACAAAAGGAACATATACACTACACGTTATCAGCAAAATAATGGGTACACCTTTTGACCAAAAGATAAATGGTTGATCTAGTGTTTGAAAGTATTGCTAAGTAACCCCATAACTTTCTTCTTTGCAGGCATCTGTCCTTGTCATCCCCCCACAAGCTGGAGCATCAAAGGTCATGCCCAGCTTGAGAAGCAACTTCTGATGCTGATGAGAAGGTATGATTTTGGTTAGAACGTCCGCCAGTTGATTGGAAGTTGGAAGATACGACAACTCAAGTAATCCGCTCATCACCTTTTCCCGGGTAAAGTGACAATCGATTTCAATATGCTTTGTGCGCTCGTGGAAGACCGGGTTCTTGGCAATGTGGATGGCTGAATGGTTATCGCAGTGCAGCTTGATGGGCGTTAGGTTGGTTGCACCAAGTTCCTGGAGGAGTTGAACGATCCATGTGACTTCAGAAGCTGTGTGGGACATAGCTCTATACTCGGCCTCTGATGAGCTACGGGATACGGTTGCTTGCTTCTTGGAACGCCAACTAATGGGGTTATTACCAAAGAGGATCACATATCCGGTGACTGACCTTCGAGATATGGGGCATGATGCCCAATCAGAGTCGGTGAAAGCTTGTACTTTGATCTGTTTTGCTGGCTGGAAAAGAAGGCCATAATTCAAGCTACCTTTGACATATCTTATAACATGAAGCAAGGCATCATAATGTTGGTAGCTTGGTTTCTGCATGAATTGGCTAAGGAGCTGGACGGCGTAAGACAAATCAGGCCGAGTGTTGGTCAAGTAATTTAGCTTGCCAATGAGAGATCGATAAATTGAGGGATCCTCAAGCAAGTCTTCCTTGCTGGCTTCATGGAGTTTGAAGTTGAGTGGTAAGGGAGTCACACAAGGAGACGAGATGTCAATTCCAGCTTCTGAGACTATTTCTTGTGCAAATTTCTTTTGAGAGAGAATGACCTTATCAGCTGAGTATATAATTTCCATGCCCAAAAAATAATGCAGTTGCCCTAGATCCTTGAGACTGAACATGGTATGCAGCGCAGACTTGAGCTGATTGATAATATGGACATTAGAACCAGTAATCATGATGTCGTCCACATACACAACCATGATAGTTATATCATCATTCTTGTGTTGGATGAAGAGGGACGAATCTGCCTTTGATTGTGTAAAATTCAGATTAAGCAAAGTGGAGGATAACTTCTGAAACCATTGCCTTGAAGCTTGCTTTAAGCCGTATAATGATTTCCTAAGCTTGCAAACTTTTCCTGCACAATTAGCCAAACCTTCCGGGGCTGTCATGTATACTTCCTCCATCAAATCTCCATGTAGGAACGCATTGTTTACATCAAGTTGGAATATCATCCATCCTCGAGTGATAGCTAAGGAGATGAGAGCTCTTATTGTGCTCATGCGTACCACGGGCGAAAAGGTCTCGTCAAAGTCTATCCCGTATTGTTGTGTGTAGCCCTTTGCTACGAGCCTAGCTTTGAATCTTTCCACCTCACCATTCGCCTTTAACTTGATCTTATATACCCATTTGCAGCCCACTGTTCTTTTGCCTGGTGGAAGAGAAACAATGTCCCAAGTATGGTTAGCTTGTAGAGCATGCAATTCATTGTTCATAGCTTCAATCCATTTTGGGTTCTTGACAGCTTGGTTGTATGTTTTTGGTTCAATTAGGGGCTCAGTATTTAGGCTGCTGGAAAAGGCACAAATTGGGACAGGAAACGAATGTTGAAAACCACTTTGAAGGGGAAATTGTTCAAGGGAAAAGGCTGCTGAACAAATGTACTCTCCTAGATGGGCAGGTCGCTTGTGAATCCTCGTAGACCTCCTAAGAGGCTCAATCAAGTCCTGTGGATCAGTTGAATCCATTTCGACGTCATGTGCTTCATCATTTGGGAAGTGAGGAGAGATTGGTGAATCGGATGGTACAAGGGTTTCAGTTGGCGGTGAGTTTCGATCTGCATCAGCAGGGTTTTGGTGGGAGTTCATGGCTGGGTTTATGGCTTGGTTTGGGTAGAAATTTTGAGGGGAAAAAGGGTCTGAAATTTCAGAATTGGCTGTAGGCAAAGGAATCTGATTTGTGACAGAATTGATGTTTTGGATTGTGAACGGAAAGATTTGTTCATGAAATTGAACATCTCTTGATATAAAAACATGATGATCTTCTATAGACAAGAGTTTGTAGCCTTTGGTTCCATTAGGGAATCCTATGAAAACACACGGTGTACTTCTTGAATCAAATTTATGACGGTTTCTCTTCAAAGTGCCGGCAAAACAAAGGCATCCAAATGGCTTCAAATGGTCATAAGTGGGAGTTTTATTGTGAAGCTTTTCGTAGGGAGTTTTGAGGGATATGGAGGTGAGAGGGAAGCGATTAATTAGATAAGTGGCGTGGAGAATGCACTCCCCCCAGAATTTGATGGGAATTTTCGATTGAAAGAGAAGAGCTCGGGCTGTTTCAAGTAAATGTTTATGCTTTCTTTCGACAATCCCATTTTGTTGTGGTGTTTCCATGCATGAAGTTTGGTGTAGGATCCCCTTCTGAGAGTAGAATTGTTTTGCCTCATTGCCACAAAATTCAAGTCCATTATCTGACCTGATGACTTGAACAGTTTTGGAGAATTGTGTTTCAACATAAGTCACAAAGGCTTTCAATATGGATAGAGTATTGCTTTTGTGGGTCATCAAATGGGTCCAAGTAGTGCGTGTAAAATCATCAACAATAGTGAGGAAATACTTAAAACCATTGTAAGTGCATTCATGATATGGCCCCCAAATATCAATGTGAATCATTTGAAAGGGATATGAGGTTTTAACCGTACTAATGGGAAATGAAAGTCTTTGTTGTCTTGCCATAGGGCAAATATGACATTGGTTTACATCATGAGTAAGAGAAATGCCCTTCAAAAGTGGCCTCAAAAAGGGGAAATTGGCCAGCTGATGGTATGGGATGTGTCCCATTCTAGAGTGCCATAACTGTAGAGTTTGGCATACAGCTGAAAAGGGTTCATTTACAGACTTTTGAATCCCAAAAGAACTAGTGTTAGAATCAAAACTAGAGGTAGTGGATTGAGAAGCATTTCTAGCAATGTAGAGGCCCTTTGAAACTTCACCAAGAACCGGAGATGTGCTCTGAGAAGGGCCCTGAATAAGACATTTGGAAGATGTAAAGACGAGATTAGTATGAAGATCGTTTGATAGCCTAGAAACCGAGAGAAGATTGAAGGAAAAGTTTGGGACATGAAGCACATGATCCAAGATGATTTCAGATTGAAGTTCTACTGATCCCACATGCTTGATTTCTACTTTCCTGTTATCAGGAAGGGTTATAAACTGAGGGAAGGGAACAGGTTTGTAGCTTTTGAATAAAGATAGATGTGGTGTGATGTGGTGTGTGGCTCCACTGTCGATAACCCATAAATGATAATCACTATGAACTGAAAAGCAAGTACTCATACCTGCCACCATATTCGATCGATTGTCCTCACTTGTGCTTGATTGTTGCCTGCTGAGAAGCGTTATCAACTGATTATACTGATCATGAGTGAGTGTTGGCGAAGAGGTACCATGCTGTCCTGCTGAAACTGAGTTGACATTGCCTTCTGAAACGGTGTTTCCAGTCACATTCGAAGCTGTATACGAAGCTCCACCGACGTTGTTTCTCTGCCGCTGGCTCTCTCTATTAGGTGGATAGCCGTGTATCTTAAAACATCTTTCAATGCTATGGCCGGGGATCCTACAGTGGTCGCAATAGTAATTTGGCCTAGTTCCTGCAGCTGAACCACCTCTAGAGTTGTAACCACCACGCTGGCTGGTTCCACCTCTTGTTGAAGCCTGATTGTTCCTTTGGTTACCTTGAGTGCCCTGACTTCCCTGATAGCTAGATCTATTTGAGTTGTTGTATGGTGTTTGATTTCTAGTGTAAGCAGCCAGAGCTGAAGAGTCATTTCCAATGTTTGAACCTGAACTCAAACCTCTTTGATCTTCCTCCTGTAACACCATTTGGTAAACTTCTCCCATGGTGGGAATGGGCTTCATCATAAGGACGTTGGCTCTCACTAGATTATAGGACTCATTTAAACCCACAAGAAACTGCATGACCCTTAGATTCTCTAGCAGACTAGGCATCTTTCCAATAGCACCACATTTTGAGCAATTTGGCATCTCCAAGAGTAAAACAAATTCATCCCACAATTTTTTGAACTTAGTATAGTAAGCACTGACTCCTAGATTTCCTTGCGATACAGTAAAGAGATCCTTTTGAACAGAAAAAAGTCTAGTGCTATTTGGATGTCCAAACCTCAAAGACAACTCTTTCCAAATTTCAGCAGCAGAATCATAGTAAATCAATGTCTCAGCTATGTCTTTCTCAACTGAATGCAATATCCATGAGGTTACCATGCTGTTACAACGTATCCATTGAGAGAACAGAGGAGAACCTGGCTGTGGCTGAGGGCATTTTCCTGTCACAAAGTCTATTTTGTTCTTGGCTGAAAGGGATACTTCCACACATCTCTTCCAGTGGTAATAATTTCGATCGTTGAGCTTTTGTGTGGCCAAAGAATAGCTTGGATGATCCGAGTGATGCAGAAAATACACACTGTTTGAGTCACTCCCAGCTGGGTCGGTGGAAACCACGTGAGCATCAGCTCCGATTGACACTCCAATAACGTTTTCCTGCTGGCGGTTGTTAGCATCCATGGATTCCAGGTCTTCAATGGTGGGATCTGTCATGATTAAGCTTGGATCTTGAACGGTAGCTCTGATACCATTTTAGTTTTGAGCCTTTAGGGTTTTGAGGGCCTTTTAGTAGAAGACAAAACAAAAGAGAGCGTTTGGAAATTTAAGGTTTGTATTTTGTATTTTCAGCTTGTTCATTACAGAGGAGGAAGGAGCCCTTTTATGCAGGTGCTCACAATCCAAGACAAAAGGAACATATACACTACACGTTATCAGCAAAATAATGGGTACACCTTTTGACCAAAAGATAAATGGTTGATCTAGTGTTTGAAAGTATTGCTAAGTAACCCCATAACTTTCTTCTTTGCAGGCATCTGTCCTTGTCATCTTCACTTAGAGAGCTAAAAAGTAAACATCCCAACATATCATGCAATGCAGAAAAAGGAAGCATCATCTACTAAGAAATAACCAGACATTAAGTAATCTGACAAGGCAGGTCAATCTCAGGGGCAATCAGTGATATACATTGATCATCAAATTTATCTATGCTTACACTTTAATCATCCGTTTTTCAATCAAAAAAAAATCAGAAACCGGCCCTGCCCACCCCTGCGCCCTGCCCACCCCTGCGCCCTGCCCCTCCTCCTCGTCCTACGGGGCACCAGAAACCACCGGCCTCTCAGCCTGTTGGGCACCGGAGACCACCAGACTCTCAGCTTGTAGATCAGGATATCACCTCCAAGAGTCACCGCCCGATTGAACTGGTCCTTCAAATTCCATACAACAGAGCCGCCACATAATGAGAAAAAAGCATCCCAGGGGGTACGATTAATCACTGAGTTGTAAAGATTGGCCGTCGTAGTTGCTGTTCCCACGTTTCTGGCGAAGTAATCCCCCCAAAATCTCCACCAACTGGTGGTGGTGTTCGAAGTAGTATTATAGTCAATAGCCGCCTCCCTTCTGTGCACCCCAATTGTAGACTTATGGCCAAGACCAAGCACAGGCCTAGCAGTAAAATCAATGTCGTACTTGTTGGTCATATTGGGATACAGAATCCCCCAGCTACTGTTAGAAGAAGGCACATTGCCATGGCTGTCAAAGAGCTCATACACAACTGCGAGGCCCCATCCTTCCTCAACGGAGTACCAACTTTAGAGTTCAGATGCCTTACCAGGCCTCTGAGAAACATTTCCGCATACACCGGATTGGCATCGGCCTCAGAGGCCTGCGAGCCGGAGGAAGGCCAGCCTGTCTCGACGACGACGAGCGGGATGTTCTTGTGGCCGGCGACGCTCATGGCGGTGACGACGGCGTCGATCATGGTATCGTAGAGGTTCCAGTAGCGGTTGCCGGTTTGAGGATCGTCGCGGAAGCTGAACCGATCTTCTTGGAAGAGCGCAAATCCTAGGAGAACAGGACTGACTCTGTAGAGCTCGTATAGGTGAAGACTGATGAAAAACGAGGAGTTCGTCTCTTGCAAGAAGTTGAGGAGCGGCTTGATGAGGAGGCCGCCGGCCGGCTCCTGGAACTCGGCGGCGGAGGGCGGAAAGGCGGTGGTCAGAGTGTTGATGAAGGAGAACGAGGTTGAGACCAAGATCCCCCGGATTCCGAGCACATCGAGCTCGCTCCGGACGTTGCGGATCGCCGGAAGGAGGCATTTGATGAGTTTGGCGTTGGCGTCGAGGACGTCGGAGCCGACGGAGATGGCGGAGATGCGTGTGCGGGTGTAGTAGCGGATCACGTCGCTGGCGAGCCAGGAGGCGGCGTACGAGCGGTTGGCGGCGAGGGCGGGGACGAGGTGGTTGGGGACGGTGAGGAGGATGGAGATGTTGGAGAAGGAGAAGTAGTTGAGTACGAACGGATCGCCGGCGGAGAGCCGAACGGAGGTGATTCCGAGGCTTTGGAGGCGATTGGCGACCTGCTCCAGTTGCCGGCCTTGAGAATTGGCCGGAGGATTGTAGGTCACGCCGATCGGAGATGTGGAGGCCGAGGTTGCTCCGATTAGTAGGAGGAGGAAGACGAAGGAGAGTAGAGCAGCCATTGTTGTACTTTCTTGGATTCTTGGAGAAGAAACTGAACGGATTCGCAACAAACAAATGGGCGGAAAAAAACTATAAGTTGGGTCTTGTTAAGGGGCAGTTTCGTCAATTCGGTGGTAGAAGAACGGGGACGGGCTCCCTTCGAGAGTAGTTTCGTCAAAATGGCACATACGTAAAATTAAGTCTTTTGAGGGTAGTTACGTAATTGTATACATAAATTAAACGCGCCCAAGCGTGTTCTTTTTTTTTGAGAAAATACACAAGTCTTTTTTTTTGAGCCCTGAAAATACACAATTTTTTTTTTTTTTTGCGCACAATTCGAATTTATTTAAAAAGAATTTTTTTTAGAAAATCAAGGGATTTGTGCTAATCCCCCTTAGGGAGAAAAAAAGAAAATACACAATTCGGTGGTAGCTAAAAATAATAATTTATTTAAAAAAAGGGGCTTCCATTTTTAAATTCTTTTTTAAATTCGAATTTCTAATATTAATTCTTACATAAGTAGATTAAAATGGTGATTGAAAATATAAGTTATTTAATATGTATCTTTTATAGAAGAAAATTTTAAAGATAGATAATATTGTTTCAAAGATAAATATTAGATGAGTAAGTTAAATAATAAATTTAAAGATTAGATAGTTAAAGAAATTTTAAAGATAAATAGTATGCATTCAAAGATAGATACTTGATGGGGTAAGAAAAAAAATAAAACTAAAGATTAGATAATTAGGAAAATAAAACATATAAAACTGTAAATAAAGTGGAACCAGAATTAACGTGAAGACTCGAAATTCTCCGGCTTTAATATATACTATAGATCGTACGTGTGTATCTCAGTTCATTCTATAGTCTTACCAAAAAAAATTTATGATTTCACCTTGTACATGAATATTAAAACCGTAAGAAGTACGTTTGTTAATGAAACCTTTAGTCAACTAACTTTTCAGTAAAAATCTCATTTTACAACTCACATATTTATCTATTCTATGGCGTTAAATAACTTTTGGTTGGGAGTACTGTCTGAGATCTTACAAAACTTCGAACAAAACTCTCAAAATCTCTTGGGACGAAGATTTCAAGCCAGCAACTGGAAATTTGAAACAGCTTGTTTAATGACCCCTCTTCACACTTGGCACAAAACCTGAAAATTGGAACAGCTTGCACGCCTGTTTGAACTTCATCACCCACAACACAATGTGCATCAGGCATTCAGCAGTCCATGATCGCTTCTGTGGGGATTCATCTGTTAATCACTACTTGAACTCCAGTTTGTAGAAGTATGAAGATCTATAGGGTGTTCAAGTTGGAGCCATCAAAGAAAAGGCGTGGAACCTGAGCACCTGCAAAGTAGACTTCATACCGAGGCATTGACGGACGTCCCGGTTTTTCATTCTTTGTTCTTTATTATTGGTTCGGTTCAGGTTTTATTGTAATAAATGGCCATCGGGTTTTCCTGAACCGGTCATATAAGTAGACCGCTTTCTCTCTTTTCTAGGTTAACACATTACAGACTCTTTTGCATCTGATTTTGTGCTCGATGAGCTAGCTACAGCTTTTGCCTGAATTTTGCTTGAATGAAATACACTTGATCTTTGTGATCACTTTATCTTGCTACTACTCAATCGATTTTAATCCTAACGAGCTAGATTTCATCACAGTTTATGTCTCATATAGTCACTTGCTCTTCCCCTTAAACTTCCTTGTGGTTTTCGCATGGTTGCCTTTAAAACCTTTGTTCCCCCCTTTCCAACCATCACCTCTTGTATGCTTCATCTTCTTTTGAGGCCTGCTGGAATCTTCTTCTGAGCTCCTGTTTCTCTTGTTGAAGCCGCCGCCGCCGCCGCGGAACCTGTTTTGTTCCCTCCCGGATTTTCCTGGGCCAGTTGATGACCTGTCAAACCTCCCTCTCTTCTTTCTAAAGCCCTCCTTGTCTCCACTGTCCTTCTGCAACTCATTCGTCCCCCTACAGAAGGATATTGTGATTTTCAGCACCTATAGACACTATTTACCATAGATTCCAAAAGATATGCCCTATAAAAGAAGATTTAAAATCCTAAATCAATAAATCTACAAACTTAATAGCAGAGTCAAAGTCACAAACCCATTTGATGAAGAGTTGGGAGCTTGTTGTGTGGCATCCTCAGAGTTTTTTTCCTTAGCGTTGTTCTTCCCGTGACGATTCTGTTTTCATATGTTATGAAGTTTATTGGAACTATTCCATGATAAAACAGGAGGGAGGAATATCCATAAGCACCAACATTAAGTAAAAGAAAAGAGGGAACTTGCCTGCAAGACAATGCGCAAGAACGAGCGATATTGCCCAGGAGTGATCATTTCAACTGCCCCAGGACCGCACTTTCTTATGATTATCTCCAAAATCACAGTGACCTAGCCATTGCAACCACATACATAATTTTTTGGATAAATATATCGAAATTAAACTGAAGTGGCCAATTCTAGCAAGCAGATAAGAAGAGTACTAATACCTTTTCTCTGAAGTGATGTCTAGAAACAGATGACCATGGAAGAACGGCATCAATAATTTCAGGAAGAAGACCATGCAGATCATTCGCCTCCAGGCATGAGACCAACACTTTAACAAAACCCAAAGCTGACTATAGGGAGGACAAGATAGTTAACGACCAATCAACAACGATAGTTAAAGAGGGTGAGAATATTGTAAAAGAGGTAAAGAGAGTACTGCTCACTTTGACAACTTCCACAGCTTTCCCCAGCAGTAGATTTGTGATAGAAGGGACAAGTTCTGGTATGGACAAACTCACTTTTGGTTCCTTGTACACGAGCATAGATAGTGCAGAAATGGCTCCACTTATTATGTGAGGAGAAGAACTGGAGGCATATCCCATCATCTGGGCACCGTATACAGCATATTTGTGAGAAAACAAGGATCACTTGAACACAAACAAATACCAAAAAAAAATACAAGAATACGTGGGAGGTATTTCTGGAGCCAGAAGACCAACGTGTAAAACCATAAGGCTGAGATTATGGAAAATTTAGCCTAATCAAGTACTAATACATGCCACACTTACCATCTTAATCATTTTGTAGTAAGGTCCTTCAGGATCAACCCCAGATGAGTCAAACAAGGTGGAGCTTATCTTGAGAAACTCATCATAGGCAGCTTTTCTTGTCTCTTCCTTGGACTACGTACATGTTGGATATACAAGAACAAGTGAAACCAATCAATATCCATGAAATATGTAAGACACCTAAATACGAACAAAATTGCCACAGAGGATGAGCAGGAGAAAAGTAAGTTTTGAAAGCAAATGCCCAAACTAAATGACAAAAGAGATAACATTGATTATGTTTCAAGCAATGCAGAAAGAGTGGATGAAAAAGCAAATCAAACAAAAATAAGAGAAAAATGAAACAAAGGAAGATAGACTGTTCAAGGCTGTGGCTCTATAAAGTGAACTTCAAGATCCAGGGTGGAAGTAGAATCATTCACTTAAACCATATTCAAAGTAGCCCACCCCTCAACACATACAGAGAAACAAAATCCTCAACCAATATTCATGCTTTATTATCAAACAAGGTAGAAGGCGGAATCAGCAATAGATGGTTTAACAAAAGACTATGCAACTAGGTAACAAATTGGGCATAGGGCACATACAAATGATTTAATAAGCCATAAAGTGAAGAAAGTACTTACATCTTTCATCGTGAGTATTATCTCATTCAGAATAAGAAATGCCTTTGTATACTCCTCATCTGAAGAATTCTGCAAAATATATAAGGACGTTAAGCTGTTAGCATCAACTACATAATTTAGCAAGGCCGCAAATGGCAGCAAGAAAAACATAATATACGAAGCTATGCATATTTTTCCAATAAGGCCATAAAACAACTATGTAGAAATCATAGTACAAAGCTCTCAAGCTAGGACCAAATTGAGAACCATGGCAAGCAATCAGGCATGAAAATGTTTTCTTTTTTCCTTGGTCAATGAATTCTTGCATATAATCACACTTATATAAAAATATTATAAGACTGCATCAAAACAGCACAGATAGTATCCTGCAAGCTAGGTGATTGACCAAAGAATGTATGAGCAAGGTGTCTACCTTTAAAGCATGCACCAACAGCACATGAAAAGCTGTCAAACGACTCCGGATCAAATTAATATCATCAGAAACCTTAAGCCCAAGTAACAAATCAACCACCTCATCAAATTGTGAAGAGCAAAACCAAGAATGTTCCTGCAATACAGCATAAATAGTAACTAACAATCAAGGGATTATACAAGAGAGAAAAGGATGCAATGACAACCATCTGATCATTTTCAAACCTCTAAAATTTGGCTTAAGGTATAGCAAGCTTGAGGAAGAACAATCAGATCTCCAGCCTGATTTGCCAGAAGAACACTAGTCAGTATACTTGATATACAATAAGGCAACATACACACAAACATAAGTGGCATAAACAAACCTGAAATATGTGTTGTATCAACTTAAAGATAACACCAACAAGATCCTCATCAGCTCCCTTAATGATCGATGATGCAAGCTCCAATATTAAACAACTGGGATAAACAAAAGACATGATATTTAATTCACTCACGAGATATAAGCAAGTCCAGTTGAATATCATATAATGAAAGTCAGTGTACATTAACATGAATGTACACTAGTTTTTCACTTTCTCCTGTCACATAGGTAAGAGGCAATAGTTCCTTTTTTCAGTTAGAATAGACAGATAAAAATAGCACAAAGAGAGAGAGCATTACCCCTGTGAAACATCATTGCCTACATTAGATGACATCTTATCAAGTGACGCCTCTGTGAACTCTAAATCTCCAGTATCAGTACCAGGACTTACCATCTCAAACTTCTCCAGTGATGAAATGAAGATTTTTCGAGTGATTAAAGCATCAGAGACTGTGACCAAGCATCGTATAGCTTCCTGCAAGAGAATAAACAGAATCTCAGAAAAGTGACCATTTTCTGATAAGCAAATGACAATTTAAAATAAAAACAATGCACTGTAGGTTTACTGAAGATAATACACTCGATTCTTCATTATATGGTTATCCAGCACCAATAGTTAGCACCAAGATCTTTACATTAGGATTAATTACTGAGAATTATGCTCAAAATAGTCTTCTTATCAATGTGCTATTTACATGTTGCCCCATGACATCCCGTCCAGGTGCAACTTCATCATGCATTGATATCCCTCATTGCACCCTAGACCATCCAAGGGTATCCTACTAACTTATTGTAAACTATCCTTACCCCTAATATAGAAGATAAGCACATACATACCTTAAGATAGGTGCGGTTTTCAGCTGATGACTTTAGAAATAGATCTGTTAGAGCTGCAAGCAAATCCCTGGAGCCCATTGCCAAAGTCTTGACATTTTCACTAGCTACGTTTTCTGTACAAGAAGGTGAACTTTTCTTCATTAATAGAGAATCTTCAAGGGGTAAAGTATTCAGTTCCTTTGCATGCCCACCAAGTTCCTCGGTAGGTCTACATATACGTGTGTTTTGTTTCACGAGTTCCTATACAGACAAAAGGTCTTTATTGTTAGAAATGGTTGAACAAATTGATCAAAACAATCAAGTTAGTTTATTCATACCTGCAAGCCAATACTAATGATTTCATGCATATAAGAATCTTTCTCCAACTGACTAAGAAATAGCTTGGCAAGAGATTCAAACTTTGGAATAAGATCAGCAGGATGACGACAAAATGCAGGTAAAAGGCCCCAAAGCTCACGAGTTTGAGTCTGCAGAGCTCGTGCAACTGCTTTCTTTTTAGCTGAAAAAGGAACAAATTTAAAGTACAAATGATGGTGATTCAAATTATTGCACAAACGTCAAGAAGCAAATAGCATGACACGATCAACAGTCAACACATGGTAATATCTGAACATAAGCATGCAATCATAGAATATTATTTAGTTGAACCATGACAATCATACAACTGTGCATGCCACTGATCATGTATCAAGTGAGTAAATCAAGATCATTAAATGGTCGAACATGAATAATACCACTGTTCAAAATATCACGTATTTGTGAAGGAAATCAGTTTGAGCTTAGTGGATTTTCACCTTGTCCAGAAGCCCTATGATTAGAATCAGCCAAAGGCACGATAGACTCCATGAAGTAAGCGAGTGAAGCTCCAAATATATAATTCTTCAATATCGGCAATAACCAAGTGTTTGAGCAGGAAACATTCTTCGTATCAAGGGAAATCGGTATAAGCTTAAGGATTTTTTCAGGCCCCATAGCAGCAATAGCACACCCAATACATTTCTCTAGCTGCAATAAAAAGAAGGGAATCCATGAAAATAAACTTCAATCAGGTTTATTGAAAAGTTTACTGCATGGAGCTTCACTTTTGTCCAAATCGGGAAAAAAATTTGATGTTGATAGTTACATGTACAAACTGAGCAAGTAAATCGTTTGTAACAATGGATGCATCATGCAGCTGCCATGACATACTTACATGGTTTGTGACAGATGTTTTGCTATCTGACCCCATGAAACTGGCAAGTTTGAGGATGATCTCTCGCATATAATCATATGAGTTGGCACCTAAAACATGAAAAGAATGATGAGTTACATGCTTGAAGGGACATCATATATGCAGCTATTCCAACCAAATGACCTCAAGATAGAATATAACTAAATTATGAACACAATGAACGCCTCAGCAATAAACTGCAACATAATAAGTTTTTCTAATAATTCTTCGATCACATGCTGTAAACAATAATTATATCATACAGACACGACTTACCAAGCCTTAGGAATAGAACTGATAACACGGACAATATATACTCATTTGGAGTACCAGTAGAGCTGACAAGTAAATCGTCAAATACGGAACAAATGGATGTGATAGCATTTGATTCCACATCACTTGCATTCTTCACTGATTCGAGATTAGTACTGGCAATTGCAATTTTATCCATTGCACAGTCAATCATATGCTTCAATATATTAGAAGCATGTGATGCAATATCCTTTTCAATATCAAGCGCCAAAACACCTGATCATACAAAGGAAACCTTAGTATGCAATTACTGCCGACATATGAAGATACATGCTCGTGCAAACTAACAAAATCATTTCAAAATACAAACAACCTACCTAGCACATTATATGTCTTTCAAAAAACAAGCTCAAAATCAGATTGCAGGCTCGTGCAAGTGTTTTAAGAGCTTACCAGCAATTGATTTCACCACAAGAGGAAGATTTTTTATCCAGTCGCTTGTTCCTCGACTATGAAGCACATTGAGAGTGGTGTTCAATAAGTTTGCACCAAAAACAATGGTATCTTTAGGGTAGTTTTTTAGAATAGAAAGAGCAGCTATAGTATCTTCAGCCATCTGGATGGTAACATCGACTTCAAATTTGCCCATAAATGTCTCAACAATCTCCAGAACTGGCCTCGTGAGTGATGAAAACTGAGTATTCAGAAGCTTAAGTAGTTCCAAGACCACTTCCAAACTGGTTTTTCCATAAAGATAAGGAATGGCTACTTTCACAATATTTAAAACATGCAGAGCCTCTAAGTTGTCAGCTTCTGATAAGGTCTTACGTTTACTCCCACTCTTTCCTTCCGACGAGCCCATTTTAATCATCACAGGCATGTGTCTCGTCAGCAAAGAACGTATCAATTTGCTTGAGTTTTTCACTAAAGATGGTGACTGAAAGGATTTTAAAGCATCCTCGAAACAAACTTGAGCGCATTTTCTGACCTGCAACAAGTATCAAGTTTATACTTAACACCAAAGAATCCATCTCCATCTGTTCAGAAAGTGATGAGCCAGATTACCAGAACATATACATGAAAAGTATCAGCAATCAATCAATGCAGCACCTTGTTGCTTCTTTTTTTGTAGAATACAACACCTTCTTACTAGTATATACAATTCTATAGCTCCAGAAGTACAACAATTGATAAGATCAGAGAAGCTATAAGAAATCACAATGCCAATTACATGAAAAGACTGACCTTTGGCCGCTTATCCATAGAAAACCAAAGCAGAATCTCCACAGGCAACTTCACCGAGCTCCAATCACTGGAATCACAAAACCCTACCAAAACCCCCAAACACTTAACCAAACACTTGGCACTAGAGGTCGTCACAACCTCCGGAGGCCTATCCAAGACCTTGACCAAAATCTCCACAGCCTCGACCGCCTTCCCAGGCGAAATCGATCCGGGAGAGACCAGAGGGAGGGCGAGGGAGAGGAAGGTGGTGAGGGCGGAGACGGAGGCGGCGTCGGAGGAGGAGTGAGAGGCGGCGGTAATGGTGACGGCGAAGTAGGAGAGAGGGGAGAGCGGAAGGGAGTCGTCGAGGAGGATGGAGCGCATGGCGGCGGCTGTGGCTAGGAGGTGGCGGTGGTGGACGGCGGAGGAGGCCGAGTAGCGGTCCAGAAGTTGCTGGCAGAGGTCGGAGTTCGGCGAGAAGCATGTTTCCGATGGGTCTATTGTGTGCTCAGTCGCCGGCGGTGGCTCTCCGGCGGGGGTTTGGCTTGGCCTTTTCATGGGGGCGGGGGAAGGGGAACGAGTGATGAGAGGAAGGGTTTCGAATTGAGCGAAAAACGAGCGACTAAAAACTTTGGCCTCTTTATATATTTCCGGGAAATTCCTTCGGTCGTTAATTGGTTATATATATTTATGATTTTTTTTATTCTTTACTTGGAAAAAACTCCTTATAGGACGGACCCTGTGTGATTTTTCTGTGTATGATTAATTTTTACAAGAACATCTATAATTTCGGTATAAGATTTTTTTTTTTCTTTACGTCAAACAAAATTTTGCAAACTCCTTCACAAGATTCAAACACAATAGGGTATCTTATGGAGAGGTGTTTCAAGCCTCAAACATTTGAGAATAAAATTTTGCAAGCTCTTTTATAAGATTCAAATTATTATTGAACGGTAGATTATAGAGTTGTTTCAAACTTCAAACATACATTCAAGAACAACAGGCTTTGAAGGTGTAGTGCAAGTACATTTACACTTTACACGTACATAGCATACAATCAGAGCAAAACAATCACCTCTCTTCCATAGCTCAAAATTACAACCATGACCAATCCAAAAGAATCATGATAATTTCCGCACGAGAAGAAAACACAAACCAAAAATGCTTAAAAACCTGTAATGTTATAGCACTGCTGAAGTCAAAGAGAGGTAAACAACCCAAAGAATATGATAATTTTATTCTTCAAGTTCTGATGCTGAAATCCATTCCAATATGAACAATTAAGACTCATCATAGATATAGCAAAGTGATCCAAACCTGTCCTCGACAGCATTGCATTCTTTCCTCAACAGGAAATGATTTCCGGAGAATAAACTTCTAGAACAGGTCGAGCTTTCTCTTTTGGCTGTCTTGCTTCCATCTGGGTAACTTGTAAAATGCTTCCTTTGTCATGCCGAACACAGTCTGAAATTCTTCTCCAGATAAATAAGCCTAGGAAAAAAAAAGCATAAACAAGTGAAAAAGTAAATCAAAATATCAATATACGAAATCTACTAGGATTATCCGATTAGGGGACCAACCTCTCTACGTTTGTAATCAATTCCAGTTACAGGATTCTCCGATTTAGCTCTGAGTTGCTCATATGTGAAAGTAGTTTGACTAATTTCAGCAGAAACATTTGTTTCTAATTCTACTGGCTTTTCTAGCTCTGAATCCTCTTCATTTACTACAGTTTTAGACTCTTCGTCATCTACAATGTTTTTTGGATCATCTTGAGGTTCTTCAGTTACCACAGACGGCGGGTTTTCAGCTTCTACCGGAGCTGCCAGGAAAGGAACAATTTGTAAGATTGTGGTGAAATGAATAGACTAAGCTTGTAGGCAGAATTAGTTAAGACAGCTAAAAATTAATTAAACTAAACATATGTGGTAACTTAAGCAGGATAGAGGAAACAGAAATAGCTCACCAGCAGCGCTAGTTTGTGGAAGTGGAGGACTCCGGTTGGACCGAATAGGAGATGCATCAGGTGTCACAGATTTCTTTTCAGCAGTGAGGGAAGATGAAAGAGCAGCCAAAGCTGCAGCTCTCTGTGATCCCGGGCTAAAACCTGATGTTCTAACAGGAGAAGATTTTTTCTCTGTTGATGGGTTGAAGGCCGATGATAAAGCAGCTAAAGCTGCAGCCCGCTGTGTAGGTCCGTCAGGACTTGACCCATTTGATTTATTCCCCAGGCCCTGAAAACAACAGCACCAGTTAATACATTGAATTCCTTGTTTCTAAATAAAGAGTCTTATAGACAACGAGAAGAAAAGCTAGAATTGGAAAATGCGATGCGAGGAGGTGTTGAAGAAGAGAAGTTACTGTAACTGTTTTGTCACTGGACGAGGGGTTGAAAGCAGATGACAGAGCAGCTAAAGCTGAAGCCCGCTGTGTGGCCCCTCCTCCTTGATTTGAGCCATTTGATCTATTTGCACTCTGCAATTAGAGGTTATCTTGTAGGTCATGTGCTTATCCAGGAAAAACAAAGCAATTTTAATAATTCATTGGAAGACAGCATGCCATTTAAATGACCAAAATGTGCACATGCAATCTAATGCTAAGTGTTTGGTTAAGCACTTGGGAGTTTTGGTAGGATTATAGGCTTAATCTCTAAAAGCAACAATGAATATTGGAGAAATGGTTCAGTTGAAAGTATTCACAGTCAAAGATTAAAGTGAAGCTGTCAGAATTTGAAACACGTAACTTAATATCATTGAGTTATAGGCTTAATCAGTTAATCTGGTCACTTACCTCAGCAACATGGCTTATACCAAATAATAACATGACCTTCTTCTGAAATGAGTTTCCTTGAACCTGAATAATAAAACCAACAGTAGGAATAGTAAGCAACCACACAGTGCATAGTGCATAGACCAATAAAATTACAAAAATATATTTTTAGTAACTTCAATTCATAGATACATGTCAAATGAGACCCATAAAATAATTCTACCTCTTATTTTTACTTTTTCACTTCATATCTGACCTAGGTCCAAATTTAAATGACATGAGCTCATTTAATCGGATGTCTTTACGTAAGCCAAATTCATAAGCATCTTATAATCACTTCAGATAATGACTTCCATAAGAATGGGAAGGTTTATGAAATCTTGGTTCTGAAAAAGAAAGCTATTCATACAGTTGCTTTTGCTGGGTCCCAGGAGAAATATGTAGTGAAGAAGCAAGGTTCATTTCCTTCAGTGATCTTGTACAGTGGGACCTGTGAGGGCAATCCTTCCGCTGAAGCAGCTAGTGCAATATAGTTCTGCAAGTCGATGCACAAGTTAACAAAATATTTTGTAGTAATTATGTGTAGAAATAAGACAAAAATTAAAAAACGAAGGCCCATCCATACATCTCCCATTTCAAAAGCGTTCAGCTTCTCTTTGGGGTCAACTGTTTGACCAACCCAAACAAAAACTTCAGCATGTATATCAAGTATCAGTATATCCTCAGTCAACAAATCATCTTGGGTGAAGTTGTATATCTCCTCAACCTGCCAAGTAAACGTCAATTCTAAATACAAGCCCTCACATAGTCACACGTGATGGATATGCAAGGCAATGACTGCAGTTCGAAGGTCAAGCATACCTGAAACTTTCCTGTGAATCCAAGAAGCAGACGGGAAGCGCACAAAGAGAAATATAAGAAAACTATAACAAGATTATAACTCAATTAAGTTAACTACATTCAGAAATGTAACCTTTGTTGATTAAAAACGAGTACAAATGAGGATCTCTGGTGATGTTCTGAGACTCCTTTTTGAATGCATAGTTTTGTTTTCCTCCCAGTGCAGTCCAGAAGATAGAATTTTCAGTTCCTTCTTTAGCATGCTTCAGATTAGCTCCCGGCTGAAGACAAGAGAAAGAGCAGACAGATAAGGCCCTAAATATAATAATTCATCTATACACACAAGCCATACATGAAATCTCCACTTTACTTCTAGTTTGTACACCTTTAGGGGAAAAAAGTTCGTTAAAAGTACCAAGGTTGACTACAAATCAATATACAGCTCAATTTAAATGAATATTAATTGAGCATTTCTCCCTTCTTTAAATAAGTAAAATTAAGCTTCTTTTTTTGTTTGTATTGTTGGGTACTTGGGATCTGGAGGTAAAATATGCAACCTTGAATCACTCAGATAGAAGCAGTTTCTCTAATCAACAACTAGAATCAAAGAAACGTATTAATTGCTACCATCTGTAAATTTGGCAAATGTTTGCTTCAAATTTGATACTTCAATACAAACAACAGATGTCCGTCTGAGATGTGAATTTCTCACCTCCATCTTGCTTGTTTTGTCGTAATTTATACAACAAATATACTCCTCTTTAGATCTTTGGCACGAGCAGTATCAAAAATATTTCAAGCGTATAGCAATCATTTTTATATATGGGAACGATATCACTTTTTTAGATGACACTCCATCATGTCACCCTTAGGAACCTTTGACGTCCCAAGGTGATAATATCAGTTCTAAGAATAGTATATCTGACTTGTCAAGAGGATGATCGTGATTATTTAAAACAGAGGTATTACCTTCAGAATCTCAGCAACCTTAACAGACAACTGCTGTTGCTCAAAAGTACTATGGTTTCCTTGCCAAGTGAAGATTGAAGTTCCAGTTTGCAGGATGTAGCACTCATAAGAATTCAATGACGATGCCACCTGTATATGGAAAATTTGAAGTCAGTCAGAGAATGAGTAGCTTTCTTGATTAATGTTGGAAGTAGGAAAATCATTTTGAATACAAAAATCCTATCTGGGTTGGGTGGAAAAGCAGAAGAAACCAGATAAAGATCAAAGAGCTCCAATGACTAGCTGCAGAATTGTTTCACAGATCACGAAGCTACCAGATATTAGCTAACGTAAACTTTACCTTCTCACCACCTACCCAAGGTTGTTCAAATGAATTATTGCTACTAACAAAAGGTAATATAATCACAAGCAAGGACTAATAGGCTTTTGCAAAAATGTACTGCTTTCATTATAAAGGCTACCACTTACTAGGCACTGCTATTGAAAATTTGCTAAAGCAAAAAGTCATAACAATTTCCTAAGATGTACATTCATTGCAAAAAAGCAGATACCAGAGTATACAAACAAACAAAAGATATGCAAGATATCCCCGTGTTCAGATGAAAAGAGCTCAGATCAGGATTACAGCAGAACTATTATAACTAAAAAGGAATAGCTTAAGCCATCATAACATACTGTCGTGATAAATGAAAGAATAATACCAAAGAAGAAGGACATGATTGAAGATAGTACAGCTGTAACTAACTCTTCTGCTTTTGAGATTTCTATGACATGCCAATATTTTAAGAACATATATAATAATGGGAAAAAAAGAAATTTCATTACCGCGTCAACTTGAATAGCTCTACTATTATGTGCAGATGTTCCAGAAATCCGGATAAGAGCAACACCATCAGTGGTATAAGTTTCATCACCCAATGCCTTTTCTGACATTTTTTTGTTTCCTGAACTTAAACCTCCCTGTTAATAGTTTAATTTTAAGAAGATGTTAAAGTTAATTAGAATTATCGAGAAAACTGAGAGCAATCAAATTATGGAAAGTTCGACCGAAAAAAAATCAAATTATGGAAAGTTTATCTTTATGTGAATCAAAGTACCTTAAGCACAATCATAGGGTCAAACAATGCAATAAGTTGAGGTGGTTCTTTTCCTTGGAATATGCGACCCTGTAAGAATATGAATCATTATTGAAATCCAGAAACATTGTACCTCATCAACTTTGTTACAAAGAAAATTATGATACCAGAGTTGGTCTTCCTTTCATTGAATTGGACATTGCATTAGCCAACTGGGCAGCCATCTGTTGTTCCTCCTATAGAAGAAGAACACCAACAAGGATCATATTCCAAACAATGTAAAACTCTACAGAACTATATGCAGCCATATAATGTAGATGATAAGGACATCAAGGTAAATAAACTCAACATGAATAACGCACCATACTTCAGGGAACAAAGTTTGAACCTGTTAAAAGCCTTTTCTAAATTAAAATATAACATTTTAGTCGAATTGTCCATAATAACTATTATGCTAATACAACTCAATAGTGACCATGGGAGAATACAGTGTAGATTACTTTAAAGGCTTGGTACCATTAGTATGCTGCTATGAGTTATACCTGAAACAACTTCTCAAAATTCTCACTGCTACTCCTATCACATACATGTCATTCACTTAAACTGGCGGCGTGAATATACACCAAATATCAGCTAGAAGCTAGTCCTATATGAGTCCGGCATCTAACTTTTCTCTTTTCCATAGGTACATTAGCTTCATTTTCTTTGTATACAATACACATACAGTATATTAATAAAGTAACATATACCTAACAGAATGCTTATATCAACATAATATTTCAGGCTACAAATTGATGAACTTTCTACAGCTCTAGTGTCGCAGCTGACTAGAGTCTCACCTCAATACTGTCCTTCCCAATCCACCAGCACAAGTAGTAGTCCTCCTTTTTATCACCAGAGTGGTAGGAATACAATATAATGTAGCAATCTCCGCCATAGAACTTTCCAATGTCCTCTTTTAGCACTGATGTTTTGGTCCTACCATCGACTCGCCACACCTAAGAAACAAACAAATCAACAGTGAAATGGTGCACATTGCAAAACGCCAAAACAAATGAAAGAGATGGCCAGCTTAGTTGCTTTTATTTGTACCTCAATTTTTCCACCAGCTACAAGCAATGGGGGAACTTCCTCATCCACAGGAGCACCTTTTGTTGCACCCTTGACACCAGCACCTTGCTGCTTCAGAAGTGCTGGAAATGGGGAAAAACTAATAAGAGTTGCATAAGATGAAGAACATAACTGATCTCATAAGTCATAAGAGAGAGAAAACTGTACCTGCTACTTTTCCTCTTCCTTCGTCAGCACCAGGGATTGCTGACCCTGCTGGCCAGGAGTCAAAGTGAGACTTGAATGAATGTGACTCGTAACCTTGAATAACCCGAGTTATACGGGTTGCTTTTGGCCTGTTTTGGCTGGTAATAAGATCCTAGACAACAGAAATTCTACAAATTAAGAATTTAGAATCAAATGAAGAATATGGAAGGAAAGTCACTAAGTGATACCTCAGCAGCTTGGCATGCTGACTTCCTCTCATCCACTTGCGTAGCTCGTCCAAACCAAAGGGATATTTCATCACCACAGTCTAGTAAATAGCATTTGTTGTTTTCCAGCATCCCTTTGGAAAGATCACCTTCTAAAGGATTGATCTGGCCATCAGCAATACTGTGCAATTAAAGATGAAGAACGGTTATTATACACACTTGCTTATAACATGGTTTTTAGTGAGACCAGTTAGTATCATGTAAGTTGATAACATGGTTATTATACACACTTGCTTATAACGGTTATTATACAGTGAATATACCTGTAAAGTTTGGCAGGTGTAGCTTGTGGAATAACATCATCATCACTAGTGACTTTTCTGGCAATTGGAGCAAAACCACCAAAAAGGAGCCAGAATTCGCCAGAATCTGACTCGGCCTGTAGTTTCCCATCATCTAATGTGTGCAAACAACCAATGGACAAACACCTAGGGAGGTTACAAAACAGCACCAACAATGGCAAGACTCTAGAACCATTGAAATTCATGACTCTTACCAACAATTGCGACATCACATGTCCCTTCATGATATGTATCCTTGAGGTATTGAATTACTTCTAATGCCTTAGCTCTTTCTTGGATGTTGGAATTAGCACCATTAAATTGATAGATCTTATCCTTAGTGTCCAAAATAAAAACATCATCATGATTTAAAGAGGATCGCATGAAAGGAACCTGCATCACCAAAGTAACCCATATTAATCCATATCCTAGAAGAATTTACTTTATGTCCAGAAAATTAGCAACAGCTGGCACCAGCTATACCTGCTTCAGTTTTACAACCCTTTTCCCTTTGCAGATGTATAACCTTGTCTCAAACTCCTCCTCCTCTGGCTTCTTGAACCCAGAAGCAACTCCACCTTCCAGGGGTATGATGCATGGTTTGAAATATGACAAAAATTTGTCAGACTCATGCCCTTGTAATTCTCTATACTGTACAGCTTTCCCACCGAGAGACGCATCTAGTTCAATTGTCTTAATAGCTGCAGTACCAGCCTCATCCTGTGGTGCAAGGAGCACAATTAGAATGAGGAACAGAAAAATCAATAGAAAAGCAAAAGAAGAATAAGTACTTACTTGGCTAGTATCCTTCCCAAGCCAGAAGTGTATATCATATTGATAAGCACCTCCCTTTCCACGGCTTGTCTGCATAAACACATGCCCAAACTCTAAGATAAACTGCTATAAGCAATTCTTCCAGACAACTGGTAAACAACCTAGATATCTCATTCCAGAAGTGACAGGAGTAACTCAATATATAATAATCTATCGAAGGTCATGCTTAAAATAATAGCCATACAAATATTTTATCCCTTAGTTTTCAACACTTGCTAGCATCTTTGAAGTGCGATTCCACATTACAGTAACAGCCAAAAGTGAGCAACACAATTAAAGACACACTTTATTTGGAAAAACTATGCGTAAGATTAGTATATATACATGCACTGAGTGTTTGCCTCATCCATGCATGTTGTTTGCAAGTATGTACAGCCAAGGCAACAAGAGGACTAACACTTGCAAAAAAAATACACCTCTACAATTTCAGAATACATTAATCCTAGTATTAATTGCTTGTAAGATTATAGGAAGGACCATTATACATCAATGAAAAAGATACAATCAGAAACACTCTAAATTACAAAAGGCAAGCATATTGGCATGACATGGTGATCCTTTTTTTCTTATTTGTTAATACTTTTCTCCCATTTCAGATATTGCTAAGCTATAGTCTAAGACCTAATCATGAAAATTAAAAATTAAACCAATATTTAAAAAGCAATCAGTTATTAAGTACACACCTGCAAAACAATGTAAGAATCTCCTGAGTAGAATTTACCATAATCAGACTTTGGTAAGGGCACTGGTTGGAAGTCCTCTATTCTCCATATCTCAGTCCCACTACAAAGAGTTAAGTTTATCATTGTACATGCTATATATGTAATACTGACCAATCAACAATATCTTACTCAAGCGTCAAAATTTTATCTGGCAAACATCATTTTATTTGTAACAAAAGGTTTAAACTTACAATACACCATATAATATCAACACTTGCAGTCTCCTATTTTTTAACAACATGTACTTTCTAATCAACCCAAAGCAACTGACTAATCCACTGAGGTTTTGGTTGCAACTCAATGCAAAAAGGATACATTTTGTGACCTGCAGCTACAAATGCAGGGTCCAAAATCTTTGTTGAGCCAGACATTCCTCCTGTAGCCTACAAAGGAACCAAGGAATACAGTCAAAAAGCAGTCAAGATACTAACATTATAGAATATCCTAAATGAACAGTATGACCTACAGCTATTTGACATTCATACACAGCATATACATATAGCACTATAATGCATAACAATGCATTCGCAAAAAGCCTGCCTATTGGAGTGTTACAGATATGAGCTTGGAAAATGATCAAACAAACATGGAACCATATATTGTGAACAATAAAGGGCCAAAACAAGTAGGCCTGGAAACATCAACAATTTTTCTTCAAAAGCTCCGCAAACAGTATATGAAGTTGATCATCTCACTGGGAGTTATGAGCACGCAAGAGAGCCTAATATCAGCATTAATATTAACATACAAAGTTAATATCTGGACGGTTTCCTTCAATCTGAAATGCTGATCACGACGTACAAATTGGATATCACAACAGCACGGCCGGAAATTCGTTTTGATTTACCAGAAGGTTAGCAAACACCGAGTTTGATGTGATCACAGTCCAAACTAGAAACTTAGATGCAACAACACCAGCAACAACTTTTCCAAGATCCAATGCAGATCGATTGCTTTCCGTAGAAAATCAGCAAACTAGCAGCCATACCAGACTAAGTAGGCAGCAACCAACCTAAATCCCAACAATCGAAAGCCACCACTAACAACCGATCAAACTCAAGTCACTCTAATCGGCAAAACACCAGAGATCAAAGTCCGGAAGCACGCAAAATGCACATAAAACATCAAAACACGGCACGGAACAGTGGAGATCTGAAAGAGAATTAGCGATCAACTAGAGCATGAACGATCAATGCTACTTGCAAGCAAATCAGGAATTGAGTTCAATTTCGATGAGTAGCCAAACCTGAGATGCTTCTACTTCCACTGACTGACTACCTCCAAGGTCCGACGAGAGCGACTAAAACGGCTTCGCGAGAGAGAAAGGCGAACAAGGTATGGGACAAGCAAAGCTGGCAATGGCGGAAAAAATATAGGAAAAGGGAGGAAAAGTTGGAATGGATGTAGAAAAAGAGAGTGAATGATTGATTTATGCGCACAACTTTTCAGGCGTCGGACAGATAAAGAGAGCGGATGAGGAGTGCGTTAGACAGAGAGAAGAAGACTGAAGAGAAATTTGGAGAGAAAGGTGGAAGACGAGATGGGAAAATAATAAAGAAAAAATCATTATATTAAATGCAAGAAATCGGTGACGGTGGCTCCGGCCACGTTGGATTGACAGAGTGGATCTCCCGTTTTGTGCCCGCCTTTTGAGAAAGAAAGAAATTATTCATGATTTTTTTTTTTTGGGTCAAAAATTATTCATGATTTTGATGAATGATTTTGATGGAATTTTATTGTGTGATAGTGACTTATGTCAAATTATTTTTGTTGAGCGTATAATTCATAAAAATAATATGTTGTATATTAGATGTATAAAAAAGATTCATAACTTGAATGATAGACGATAGTACACTCAACCAAAAAAACTCCTAAGTTTAATAGTATGTGATTATCTTTATAGAGTAATTTAAAGAGATTAATATGAGTGTTTTTCAAGACAAAATTCTCCTCAGCAACTTACAGTGTGTTTGGATGGTGGGATTCCATGGGATTTTAATGGGAGGGAAATGGTGGGAATTATTTTCTAGTGTTTGGTTTAGTGTTCTGATGGGATTGAGTGAGATTATGTAAGAAAATTTGAGGGGAAAGGATGGGAAAGTGAATCTCACCAAATTGGTGGGATTTGGTGGGAAAGAAAAATACACACTCTTAAAAGAAAAAGAAAAAGAAAAAGTTATTTACATTTCTCCATCAAAACCCATATTTTTCCAAACGCAAGAAATATACATTCCCCTTTCTTAATTTCCTACCCTTTCTCTTCTCTTCCTTTCTCATCTTTCACCATCCTTTCTTTTCCCATCAATTCTCAGTTGCCAAACGGACTGTTAGGATTTTTGGGTGTGTGAAATTCATTTTCTTTCTTTTCACTTTTTCAAATACCTTTCGGTTTCCCTTTTTTTCATACAATGAAGGATGAGAAATTATTGATAGGCCAATAAATCCCTGCATTGTATTGTAGTAGTAGTTGTTTTTCAAAGCTATCGATGCACTCGAATCCACCTCTTAATAAAAGCCCTTTGGGTGTGATTATTGGGCTGGGCTATTAATGGCCAGCATTGTTGGGTTGAGGCCCAATCATGCTCATCAGCTCAAAGACCAAGTGACGAATTCAAACTTCCAAAAGTAGTCTCAGAGATGATCAATCACCAATGTGAAGAAGCCTTGATCATGCTTCTCCTTGGAAAAAATTTAGTGCAATTCCCGCGATTTGTATTCAAGTAACTTATGGTCCTTATTGTACTTGTAATGTACTAAACAGATTAGGACTTCTATGAAATTAGTAGTAAATCGGCTTATGACACCAAATTGTATAGGACTATAGGAGTAGTTCATGTAATAGAATTTGGATATCGATGAATGAATCAAATCTTTATATCTCTTCTACCATCTCTTTTTTCTTCTTCCTTTCTCTCTTATTTGTCTCTGTCTATCTTTTCAATCCTTCATTTATTTCACTTTAGCCTTTAATGGAGATCGAATTATATGGAAACATTACAAGACTCTAAGAGCATGCATCAAGCCATGGTGTTGACTAGAGTTGAACCTACTCGATATTTCCCTAAGTATAACAAGATAAAAATTTAAAAAAAATTAACAGACTCGTATACTTTGCATATCGGGTTTTTTCCGTTATCGATTTAGGAGTTACGTTCATCGACCTGGAGAAAGCTTACGACAGAGTACCAAGAGAACTGATTTGGGATTCCTTGGCAGCGAAGGACGTGTCAGACACATTCATAAGAGTTATCAGAGACATGTACGAGGGCTCTATGACCAGTGTGTGCTCTCCAGGCGGGGATACCAAGTACTTTAAGATGGAGGCAGGACTGCACCAAGGGTCAGCTCTGAACCCTTTCCTCTTTACGTTGGTCATGGACAGGCTGACTAGGGATATCCAGGGAGGGATACCGTGGTGTGTGTTATTCGCAGACGATATTGTTTTAGTGGATGAGTCTAGAGATGGTGTCAGTAGCAGGCTGGAAGCATGGAGAGATAGGCTGGAGTCTAAGGGCTTCAAATTGAGCAGATTCAAGACAGAATATATGGTGTTCAGGTTCAGGCAAGGTGTAGGCCTAAGTGAAGATGTGTTGCTAGGAGGAGAAGTTGTACCATGAAAAGAGAGATTCAGATACTTGGGGTCAGTCTTACAGAGTGATGGCAGTTTCTACGAGGACATCACGCATCGGATTCAAAGGGGATGACAGAAGTGGAGGGCAGCATCCGGGGTTTTGTGCGACAAAAATATTCCGTTGAAGCTAAAAGGAAAGTTCTACAGAACGGTGATCAGACCGACCATACTCTATGGGGCAGAGTGTTGGGCCACCACGAAGGCACAAGAATAGAGGTTATTAGTAGCTGAGATGAGGATGTTGAGGTGGATGAGCGGGCATTCGTTGTGCGACAGAATTAGGAATGAAGTGATCAGGTGCGAGGTGGGAGTGCCCAGCCTAGAGGATAAACTTTGGGAATCGAGAGTGCGGTGGTTTGGCATATTCAAAGGAGGGGTCTTGAGGAGTCTGTCCGTCGGTGTGAAAGTTTGGACTTGGGAGCTATTTGTAGAGGGAGGGGCCGACCGAGGAAACGTTGGAGGGACAGTATAAAGCAGGATGTCACCCACTTGGGGATCTCGACAGAGCTAGCAGTTTGCAGGGATAGATGGAGGGAGAAGATTCACGTCGTCGATGGCTAGATTCGGTTTTGTTCAACAAGCTTTAGTTTTCGGGCCTTGCCTTTGCTTTGTTTTCGTTCTTTGTTTTCTTTGGTTTTGTACTTTGTGCGTTGTTTTTTTTGGCTTGATTTTTTTCTGTTAGATCTTTTGGACGCCTCCTCTGCATTAGTCAGGGGTGCCCCCATCCTGACCCCCCAGATTTCCCATAAGGGGAGTTACACTGGCTATTGTTGTTGTTGTTGTGATTTAGGAGTTACTTTCATACAGGGGCGGAGCGAGGGGGGGTCCTGAGGGGTCCGGTGACCCCCCAACCCGCCGGAGAGTAGACTAGTATACCGGAGAGGAGGTAGAAGAATTCCGGTGAAAATTAGGGCCGGCGAATGTGCAGCGTCGTTCGCTGGAGAAGAGTTGAAGACAGTCTTTTTTTTATTTTAATTAAACAACCAAAACGACGTCGTTTTGGGTGTTTTTTAAAAAACATCCAAAACGACGTCGTTTTGGTTAATGAAAAAAAATAAAAATAAAACCTAGAACAGTTCTCAGCTCTCACGATTGAATCACGATCGAAGTAGCCAGCAATGGCTTCTCAGTTCTCACGCCAATCGCACGCCCCAAGGGCCACCGCCGACGTCGCTCCTGGCCTCCACCGGCCACCGCGGCTCCGCTCCGCCTGCTCATCCTGGACTCCCGGCAAATCCGTATATTTGCTGCTATCAATTGCTAACTTAAATTGATCGTTGCTTTAATTGTTTAATCCGGCCAAATTGTTTGTCTAATTGATTGTTTACTGTGCCTAATCCGGCCCTAATCCAGGCCAAATTCAAGTCAAATCGGCCAATTTCAGAATTCTGCCGGCTGATTTGTTCAGTTGGAAGCAAAATTGATTTTGTAGACTTTATTGCCTAGGTTTTTTTTTTTGATCAGCATTGCCTAGGGTTTGAACTTTGAAGACTACTACTAAATTAAATTAAGTAATAGATCATAGGTTGTATTAATTTATTGTTTATAGAATTGTTTAATTTATTGTTTAATTTAGATCATATATGATTTTATTTTGAGGTATGGTTTTGTAACAATTTTGATTAAAAAAAATTATTATAATATATGATTTTATTTGTGACCCCCCTCACAAAAACCTCTGGCTCCGCCACCGCTTTCATATGCATATCTGAATTAGAACTTGTTTAGAATGGAATCAAAGCTAGACTATATTTCCAGACCTATATACTATTACAATACTTGTAGGGAACAATTTTTCCAAAGAAGAAAAGGGTCTAGCTATAAGATGGAGATCAGGGAGGGCACCTAATTCCCTCTTATCCAAAAGAATGAATCCTAACATTGTTGTTGTATAATAATCCATCCATCCACGTGCACACTTTGATATTGTAAGAACATTGAAAATGACAAATGACAAAATACTTTTCATGCAATCAAGATATCTACTTGGAATCGTGCTATAGTGTATATATTCCATCTATAGTTAAGATTGATCTGGCTAATTTCGGTTTTTCAGGTGCTAGTCGTTTTATAATCTACGAAAAGAGATAATAGCATAATAGCATAAACACAACCTATTTTTGTTACATAATGTAGAAGCGTTAAAGAGAAGAATCGTTCTTATCAAAGCATGCAAGATAGACATGCATCTAACAATAGTTATATGGCGTTTTTATGCTGGCAAATGCCAAAATCAAGTGATTCAATATAACTTTTGGTATGTCACAAGACTTTAGGGATAGACTAATTTTTTATTTCAAAATTGTTGGATACTAAATTTTCCATTTAAGTAACTACCCTTATATTTTGATATTCCTTATTTAAACAATCGATTTTTTTATTATGTTCCCTAAGGACATACACTATAAGAAACTAATATTAGAAATATTTGATAAATCTTAAATTTAAGTTTTTTTTACGGATTCACCATTTTCTCTTTAGAATCTGTACAAAGTATATATTTTTTTATGACGGACTCACGATTTTGGGGACAAAAACTATTAATCAAATACTACATTTTAGGTAGTATCTATTTTTTGGGTCAAGTATTAATAAAAACACTTTTTTTGTAAACATTCACGGAATTTCGTTTCCCATCGAATCAAACGACGAATTAAAACAGGGAATAAACTTTATGTTTCACATTTTGTGCTACGGGGTTACTAGCTATATATATATATGTTCAGATTTAGCTAGTGTTAGGGATTCATGAATTAATAATCCAATCAATTTACAATAACGCCATTTATCACAAAGAGTACTATTACGTCAGAGTAATAATCAAAATAATACATATAATAAGATCATTAACCCAAATATTACTATGATTCATCGATTGGTATATTATAGTTCAGTTGGTAGGCCACCAAAACCATACGACATTAGCCATGGCAGTTTTAATATTGATCAGTTTAATTACATTATCCTTCAGTCCTTGACCTTCACCAGAAGTGATCAGTGCATGGCCTCGGAAAGATTTATATTAATTTAATTGATAACTCTGAGATCAATACTCATAAATCAATGAACCTTAGGAAAAATATATTAAATGAAACGTTTAAATAAATTTGACAAGAAACTTTTAGTTTTGGGTGGCAATGTACTTTCGAGATCTATTGGTGACTACTAATTTTCGTTTCCCTTTGTTTATTAATAAGATCAATAGTAAGATTAGTGGAAAACCAACTATCATGACTAGGGCTCCAATAGATTCTCGATGTTATGTTTTTTTGCAAGATCGGCAGCAAATAGCAATAGTATATTGTAAATTATAGATAAACTAAGGCTATGTTTGGTTTTCAACCGCGTAAAGATAAATGGAAAAAGTTAAATATATATAATCCAATTATTGTATGTGGCTTTATATATTGACAAAAAAAACTTAAGGATAACTTAAGGCTTAGATATTTTTTTGGGTGAAGTCTTAAGGCTTAAATATTTGTTTGTTCAAAGAAAGAGAAATTGAATAATTATACCAATTTACCATCTCCCTTCTAGATTAGGGAAATAAATAGGTAATTGAACGTAGATTTACCAACATTTTTTCATGAAAATTAAGGTGATTCAAACTTTGTGATTTCTATATTATGATATGATATTAGTATAGACTAAGTCCGCTTCTAAAATTTACATTTTCATAATGAACTTAATTTTTTTTCCTAAATCTTATAATTATTGCATACTTGCATTAGCTCACTAGCTATGTTATGAAGAGTGCTACCCGCTTCTTGTGATTGAGATATCCCGGGTTCTATAACCTTTAAAAATAAGTATATATGGGTTGAGTGTGCATAAACTTTACAAATAAGTGTGCATGATTTTCGTAAATGGGCGTGGATGATCACATACGTATACGTATATAATCATAAATTTGAGTGTCAATCATCAATTGACTGAATTACTCCGCATAACATATTTCTTAGCCCCAGTTAGCCGTATGATCATGTACACCCAATTATATGATCGGACATTTTGAAGAATTGTACGGTTAATTTCTCACAATCGGACCATCTAGACACATTGTTCCTCACAAGATCCGTTTTCTTTACTTGAATCAAATTTAGGTGTATAGTACCTGACAAAAGGCAGAAACTCAATGGGGACTTTGAATGTTACTCCAGTATAATTTAATTCGACTTTGGTAAATTTCCATGAAATTCAACCCCTCAAAGTAATTACTCGGTACTTGCTAAGTTGCCACTAGCCTAGTACACAAACACAATCTCTTCACTCAAAATTTCACCAGATTATATTAATATGCAACCACTTCCATCTTAACAATGACCTTATCCAATCACAAAATGACACGTCACTTTAGATGTGGCTGATCGAACGTGCCTCAATCTGATTGGCCCCCTATACATACTTTCACGCGACAAGGGGAGAAAAACCGAACTTGGATTATAAACTCAACTTCAACCTTTCTATTGGACAGGAGACAGCCCAATTTTTCAACCAGCACCAAATACAATTATTATTATTCTTATTAGTAGATTATTTTTTGGTTCATAAGTACAATTATCATTTAAAAAAATTATCGAATATTGGAGGGTAGAAATTAAAAGATGGAACATGGACCAATCGAAAAGTTATTTGAAAAGATAATTAATTAGATTTTACGTTAAAAAAATCGCACAAAAATTATGAAATCCAAACCAAACAAGGAATTGGATGTCATGATTATATTAATTAAATTATTAATTAATTAAGCGGTCTCTTTACCTTTTTTTTAATGGTTTACTTTTTTGATTGCTCATAGAAAATGGTGATGGGAAGAAGGCGCCCTGATTTCCACTCCTTTCCTTCTTCCTTCTCCTTCTCCTGTTTCCTGCTCACAGCCTCTTCAATCTCCATCCCTCTATCTCCCTTGTAGATCCAGCTCTTCTCTTTAAAAATGGAGTTCCTCTGCTCTAGCTAGCAGCCCTTCAAGCTGATTGGTAAGATCTTATCTTACATTCACACACCCTAATTCAATCTATTGCGATTCTTCCTTGTCTGGGTTTTGATTGTTTTTCCCCAATTTCTGATCCTTTCTCTTTTCTTTCTCCCCATGTGAGCTTGATCCTTTCTTGATGGTCCAAAAGTCCTAATTGGGTTTCTTGAAATTCTTTGATTTTGCTACTGGCTAGTTCAATTTGTTTGATTGTTTTTGCTCTATTGCAACCCATGGTTGACCTAATTGAAATGGGTTTTGATTGATTTGTTCCCTCTCCAGCCTGCATGTATTGATTTTCTGCTAGTTTCTCATCCCCAATAGTTTTGATTTCTGTGGGTTGTGTAGAAAAGGTCAATCTGTTTTTTGACTAGTATCTTTCTTCCCATTATTAAAATTCCTCTGAAAGTTCTGATAAACTTGGCGATTAAGATTGGGAACTGAACAGTAAGTTCTTGTATTCAAAGTCTTCATGTTACTTTACCTTTTGAATATGCATGTCTCCTACTTAATTTGATTCCTGTAACACAATACTAACCTTAAAAACCCCTGAAACTATTTCTGTTGCTTACTTTTATAGCAATCACATGGAAAATACCATCTGGGTTCCTCCTTACAAGTAAATTTGCACATGCTATGTTTCAATATCTTGATCTGGAACTATTGCATGTGACCCAGTGGCCTTAGTTTTTAATAACTGAAATAATCTATCAAGATTCTACTCTCAAAATCATCTGATCTAGCTGAGTTTTGATCTTAACTAACCTGATGTTTCTATTTTCTGATCTATGCCATTGACCTCTGTCTTTCTGTTTTCTGATTTATGTAATTGACCTCTGTCTTTCTGTCTTGTTTCCTAGTTTATATCTTCTTTTGCTTACTTTGTATAGCTTTTATGTGCATCTAGTTTGTTGCTATTTTTTCAGTTCATAGGAAGTACTAATTCTTGCTCTTAAGGTGCAGTGCTACTCTTATTTCACCACAAGTTGGTAGCTGACATATTTGTTTGGTAATTTTCTTGAAAGGAAAAGAATCACATGTTGGAATCATAGGCTGGTTTTGTTTGTGATCATATTGTTAGTATCTAAAAATATTGGTTGTGTGTGCTCTCATCTCTGTTTCGGTTTTGTGTTACAGATCAATTCTTTGATGGTGAAAATTAATTCTTCATCAGTCATTTGCTATATCTCCTAGTGAACCAGAAATTCTCCTTCTCCAAAGAAAATGACCAATCTGAATGTCGACACCGGGGGTGATGTGTTTTCCAACTTACTTGAACTAGCAGCAAACGATGACGTTGATGCCTTCAAGCGCTCGCTTGAATGTGACCCGTCCTCAGTTGATGATCTTGGGTTATGGTACTGTCGCCAAAAAGGCTCAAAACAGATGGTTTATGACCACAGAACACCTTTGATGGTTGCTTCCATGTATGGAAGTACTGATGTGGTGAAATTTATCATTTCACTTTCCATAGTCGACGTGAACCGGTCATGCGGCCTTGATAAAACCACTGCCCTTCATTGTGCTGCTTCTGGTGGGTCAGCTAATTCTGTTGAGGTTGTCAAATTGCTTCTGAAAGCCGGGGCTGATGTAAATGCTCTTGACATCCATGGCCGCCGTCCAAATGATGTTATTGTTGCATCACCTAAGCTTCAGGATGTCAAACTTTCTCTTGAGGACTTGTTGACAACAAATGGATCAACAATCTCATCCTCCTCTCCTTCTACTCCAGGATCTCCACCTTCCCCTATAAACCCGAAATTCGACGATCAAACTCCAATTTCCTACACCTCAGAGAAGAAGGAATATCCAATTGACCCGTCTATACCTGATATCAAGAACAGCATTTACTCAACTGATGAGTTTAGGATGTACCAGTTTAAGGTTCGCCCGTGTTCCCGGGCTTACTCTCATGACTGGACTGAATGCCCATTTGTTCACCCTGGTGAAAACGCTCGCAGGCGAGACCCGAGAAAGTACCACTACAGCTGCGTCCCGTGTCCTGAGTTTCGAAAGGGCGCGTGTAGACGAGGAGACATGTGTGAATATGCCCATGGTGTTTTCGAGTCATGGCTCCATCCGGCTCAATACCGAACCCGACTCTGCAAAGACGGGACAGGCTGCAACAGAAGAGTCTGTTTCTTTGCTCACACTCATGACGAGCTCAGGCCGTTGTACTTGTCCCCAAGAAGCGCCAACTCAGCGTTGCCCCCTGGATCTCCTTCGGGGTTCACTCCTCCCATTTCGCCATCTGGCAATGGGTCAATGGCCTGGGGCCCACAACAGGATGTCCCGTCTCTTCGGCTCCCTGGTAGTAATCTCCAATCAAGCAGGCTGAGGTCGTCTTTGAACGCAAGGGACATGATTTCTTCAGAGGAAATGGAATTTGATCTTCAGCAACAAAGGCTGTTGAGTGAGCTGAACTTCTTATCTGTTAACCCCATGAACCGATCCTCTGGTCGGTCCTTACGAAACCTTAATCCATCCAACCTTGATGATCTGTACTTCTCAGAGACTTCATCTCCTACCACCCACAAACCCACCATTTTCAGCCAGTTTCAGCAGCTTTCTCCCATCAACACCATGAATTCATTTTCTCCTAAAAATGGAGACCACCATTTCTTGCAGGGCTCTTCGTCGGGTCGAATGTCTCCACGGAGCGTGGACCCCATCTCACCTATGAGTGCTCGATCACCTTCAGCATTTGGGCCTCATCTCCATCAGTTCAGAAGCCTCAGCTCTCGGGATCTCTACTCCAACACGTCGTCCTCCATTGTTGGATCCCCTGTGCACTCTCACTCTGGCTGGAGCAAACCTGATGAGGCAGATGGTGGAATGAGGAGATCTTCGTCTTTCGAGCTCGGGAATAATGGCGAAGAGCCGGATTTATCATGGGTTCAGTCTCTTGTAAAGGAGTCTAACCCTGAATCATATGATGAAAGTGTCATTGCAGGCTGGGTTCAGCAGATGCAGACCTGATCATTTTAACTAAAGACTTAATATTCATTTTGAGACTTTGATTTGTTCTCTCACTTGTAGCAACAAGAGAAGCTTCTGGGTGATTTCAAAATCATTTTGGCCTCAAAATCCCCGGTTGCTGTTTTTGCTTTGGTTAAATATTGAGACTTTAGATGAGAAAGTTGTTGCCTTTTGTATTATGAGAAGCTTTGTGTTTTGACTGAAAGAAAAGGAAGCTACCAAGCTTTGATGTATTGTATGTACTTCCTGTCATATTAATCAATTCATTGGTATTTCATTTGGGCTAGAAAAATCTGATTTCTATTGTTATATATATTCAGTTTCAAGACCTAGACTGTTTTTTTTTTTAAAGATTCATAACAGAAGTGTTTAACCAGATCCAAATCCTCTGTCTTGCAAACACAACACGTCCCCTTGCACATCTTTGTGGATAAAATGTTAAAAGGTTATACTTAATCCATGATTATTATTTTTCTTTTTGGTAGAAAACCATTATTATTATTATGATCAACAAATTAATCCTGTTGAGCTTAAATGGAAAATAGATACGCAAATTAAATTAAGAGGCCCACTTCACTTTCCCGTAGCATGTAATCCCCCTCAAAATTAAATGTGGTATGAGGCCGTTTTCCGCGCGTATAAAAGGCAATTAATAAGCCCATTTCAACTTTTTTCCCTCTCTCTCTTCTCTCTCTCTATTCTCTCGCGTAAAGTCGTTCCAGCCGGAAACCGCCCTCAACCGCCTCCGACTTCGACCAAATTCCGGCCGTTCCACCGCTGTATTCCCGTCGCATCGGTCTCGCTTTGCTTCCACGACTTCCCCCGCTGTATCATCTCCTCCATCGTCTTCCCCGCAGTAGGTTCCTCTTTCGTTTTTAGGGTTGGAACCAAATGGAATTTCTGTGTGTAATCTTAGTGGAATGTAGGTTTTCAGGCTTCTTCCGTCTTTGTTTTCCAATGTGTGTGCTTGCATTGTGTTCAATTAGGTTTAATGGAGTAATGGTTGGTTGTTGTGGATGTTTTGTGCATAATCGTTTAACTGCCTGAAAGACATGCTTTAGGCATTTTCGAAAGTCGTAGTTCAATGTATGACACAATGCAATGGTTGCCTGAAATGCATGTTTTAGGTTGGACATGGAGTAATGGTTGGTTGTTGTGAATGTTCTGTGGAGAATGCATGTGTGAAAATTGCGGTTACTTTGTATGACAGGGTTTGGTTTAGGCTAGGACAAGTATTGGAATGACAGGGTTAGTGATAAGAACCTATTAGGAACAAAATTATTGTGTATGACAGGTGTTTGTAATGCAATTCATTGTATGACATGAATCTGGTTGATTATTGGTCTGTATGACAACCGTTGTATGACATGAATATGGATGTCTTTTGTTTGTAGCACAACTGTATGACAGGTTTTTGGATTTCAATTGTGTTGTATGACAATTGTTGTGTAGCAGGGTTATGTATGACATGTTTAGGTATGACATGTGACTGTATGACAGATTGTTATATGTATGACATGTGATTACAATTGTGTTGTATGACAATTGTTGTATTTCAGTTTGGTTTGCATTTTTTGTGTGACAGGTGTGATAATGTCACAGATAGTTCCATATGCTCCTCCAGCTGAATTTGACATGCAGCAATTACAGTCATTGAAGTACTATTTCCCAGAGAGTCATCGTTTCAGGGGCAGATACAATGTTTTTTCAGATTTCTCTGTCTTCGAAACAATAAAGGAAAATGTATCTAAAGAGCAATGGGAGGCCTTAAAGTGTGGATGCTTTGGTACAATTTTTAGGATTGGGGAAAAGTTGCATTTCTTAGGAACAACTGTCCATGCTGTGATGATGCATGAAGTAAAGACAAGGAAGTCCAGAGAGTTGTGGTTCAAGGTCAAGGATCAGTTAGCTAGATTCTCTATGGTCGAGTTTGCTGCCATTACTGGGTTAAACTGTGCAGAAGTGGATGTGGATGTCCCAGAGGTTTCTATGGAAGATGTTCTGGGAGTAGATAAATGCAAGCTGGGGGGTTTGAAAGACATGCTCTGCAAGGAGAAAAACAGCAAAAGGAAGATGATGCTAGCCTATTTGTTGGTGGTTGAGGGTGTGCTGCTTCCTCACAGGCCTAACACAAATATAAGCACTGAGCATGCTGCATTAGTGTCTGATATGGACAAATTCCAAAGGTACCCTTGGGGTAGGGAGATTTACCTAGCCACCATAGATGCATTATCCAAGATTTCTCAAGCCAAGCATACTTCTCCTAATACCAGGACATGATTCAATTTGGGTGGTTATCCTCTGTCCTTTGAGGTAAATTTCTGAGTCATGAGAAATTGAATATGTATGACATGTTTATGTATGACATGAGACTGTATGACAACTTTATATATGTATGACATGTGATTACAGTTGTGGTGTATGACATATTGTTATATGTATGACATGTGATTACAATTGTGTTGTGTGACAACTGTTGTATTTCAGTTTGTTGGAGATTGGATGAAAACTGTTGTATGACATATTGTAACAATTTGTTGTATTTTTGTCATGTCAGATATGGATCTTTGAAACTTTTCCAGGGCTGTGTGACATGTGTAAGGTTAATTACAGTTTGGATGAGAACACCATCTCTGGTCCTATATGGTATTCTGTTTCAACTGACAAAGGTCTGTCCATCAAACAATTGGAGGATGCACTTCAGGAATTGGTAGGCTAATGTGTACTTAAATTGTTGTCTATTACAGTTGTCTTACAACTCCCTTGTATGACAGGTTCTTTCATTTCTGTTGTTTTCAAGATGATGTGTACAGGTATGACTCTTGCCATTTTGGTGATTTCTCATGGTCAGATGAGAAGAAAGACCCTGTCATCGACAGCTATATTGCATGGAGGCTGCCTCAGGTTGTAATGTCTGCAGAGCTTGAGCAGAAGCTTTTGGATTCTGAGGAGAAGGACAGTGTTTTGGGGTCAAAGGCAATGAGGATGAGGATGAAGTTTGCAGTGGCTACCCACAGGCACAACACTTCAATTGGTAAGAAGGAGAAGAGGCAGGAGAAGGTGGAGAAGAGTGGGGAGAAGGAAGAGAAGGTCAAGACACCATCCAGGAAAAGGAAGGTGGAGGAGGAAGTACAAGATGATTCTGGTGATGACTTTGAGAGCCTTGCTGATATGCGTAAGCACATACTTGGTGACAAGTTCAAGCTCCCACGGCGTGTGCCTGCTGCAACCAAATCCCCCAAAAAATCAGCCAAGAAGGTTAAGTTTGTTAAGAAACCAAGGAATGATGAAGAGAAGGATGTGAATGAAGGAGACAAGGCTGTGGAGGAAGAAATTGTTGTGGAAGATGATAAGGTTCCAGAAAAGGTAGGTCAACAACAATTGTTATATGTGTGACATGTGATTACAATTGTATTGTATGACAGCTTGATATATGTATGACATGATTATGTATGACATGTGTCTGTATGACAGCAAATGGAAGATGGTGAGAAGGAGGGGAAAGAAGAAGGGAATGAAGTAGGTGACAACATGCATGCTGACAGCATGGATGTTGAAGATTGCTCAGTTGAAGAAGTTGCTGTGAAGGTGAACAAGGAGGCCAAGAAGAAGAAGGTGAACAAGAAAGAAAAGGGTGCTGCGAGGCCAAAGAGTGCAGCCACTGGCATTTCCTCCAGGCTGAGAAGTGGCAGAGGAGCCAAAGTTGCACTAGTAGTTAATGTACATACCAAGCCTCAACACAAGAAGAAGGGAGATGTGGATCAACAAGAAAAGACTACTGGTGGTGACAGGTCAGTTGATCCCATGTCTGATGAGCCTCTGTGGGCCAAGACATTGAGAGATGATGTTAGGATTTTAGCTCGTTCTCTGAAATCAACACAAGCGATACAACAAGACATGAACATGCAACTTCTACGGCTTAATGATAGGCAAGTTGACCTCCTCGCCCAGATGTATGCATTGAGGAAGGATTTAAGAAGCTGTGGGCTTGTTCAAGAAGAGACCACCACTCAGCAGGCTGAAAGACAAGAGGGAGAATTTGAGGAGAATTTTGCTGAAGTGTTGGAGGACATACATGCTCAAAGCCAGGAATTTGATGAGAATGCCAGTTTGTTTCCAACACCTAAAGATAAGTCTGCACCTGCTGAGAATGCCAGTTTGTTTCAGCTTGCTGAGAAGGTTGAGCTTGCTGATAAGGTTGGTGTGCAAGTTGAGCAAACTTCTCCTCAAATTGAGAGAACTGAGGTTGATGAGAAGGTTGGTGTGCAAGTTGAGGAGGTTGGTGAGGTTGGTGTCCAAGTTGATGAGAAGGTTGATGAGAAGGTGGATGAGAAGGTGGATGAGGTTGTGCCAGAAGTAGCTGACAAGCCTGTACATGTGGATTCTGCTGAGAAGAATGAGGTTTGTGTGACAGAGGTGGCTGAGAAGGTTGGTGTGACAGGGGATGGCCACAAAGTGGATGATGAGGGCCTTGTAATGACAATCACACAAGAGAAGGAAGAAGAAGAAAAAGAATCTGTTGAGGTACATACAGTTGTGAGGAAGTCTGATGAATCTGATGAATGCGATGAATGTGATGAATCTGATGAGTCTGAAGAGGAAGAAGAAAAAGAAGAAACTGAAAAGCAAGTTGTGAGGAAGTCTACAAGGAACACCAAGCCCAGTGACAAGCTAGTCTCTCCTTACACTGCAGAGAAGAAAAAAAAGGAAAAGAAAAAAAAGGAAAAGAAGAAGAAGGTTAAACCAATGCCTAGAAGACCCAAAAATTCTTTCTATGATACAAAAGACAGACGAGCTTTCTATGATTGGTATTATGATTCAAGGTCTGATACACTGCCCTCTTCATATGAACTTGTTCTCTGTTTGTTTTTCAAGCCCGTAATGGTTCCATTTTTTTGTCTTATATAGTACACACATGGGCGTGCCTGGGTATCAGACAACACTTGACAAGAAGTTCTTCAGAGAGCTCATAACAAGTAAATGCTGGTTGGGTGATGAGGTACATAACCTTACTCTGTTTTAATGCATTGTGTGACAGGTTGTGTATTGTGTGACAGGTTGTGCATTGTGTGACAGTTATTCAATTGAGTGACAGGTTGTGAATTACAGGGCTTTAGAGTTTATGCTTTAGTGTGACAGGGTTTATGCTTTGTTGTGTGTAGGGTTTTAGTTAGGGTTTAGGGTTTACGGTTTAGGTTTTAGGTTTTATGGTTTAGGGTTTTGGGTTGCCAGCCTCTGTATTCAGTGACATGTCTAATTCAGTGACAGGTATTGAATTGTGTGACAACCACTAAATTGTGTGACAGCTATTGAATTGTGTGACATGGTTTGAATTATAGGCCTTAGAGTTTAGGGTTTCGGGTTTAGAGTTTATGCTTTACTGTGACAGGGTTTATGCTTTGTTGTGTGTATTATTTGAGTTAGGGTTTAGGGTTTAGGGTTTATGGTTTATGGTTTAGGGTTTAGGGGGAGTTGCCAGCCTCTGTATTGAGTCACATGTCTGTAATTCAGTGACAGGTATTGAATTGTGTGACAGCCACTAAATTGTGTGACAGGTATTGAACTGTGTGACAGGGTATGAATTAGGGGCCTTTACTGTTATAGGGCTTCAGTGTGACAGGGTTTATGCTTTGTTGTGTGTAGGGTTTTAGTTTGGGTTTAGGGTTTCAAGGTGTAGGGTTTTAGTGTTGGTTTAGGGAAGTATTGAGTTGTGTGACAGGTATTGCAATTGTGTGACATGGTTTGAATTAGAGGCCTTTACTGTTATAGGGCTTCAGTGTGACAGGGTTTATGCTTTGTTGTGTGTAGGGTTTTAGTTTGGGTTTAGGGTTGCAAGGTGTAGGGTTTTAGTTTTGGTTTAGGGAAGTATTGAGTTGTGTGACAGGTATTGAACTGTGTGACAGGGTATGAATTAGAGGCCTTTACTGTTATAGGGCTTCAGTGTGACAGGGTTTATGCTTTGTTGTGTGTAGGGTTTTAGTTTGGGTTTAGGGTTGCAAGGTGTAGGGTTTTAGTTTTGGTTTAGGGAAGTATTGAGTTGTGTGACAGGTATTGCACTGTGTGACAGGGTATGAATTAGAGGCCTTTACTGTTATAGGGCTTCAGTGTGACAGGGTTTATGCTTTGTTGTGTGTAGGGTTTTAGTTTGGGTTTAGGGTTGCAAGGTGTAGGGTTTTAGTTTTGGTTTAGGGAAGTATTGAATTGTGTGACAGGTATTGAACTGTGTGACAGGGTATGAATTAGAGGCTTTTACTGTTATAGGGCTTCAGTGTGACAGGGTTTATGCTTTGTTGTGTGTAGGGTTTTAGTTTGGGTTTAGGGTTGCAAGGTGTAGGGTTTTAGTTTTGGTTTAGGGAAGTATTGAATTGTGTGACAGGTATTGAACTGTGTGACAGGGTATGAATTAGAGGCCTTTACTGTTATAGGGCTTCAGTGTGACAGGGTTTATGCTTTGTTGTGTGTAGGGTTTTAGTTTGGGTTTAGGGTTGCTATGTGTAGGGTTTTAGTTTTGGTTTAGGGAAGTATTGAATTGTGTGACAGGTATTGCAATTGTGTGACATGGTTTGAATTAGAGGCCTTTACTGTTATAGGGTTTTGTGTGACAGCTAATACCCTGATTGACAGGTAGAGAATCTGATATGCTTCCCTTTTTTTACTGCAGCATATCAATGAGGGAATGCACCATTACAGGAAGAGGATTCATAATGAGCCTGAACGCTGGCAAGATGTTGTTGTGGCTGACTGTGTTTTGGTTAATAGGTTTAATGAAGATGTTCTGAAAAGTCTGTGGGATGGGGGCTTTGAATTCTGCAAGGGTTGGACAGACTACATGGATGGATTGCTGCCTTTAACGTATGGGAAACAATGGTTTGATGCAAAAAAGGTGTATGCACCCTTTAACATCCCCAAGCTCCATTGGGTTGCTCTGGAGATAGACTTGCTTGGAAATCATATTGACATATATGATTGTGCTCCAAACCTCTTCACTGATGAGCAGATGCAGTCCATGCTGGGACCACTGTGTGTTTTGTTTCCTTACTTCCATGATGCCAGTGAAAGAATGAAGCATCTGGTGAAGGATTTGGGGACCCCCTTCACTTGTGGTAGGGTGAAAGATGCTCCAGTGGACAAGCAAGGGTAATGCTCCAGTCACATAACTTTTTATTTTCCCTGATCCATTTTATTGCTGATGCTAATGTATCCTCATTATTTTGCAGGGGAAATTGTGGTCTGTTTACTCTCAAGTACATGGAAGCCCTGGCTTTTAAAGAGGAATTCAATGTTGATGAGAACAACATTGATGCCCACAGGGAGAAGATGGCAATAGAGTTGCAGAGGGGCACATGGATCTTTAATGAGACTGAAAAGCTGTGACAATGTAACATATGTTAGCTAGTTAGCAAAAACATTGTGTAATTGGTTGCTGTAATTGGTTTAGCAAAAACATAGGTTGCTGTAATTGGTTTAGCATTAGTTAGAATGACAATCGTTTGAGTGTATGTATGACAAGTGACTCGGCTAAAGTCGTCGTGCCAAGATCAAAGATAAATAACCCAAACTAACAAACAAGTATAGTAAGCAAGTAAGGGGTCGAACCCAAGAGAACTTAAGGCTTCTAGTATTAATAAATCTATCAACTAAAGATATGGGGGGTTTAGGAGGGAAATCTAACTAAACTAATCTAAGAAACAAATAACAAACAAACAAACAAATAAGGGAAAGCAGGTTTATTCAAAAGATCCACTCATGATATAATCCCTCGATCATAGATTCATCCATTGATTTCATTCACACCTATGGTTAATTCCTATCCTGATCATTAACAATCGCAAGTCCACGGTCCAAGCAATTCTATAACCCTAGGCAAGGACGCTTAACCTAGAATTAGCATAGAGAACAAGGATACGCAGGATATAATATCAAACAATCAAGCTACGAGTCAATTGTAAGATAAAACAATCAATTCTCTTCTTAATCCTAGTTGCATAGACAACAGGTCTAGGTTAAGTTGTTTTCACAGATTAATTTTGTCCACGGTCCAAACCTAATCAAACAGTAGAAAGCTAATCAATTCAATAGGGTCGCGAATCCTAGAGAAACAATCAACAATCATAAGATGAAGTACAAGAGAATCAATATTAACCAAAGGATAGAAATCAATTACCAAAACCTCACGAGTTCATACATCAGAACTTCTCCCTTGAACAAACCGAAGGAGACTAGCTCTCCATAACTACACTAAAAACCTAACTTGTGGAAGAAGGTAGAATATAGAATGTGAATTGTGAATAAAACCTAGGGAGGACTCCTCCTTATATAGCCCAAGGAACAAGCTCCACGAGATAGATAAGGAAAGAGGCAAAAGATAGAAAAGGAAACAAGATAGAAAGATTTCGGCCTGCTTCGGATTCGGCATCGCCGCGGTCGCGTTGCCATCACCGCGCCCGCGCTATCACAACAGAAAGGAACAATTCGTCTCGGCAGCCGCCGCGGTCGCGTCGGTCAGGCCGCGGTCGCGGTATCTCGACAGAACTTCTGGTGTCACTTCGGAGGCTGTTTTGACCATCTTCCGCTTGGAATCTGACTTAGGTGTAAAAAGATGAATTGAAGCCCTTGAAGTTAGCTTTCCAATGGCACCGGAATCAGCTCAATCCGATCACTGTAGCTCAAGATATAGCCTTCATAAGCAACTGGTGTCGGGAAGACAGCTCAAAACGCCTTAAAACTCTTGATTCTTGCATTCTTGTGTCTTCGGTCTTCGTATTACAATAATGCTCAAATCTAACCTAAACACACTCAATAAAGCCCTAAAATACAAGAGTTAACCTATACAAAATAGGCCGAATCAACAAGGTTATGAATTGTTGTATTACACATTGTAGTTATGAATGACAGGCTCTTTGAGCAATTTCTGCATGTGGGTGTGTTTGTGAATGACAGGTTCATCATATGCTGAAACATATACAATTGTGTGACAGGTTGTGCATGCATGTGTTACAATTGAACAGGTTGTAAGATATGTGTGTGACAAGTCTGAATGACTTTTTTTACATTGGTGAATGCATGTGTGAGTGTTTATAGTGCATCATATTTTAGTAATTTCACTAGGAATGACATGCACAGCTTTGGTGAATGCTTGTGTGACAACTGATGAGCCTCTGTGTGACAGGTGCAGTTTTGTTTTTTTTTACAGCTTGTGTGACAACTTATGAGCCTTAGGGTATTGGGGGTTGTGTCCCTGATTTCATAGTGCATGACAGTTTAGTAATTTCACTAGGAATGACATCCACAGCTTTGGTGAATGCTTGTGTGACAACTGATGAGCCTCTGTGTGACAGGTGCAGTTTTTTTATTTTTTTACAGCTGGTGTGACAACTGATGAGCCTTAGGGTATTGGGGGCCTGATTTCATAGGGTATACCTCTAAATTCAAAGGGGGATCTTTGGTGGCAGTTGTGTCATTATTTATTGCCATTTTGACCAACTTGTCTTTTCTAAGCCCATGCCTAATCTTGTCAATCTTTTGAGATTCTTTTTTGCTTTGACCACATTAGTATGCCTATTATTTAATGGCTCCTATTGACCACCAAACCCAATGCCTATTCTTGTCAGTTTTTGATGACACCATCAATTGTCATACATTTTTTTGGCCATACATGTTAAAAAACGTATGACAGGTATGGTGTTTGGCTATAAATACAATCAGCCTCAAATACACCTTTGCACCATTTTCATACCATCCACCTCTTCCTCAAACCTTCAGCTATGAGCTCCCAAGGCCCCAGACCAGCCAACGCACAACAAAGGGTTCCCGCTCCACCCCAAAGGATCACTGTCTATGTCAAGCATGGGGTGGTGACAGCTTTAATTTCTGTTTTCTCCATCTTCCCTTTCTCTGGCATTCCAAGGATGACATTTGTTTTGTTTTGGGCATATGTAACAGGATAATAGGATTGGTTTCCTTATCAATCCCACAAATAAGGTGGCCAAGATCTATAGGTATTATTGCTTGCAGGTTCATGTCCCTCCTGGCTGGGTGGAATTTTTCTACAATGACAATGGATCAAATGGAGCAGACTTGCATTCAGGTACCCATGTCACTCAAATATCCAGCTTAAATGCCATGTTTCCAAGTACTATCTTGACCCTTGGTTTATTTCCCACCAGTTTGGCCTTGAAGATGGGAGCGAGTTCAGGGCACAACACCTCCCACCAGGACACAGGTTTTCACCCCTGGAGCCGGCACCATCCACACCAGAGCAACAAGATGTTTGATTGTGTGACAACCTTGCATCATTTCCATTTCTGTTCGTCTCTTGTTTTCTTCATGTTCAGCTGTTATGTTCAGCTGTTATGGTTTTTTTTAGGTGTTTTTTAAGGGCTGTTATGGTTTTTTAAGGGCTGTTATGTTTTGTTTGTATGGAAATCATACTTGTCACTTGTTGGTGACAAGTATATCTATCTAATGGCAGCATTGTGTTTGTTGAATGTGTGTTTTTTCTATACCTTGCATTCAGATCTAAAAAGAACATAAAACTCTTAATTTAGCATAAAACAGTTGAAACATTTAAACGTTTGTCATACAAAATATCAACCTGTCACCACCAAGTATTCCTATCTAGTTACAAAAGTAGGACCTGTCACCCATAGTCATTTACCTAAAATACTTCTTTACTTACACCAGCAATGTTCTATTCATGCCAATATATCCCCAAAAAAATGCAGAATCATATGATAACTGTGCAAACATCAGTAATATGCCTAATATCAAAAGTAACCATGAAAGTGGTAATGCAGAATTGTGTGATAGCTTCAGAATGGTAGCTTGCAAGTGATTGCTTGTTCTCTTCTTGGGCAAGTCTTCTTGTTGTGGCCAGATTTCCCACACAAGCTGCACTTGTATGTGGTCAGCTTCCTTTTCTTCACAATGGGTTTAAATTCTCCAAGTGATGGCAGCCTATTCACCCTTGGTCTTCCAACTGGCCTGCGTACAAGTGGTGGTTTGCATACCAGCTGGCTGATATGCTCTGGTACATCCCATTCAGATCTAGATGGTGTAGGGTATATAGTCTCATGGTAAGCCTTCAACCAAGCTGCAGCTGTGTAGTACTCACCTAAGAATTCTGAGCAATTATACTCCATGTATTCTATTGCACAAATTGCATGCACACAAGGCATGTGATCCAGATCAAATACCCTACAGCTGCATGTCTTTCTTGCTAGATCAACAATGCCAGAGAAATCTCCACCACAAATCTCAAATTGTGCATCATTCAAAGACTTGATGTCATACCTTTTTGAAATCCTCATCCTTTCCAACAAGACTGCCCTGACATTCAAAGGGGGTTGGTTATGGTGTTTTGCAGCATCTTTTCTGCGTGTCTGAAACCATCGGGTGACCATGTCCCTGATGAACTCAAACAGTGATACCAACTGATATGACCTAGCAATCTTCAAGGCTCCATTTACACACTCAGAGTTGTTTGAAGTCATCATGTTGTACCTGTCATACAAGAGAATGACCTACTGTCATACAAAATAAGTTCCTGTCATACAATTAAGTGTTGTCATACAATGGAATTACCTTTCACCAAGACAGTAAGCCCTACTCCATTTGGAAAAATCAGCTTCTTGTAAATACTTCCCTATTTCTGGATTTGCCTTGCATATGTCCAGAAAGTGAACCTCGAATTCTGCCTTAGTATATGCCTCTGCAGCCTTTTCAAACAAGCTTAGAACACCAACATGATGGAATCTTTGCCCGAGGTTCATTTGCAAATGTCTTTTGCAACAAACATGCTTAGCTAATGGGTACACATTTGCTACTGCATTTTTTATGCTGACATGTCGATCTGACACAACAACCAGGTCTTCTGTATGTGGTACCACATTAAGCAGTTGCTCAAAAAACCAGTGTCATGCTTTATCATTTTCAGAATCCACTATAGCAAAGGCAAGAGGGTAAACTTGTTGGTTTGCATCTTGACCTACAGCGCTCATCAATTGCCCAAAATATTTGCCATGAAGGAATGTAGAATCAACTGATATAACCTACAACAAATAAGTGTCATGCAATTAAACTTGTGTCATACAACAAAATAGTGGCTGTCATACAACAAAACTCAACTGTCATACAATTAAACTACAACAAATAAGTGTCATGCAATCAAACTAGTTGAATCAACTGATCTAACCTATAACAAATAAGTGTCATGCAATCAAACTAGTGTCATGCAATCAAACTAGTGGCTGTCATACAACAAAATAATTGCTGTCATACAACAAAATAATTGCTGTCATACAACAAAATCGTGTCTGTCATACAACAAAATAGTGGCTGTCATACAACAAAATAATGTCACACAAGTCAACTTTGTGTCACACACTTAACTACTTGGTATGACAGCCTGTAATATAGTTGTGTGACAAGGGATGTACCTTTCTTAGGTGTTGGAAACCTCTTATGGACACTCCAAATGAGATGAAGACATATTTGAATCTATTAGAACTGTCAATGACAAGCTTGTAATATGTTCCCTCATTCACTTGCTTCAGCATGTGGCAATATGATGGGAGAAGAGCATAGTTTTCATCTGGTGTTCCCCTTATCAAATTTTGAGCTCGCTCTCTTGCTTTCCTAGCCTTCCACATGCTGATTGATGCATGGTACTCCTTCTGGACATCATTCCGTATTTGAGCTGCATCTGGCCCATTTTTCACACCTTCATACCTGCATATGTGCACAACACCAGCCTGTCATACATACACAATCTCACAACACCAGACTGTCATACATACACACCCTGTCATACATACATACACAATCTCACAATATCTTTAAATGTAGTTGCAAGATAGAGCAAAACTTGACTGACCTTGTTCTAATCTTGTCAGCAATACTTTTGTATGACGGCTTATGTTGTTTTTTAAATCTGATGTCGAATGCACAAGTATGCTTGTCTGTGATCTTTCTAACCACAAAGTTGTTTGTTCCTTTAATTATTGACGCCATCATTTGCCATGCACATTCAGGATCCACGCACTTCACTTTGTATCTTTGTTTGTTTGATTTTCTTACACGAAACCCATATGTCTTATGAGAAGCAGTGTTCTCCACAGCATCTTGCAGATGTTTCTTGGACTGGTACACTTTACCAACCTCTATGAAATCTCCACTGGCAATAAACCTTTCACCACAGTAGCCATCTTCATCCATATCTTTATCAGCAATGTCATCCATATCTTCATGAGCTCTTGTCACCTCCACATCAACATCTATTGGTTGGTATTCATCCTCAATAGCTGCAACTGGAGGTTCAATAGCTGGAAGTGCTGCCACAATAGGTTCATCTAGAAGCTGAATAGGTGCAACAGTTGCAACTGGACTTGTCACACACTGTATCACTGCAGTTGGAGGTGTCACACACTGTATCACTGCATTTGGAGGTGTCACACAATGTATCATTGCATTTGGAGGTGTCACACAATGTATCATTGCATTTGGAGGTGTCACACACTATATCACTGCATTTGGAGGTGTCACACACACATGTTCTGCTACATCCTGTCACACAATTGAATGACAATGGTGTGAATGAATGTATGACACTGAATGACACTTTACCCAACTCACATACAAAGGCATTACCTTGTTCTCATTGAAACTCACATACAAAGGCATTTTCCAAGCAACTCCTGGAGCTGCATTGATATGTAGGAATGAACTGAAATCCTCTTCGTTCTCCACTTTGAAAGGGTTCCTCAATTTCTGAAATGGATGGAGGTGTGACAAGATCATATTCTTGGCTGGTGACAGCATGTTGCACCTTTGGTTTATTGTGCTCTTCAACTCATCTAAGCTGATATCATCTTTTAGTAACACGGCCTTGGAGGATATGTCACCTACATACTCACATTCAGAGGTCTACATTCCACCATACGAAACAGTGAGGATCTTCATTTGTACAACCCTGTCACACATTCAAAACCATGCATGTCATACAACAGAAACAGATAACATGTCAAGAACAAGCATGTCATCTACCAAACATACATGTCACACATTTCTTTCCAAGCAAAAACTGTGATCAAACAAAACTGTCACACACTGGAAACAACCATGTCACACATAATCTTCCAAACAACCATGTCACACAAAATCATACAAAAACATACAAAACAACCATGTGTTCAACCTAATTCTACATTATTGTCATACACCCACATGTTTCAATAAAATAAAATAAAACAAACGTGTCACACATACACTATCAGTCATACCATGTCACCACATTCAACTTTTGAGGCTGTCACCACATAAACCCATAAGCGTGAAAACATACGTGTCACACAATGAAACAAGTGTCATTCATTTCATCCCCTTTTAAGTTGAAACAAACGTTTCGCACAGACAAAGAACTGTCATACGTAACGTTTTTCTCGTTAGTTGTTGTCACACAAAAACCCTGTCATACGGTTACACGTTTACGTATGGATTTTTGAGCATGGAGTTGGATGCACCCCATACACATTCACGTCGACAGTTGTCACACATAAACCATGTCATACGTCATTCCTCACCAACACAAGCAAACTCATGGTCATTGCGTTTGTGTTTCCTATCCAACACAAACACTCCTCAAAGCCATGGTTTAATGTGTTCGAGTTCATATACCTGGTTTGCGCATAAATCGGCTGGCAAATCTTCCAAACTCCAACGTCGTAATTTGTCCTTCGAAATCACTTAGCACAGTCGCAAATGTGTGTGACAACCCGTGCGAGGTCCGGTCGAGGGCGTCTCCTAGTCGCTTCCTGTCGTGTGACGACCCCGCTTTTCGCAACAACGTTTGCCGGCGAACCAGAGAGATAGTGGAGGGAGCAGCGAAAACTGGTAGCGCACGAGCGCCGTTTTTCGAAGAGAGGGAAGAAGGTGCACGGGAGGCGAGGGAATTTCGCAATAAATGGGGGCAATAAATGAAATTAATGGAATTAATGGGGACGGGGGTAAAATGGGCAGACCGGCCTCATAGCTTATTTATTTTTGATGGGGGCTTACCACCTCCGTAAGTGGCCCTTACGGGCCACTAACCCAATTCATCCTTAAATTAAATGGAAAATAAACTCATTGCAGTGAAGTGGAACCAGAACATTTGGATTTTTTCTGATAAAAGGAAAAAACATTTGGATTTTTTCTGTGTGGAAAAATCAGTAATTTCCGATTATTTAATCATCCCGCAATATTTTTAATCAACCTTTCGAGATTCCACACAGATCCCTTTTCTAGCTTCTCATCTCCATTCCCCCATTCCTGGCTCCCCTTCTTCCTCTCACCAACGCTTTCAACAATCAACGAAGACGACGAGTCCCTCCTCCCCACAGACCACCACCACCACCACGAAATCGCAATCGTCGACCGCCATTAAATCAATTCCGCAATGCTCCAGCTCTTCTTCGCGGTCGCTTTCGCGGCAGTGCCTTTGACACTGTACATCCCTCCGATCCGGAGCCTCAACCTGTTCGTCGAAACGATCGAGGAAGCTCTTCGCCAATCGCTCCGCTACGCCATCCGAGCTCACCGTCGCCTCGAGATCGGCTTCTCCAGGCTCTTCCACCTCCGTCGCTAGATCCGATTTCCGGATTTCGTAACCGACTCTGTACCGATCCAACCCTTACCTTACCTATCAATTAATTAATTGTACAAAGGTTTCTCTTTCGTGCTGGTTTTTTCTCTTGACCTAGTGCTCGATTTTGGCCATCTGTTTGGATCTTGGGAGGTCATAGCGTGGTTTAATTATGGTTGATTCTTCGGTTTGGTGGATTGAGACCTTTGAGAGCGAGGAGGAGGTTTTCTCGACCTCTCCTCTTTGTACATGATTGCGTCTAACTTGTTGCTTGCATTTGCATATGAGTGGGAGAGACTCGTTTCCAGATCTGAGGCTCAGAGTTTTGCTGGCTGGATTGGAAAGCGGTTGATTTGTTGCCAGAATCTTATCTCCATTTTCTATCTTGAACTCTTTAGTTTCTTCCTCTTCTTCTGTGATCAAGCCTAATTTTGCTAGAATGAATGAAACGATCTGATGTTTGTTGATTACATGGCTGTGTATAGTGATTAGCATGATTTTGCTAGATTGAATGGAATGATCCGGAAATGTGTGCATAAACACCGCCACAGATTGTCGGCATCTGCTCGTGTAGAATATTCAATCTCAAACTTTTGCAAATTACTATTTGGCCGGCTTTTAGGTGTTATTACACCATTGGACCCCTTAAAGTCTTGGTTTCTTCTCGAGGACAAAGGTGGACGATGGAGAGGGGCACTAGGTGTCCGCACACTTCATTATCATCAGCTAAAGACATACTACTAGTCCAGGGTGTGTTAGGTGTTGTTATATGTCGACATCTTGTGTAATAAATGTCATTTGTTTATGTCAGACAATGACAAATGGTTTTTATATGCAAACTGGCCAATTCTTATCCGATTTTCTTTCTCTTTGTCTGCTTTTGAAGTCCTAAAAAATCTAAAAGTATGTCCAAGTTCGACCTTATCTACCGAGACAGATGGACTTTGTGAAGATATTTTGTCGTAATGATGTGTCATCTCATTCATGCATACACGTTTAAAAAAATATACCATGCTTCCACCAAAAAACAGAAAAACTATACCATGCATAAAAGCTAGTCCGATGTAAGGTATTTGAAGTATTGAACTTTTAACTCATCAGGGCATAATACACAATATGGTTATATTTCTTCGTTTATTTTTTAAAGTTTTGAGGCAGAACAAGTTTGCTAGCATAGGTTTGATGGTTTCGAGAGTGAGGTCAGTTTGGAAGGGATCAACTCAATGCCATGTCTTTGTTTGATGAAATCCTCACTTCGAAATTCATGCCCTATATATATTAGTGTGACTTTGTTCTTTGACCCGTCTTGTAGATCGTGGTTCAAGTCATCGACCATTCCACTTACTAGCCGAATTAACTTTTCTTAGATGTCGATGCTGGTGGCTAATTCAAACAAATCCGTACTATCCCACGATATGCTAATCTCTTTGTTCTCGACCTTGACACTCTCTAAATGTGTTTTATTATAAACATGATTAAAATGTTGGTGAACACTGGACTCAATGTGGCACCATCGGAAATCTCTTCGTCGCTCCACCCACATTCCCTTCCTATGGTTTTCACTTCATCCGTTCATCGCCCAACAAATTCAACAAAGAGCAAGAAACTCGAGTATAAGCAACTCCATTTTGATTCACAACAGCCCTTCAAAGTTGTAGTTCTTTCCTCGAGTGGGAGATTGAAGATGGAAAAGTGAAGCACATATAGGCTTACGACGGAGAGAGTGTTTTCGGGAAAAGCGAGAACTAGCTTAGAGGACATAGGGCAACAAATTGTATGACAATGAAGATGATGAAGTTACAAATGCAAGGTTGACACTTTCCTAAAGATCGTAAACGAAATTTCTAAAAAATAACAATCGGCTTTGAGAATTATTGCAAAAAATGGTCTATGATCCTTCGACCCAAAAAAAAGGCCGCTCATTTTCGCACTCCGAAAATTCGGTCGCGCACTCCAATATGGACGGGTTACGAAATTATTCAAAAGGTTTTCTACTTCGTGTATATCTATATCTCTGGCTTTTCCCGTCGTTCGTCTTTACTTGTAATTCTTAGAAATTTGAATTTGATCGGTTTGGAAATTCTTGTTTCTGGAATTGCTTCATGACCTCTCTCCAATTGCACTTCTTTGTTGGATTCAGATTGTAAATTGGTCATCCTTTGTGATTAAATCTCTGGTGGTCTTGGCTTGAGTGTGCTCCTAGAGCATTTAGGCGTTGAATTCCCATGTTTAAGTATTGGATCAATGAATAATGATCTCTTAAGATGCTTTCTCTAAGTACTAGTGGGCTACATTGTACTAAGATGGATCAACTTGAGTTTCCATTGGAGATGGAGATCATATCTGTTTAGATCAAACAAACTGTTATATTTAGGCTTTTCAATCAGTTTTGTTTTTATGATCTTTTGTCTAGTTCTTTCGGACTTTTGCAGATGGCATCGGAAAAGCCTAAAGGCTCGTTAAAAGATATGGACGGGAACAGTGGCGGATCCAGGATCCACTGGATGGGGGGCGGACTTTCGCCTAGTCACCTTACCCGAGTAAATTGTACACAAGCTAGAAGGGTCGTAGACAAGGTAGAAGGTGCCTTAGTCGTTCGAATCGGGCTTTATCCCACGCTCTTACTTGCATCAAATTGAGAGTCGGGAATGAGTTTTGTTGCGATAGAATAATTTTATATAGAGTTATAAACTAATCAAATAAAAAAAAATCAATAACCTTTTACCGGGCATAAAGTAACTCTATTCTAATTAAAATTTCAAAGAAAAGGAGTTAATAATTCTTACCTATTTTTTTCTATTCATTAACCTCTACTTAATCTTTACTTAATTGTCCTTTTGATTTTTTTTAACCTTCGGCTCAAGTTTTAGTACCCAAAGCCCATAAATTTTAGTACCCAAAGCCCATCTGACTTCTAAATTTACATTTTTCAGATTCTAGTCCAGGCCCAAGTTAGCCGGTGTTGGTGCTGGGATGCTGTTGGAAGTTTGGATAAACAAGAAAGTCAAAGGTGCACTTTTACTGATGCATTTGAGTCATAATTGCTATGAAATTGAGAAGTGCAGGCTGATCTATCGACAACTTCTTTCCTTAAATAACATGAAGCTTCACTACCATGTGTGGCTAATTAGCGACTGCTTTGGTGAAAATGAAACCAAAGCATGGAGTGCAATATCTTGGCTCAGTTATATCAGTCTAGTGTATATGTTTTGTTGCATATTTTCATAGGAAAGAAAAACGTTTTGTTTTGTATTTGCGGGAGCTCATCTATATGCTAGAGTCCTTATTGATTGGTTAAACATGCTGTTGCAGAGGACGGAGGAGGTGTCATCTGGGAGTTTGGCAAATGATGTGTAGGTTTCTGAAGACAAGATTTATTCAACTAGACTCTGTGCAAACCCGTTCGAGCTAGTGCAGAGTCTGTTCCTGCAACTTATTCTTCCTCGAAAAAAGAATCAATCTTGCAATTGTATGTTAGCTTGTTTTTTTTTTTTCTATATTGACCTCTAAAAGTTTCTGTTGGGATCATGTAATGTGGCATGTAGTTTGGAAATAAAATACCAAGGCACTGAACTTATTATGACACATATTCATCTGAAGTCTTTAGCTGGGTGAGAGTGAATTATGCATTTCATTTGATGAACTAAATGACCTATTTACTTTATGTAGATATTAGTTGACACATGATCTCACTTTGTGGAAACTGTTAGCTTCATGTTCAATGGCAGGTATGTAGTTTAGTTGAGTAATGAGGATGCATTGGTTTTAGATCTCAGGGGGCCTTATTTAGTGGTAAAGAAACGCAAACTAGTTATCATACGTTCAGCTTCATACAAACCATATGGAATATAAAGTTGTGTACACAAATTTCCATTGAGGTTTGTTTGATGACTTTGATCAAATGATTTTTTCCCAAAAATATACAAGAGTAGGGTGCATAAAGAAATAAAACCCCAACATGTAAAAGTCCAAACTTAACAGCTGATAGAAAAGAAAAACCTAGCTAGGGAGAACTTTGAATGTTTGGTTACTAAACTACAAGGTCATAGTAAAAGAGAGGTTATATTTCTAGCATCAACTTGAAGCTAGCCATTTGAAACCAGACAAGTTGTTTTTCTCATTTGGTACATCAACTTTTCTTGAGTTGTATCAAGGCTTTTTTTGCTCAGTGAGCCATCTGCACAACTAACAACCAAACGACGTAGAATTCAACTAATTCAAGTTGCAGCGTGGTTAGACAATAACGCATATAATCACTACATTCCAAAGGACCAACAACTCTTCAGTTTTACCCTATTTTCTTGGTAGATGAGAAATGTGTATTTGTATGGATAATAATTTAGTTTAAGTAGCGATCCAAAATGAAAGGGTTTCATGTATCTTTGCTTCCTTGGAAAATCCTCTTGCTCAAATGAGTATTCCACCACCTTACATCAAGCAAAGCAGGAACTTTCTTCTTCTCCGTTACTGCCTGCGTGGTGTGGTTCGAGTAAGATACTCATTTGGGCAAGATGTTTTTTATGGAAGCACGAAATGTCTCTCGACGAATCTGCATTTGATCATAAGGTAAGCTGAAGTTCAGAACTCTACCCTACCAAGCTAGTGAATACCCAAGTACTATTTTTTTTTCTTGAAACTCATTTCTTGTACTATATTATGATTCTTGCATTTGTTGTAAAGATTGTGAAACTGCTATGCAGATGAGGGTGAGAAATCTTATGAATGTGAAAATTTAGTTACTACAGCAGGACATGCTTGTCAGTTAGAGGTACATGGTCATGAATTTAATGGTGTTGTTGTATTCTGACATTAACCTACATTGCTGTACTCACCGAGATTGTACCATTGACAACGTAAGAATGAGTTGTTGTTTTCATTATTCAGTGAGCCACTGCTACATTGAACTGTTGAAGACATATTTAGAGAACAATTTCAGTAATTTCAAATCATCACTATCAAGCTATATCAGTCAAACAACTATTGCATCATCACTATCAAGCTATACTCACCGAGAACACTATCTATATCAGGTAATCAAATACGAAGCCAGCGTCTCAGCCAGATTACAATTGCATCGCCCAATACAACAATGACTCGCTTTATCTGATCAACGCACGCCCATATAAGAAAGTAGCCGCAAGAAGTGTAAAATGCATTCCAAGTCGTCTGATTGATAAGGGACTCATAAATCGTAGTTGTTGTCGTCGTTGCGTTTTCCGTCTTTCTAGTGAAGAAATCCCAATTCCACCAACTGGTATTCGTGGTTGCTAAAAATCTCTAGCTATATATATGTAGTGATGTAGCTCATTTTAGAGCATCACTCAAGTTAGAGTGATCATGTGTGAGTTAGAGTGAAGTGTCCCACATTATAAAGAGTCCCGAGTCACCCGTATAAATGAGTCTTGTACATTTCCACTATATAATACAAAGTCACTTTTGTAATATTGTGTCCTTGTCTTGGTTGGGTTTGGTCGGTGTACAAGTGTCATTGAAGGGGTCGATTTCCCAACAGTGGTATCAGAGCCAAGGTTGGTGAGCGTGTCGTTGTTGAAGATACGGGTAGAGCTCGTTGGTAGAAGGATCTCATGTTGGCATGTGGATGGCCAACTTGCCAAGGATGTGTTCGAGATCTCACTCTTTCATGGGAAGATTAACTTCACGTCGTGGCAGATTGAGTATGGTTGGAGACCTATTGGTGTTGTGGTTGTGTAAGGTATCGGTCAAGTGGGCATGGTGATTGGTGACCAAGATGGAGTGAAGGGTCACATGCGAGTGAGATGTCCGCGGTTGAGGGAGGACCTAGAGGAGACGAAAGAGGTCCTTGTGGAGGAGTGTTATTGACCGGCACACCAATATGGTACGTGTTGCTAGTAAGGATGATGTTGTGAGAATGAAAATTGGTTGGCAACGATTTGGGTGGTTGCCCAAATTGTGTGATTGATGGATGCCGCTTCGACATGTGGGTGTGGAGATCAAGCTTATATGACACCTTGAGGAGAGATAAAGAGTTTGGTCACTGCAACTTAAATAATGGAGAGAAGTTGATGGTTGTAGATAAGGCAAGGATGAGGTTTGATGACGGTACAAGCCACTCTTCATGACGTGAGTTGTGCAAGGTGTTTGAAAGAGAAGGTGCTTGATCACATGGCAGCAAGAGAGCGAGAAGCGTACGCATGTACGTTTGATTGAGGTATTTGGAAACAGGGGCGGCCCAAAGCAGGTGCAACCCGTGCACTTGTTCAGGGCCCCCAAAATAGCAGGGCCCAAAATCTTTAAAAGCCCATACGTATTTTTAATTATTTAAAGTGTGATTATGAAAGGGCCTTACGAAAGCCCATATGTATCTTTGAAGCCCATATGTATCTTTGAAGGAAATGGACTTGATATTTTCTCCTTCACAGACTTTTATTTGTTTTATATAACTAGTAAGGACGACCAAAAATTGGAATGAGCTTCCACCACAGCCTCCCCATGGCCCCTTTGGTGCCAGAAATCACGCTTTCATAATCAAGGGCCCCTTCTCTCAATCCTCTCAATTTCCAATCTCATAAAACAAAGGTGATTTTCTAGTTACTAGTTACCACTAGAAATTAATTATGGCGTCAAAAAAAAATTAATTAAGGCTCTTTTATAATCTGAAAACAGGGTCTCTAAATACCATTGACCGCCACTGTTTGGAAATATTAATTAAGGGAGGAATTGTTTAGAGTTATTGAGAAACCCTTCTTCATCTCAGGACGGTATCTGGGTGACTTCGTCAGATTATATAATTGCAAAACCTGATCCTCTTAGAGATATTGCAGAAAGGGTTGTGAGTGACATAAACGCCAATTACATGGAAGACATTCTTCGTTTTTGCCACATACAGTACATGCTGAATTGAATTTCCAGGTTTGTAGCTCTTCTTTTTGTTTGAATAGTGTATGACTGTATGTATCAGAATTCTTTTTCTTGGACATCCGTGGTAGTAATGGGCAGTCCTTATTTTAGAGTAGTTCCGCATCTTATATGTACCATTGCCGTCAAAAGTTTTGCCAAGACTTTAGACTCTAGATATGATGATCTTCTTCTTTCTTAAGAAGTGACAAGTATATGTACATTGGCCCTGAATGTCTCATTTACTTGTATGGCGTAGTAGTATAACCAGGTATATGGGTTTTCTTCTGCAGGAAGTTCATTTATGTATTCAATTTTGGATGAGTCCTCAAATACTAGCTTTCAATGGTTTAGTTCTTCATAGCTTGTTTGGTTATACGGTCAAATACTATCTTTCATTGGTTTAGTTTTTCATAGCTTGTTTGGCTATTCTTACATAAACACAGGATTCCGAAGCTCAGCTAGTTTGGATTGATCGCTTGGGATATGATATGCGTCTATGCTCCCCTGAAAGTGGCCTATTTGAAATTCAAATCCCTTTCCCTAGGGAAGTTTCAGATGAAAAGGGCGTCAAGTCCTCATTCAATTGGATGTCTCAGATCGCATGGGAGGTTGAAAAGAACTATTATGCCCCAGATTTTGATAAGTGATACAATTGAAACAGATAAGCATCTGTAACGCGTAAATAGAATGATAGATAAGATACCTATCTGTTTCAAGCTGTTATACATTTACTTCAACATTGTTCCTTCAACATATTCAAGTTGGTTTTTGATAGGCTTCTCCGGCTTTAATTTATAGCTTGTTGTATCACTATGTGACTCTACTCTTATGTTCCCTCTCTCTGTTGGTAGATGAGAACTGTTATAGGCTAATTTCAAGTTGGTTTGAACTTTGAACTGCTGAGTCATTCTCATTGTTTATGGAAACTAGGTGATGGACAATTCACAGTTGGTGTTGCAAATCTTATTTTGCTATGTATGGCTAGTTCTGTAGTTTAACTATGGATATACTAATCTCAATCATTGGTAAAGGTGGTCTTTTTATACATGTGAAATGCCAACTGTACATTATAGAGAAGGAAGAGTTGTGTAAAAGGCTGCGTAACTTTCATTCATGTGATAACAAAGGTATTTATAGGTACCTCAACCCTAATACAAAGTTACTAGGTAAAAACATAATTCTCTAACAAACTAAACAATGCAATCTTTACAAGATATTCATATGGTTAACATTCCCCCTCAAGCTGGACGGCCGTTTCGGGAAAGTCCGAGCTTGCCAAGTAACTCAGTGAATCGTGGCCGGGGCATGGGCTTGGTGAGTATGTCAGCGAGCTGAGCCTTTGTGGAGACGTGTTGAACGCGGAAAGTGCCACTTCTGACATGTTCACGAACAAAGTGGAATGCGAGGGCTACGTGCTTCATCCGAGTATGAAATACGGGATTTGAAGAGAGGTAGTACGCACCCTGATTGTCGCAGTAGATGGTTGGACTGGAAGTGAGACTCACACGCAGCTCACCGAGTAGTGAAAGAACCCAGAGAAGTTCCGAGGCTGTGTCCGCTAAAGCTTTGTACTCCGCTTCGGTTGAGGATCGAGCAATCGTTTTTTGTTTACGAGAGCTCCAAGATATTGGTGTTGAGCCGAAGTAGAGGAGGTATCCAGTGGTAGAGATGTAGTCGTCGTGGTCGCTGGCCCAATCGGCATCGGAGAAAGCATGAAGTGCCGACGACGGACTTGACGATATCGTAATACCATAATGTAGTGTGCCCTGGAGGTAGCGGAGAAGCCGTTTCAACGCAGCCTAATGCTCCGAGGTGGGACGTTGCATGAACTGAGACAACTTGTTGACGGTGAATGCTATGTCCGGCCTTGTAAGAGACAAGTATTGTAAGCTACCAAGTACCATGCGGTAATCGGTAGGGCACGGCAGCGGGGTGCCCGAGTGCTTGACTAAGGGCGAGATGGACATAGGTGTTGTTACCGGTTTTGTGTCTTGCATGCCGACTTTTTGAAGTGTGTCCTGGATGTACTTACGTTGGGACAAAAACAGACCTGAAGAAGACGGTATGACCTCAACGCCTAGGAAGTAGGAGAGGTTACCGAGGTCCTTGAGTGAGAAGCGACGAGCCAGCCGTGCGATCAGCGTTGTGACCGAGTGCTCCTGGTTACCTGTGACGATGATGTCGTCAACATAGACAAGTAAGTAGATGGTGGTACCGGCGTGGATGTATATGAACAGACTTGCATCCGATTTAGAGTTGGAGAACCCTAGGTGAAGAAGATAAGCTTGGAGTTCATTGTACCACGCTCGTGGCGCCTGTTTGAGACCATAAAGAGCCTTATTGAGCTTGCATACATGACCAGGACATGCTTTGTCAATAAAACCGGGGGGTTGACTCATGTAAACTTCTTCCTGGAGGTGCCCTTGTAAGAAGGCATTGTTAACGTCGAGTTGACGTAAACACCAGTGATGAGCAACGGCAATGGTAAGAACGAGCCGGACCGTAACTAGTTTGACGACGGGACTAAATGTCTCGGAGTAGTCCCAACCCTCTCGTTGATGGAAGCCTTTGGCGACAAGACGAGCTTTGTAACGGTCTATAGAGCCATCCGGATGGTACTTCACACGAAACACCCATTTACACCCAACTAGGTTTTGACTCGTCGATGGAGGGACCAAGTCCCAAGTACGATTTTTGCAGAGGGCCTCGTACTCAGCGTTCATAGCGGTCCTCCAATCCGGGTCTTTTAGGGCTTGGGTGATTGTTTTTGGTTCAATTGAGGTAGTTGTATGGGCAAGAAGGTTGAGCTTTTTGATGGGTTTGGAGATGTTATTTTTTGAACGGGTGATGATATCCCGAGGAGGTGGTTGATGTGGGTTTTGCATGGCGAGCGGAATGGGCTGATGTGGTGGATTAGGGTTCGGTTCATGCGATGGGTGGGGGGCGATTTGGGATGCCTGAGGAGGCGGGTGTGGTTCGTTTTGGGCTGACGAGGGAGTGTGAGTATTGGATAGTGGGGCCAGGGGAGGGAGATCAAGGTGGAGCTGGATTGGCGGAATGTTGGATAGGTTAGGGTTTGTTGGAGATTGAGATTCGGTGGAATTAGGTGTAGATATGGGCGGGAGATGTGGGGCTGAGTTGGTGGGATTTGGTTGAGGTGAGTGAGATATTATGGGAGCTGAATGGACGGGAGAGGATACCATGTTGTTTGGTTCGGATATGCCAATCAAATTAGGGTTTGGTGGGGGCGTTATTGTGGTGTGACGTAGAGGGCAAGAAGATTGAGAATTGTGGGTGCCACGAGCTTGTGAAGTGGAAATTGAATCCCATTCCACTCCATGTTGCTCCGTGGGGTTGGAGGAATTGGATGAAGGTTGAGCTAGAGGTAGAGAAATTGAACCCCATTCTCCACCTCTTGACTCGGTAGGGTTCGGGTTTGATTGTGGCTCAAGGAAAGGGAATTCAGCTTCCATATAGTGGACATGACGAGACACATAGATGCGTTGAGATGTGGGTTCGAGGCAATAGGAGGCACTTTGAGTCAAGCTTGGTCCAAGGTAGACGCAAGGCTTGGATCGCGAATCAAGTTTGTGTTTGTTGTAGGGGCGTAGCCAAGGAAAGCAGAGACATCCGAAACTTTTCAAATTTTTGTAGTCCGGTTGTTTGTGAAGAAGACGAAAATATGGTGACTCGTTGTGAAGAGATTTTGATGGAAGACGATTTATCAAGTATATGGCCATCTTAAGGGCATATGGCCAAAAAGATTTCGGCATACCTGAATGAGTAAGAAGAGAGAGTCCAGTTTCAACAATGTGCCTGTGTTTTCTTTCGGAGATGCCATTGTGTTCAGGCGTATGAGGTGGTGAAGTGTAATGAGTGATGCCATTGAGTTGAAGAAAACTTTTTAAACTTAAGTATTCTCCTCCATTGTCGGAAAACAAAATCTTGATTTTATGATTGAAAAAATTTTCTACTAGGGCTCGAAATTGAATGAACGTATCATGTACTTCCGATTTCTTTTTGAGTGGGTAAAGCCATGAATACCGAGTATAATGATCAACAAACACAACATAATAACGAAAACCATCATTAGATATGATTGGAGAAGACCATACATCCGAATAAATAACTTCTAAAGGAAAGCTAGATTGAATGGAAGAAACACCAAATGGAAGTTTGTGACTCTTATTTGTTTGACAAGACCGACAATTGGCCTGCGAAAATGAAACCCTAGATAATGCAAATTTCCTAGTAATAAACTCAAAGACGTCCGAAGAGGGATGACCCAATTTGTGATGAAGAAGCCGAGCAAGGTGAGGTTGAACCGTGTGCACAGATGGAGACGACCGTGGCCATAAGTAGACACCATCGATGCAGGGTCCTTTAAGAAGAGTTGCCCATGTGTTGGTGTCCTTCACAAGAAAACAAGTAGGCAAAAATAAGATTCCAAGATTGGTTTGTTTTGTAAATTGTGAAACTGAGATGATATTTTTCGAAATTTTTGGAACATGTAAAACATTGGATAGTTGAAAATCACGTGAGTTTGTAGAGAGAGAGAGGGAACCTTGATTCGCAATATGCAACCCGGAGCCATCACCAACCACAAGCTCATCCGGTCCATTATAGGGATGGTGAAGGGAGAGGTTGTTTAGGTCATTAGTGACATGGTGTGAGGCACCGCTATCCATGAGCCATTGGTTGGGAGAAGGATTGGGAAGGAGAAAGTTGGCTTGAGGGGCGGTGGTGTTAGCTGGGAACCGGTTGGAGTCGGGAAGGGCTAGGTCAGGGTGTTGGCGTTTGAGGGCGGCACATTGGGAGATGACATGACCAATGGCTTTGCACCACTGGCACCGACCTTTGAAAGGGCGAGGAGATTGTTGGGTGTTGGAAGTAGGGTTGGGGTTCATGGGTCGGTTAGGGTAGTTTGGTTTTGTAGGGTTTTGTGGGATTTGTGGAGAGGAACCGGAGTTAGACCATGAAGGCTGAGAATAAGAGGACTTACCTTTACCTTTGGCGTACTTAGTTTGGGCGTTGAGTGCCGTGATGGTGCCATCGGACTTCTTGGCTTTTTGAAGACGTAGTTCATGAACAATGAGCTTCTCATGGAGTTCATCAAACGAGATAGGAGTATCCCGCATGTTGACGCCATCAATGATGGTTTGGTAGGCGTCGTCAAGGCCTCTGAGAATGTGGTCGGTGAAGTCTTCTTGAGAGAGAGGGGCACCGAGAGAGGCAAGCATGTCCGCAGACTCACGCAAAGAGTGCATGTAGTCCTCGATGGTCTTTGAGCCCTTCTCAGCATGGCGTACTTTGTACTTGACTTGTTGAATGTGCCCCCGGGATGCGGAAGCGTAGGTTCGCTTGAGGATGTCCCAGACCTCCTTACATGTGGTGGCACGAGTAGTGAGAGCGTGCACCGGGAGAGAAAGCGTTCCCAAGACCGCACCAAAGAGGAGGCGGTCCTGGCGCTTCCAGGAGAGATACTTTGGGTTGGATTGAAGTTTGTTTTCAATGGTGACTTGTTCGGGTGGGGATGGGTGAGAGCCATCTAGGTACTTGAAGAGGTCATACCCTTCAAGAAGGGCTTCAATTTGACTCTTCCAGGCAATGTAGTTGGTGGAGGTGAGTTTGATCACACTAGGGAGATGGACCATGATGAAAGGTTCGGCTGGGACATGTGGGTTAGCAAGGGTTATAGAGGCGTCGGTGGCCATGGGTAGGAATGGTGGGACGAGAAGATGAGGTCAAAGGATCGTACGAGCGTATGATACCATATAGAGAAGGAAGAGTTGTGTAAAAGGCTGCGTAACTTTCATTCATGTGATAACAAAGGTATTTATAGGTACCTCAACCCTAATACAAAGTTACTAGGTAAAAACATAATTCTCTAACAAACTAAACAATGCAATCTTTACAAGATATTCATATGGTTAACATACATGTCATCCATGCAGTTGTATTTGCATACTTATTCATTTACTTGAACGAAGTTTATGCTAGCTTATGGAAAGGCCATAAGTACATAAAGACAGTGAAGGCTTATGGTTCTAATGGTAGCTTATACCAATCACTAGTAGGTTGATCTAGTGGGATGAAGCGTTAAGTTTAAGGGTTTGTGCAAGACACAATCAGCATGTAGAACATTGATCAATAGAACCGGGTGAAATGTCAAAAAGAAACTTTAGGAATATAATGCTCACCCAGCATTGTAGTAGCTAGCTTATGTAATTCTTGATATGACAAAACCCTCTCAATTCAGTCTGTTCATACACACTCTCAAAGATTTCAAACCCAAATACTTGGACAAACGCTTAACGAAATTTAGCGTCAGATTGAACTACGCCAGCAACTCGAAAATGCCTTTAACTAAAATTTTCTTTTGATGGCCTGTTTGTTGTTATTGTGCATCCAAACCTTGCAAACTCGTCCTGTAACACCAACTCGCTCACAAAACTTGTCAAGTTGATCATCACCCTCCTCTTTCGGAATCCTCCCGCCAATCTTCTTCGCAAACTCCATCATTTTTCGCCTTCTGCTCTTCCGTGAACTTGGTCCTCATCCTCTTCCTACTCCCTTCGCCATCGTCTGAAGACAACTCCCCGTGGGCCCCACCTCTGAACCCCTATGATCGCTCTTCCACGTGGCGGCGCGTGATAGAAGATCCTTGGTTGCTTGTACACAATCGCAGCCAGTGCCACCATCCCGCCGCCGCCGGATTTCCTTCCAGTGGAAGCTCCGGTGGCAGCCACAAGCGGGGCATCTCCAGGAACCGTCCATGGGGTTTAGAGTTTAGGGCTCAGGGTATGTGTAATGCCCTATGAACGGATTTGCAACTCGTTCATGGGAAGTTTTCACAACCACCTATGGACGGATTCGTAACTCGTTCATGGGAAGTTTTCACACCCACCTGTGGACGGATTCGTAACTCGTTCATGGGCAGTTTTCAAACCCGTCCATGGACGGATTCGTAACTCGTTCATGGGCATTTTTCAACTCCGAGCCACCCTTCTCCGCGGCCGCCGTCGAGACTCGGCCTTCCTCCTCCTCTCTCGCTCGATCCATGGTGTCGCTCGGAGACTCGACCGTCGAAACTGCGTTGTTGAACGAAACCGATTTTTTTGGTCGGAAGAACGAAAACGATAAATGACGGCGGATGTAAATGTGAGGGTTATAAAAGTTATGAACGGGTTCTAAAACTGTCCATATTTTGCGGGTTCTAAAACTGTCCATGGTTGTGCGGGTTCTAAACCTGTCCAAGACTCGTTCAGGCAAAATCCGGTTCGTATCTACATTTCCTAAACCCGCACACGGGACCGGGTTTTTTTTCAAATTATGGACGGGTTATGAATATGTCCATATTAAATCCAGTTTTTTTAAAAAGTCATGGACGGGTTATGAATCTGTCCATATGAGGGTGCGCAACCAAAATTTCGGAGTGTGCAAAATTTTGCAAAAAAAAAGGAGGGTCTATGATCCATTGACCGAAAACAGGAAAAAAAAACCGTCTACTACGAAAAACAAAACAGGAAAAAAAAGTAACAATTCTGGAATTTACGCTGGGGTGACCTGTGCACTTCGTTCTCGCTTCTTACCATCGAGGGATACTTGCGCAAACTTACCGAAGAATCAGGTCTGTTCTATTCTACACGACAATCATGTACATTCATCCCAAATCTGTTCTTCGTGTTCCTAGGGTTAGGGTTTGCGAAGGACAACCTCCAATTTAACTGCATTAATCTCGAATTACTTGTTTGTGCTTGTTGGCGGTGATTACTTGTTAACTATCGACGAATTCGCCTCTTTCAATTTGATGTTACGGGATTGCTTTTAAGAGTTTGGACTGTGGACGAATTGCAGAGAAGAGCTCGCCTATCTATGGAGTATCCGAAAGTCTGTGATTCACCTCTTATCTGGTCGTGGATCATCGAAGCCCTCGCTACTTCTCGCGAAGTGGAATTCGACCTTCTTTCCGGTGAGAGTTTTGGTCATTTTTGCGAAGAATTTGTTGGAGCTTTCATCTTCGTTTACAATTTTGGTGGTTACAGTGCTTGCCTGCATTCTCGTTTTTCAGATTTAATCGATGCCTGCCCTAAATTGTGTGATAATCTGAGCGAGGCAGCACGAGAAATGATTGCTTTGAGAAGCTTGGAGGATTTATATGACCCTGCCAAGGTGTTGAACAATGGTGTCTCATCAGAGGAGGAAGGGATTCAGTTTGATTCCTCCGAATCCTTTAGCAGTGTTCTTCAGCGTGTTATGGACCAGGTAATTGCGCCTGATCTTTGTTGCACAATGCCTTGGTCTGTGTTTTCAGGATGAGGTTTTTTGTTTGGTTAGTTTAGGAACTGGGAGTTATGTGAATAACTTGCTATTTTCTATTATGCACTAGCCATCAGTGTCAAATCTGAGAAGGGATGGTTCTAATCCACTACCAAACGCGAGAAAGGGTTGTGATAAGCTAATGAGAGCAGTTCATGCTTTCATACAGAGAAGAAAGGCTAGCATACCTGAATGTTCTTTGCAAGAGGTAAATTCGGGTTCTCATTTTGGCATTGTGCATCTATCATCTGCAGAAATATTTGAAGTAGATGATGTTTTTTTTTCCCTCTCTCCCTTGCCATGATTCTAGCTTAGCAATATACTACGAAAGGGCGAGATGAAGTTGAAGAGGGAAAGGAACTGCTTGCAAAATAAAAAAAGAATGCAAGATTGCCCAGTAGATGCTCAAAGTGACGAGCTGCCTCCTGAAAAGAAGCTCAGGCATGATAATAATGGTACCGCTGCTTCTACAGAGCAAAATTCAGCTCCTTTGATCTCGTCTCAATTGCAAGATTGTCCAGTGGATGCTCAAAGTGGAAAGTCGCTTCGTAGGAAGACGCTTAGACATGATAGTAATGGTTCCTCTACTTCTGCACAGAAAAATTCAGCCACTCCTTTGATCTCATCTGATATGCAGGATATCCCAGTCAATGGTAATAGTGGTACTTTGCCTCCTGGAAGGAAGTTTAGTCATGAGAGTAATGGTTCCATTGCTTCAATGGAACAAAATTCAGACCCTTTGACCTCGCCTGAAGATAAGCAATCCTGCCATCTGTCTCGGAAGCCTGCTCAGGCTGTTGGCCTGCTAACATGGTATCCTTGTGATGTTTTGAACGAAGGCGAGAAGATAAATGCAAAAAACTCTCCAACTCCTGCTGACACGACCGAGCTAGAACTAGATATTTGCATTAAGTGTAATGAAGGCGGTGAAGTGTTGATCTGTAGTGTCAGCAGCTGCCCAACGGTAGTCCACGAGAGATGCTTGGGCTTCTCATTAAGCATTGCCAACAAAGATGATTTTCTCTGTCCTTTTTGTGTTTGTTCCTCTGCAAAATCTGAGTATGCTAAAGCCAAGGAGAGAATGCTGTTGGCAAGAGAACAACTTTCTGTATTTGTTAATGGAAACTTTGATCAATCCAAGGGATTTACAAATGTAAATTCAAATCCTCCAAGACAAGGTGTGGATGTAAGAACACTCAAAGGAAAGGGTATTCATCATGTTGACCGGGCTTCAACATGTAAACTAAATGAAGGCCATGGAGCACAAAATAAAGTACAGACTTCTCGTCCTAATTGTTCTTCTAAAGAAGGAGAAGAGGATATAGCAGCGAAAAGCTCTCAGCTTGAAAGAAGATTTATACTTGTAAACACAAATCCTCCAAGACAAGGTAGGGATGAAAGAACCTTAAAGGGAAAGGGTGTTTGTCAAGTTGATGGGGCTTCAACAGATAAGCAGTGTGAAGGCCATATAGCACGAGATTATGTACACACTTCACCTTCTAATTGTTCTAAAGAGGAAGAAGAAGATATAACAGCAAAAAACTGTGAGCTTGAAGAGGAGTTACCAGATGTAAATGCAAATCTTCCAAGACAAGGCAGAGATAAAAGACTGTCCAAGGGGAAGGGTGTTCATCAAACTCACAAGGCTTCAGCAGATCAGCAACACAAAGGCCACTTAGTACGAGATAATTTACACGCTTCACATCCTAAAGGTTCTTTAGATATATCAGAGAAAAACTGTGAGTTTGAAAAGGGGAAGCAGCCGATGCCACTTGAACATTTTCACTATGCTGGTGCAAATGGAGATTTTTATGAACTCAGACCACGAAAACAATTTGATAAATTGCCAAAGAATGCTTCTTGTGCATCCCCTGGCGAATTAAAAGGATCATTAGAAACCAAAAATCATACCGCCAACCACAAATTGAGTCCTCAATCACGGCAAAGGCCTCCTGATAGGATGCAGGGTGCTTCTGGCACATCTTTGGATGATTGTGAAGGAATTTTTCAAGAAGAAACTTTCAGCGATACCCCTTTAAAACCCTCCCAGAGAGTTAAAAGGTAATTTGGTAACTTTCATTTATTTGGTTGAATTTCTGTTCATGACTTCCATTCGATATATGCTTGAATGTGATGTTCAAAGTGTGTTCTCTGCTTGAATTCAAACACTGACTGGAGGTTCTTTAATTGATAGTGCTGACTTTGCAAGATACCTGGGCAAGCCAATGAGAGTTCCTTGGACAGAAGAAGAAGTTGAAATGTTGAAGGTGTTCTATATTCTGTTATAGTTGTTCTTTTACATGCTAATAACGTTCACAATTGGTCACTGCTGTCTTCCTTTGATAGTATTAGCATAATCTACCATGAGCTGCATTCGATATTCTCTCTCACTTTCATCACGTGCATTAATTTTCCTTGCTCTCAAATACTTGACGTTTCCTGCAATTGACCGTTACTTGTTCTAAGGAACATATATCTGTCAATCTGACATTCTTTTCAATCAACTGTTACTCGTGTGTGCGCCTGCAGGAGGGCATGAGGAGATTTGGCTCCAAGGACATGAAAATTATCCCGTGGACAACTATTTTGGAGTTTGGAAGCAATGTGTTCTGGAAAGGTCGAACAGGAGTAAACCTCAAGGACAAATGGAGGAACTTATTGAAGGCAAATCCCGAGCTAAGATGAGCTCCAATGTCCCAGTAAGTCCTCCTCGACCCCTGCATTATCATCCTCTGCAACCTCCTCCATGAAGCTGCAGTTATCTACATCTACTTCCACTTGGGCATGCACACGATCAAATATTTTATGATGCACCCTTTGATAGCCTTGTTGTGGTAATATTCTCGTATATCTTGTTGTAATGGAAGTGAAGTAGAGATTGAGCACCAAAGGGCAGTTGACCAATGTAGGTTATGAAGATCTCTTGTTGACATGTACTTTGCTTTCTGCCTGAACTCTATTTCCCTGTGGATTTTAGGTCCAAAGCGTATGTAGGTCAAATCCTTTGTAAGTAGGTCCGCAACCAGTAATACCTTCATCATAGAGGCAGACATCTATGTCTATAGAGATTTTGATTGAACGACAGATTCAACATCCGCTTTCTGTGTTGGAGGAGGATATGAAACAGAAATCTATTGGTACTTCTGATTTTAGGCATTTTGCATGTTTTCTCTTCCTCGCCATTTTAGGAATTATGCTCTTGTGGGTTGTAAGTTGTAACCTACACTAGTTTATGGCTAAGGGCTCTTTCTACCGAAAAACAAGTTTGTGGCTAAGGGCTCCTAGATTTTTCAATGAAGTAATGGGTTTAGTTAATTTAGGGGATTCATACTGCAAAGTTCGGATGGTTTCAAAGTTGAGTTCATGAATGAGTATGAGCACTGAGCAGTTAGTTTGTCTGACATACTTCTTAACTTCTTCTTTTTTTTTTTTTTCCTGATCCTACTGAAAACTAATCAGACCCGGGAGTTTACAGGAAGAGAACCGGAAGTAGCCACTCCCATAGCATCTTTCCTTAACTTTATTTTTTTTGGCGATTATACTCTTTGAACTTTGTATGGGTAATATTTTTTTTGGTACATTCCAAATTTCTGTACATATTTTGGAAATTAGAATGCACTCCTTATCTATAAATATTTTTAATAAAATATATACTATTTTAATTCATATGCCCTTAGACAGAACATAGGATGATAATTACTAATATTTTAATTAATGTTTTCGGATTAGTTTATTTTTTGGCAAGTAATCACATAAATAAGCTAGTATAATATAACTTGCCAATTCCTTGACGGTCAAACCAATTGCAGAGCGTGTTTTTGACTGCCAAAAGTCTAAATAAGCACTGAACAAAGAAGGGGACGTCATTGTTGCTTGCAATTAGCAAGTCATGGGATGGGTAGGTGTGAAAGAAGCTCAGTTTTTGGTCTTGATGTTCCCATGCCATTAGGTAAGAAACTAGAAATGTGAACACAACGCTCTTTGCTCAATTGAACGTGTCAAGCACTTGAGAAAGTAGCTCTGTCGAAAAGAGGGAATAAATGCAGGCCTGCCAAACATCTGATCATAACTCGCCGAAGATCTTGGGATTAATCTGAAATTGTGAACAAAAAATGACCCCACCTTACTGACGAGTTGGTCTCGATAGGACGACTAATTTTAGAAGAAAGTATGTATCACATATGTCATGTATGTAAGCACATGTTCACTAATAAGTTGGAGTTACTCTACTTAAGCACCTGTTTTGTATTCGATTTGGGTACGTATGAGTTGTTACACCGATAGTTGGATGAGTGAGTTTGTGCTGGTGTTGAACCAAAGTTTGGGTCATTGGGTAGTAAGAACTTATAAATGGTTCCGGTCATATTGATTTTAGTCAATCGAATGAGTAAAAAATGTCGGTCTTAACAAGTTTTTTACTATGATTACTAAAACAATCTTATAGTTAACAATGTCTGTTCAGGTTTTTAACCTATTGATTTTTGATGAATTTCAACTCCTTTTTGTTTGGGGGATGACACTGTCTATAAGAATCGTGATCTTTAGGCTCCGGATACTACCCTTCAGTGACGGACACAGCTTGTACGTCTACGAGATTCAATCCTTTTTTTGATGAAATAGGAGATTCAATCGAATCAAGAATAACTGACAAATTTAGTTACTTAATACTTTAAATAGCATAAATTGTCACATATTTATCAAAAAAATTATATTATGTATGACATCTAATTCTAATTTATGCAAAAAATGACTATTTTATAGGAAAAAATTATGGAGGAATACATCAAATGTGAATAAAAAAGTAAAATAATGTTATGGGGAATTGAACCTTGGTGGATTAAAAACAAAATTGAACAATAAATCATCTAGACTAGTTCTATTAATACACATTAAATTAAAATATATTCATATTTAATCTAAAATTACACACATGTATATACTAATAATAGTAATACACCACGGAAGAGGGGGCACGAGCCCACGCATGCCTCCCTGAGTCCGTCAATGCTACCCTTGAAGGCATAACTGTTTAACTAGATGCCCGAAGACAATGAATTTCAACTCTATAAACTTCCGATAAGTTACATATTGATAAGTCTAGATATGAGTTATGCTTTTGTATATGGCACATCCTCCTATTGGCATCAAATAAAACTTCGTATTTTGTGTTATAGAATATCAAAGTTAGAGCTATGAGTGATTTTTTATACTTCCCACAAATTAAAAGAGGTGTATTGGTAACATTTATGGCCATATCCTACGGCATTGACATCGAAACCCAAATGTCAAACACAAAACTGACAGTCTTGACAATTGTTCGAAGTGTAATCTCCAAAATGAACATGGTCTCCAACAACTCAAACTCAAAACACCTTGTATCTTTAGCCCTCGAAAGGATTGGTGGTAAAGATTAAAACTACATCCCTAGTCTTAAGGGGATGTACACGTACGTTATATGGGAAGCAAGGGCGGCCTAAGGCATGTGCAACCTATTCACTTATTCAGGGTCCTTGAAAATAATAGGGTCTAAATTTATTTTACAAGTCCATATATAATTTATTTATTATTTAAACAGGTATACTCTAGTGATTTTTCTACAATCATATGTAATTTTTTTAACATTTCATATGTAGTATGAGCTGTTACTTTAGAAAATATGCATTTTAAATTAATATTTTATCTCTTACTAGGACCCTTTTGTAATTTTGAAACGGAGTCCCTAAACACCATTTACTTCACTTATGGGAAGTTAAACAACTAATTTTTCATCTCATCTCCACTCCCTCATTTTGCCCTGAATTTTGTTTATTAGAGCTTGGATTATACGATACATTCTTCTAAACATGTATATTGGACTCGGCAAATATGATTATTAAAGTAATTAATTTGATTAGGAGAAGATACATTCTTCTAAACACACAGGGTTCGGCAAATGAGACTTTTTTTTATAATATAATAAAAAAGACATTTTATTATATATTCATAATAAGACGGGATACATGCATATTGCATAATGACTAGTAACACAAACGTACAACAAAGTAAATTAGGGATCGATCAGGAGCCAAACAAACACTCTGCATCCCGTAGGGGAACCCAAACGCGACACGAACCAAAAGAACCCGAACCAAAACGCGGCGTTTGAATCTAGTGTCTAGGCAGAGCAAAGAGGGAGACCAAGAGAGAGCAAACAAGGGCGCCACCGGAGACGGCGAGGGAAAGCCCGGCTCCGGTCTCCATCGACGGGGACGGGGCGGGTGCCTGGGCGGTGGCAGCCACGGCGCAAGCGGCCAGGGCCACGGCGATGAAGGCGGTGGCGGAAGCTGATTGTCTTGCCATTCTTCTTAATCAACTTTTGGAAGGCGTGTGTTTTGGTTTGAGAGAACGAATGTTTGTTTTTGGTTGATCGAGAGCGTGTGGAATGAGAAAGGTTAATGAAACGACGCGTTTATATAGGCGGAGGGAGGACGGTAAGTGGGGTCCACCGAGAATTAGGAAGCTTCATAGCGGAGCTCACGTATCCTGAATATGCTTTTCTTTTCTTATCATGGGGTAAACTATGTGAAAATACAATCAATTCAGTTTGTAAAAATATTAGTTATAATTCGGTTAAATAAGTTTGAATCAGTTTCAACCAAAAAAAAAAAAGTTCGAATCAGTATATGAGTGCGTTTGGATTCCAATAACTAAAGCTTATACAGAATTAAAACGAATCTAGTCTATATTATATGATGAAACATAATAGGAATAGGTTCGCTTCCTTTCTATTCACGTTTTCGTGGTTGAAAATCAAACAAGACCTAAGTTCAAATCAAATAACTTGATCCTATTTGATTCAGCGACAATGAACTAGTTAGAAGCAAGTTTGTACTGCTAAGATGATTTATTCCGTCCATAATTTCAAAAGGTATTTTTGTAGTATCATAGATTAACTATGTAAACGTGGTGGTAACTATCTTTGATGACCAAATGTAGTAACTAATTAACCATACAATGAATAGATTGAATGAAATCATTAAGCTTAAGAAAAGAAGTCGTGGTCGTATTGTTTGTTTATAAATGACAATTAGTACAGTTTTGTGGGCTGATTCAAGTTTTCGTTTTTGGGTAGGTTTGAAGTTTGAACTGTTCTAATTTGTCGGATTTGAGGTCGGTAAGAATGAGAGACAGAAAAAAGCTGCAAACCAAGCCAAGGGCGTCGGAATCCGCATGTGAGATCGAGCGCCCGAGCGGATTCAGACAAGAGCTTGATTGAAGGGAATACGACGCCGTTTCGTCCGGACGACACGTGGCAATCTTGGGTTGGCCGGGGGGCGCCCATCTTTCATGTGCTTGGCTGCCTGCTTGGAAATGTATGTCGGTTAGAAATGGTATCAAACATTTCTTGTTGTGACTTTTGTTGCCGCTAGTCACGGCACGCAATCTATACCTAAGTCTTAAGTTTGAAAAAACGCTGGCCTGGATACGGCTGAGTACAGGTTCGGTCGGAACCCACGAATTATAGTGAATTGGAATGATGGAGTTCAATTTAATTCTCAGTTCATTAAGTTACTTTTTTAGAGCATATATAATGGTTGACTAATGAATTTGCTCATCAAATGAAAATAATAGTACCTTTTTTCTATATTTTCTTTTTGTTTTTTAGTTTCATTTTAATGACACACGTCACTATAACATTGAAAAATCAAAATATCATCTTGTTCATAGTGACAGCTAGACTCACCTCATCTCTCCTCCATTTCAACTTCTTTTTCCCTTTTAAATATTTTTCTTATTCTATGCCCAAAACCTTGGTCAACCATTAAGCATGCTTAGAAATGTGTTGTTGAAAACTCTAAATAAAAGCTCCGAGTATTTTTCTTTAGTGTTTCCATCAACCGGCCTCCTTCCTCAAAGTGTAATTTCTAATAAAAAAAACGGAACTAATGTTTTTTTCCCTTCTAGAAATAGCAAATGGAACCTAAAAATCCTAGTTATAACACCTTTCATATATATTAATATTTTTTTGGTCGAAATCACCTTTCATATTATGAGACTATGCACTAAACATAAAAAGAATAAACTTACCTAAATTCTGAATTGTGTGATCTAAGCTAGCTTTCAGTTAAGGACTTAAGGAGGTAAATCATTACATGGTTTTTTACACAAATGCTAAACATCACCATCGTTTTAGTATAGCGTCACCATTTCCACAATTTGTGACTAAATTACCCTTCCTTAAATATCTAAAATTTCAACATAAAAGCAAATAAAACGCTGGCGTTCCAGATCTGAGTCGCAGGCAGGCTTTCGTCAGTACTCGGTACTCGGTAGTAGGGTCGTAGCTCGGTCGGCCTGCAGAGAAGAAAAGAGAGGCGAGAGACAGAGAGCGTCGGGAGTCAGAATTAGGATCGAGGGCGGTCGGTTCCGTCGGGGTCGAGTTGGTCTGGGCAGATCCGTTCTCGAGCAGGGTCGTGGTGCGCTAAGGAGGAAGTTGATGGAGTTGGCCGGAGTCGGAGCGTTGGATGCCGGAGTCGGCGTTTAGGCGGGGTCGAGCGAGCTTGGGAGCGGCCGCCGGCACCGGTCTGCGGTGTCGCAAAACAGAGGAGGGGTTCGGGCGAGGTGTTGGGCGAGGGCCGGGTTAGCCGAGGGCGAGTCGGGGCTGGCTGTCGTCGAGTCCGGCCGGTGAGGGGCGTGCAGAGGTAGTCGGCGCCCGGCGGGATCTCTCTGCAACTGAACGAGGAGTTAGAACCAAGAAAGGAAACAAAAGGAAAATAAAGAAAGAAAAGTCAAAGGAGAAAAAGTGGATTTAGGAAAGTTTAATTGTGTAATTTTATGACTTTAATAGGGACATAAATGGGTAATCAAAATGGTGATATTGTATTTTTTTGGTGATGTTTAGCATCCCTCGTTTTTTAAAGGATTTTTCTATTGTGTGTTACACTATAAGATACCAATATTAGAAAGATTTGGTAAATCTTAAATTTTGAATTTTTTAAATCTTTTCTATAACAGGTTCACTATTTTCTCTTTGGGGTTTAGTTCCTTGTTTAGTATGCTTATAATATGGCATAGAATAAAATAATTGTTTTTTAAAAATGTGTCAGTAAGATAAAACTGATTTTGCTTTTCTAAAGGGGGTTTTAAAAATGTTTATTATTTTCCGTTAGCGTTTGATGCCTAAATTAAATAGACTTATAATATGTCTTGAACCGATCATTAAATTATGTAGGATTAGTAGTATGAGTTGAATCAATCACCACTCTTTTGATACGGGTAAGTAGATATGAAGTATGGAGTTGGGGAATGAAAACTCCATGTCTTATGTTTATTTGTGTGTTTTTTGGATTTCATACCTATTCCTCATACCGGATAGGTATAAGTTTTTCATACCTTATTGCCCTTTGGGTATGGACAAGAATGAAGGAAAAAGAAGTAAATCTTCCATAAAAACACTTCACCAAAACACCTTTTATTAAGTATGACTTTCTAAGCTCTAACCCCATACCTCCACACTCCCATATCTCCTCTCGTTCCCATACTCCAATTCTAAGTAAACGCCCCCTTATTGGTTCATTAAATAGTTGTGATATCTCAACATGTGTGTAGTTTCTTGGTTATGAAAGGGTTGGTAATTAACGTAGAAAAAAGTAGCAACATTATAGCGCTTAATTTTCTTGCCCAAATGGCAAATTGAATTCAATTAATCCAGACCGTAGTTTTGTATTCATTGAAGTTAGCTAGTTTAATTGACATTTTCTTTTTCTATAGATGTCTATGTGCGTGACATGATCGATCGAAGGCTGAAAAGTATTGCAAATGCGACACAACGATAATAACTAGATGACCATGTCAAATGTATTGACATTATTTTCACATTATGTTCTATTTTAGGCTTTGGTCCTATTAGGATATTCTAAAACCTAGTGGAAAATAGAATAATGAGACTTATTTACGTAGGATTAGCAAGTATATATGGCGGCTATTGCACTGATATTTAATTATTACTACATTATTGTCCATACAATTTATGGGACGCGATCTATAATATTTTTTGATGTAATATTCAATTCATAGAAGAATGCACAATAATATTATAAGAAATTAGATTGATATCATATTTTTTATCCGAAATTGTCACAATATTTTGTTAAACCAAAACCGTGATTTGATATTAAGAATAAATTTAAATTTAAAATAATATGATACGACTTAAATAAAAATCATAGATAAAATACTATCATTTCATATCGATAAAAATTTTATTAACTAAAAATTCGTATCTGATATACTATGAAATCTCAAATGAAATATTTTATCAACATATATATTTTTGTAATTAATAAAACTTTTATTTGATGATAGAATTCAAAAAGTAAGTTAACTATAACTTATTTACATAAATCTTTTAGAAAAATAGACTTGTATCAGTAATAATATTTTTTAAAATAAAATGAGTATTTTAATGGATCTTATAAAATTTAATTAATTTAGCAATATCTATACTATATATTAAAGCCGGAGAATTTCGAGCCTCCACGTTAATTCTGGCCCCACCACTTATTTGATAAAAAACTACTTCGTAGTAGGTAAGTATTAATATATCAAATAATCTATCATAATACAATCCTAAATTTATAAAACATCAAAATAATATCTATCTATACAATCTAGATTTATCCTAAAAAGTTGTCTTTATCTAATTACCATATATTAATATATATCAAAATAGTATCTATATCCATGATCTATCAAAATCATATCATGTATTAAAACTATTCAAATAATATCTATCTATAAAATCTATCACTATCGTACCAATTAATAAAATATTTAGATTTACCCAAAAAAGAATCTATCAAAATAATATCTATATATATTTATCTTTTATCCAAATAATATCTATCTATACAAATATACAATCTATGAATATCATACTAATTAAGAAAATATTTATATTTACCCTTATAGAAAGTATAAATATCAGCACATGAATGGATTTATCTACATAAAATATATAAATTTATATATTTATCTATAAAAAAATATGGTTTTAGGTTATATGGGAAAGTTATATATTTAGAAAATATGACCTGTTAGGACATTAGTATTATATTTATTTGTGTAAAAGTTGATAAGAAAATATAATTTACTAGGATATCGGTATTATATTTATTCTATTTTATGATTTAGGTTGGTTTATAATACAAATCAAGTTTTTATTTTAGGATAAGTTTATAAATGAGAAAATATATAACGATCAAAATTTCTATGACAAAAACAAGTTAATTCGAATTATACATAATCATACTATTATGATGTATATTATTAGTAAGTGGAATTATATATGTATAAATTCAAAATAATTTTAATATTTAAGACATAGTCGTACATGGTACGACGGGTTAAGCTAGTTAGAGGTATAGATCAATGCAATTTATGATTGAATATTATACCACAAACTTAGTCTATATTGTTTATAGATATTTTTCAAATATATTTTGAGATATCTTTTACTTGAATTAGTTGAAAAAGAAAGATAGATATTATGTGAAAAAAGATAAAAAATAGAAAAGGAGAAAGATAGATGATAGACAATTAATAAGACATATAAAGGCTTTAAAGATTGTTAGTTAAAATTAAACTTTTAAAATTGAGATGGGACCAGAATTAACGTGGATGCTCAAAAGGTCTCGACTTTAATATATAGTATATATATATATATATATATATTCATGCTCAAAATCAATTATTCAATAGACTCATTCGATATAAAATGAACAAAATCTCAGAACTCTCGAGCTTTATTAAGACAACACGAAAGTTAGAGATTGTTTGAAAAAGCCCATCACAATAAAATGAACCTACAAAAGCAAGTCATATATCCTTGTGAAGAAGATCCTACAAAAGCGCTATTCCATCTAGTATATTTTCATCTCAATTAATTAACGTACGCCCTAAAAAACAATGTAAACCTTATATCTTCTTGGATCCCGGACAATTGTTGTAACACCAAAGTCTATTAGAACTTTGTGCATTGTGATCGTTCTAACCTTTAGAACACCCACGCTGGAGGGCTCTCACATACTCCTCACAATATAGGAAAAAAAAAGAGAAAATAAATTATGATTTTTTGTAAAAGGGATCCCTCAAACAGGGATTATAAGAAACCATGAGAGCTCTTTCAATCTTAATCATATTTCATTGGTGAGACCCATTTCATTTTCTATCAATGGAGATGCTCTTATGGGTACAAATGGGAGAACCGAAACGGCATCCCATGAGTCCTCCCCTTAGAAGTTGGCGACCTTACTGAAAAGACTCAGCTGTGGGCTGAGATTAACTCCAACAAACAAAGCTAAGCTGATATTTAGTGAGAAAAACAGTGTTTACAGGACAATAGACATCAAGGCCATAAAGAAGAGAAAAGGGGCACAAAGACAGGAAGGTTCTAGCATCTGTCAAATGCACACAAAGCCAGCTAGGGATTATCATATTTATACTAGGGTTAGGAAGAGACCCCTGAGATATGGGACTAAAGTGAACCGGGTTCACATAACTAATACTCCATCCGTTTCAAAATACATGGCCTTTTAGACACTTTAGCTTGTTTCAAAATACATGACTATTTCATATTTTTTCCCTCTTCTTTCCGCATATGCCCCTCATGATTGCCTCTAAAAACATGCTTTTTCTTTTTGAAAAAAAGCATGCATGACTTTTAGTTGGGATTATTATAATGGTACAAGGGTAGTTTAGGTAATATGAAATTTCCTTAATATACGTGAAATGTTGAAAAGGCCATGTATTTTGAAACGGAGGGAGTATAATATATTCCACACGCCCCCCTCAAGCTGGACTAGGCAAAGCGAGGCCAAGCTTGCGACAGAGGAAATGATGCTGCTGAGTGCCCAACGCCTTGGTAAAAATATCAGCTGTCTGTTGATTAGAGCGAACATAAAATGTTGAAATGAACCCAGCTTGAACCAACTCCCGAATGTAGTGGCAATCGATGCGAAGATGCTTCGTGCGCTCGTGGTACACGGGGTTAGCGGCCAACTGATGTGCTGCAGAGTTGTCGCAATATAAGGGAATGGGCAAGGGTATGGATACTGCAAGATCCTTCAGCAGACCTTCAAGCCACACAACTTCGCTCGCTGTTTGAGACATACTCCTATACTCGCTCTCGGCTGAAGATTTGGAAACGACCTTTTGCTTCTTGGTCTTCCATGAAACAAGAGATTTCCCAAGAAAAATGCAATAGCCTGTGAGTGAGCGACAAGTGAATGAACATGCGCCCCAATCAGCATCGCAAAAGGAAGTCAGAGAGTGATCGTTATGCGCAGCATAGAAAAGCGAGCAATTGATTGTCCCTTTGAGATAACGTAAAAGAAATGTGGCGGCTTGCATATGAGGCTCACGTGGTGAGGCGAGAAATTGACTGAGCTGCTGCACTGTAAACGCAATATCAGGGCGAGACAAGGTCAAGTAGAGAAGCCGGCCAATTAAGCGGCGATAAACTTCAGGCTCGGGGATGGGCTGCCCTTGGTCAGGCCGGAGATGAAGGTTCCTCTGCATAGGAAACGTTGTGGGTTTGCAATTCAGCATTCCTGCATCAGTGAGCATATCAAGAATATACTTCCGTTGGTTCAATTTGATCCCAGCAGAAGATCGATCAATTTCAATGCCCAAAAAATAGCGAGCCAAACCCAAATCCTTGATGGTGAATTCTTTGTCAAGAGAGGACTTGGTGGCTTGGATAGTGTGTGGACAATCCCCGGTAATCAACATGTCATCAACGTAAACGAGGGCCACTGTCATGGAAGTTGGGGTTTTCTTCACAAATAGTGAATAATCTTGCTTTGATTGAACGAACCCCAAACGAACAAGGTGTTGAGTGAGAGCAATGTTCCACTGACGGCTGGCTTGTTTGAGCCCGTATAACGATCGTTTTAGCTTGCAAACTAGGCCAGTCGGTGCTTTAGAATAGCCGGGAGGGGGAGACATGTATACTTCTTCCTCGAGGTAGCCATGGAGGAAGGCATTATTGATGTCGAGTTGGTGCAAAGGCCAACCAAACGAAGCTGCCAGTGCAAGGAGAACTCGAACCGTGGCGAACTTGGCAACCGGAGAAAATGTGTGCTTGTAGTCTTTATCCTTGACCTGATTGTACCCCTTTGCCACTAATCGGGCTTTAAAACGCTCAACCTCTCCGTTAGGTTTGAATTTGATCTTGTAGACCCACCGAGATCCGATGGCTTTCTTTCCGGGTGGTAAGGGAACCATCTCCCAAGTCTGATTGTTCTCAAGGGCTTGAATTTCAGCATTCATAGCTTTGATCCACTCGGGATCCTTCTTTGCCTGGTCGTACGAGGCTGGTTCTACCATTGAAAAAACGTTGAATAATGATTGAACGTAGTCCATAGAATGATCCCTCAAATCATGTAGGGAGACAGCAAGGAAAGTCTTAGAGAAGGAATCATCAGCAGATTCTTCATTGTTGGGCGCGAGATTCCTTCCAGGCAAATTCTTACAGACAAAATCATCAAGATGTGTTGGTGGTTTAACCACTCGGTCTGATCGGCGCAGTGGAGGGTGAGGAGGCGCAACCTCATGTTGCACAATAGGCGACGACACCAAATCTGATGTCTCTGCAGCAGGTGACTCGTCTGGAGCCATTCTGATCATGGATTCATCACGTGAAATCTGATCTGGTGTGTTGTCTGTAGTAGCTGGCGTTACTTCTGGTTCTTCATAATCAAAAGTAAACATGGGTAGCCTCACATCAGGCTGTATTGAACTCTCAGTCAACTTCTTGAATGGAAATTCATTTTCTCTGAAAATTACATGCCTAGCAACTAGGACTTGTTTGGTGCTGAGATCATAGAGCTTGTATGCCTTTTGTCCTGGTGGGTACCCTAGAAGAACACATCGTCTAGCGGTCTCATCAAATTTGCCCCTTTGTTGTTTGGGAATAAGGGCGTAACAAAGGCAGCCTATCACTCTAAGATGGGAGTAATCTGGCTTCTTACCGTGCAACAGCTCGTAAGGTGTCTTCCAGCTTAGAACCGATGAAGGTATTATGTTGATAATGTGAGTCGCACTCAGAATACAATCACCCCAAAATTTAGGTGGAAGATTCGCGTGCAGCTTCAACACCCTAGCCATTTCAATCAAGTGGCGATGCTTACGCTCCACTCGTCCATTTTGCTCAGGGACGCCCGGGGCCGATCGTTGGTGAGTTATCCCTTTGTGAGACAATAACGCAGCCATCTCCTTATTGACGAACTCGGTTCCGTTATCGGATCTTATGCATCTAACTTGGGCTTCAAATTGAGTGCTAACCTGCTGTAGGAAGTCCCGAATCAGCCGATAAACCTGATCCTTACTATTCATGAGGAAGGTCCAAGTGGACCGAGAGAAATCATCCACTAAAGTGAGGAAGTATCTAGCTCCCCCATATGTAGGAGTCCGATAAGGACCCCAAACATCTGCATGAACCATTTCAAATGCCCTACTAGATATTGAGCAGCTCCTCTGAAAGGGCATCTTATGATGCTTAGACAAATCACAAATTTCACATTCATACGATTGCAAACGCGAACAGTCAAAAGCTGATAAGTGTTTCATCTTCGACAGAGAAAGATGACCAAAACGAGCGTGATGCAAATCAAGATTGCTAGAGTTATTACAGACCGTATTCATCAAATTCGGAAATAGTGGGTCTTTCAAAACTAAATTAAAATTGCTGCACAAAAGCGGTCTGTCTCTGAGAAGATCTTCTTTGCTGGCTGCAAATTTGTAGAGTCCTCCTTCTCTTTTCCCATGGGCAAGGACTCCCTTAGTTGTAAGGTCCTGCAGTTTACAATCGTGTTGTCCAAACACGAAAACACGCGACCCATCAGTGATGAGCCTTGATACAGAAATAAGATTATGCTTGAAAGTAGGCAGATACAGAACATTTGTCAGGGCCAATACTGAAGACAATCTGATAGTTCCATGAAACTTCACTTCCTAAATTGACCCATCGGGCAAACCAATTTTAATAGGACAGCTCAACTCTCTCATGTCAGAAAAGAGGGACTTATTGTACGAGACATGGTCGGTCGCTCCCGAGTCGATTATCCATGTATGAGAGTTCACATTAAACATTTTATTATTTAACAAGGAGGTCATGTTACCTGCGAAATTGATGGAGTTGCCGTAGCCTGAGCTGGATCCCTCTTCTGCCGGTGCCTTCCCCTTTATAGCTTTAATTAATTCTTGCACAGCAGCATTAATCATGGCTGATTCCCCCTTGTGGCTATCTTTGTCTTCAGCATCTAGCGGAGTGTTGTAACCACTCATGTTCTGGACATTGGCAGTCATCTTCCCTGAGCCTTCCACTCTAGGCCCTTTCCACCACTCGGGATAGCCTACAAGCTTGAAACACGTCTCCTTAACGTGCCCGTTCTCATGGCAATATGAGCACTTCCGATCAAATTTAGCCTTCTTAAATTCTCTGCTAAAGTTCCCATGCTGACCCTTTCATGAGCTCCCTTTGCCTCCATCACCATAGCTGTAAGGAGGAGCTGGCCCACTCTGTCTATAGCCTCCTCCACTACCTCTGTTTTGCCCTGCATTCCCTGCCCTGTTGAATGCTAAAGCATCGTGAGATTGAATATCGTTGCCGGTCACTTGCTTCTGCCTTTCAAATTTGCAGCACTAGATGGAAAGCCCTGTTCACCGTAGGCAATGGATCAGTTGACAATATACTGTTCCTGACATTTTCATACGAGTCAGACAAACCCATCAAAAATTGCATCGGTTTAGTGAGGTTTTCCCTGTCAAGAAACCTCTTCATAAGACCACAACCACATTGTCTATTGCCTCCACAAGAACAAGTTGGCATCTCATCAATGGCCTGCAGCTCATCCCAAATTTTCTTGAGCTTGACATAGTATGCCGCCACACTCAAGTTCTCCTGTCGGGTGTTGCACAACTCACGTTGCAGCTGATATGTCAAAGGCGAGTTCGACTCGGAGTACCTCTCTACAATCTCATTCCAAAGCTCCTCAGCTGAGGATGCATAAGTGAAAGTCTGTGAGACATCGCTCACCATGGAGTTAACAAGCCAGCTCATAACCATACAATCACAACGCTTCCAGCGTTCATACAGCTCAGAACCGACGTCGGGTGCGGGAAATCCTCCATTTATGAAACCAAGTTTCATCTTTGCCCTCAATGCCAGCTTGACATTATGGCTCCAGCTCTGAAAATTTGTCCCGTCAAAGAGAGCAGAAACCAGGGACATACCGGGATTATCCGAGTTTGAGAGGAAAAGAGGGTCGAAATTGTTGTTGTTGTTGTTATTGTTGCCCTGATGACCCCCAGCGAACGGATTCTCGTCATGAGTGTCACCTCCGGTGACTGATTCTCGATCTCCAGCTGACATCTTGATGAAAAGGACTTGACTTTGTTGAAAGCTTGAAAGGGATCTGAACTTGCTTCAAAACGAACCGGTCAGGATCTCAACCTTGTGAGCTCTGGTACCATGAAAAGACTCAGCTGTGGGCTGAGATTAACTCCAACAAACAAAGCTAAGCTGATATTTAGTGAGAAAAACAGTGTTTACAGGACAATAGACATCAAGGCCATAAAGAAGAGAAAAGGGGCACAAAGACAGGAAGGTTCTAGCATCTGTCAAATGCACACAAAGCCAGCTAGGGATTATCATATTTATACTAGGGTTAGGAAGAGACCCCTGAGATATGGGACTAAAGTGAACCGGGTTCACATAACTAATATAATATATTCCACACTCACCTTCTTAGTCAGGCTCCATACCTTGAGCTCTAGTCAAGCTCCAACACCTCCAACAGCTGGCTCATTGGCCGCGTGCCTTCCTTCTTCAATCGGATGCAAAACCTTACTTGGCTCACACTCAATGGAAACAACCTCACACGCTCGATCCCCGGTTCCTTAGCTCTTCTATCTCAACGTCAACTACAACAATCTCTTGGGCCGGATTACCGAAAGACTGGGCCACTTCAAGAATGTAGACCCCTTCGGGATCCAACTATTACAGTAATAAACAATCATCGGGTTGAGATTTTTAACGTATTGAAGATGTATTTATGCATCAACGCTCAACTTGCTACAAAGGATAATTAAGAATAAAAGAAGCTTACCCGAATAATTAGGGATGGATTATCTCACGTCGCGTACATGTTCTCGACTTTTGAATTGCATGATTTGCGCATGCAGGAAACGCATAGTCAATAGTCATACATAGACCATAGTAATGAGATTTGAACTTGATAAGGAGTGATTGTCCACGTCCGTACGTTAGTTCGTTACATTAACACTTATTTGCCCACTTGACATAAAGATCTACATGATCGCTCACATCAAGTGTAAGCAAGTCGTCTTCAAGAAGATCCTATAAATACAATCTTATTCCATCTTTTGCATTTCCATTCTATTCAAACCAAATAACCCTAGCGTTGACTATGACTCGCCACAACCTCCCTCTTGTATGTTGTTTCCTCCTCCTCCTCCGCCTCACCTCCGCCCTCTCACCCACCTCGGCCCCCACTTCGCTGCCTGCCCAACCACCATCTCCCTCCTCATGGAACGACGACGACGACTACATTTACACCCCTACACCACCACCGCCGCCACCCGCCCCATGCCACCCTGACGACCGAAACACCCTCCTAAAGATCAAGCAAGCCCTAAACAACACCGTCGCCTTATCTTCTTGGATCCCCGACACCGATTGTTGCAACGTCAATTGGGAGTTCGTGGCGTGCAACGAGTCCACAGGGCGAGTGACCGTCCTACACTTCTATGGCAACGGATGGCGGACTCGAAACGACATCCCACGAGTCCTCCCACCCGAGGTCGGTAACCTCCCCTACTTGGAGAGCCTCAACTTCTACAACCATGTCACCGGCCCCATCCCTCGAGCCCTCGAGAGGCTCCAACGACTAAGCAGACTTTACCTCTCTTACAACGCCTTCACCGGCCCCGTGCCCTACTTCTTCAGTCGAATGCAAACCCTATCTTGGATAGAGCTTGCTGGCAGCAACCTCACCGGGCCCGTGCCTTCGTTCCTTGGTCGGATGCAAAACCTAAGGTGGCTAGACCTCAGCGGGAACAAGCTCACGGGCTCGATCCCCGGTGCATTGGCTGATGCACCCTACCTCTACTACATCAAGCTCAACAACAACAAGCTCACCGGTCGGATCCCCGAAAAACTAGGCCACTTCAAGAATGTAGACAACTATGTGATCAACCTCTACCTAGACAACAACAAGCTGTCTGGTCCGATCCCTAGATCTTTTGGGGCTGTAAACTTTAGAACCCTGTTCCTTAACGACAACAAGCTAACCGGGGACGCGTCCTTTGTCTTTGGGAAGGGGAAGCACGTGTGGCTAATCGACTTGTCGCGTAACAAGTTGTCGTTCAACATGTCGCAGGTCGAGATTCCTCCGCAGTTGAGCTGGATAGGGCTCAGCAATAACAAGATCTATGGAAGCTTACCGCAAGAGTTGACTAATAATTGGTTGGGATATTTCAATGTGAGCTATAACCAGCTATGTGGGCAAATCCCATTGGGAGGATGGTTGCAAAAGTTCAATGAGACTGCCTACTTCCATAACAAGTGCTTGTGTGGAGCTCCCTTGGCTGCTTGTATGTGATGTGATTGATGTAAGCCATATAACTTCAACATGAAGGCTAGTTGTATTGAAAAACCGATCAATGAATGATCATTTCTCGTTTATATTTATGTATGTATGAAATGTGTGATGTGGGTCTCCTAAATAAGGTCGAGCTTTCATTTGTTTGTTGAACTTTTAATTAATGTATTAGTACTAATTCCAAAAAATACGATATAATTAGTATATGTATCTACACGATGCAAAGCTTCTGTTTAATATAATTCTCTCCTAATTTACTAATCGAGCCATTTTCTTTGAAACTTCGATACATAGATTTTTTCTTTTCGGGGGGAGGGTTTTGACGTTGAACCACAGATCTCTATCGGCGATTTATATTCAGGGCCGACGCCGATCTTGCAACTTTAACCAAAACCACGTACTGGATCTGAGAATAAATATGATCAAGTTATATAGATAAGCAACAAGTTAGGCATGTAAGCACTTAATTAACGATATGTAACAAGCAAGTCAAAGTCAACGTGTCTAGTTGCTGCTGAGCTTACAAATCAATCTAAAACTGTAATCCATGGATGCCTTTGAATCACTACATCAGCACGCAAAGTAGAGCATATATGAACAACGATGACCCTTTATCTTCACACTATAATTTTGCCTTTTTAGTACTAGGTTTCATTTTTATTTCATCTATTTGGTTGACTCGTATATTAGAAGTTTAGAGCATCTAAGAAAATCCGGTATAAATCCAACCTCAAGAGTCCTTTCCGATCCAAGGGAAGCAAAAACAAACATATACGTAGAAACATGAAGGCACAACCAAATCAAATAACACTCCTACTCTCCATCCTTCTCCTCGGCCTCAGCTCGGCCCTCGTCATCCCGCCCCAGGACGACGACTATGTCATCCCGGAGCCAGCTCCACCACCACCAACACCCAACTGCCACCCTGATGACAAAACCGCCCTCCTCGTAATCAAACAAGCCCTCAACAACTCTGATGTTTTCGACTCGTGGAATCCCGACACCAACTGCTGCTCCGACTGGAAATTCATAACTTGCAACTTCTCCACGGGCCACGTCACCACCCTCGCCTTCACCCGTCCCGTCCCCACCAACACCCACAACCTCCCCGCCACCATCCCAACCGCCATTGGTAACCTCTCAAACCTCAATATCCTCGTATTCCGCAACAACGCAACCGATCCAATACCATCCTCCCTAATGAAACTCAAAGAGTTAACCTACCTCGACCTCGCCTTTAACGGGCTCACGGGTCGAATCCCGGGCTTCTTGGGCCAGTTACCGAAGCTCCACGTCATTCATCTAGAAGGCAACAACCTTACCGGAAAAATCCCTAACAATCTTTCACACAACACTAGTCTCCAAGTTATCTACCTTGATGATAATAAGCTCTCGGGGCGAATCCCCGAGAGCTTGGGTCATTTTAGGTACTCGGGCCCGGAAGCCGGTATCGTCCTCTACATGTCCGGAAACCGACTGTCGGGCCCGATCCCGAGGTCGTTCGGGAACGTGACGTTCTGGCATCTTAACCTCGCTGGAAACAGGCTCTCCGGGGACGCCTCGTTTCTGTTTGGGGAGGATAAGATGATGTGGCTGATGAATCTTTCAAGGAATAGGCTGGCTTTCAACATGTCCGAGGTCGAGATGCCGCAGGAGTTGATTGAGCTGCGGCTTGATCGGAACAAGATCTTTGGGAGGTTACCGGCAATGTTGGCTAGGAGGTGGCCCCACTTTTTCAATGTTAGCTATAACAGGCTCTGTGGGCCGATTCCGGCCGGCGGGAAGAGGTTTAACTCGTCCGCATTTGCTCATAACAAGTGTTTGTGTGGAGCTCCTTTGCCTCCGTGCACATGATCGCTGAATCCAAAAGGTTGCCCAGAAAATTTTACTTCCACGTTTTACCACACTTGTATTTTCATTCTCTTTCTTGCTTTTATCAATTTCAGACAAATATGGTAAACTGTCAAAAGAATACTCGGCTTGCAAACTCTCATGTAACTACAATTAGCAATTGTGGGTTAACTCATTCATATTATTTGTGCCGTATATAGGTTGTATATTCAAATTCAGAATGGATCAATCTATTGTTCTGGATGAGAGACTCAGATCTTTTAATGCAAGACAAACTTACCAAAGCAACAATAACAATCTTAAGATAATACTCAAAACATGGCGAAATTCCAGTAGCTAAGAGAAAAAGACAGTTATCGAAACAGAGAAAACCAGATAGGGACAAAATCTGAAGAAAGAAACCTTTCATATTACCCCTAACTCTAAAAGACAAGCTCATGTGGTTTCATGCCTGACTTCAAGGAGAATCTGGCACCAAGGTAAGTCTTCAAATCTGGGACAGACTCGATGGCCTTCAGCAAAGCAGCATCAACAGACTTCTGGTCGTCTTTCTTCACAGCTGGAATCACATTCTTCTCCTACAAGAGAGAAGATACAAAGCAATTGTCAGGAGAGTTAAGATATAAAGAATATGATGTAGATCGAAACATACCTCCTTATCCTCTTGGAAAAACTCTCCCTCTGCCTTCTTAGTCTTCTTCTGTACTTCCTTAGCAAAGTACTTGTCATCAAACTTCTCCACATTCACAGCAGAAACATCAACCTTGGTAGATGTAGCAATGACGTAAGCTTGGTTCACACGCCTTAGAGGAACTCCGTTGATCTTGAATGGTCCTGTGACGGGAATCATGAACTTATCAGACAAACAACCAAGGCACAACCGTTTTAAGGTATGCATGATAAATGAGCAGAAGGCAGAAAACAAATCAAACATAGCCCAAAATATGCAATACTCATGTAGATATAGATCGCTTAAAAGACTCTAACTTATGAATGCTGTAATCTGTTTGATCAAACTATTGCATTCGTTCAATTCAGTGCCTTGAATCTTTATCTATTATATCTCTGAGCATCCTTAGTTTCAAGTTCATTTCTTAATTCAATCTTCTTGCATGGACAGTGTCACAATACAATGCAGATCACTAAGCATGGTTGCACATCAGCAAGTCACCATGAATAATAAGCACATCTGTGATCTCAAACTGTTGAATCCTCAACAAAAGGCAAGACACTGGCCACACAGTTTACACTTGACAGCACTATCTTACAGCAAAGAATTGAACGCAACACTATCATTCCTATAAACAATCATATAGTAATAATAAGAAAAGCAAACAACCAAACAAAATAGAGCATACACATTGCAATCTAAAAAACAGAGACTACAACTGAATGACTAAATCTTACCGGTGACAAGGAGCAATCCAGATGTGAGCTGCTTAAGGAACACAACTCTCTTCCCCTTAAACCTCCCAGCCAACACAATCAAGACAGTTCCAGGAGTAATGCTAGCCCTATAACCACACAAACAGTCACAAATCCACCTTATAAAACACAAAACCCTAATCCACAGAGAAACAAACAAAATGGAAGGAGGTAAGACCTGAGCTTGGTAGGATTGGGCTTGCGCTTGTTGATGAGCGGCTTCTTGACATCATCGGCGGGGTAGAACTTGGGCGGCTTCTCGGCCGGAGCGGCGGCGGCCGGCTTAGGGTCGTGCTTAGGGAAGACGCCGCCGTTCTTCTCCTTGATGGCCCAAAGACCACGCTTGTGGTACATCTTGGATCGGGAGTACTTGCCGACGCCACGGATCAGCTCCGGATTTCTGGTCGTCCTCGGGGTTTTCTGGCTGCGTGCCATTGATGACGATTCTGGTTTCTCGCTCACGCCTTTTCGCCTTGTGTGACCTAGAATGAAGACGAGAGTGAAAGGAGGGGTTGATAAAACCCTAGAAATGGAAGATATAAAAACCTGGCTATGATGATGGGCCGAGTTTGAGGAGCTTAATGTGCTGTAGTGGGCCGGAGGCCCATTGGTCTAATGTATTGGAGTTACTACAGACTGTCTGGGTAGTCGCATTCTATCTACAAAAATTGACATACGTAACTTTTTTTTGGGTCGTAGACGCACCTTTGGGCTCATGTATGCATTGATTGTTCTAGGCTTGGGATTCTTATATGTTTTATTTTATATTTTGGTAAGTTTTAAGTGAAGTTTTATTTGGGCGAATTACTTCCTAACTTATTGTACATAGCCATATGCCAGTACTGGTTTTTAATTTTCCCATGTTGTTTAGGTCTCTAACCTTTGTAAAGTGTCATTAGTTGGTCTTTTTTTCATTTCGAACTCCAAATTAAATTATAATAACCACCCAAAATTTAATTATTTGAGTAACAATTATGTATTCAACGAACTTTTGAATCTAGTGATTTTATATGTGTGCGTCTGTGTTGGATCATGTTGCTCTCTCTATTGGAGTGGAACACGAATCTGGGGGCAGCCGAGGGAACATGGCGATGTTGTTTTCGTATCTCCGAATAAAAAAAGACAAGCTCTTATCGAGCTCAAGAAGATAGTCGCCGGAGAAATCCAAGGGCCCTCCCGTGTCTCAATCTAGGGTGTCCCTCTCTCAGAAGATGAGAGGACTTATGTGGTTCTTCTAAAATTCTTGGGGGGCTAACAAGTTGAGTGTGATGGCCTCTTTTTCGAGGATCGCGAAAATGCTACATTGGTGCAATGAGTTCAAAATTGATAGAATGATAGGAGGTTAGAGGAGGGAGATTAGTCTTATTAGAGAAGAACGAAGTTTACAAGCTCTGTCCCTTGGAAAACTATAACAAATAGTTTTGTTATATATTTGACCACTTGAGTACGTGAACAAGCTCCACAAGAAGGCTGAAACCATCATGATAATTTGTATAGGATAGTAATTGTACAATGGGTATGAAGAGATTTGTAGAAGATAAAAGATTTTTTATGAAGAGATTTGTAGAAGATAAAAGAGTTTTTATGGGTTGGAGGAAGAAGATAGAAGCTCAAAAGGAGATTGGAGACTGGAGACAGACGAATTCTTTATTCGTCAAAGATGCCTGTTGTTCCACATTCTGGTTTTCCACGTAAAGGCATATACCTCCAATTTACAAAACTTGCACACATTTATATCTAATTACAGAATATATTCCTATCATTGCAAAGTTACATCACAAAAATAAGCTGGAATATACGCATCTAAAAACACAGTAGCAGTTTTCACCAAAAAAAAAAAAAACACAGTAGGAGAGCTCCAAATGTTCACAACTCAGCTACCAATTCTTTAAAATTATAGATTTATGCTACTCCGTGTTATTTCGTCCTTGTCAGAGATATTCTGTTACATCTCTTTCCAATTTTGCTTTAAAAAAATCACTCACAACAATTGTTATTTTTATAAAACAATACAGTACTACACAAAGCACCACAGCACCTTTTGCAAGGAAGGAGGGGCCATCTCTAGGCTTTTATTTATCTACTCATGAACCCATCCCATCAACCTTTTGTTAGTTTTGTTATCAACCAATCAAATTCCAGTTTAACCCTAAAGTTATCAAGCTCAAAACTTGCTCTACTTGTTGAGAGTAATTTGGGTTATTTCAGTATTAAAAATATTGAACGAGTGTCGTTGGATTTTGACAAGTATACCACCAAAGTAGTTAAGCTAGATTACCGTAGTATCAAGCAACAGGCAACTTTATTACCTAACACATGTCCCCAGTAGCAATAGTTTAATGTTTTCTGCCAGATTCCAGACAACACTCAACTAAACTGGTCTTTCCCACATAAGTGTTCAAAAGGCCACATAATAAACAAATCAGCTCACCGGAAGAGCGTTAAGGTTAATCTAATCACCCCTATGATATTTTAAAAAAAAAACAGAATACATGCCAAAACATTCCCCCCACATCCGCAAGGATGTCATGAGATCACAGAACAAAACTCATGCAAATCTCATCAACCATTCATGGGATCTAAGGGCACCAGCTCAGCCATCAGAGTAGAGCAAAGTAAGTGTACATGTTATACAGTACAAAACAAAACGTCATGATTGCAGCTTAAAGAGATTGGAGGAGGAAAAAAAGCTTGCCCATGCAAACACAATTGAGGCATGAATAATGGAGTGACTTAAAACTCACTGAACAAACATAGGAAGAGCAAATGCACTTAGAAAGTTGACAAAATAAACATGGTTTCGTCCCCTCAAAGTAAACCCAAAACAGATTACTAAAAATCCTACCAGAGAGACACACATAAGCAGGGATCCACATTATCCTACTAATTCTAAACATAAATAAGCAACGTCTGCTCCCATTATCCAACATAGACACCTTGCGATAACAGGCTGCAAAAGCAGTACACAATGTCTCTACAGAAACCAAGGGAAGGGAGGAATACTTGGATATAGAGTTGCAAATGGACTGGCTTTGGCTCTGTGCTTTTCACAGCATAGAGTCAGTTCGAGCAGGTAATCTCCTGAAGAAATTGAGAGGCACAGATGGAAGCTTATGACGGAACCTTGGGTGTCTGAGCACATAAAATCCAGATAAAAGCGCCACGACCTGAAATGGCGTCACATACAGAACAACAGCAGCAATCAAGCAGAAAATGACAAACAAAGCGGTGGCTCTTGGGTCCCGCCAGCTCAGAAGAGATTGAAGCCTCTCTCCTTGAGTAGCTAAATCACCAACAACAGTCTGAACTCGGCCAGCTATGCTTCTTAGTCGGTCATACCTCATTCTGACTATATCAGCAGGTCTGGAAGTTGGGAAAGTATCAAATTCTTCATCCAGCTCATCAGGATGGGCGTTATCAGCATGAGAGAGGCGGGTATCCATGTGTGGAGGATTCCTTGGCCTCCACCTGTAGTACCAGACGCCAATCAAGAACAGGTAGAGGAAGATTGTCGGCAAGATGAGTTCTGGGTACATGACTAATATGAAGAACAAGATGTGAATAAGAACAGTAGTTATGGGATTTCTCCAGTTGCATATCTGATCAAACCATTTCCCAACTGCAATTATTCCACTCAAAACCCCCATGATTCGGAAAAAGTTAGCCTTGCTCCTTCTCATACTCCACATGTGGGATCCAACATCCAGCATGTATTCAACCACCTCCTTTCTCAGAGGTGGCTCAGCACGATTCAGCCTGAGTGACACAATCTGGGTGGCCTGGTGTCTTAAACTATCAAGCTGACTCACTGTTAAGGGGTGGATATAGTGCATCTTGGGCAGCAGAGGATGAGAGTACATGTGCATCATATTTAATAAGGATGAACAAGTGAACCTGACTGCCAATTGTATCTCTCCCATCTTTTTCACTCCATTAGGGTACAAAACCAGTAATGGGTAAGAGTGAGTGTATACCCTATCAGTTTCAAGGCTTGAGAGACGAATCCTAACTTTACCGATCCTGGAATCTCTAGCACCATTTGCTTTATCTCCTCCATGCAAATGACCATTGTCAAATACTCCCACAGTGATGACAGTACAAGGGTCAAACACCTCCCAGGTATACTGCTCATTCCATTTTGGAGTAGGGCTGTCAATTATAGTCCTTGTTCTGATCCATTTTTGTCCATACTTGGCAACACAGTATGCGTCTGTTGTCTGACGGTTATCCTTCATTTTCATGGGCATCAATCCCTGTGCACTGAGAATACCCAGTTCTAGAACTCCAATACTTTGCTTCCACAACTGCTTAGCAGTGGGCCTAAGATCACTGCTGTAGTGTGTAGACTCATCAAGAACATGATATCCACCATCCAAAGAAATCCTCATATGGATCCTGCTAGCAAACTTGGTCTCCCTCTTCTTTTCACCATCCACAATAATATGTTTCTCAAGATTAAACCATCTTGTGTTCACAGGCCTATGATCCAACCGCCTGTCAACATGTTGCAGCGCTATTGCACACTGTCCCAACACTTCATCCTTTCCAGGTCCAACTCTATCTTCCACGCTCAACATTAAGGGCTCTTCAAATGGCTCAGCAGCAACAAACATCAAATCCTCATTCCACATTGGGTTAATAGTTCTGCTCTGAGAGATTCTTGTTCTCAATATCTGATTTCCAAGGTTGGCCCTCACATAAACTTCCGGGAACCTTCCCTTATCAGTCGGAATTAAGTCTTGAGCCTCAATCACATTCACCCTTAGATACCAGAGCTTGGGCGAGAGATAGACCTTGGACCTCATATTTGCAAGAGCATCGTGACCATGAACAGCTGCGGCATCAGAGAGCCAGGCTTCAGGAAAAGCCTCATCAGCCTGAGTTCCCCACCAAACAGCCACCATAAGTTCTCCCCTACCCTTATCTTGCTTCATGCTTTCAAGTCTATACCACTGTGGTGCCAAAGGACTATCTGGTGGAACTCTTTTTGGAACCTCATTGAGGTCAAACATCACACGGCCAATAAAATCATCCTTCATAAGATCCTTATCCTTCACGATGACCTCAAGAAAAGTTGCCTGGATACGATCTTTGGAAAAGGCGAACACCTGATTCCACTCGGGATTGGTCTTCTTCTCAAAATGCCTGGTGGTACCCTTATAGTTTCCAAGCTTCACTTCAACATACGGATCACAGCTACCAGTGATGTCCTTGCTCGGCAATTCCTTAGCCTTCACAATCCTGACATACAGGTATTGCATCTGCTCCACCAGGTCATAGGTGCTGGTCAGTTTGTCGCCGGAGATCTTCCCCCCACCGAGCTGGGGATTGGTCTCTCTGAGAGAGAAATCTTCCTGTCGAGGAGGAGGCTTCTGCATTTTGGAGATCTTCTTCCAACGAGATGAGGCTCACGGGTGAAAAGAGTTCAAGCGACGGTGTATCACCAGAGAAGATGAAACTGCAAAGCAATGAGAAATGGAAGTTCAATATAGTTTCTCAATGCTCTCCAACGCATGAATATCATTAGAAGGCTTTCCTTAAGAAACTCAAACACAACGGTAATGTGATAGGCGATTAAATCAAAATTTAATAATAAATGAATAATAAATGAGGAGTTTGATTTTCCCAAGCAAAAGTAACGCAGAGGATTTCGGAAATTAGGTTCCAATTAATACGTTGGAGGAGTTCAAACTACACCGCTAACGCAAACAGGCAAAGTTGAACTGGCAAGACAGACGAAAATGGCAATGGCATGAAGAACAAGAAAAACGTTTCGAAAAACACCAACGGACGGATTAGCTCACTCACAGAGGGATCTCCAGATCTGAAAACCACAAATCTGCAGAAAAGCCACACGCACACACACGCAAAAAGAGCACATCCAAAGACTGAAATCAACACCATTTCACTCGCATGCAAATCCGAGAGGTTACACAGCATCAGCAGATCTCAAATGAACACATAACCGCAAATCAAAAGCCTCTAACCTACTGCTGAAGCCTGAAGAGAGAAACACAAACACAAACCCTAGAAAAACGCAAAAACCAACAGCATTCACCGAAAGCAAGTACAATCTTCGAAAAACCGGAAAAAACCTCGCCGAGCACCACACCAGAACACACTTAATGAATTCAAAGAGAGTAGTATGCTCACCGTGTACACAGAGAGGAGACACCGGCTGCTTTTTCAAGGAGAGACGTGCAGAACAGGCAACGAAGGGAGCTCGAAGGAGGATTCAGCCATGGCGGTTTGTGCAGGCGAGCTCCGGAATGCGATGAAGAAAAAGAGGGAGTGGATTGTGGAGAAGAAGAAGAAGAAGAGACTGGAAAGAGAGATGGAGATCTAGGAATCGGTGAGGGATACGAAGAACCAAGAGAATCGAGAGTCTCTTTTTTCGCCTTTTTTTCTCTTTCTCTCTCTACTCACCACCCACCCCTTTTGCTTATTTTGTCTCTGTCGCGTTGCAGATAGAGAAAGAAAGAGAGAGAGGGAGGCCCGAGGACATGTCACGCGCGCCAAGGCTGCTGGCACCTTTCTTCAGTGTTTGTTTTTGTGATGTGTGTATCCAGTCCGTTGCGTTGCGTTTTGGTTTTTTTCATTTTTCGGGAATTTATTTTTGTGTCCCTGAGTTTAGAGGTATTTTCGTTACGTACCCCAACATTTATCTATTTTTCGGGAATGAGCCTTTGTGATGCTTGAACATGTCACAAATGAGCTTGTTTGAATGCGGCTCACTTGTTCAAAAGCATTGAACGACGACGTGACGATAAGAGATGGGTGCGAAAGCGAAAAAGTTCAAAGCCTCTTAAAAAAGAATTATTTACAAATTTATTTGTTTAAGAGTCGAACCCTATTAATTCTAGAGTATAGAAAATAAGAATGAACTTCGGTTTAACTATTTAAACCAAAGAGGGATATCAACCAAAAAATACAAACCTCTAGGACAACAACACCTAGAGCACCAACATCTTTAAAGTACGGATACTAGCAGTAATTTTCCTATTCATCTTGTGGATGTGTTTTTTTTTTTTTTGGTCGAATCTTGTGGATGTGTTTTGAAATATTTGTTGGGAGTATTTTTATTGGGTTTGTACAGAGTTAGGTCGCGTTTGGTTCACCCGTTTTAGGACCCAATCAAATTCCTAGTAGTATTTGTTTGAGCTTGGTGTTGGTTAATTCTCGCAGAAAGCATATTGAACAATAGAAAAATACACAAGAATCGCCCATTTTAAATGTTTGTTTATAATACACCACACGAGTGCAATTATTTGAAAGCATGTTGAAGCTTATAGGAATATGAGAGTAGGAACCATGTTATGACTTATGACTCATTTTACAGCATATATGTTGATTGATCAATAGTGATACGAATTATACAAGTTATGCCTCACGATTATTGATCATATACAATTGTTATATAAGGTCGAGCTTGCAATTTTTTTTCGAGTAGTTATGGGTTCGCAGGATTTCATCAATGTAGGCACTTCTTATTTTATAGAGGTAAAACAATCGATTTACAAAATATTAATGTCATTCAAGGTAAATTTTTGAAAGACAAGTTAAAGCCTCAATGCAGTTGGAAAATGAGAAATATAAACTTGTGACATAGTAAGAACCGAATGTCATATTCTATAAAGATAGGCCAGTGAGATTTGACAGCACATTTACATACATTTGTATTCCAAACTCAAAATGTCACTTTTAAATGAATGGTACTTTATGGTAACACAATTGTACAATACCCTCTACAAAATTTGTTTTCCCCCCTATAATGTCATTCGAGTTACAGCACAATGTTTTTACCGTTCATCAAAGCTACCAACTATGTCTAATGGTCACGAGACTCACGACTCACAAGTGAGTGTGAGTCACTGAGCATGGCTTTGCTCAGCTGGCATCCACTCATTTCCCTTTGTTCAATAACAATTACCAGTTTACACCACCAAATAGGCAAAGAGAACAGAATGGGCCCTACATACACAGGCCCACTATCATGCCACAACTCGACACCAGGCCCAAACAAGGCTTAAATGTGCTCCTTTATAATCCCTCGTTATAACCCCAAACGATGTCGTTTACACTGTTTTTGTTCTATTTGCAGCACATGTAAAAAGGTGGGTAAAAGACATTGAAGAGGAAGGTGGGGGAATGCATATCCTTTTTGCTGACCTGTCTGTATCATCAGTCACGTCTTATGTTTTTCATTTTTACCTTTTTTTTTTTTCTCTCGGATTGCCAATTCCACCGCCCTAGTACTAGAGTACTTGTTTGAATATAAAAATGGAATGCCAGCAGAAAAAAACAAATGAGATAATAAAATGTCACCTTTATTTTGCACAAAACTGCTCCTTTACAGAGAAAAACCCATACAAAATGAAAGGCTATTTATGCTAAAAGTCCATGGGTGATCCATTTTTATATTTTAACATAACCTGTGTTCTGTGCATGTTTTTTATGTGTAAGGAGTGGTTTTGTGCATATATTCATGAATTTACAATAGCTACATGCCTACATGCAATTTTATTCAGGCAAATGGGGTTGAGCCATGTGCTCTTAGTTCTTTCCAGTAAATCACTTGTGTTAATATCGGTCATGTTATTACACGTCACCATTAAAACCACAAACTACACCGAATCCAGTTCAAACATAAACAATATTACAAGTACCCAAACCAGAACTTATCAACATAAATAAGGAGAAATTTTCTGGAAATCCAAGCACCTGAATTTCACAGGTGGTTAAAGCCTACAGTAACATCTATTTTTCACAAATACTCTTTGCTGTCTGTATAAATAAAGCGAGTAAGATTAGTAAGTGCTAGCTCAAGCAGTCGGGGTTAAACCGAGAGGATTTCTAGCTTGGAAGGGATAAATAATTTGAAACGTAATGTGTAATACAAAGATGAATGTAATTGGAAGCATGAACTTACATCCATGACACCTGCATTTATGTTGGATTTCAGTCCGTCTGTAGGCAGTATAGCTGGCGAATGTTCCCAGAACCTGCAACACCATGCAAATCAAGTCGAACTCAAGACTCAAGTTCTTACAAATGAGAAGCAATGCCAATACGTTTGATGAGCAAAATCAGGCTTTTGTTAGTTTAGCTTAAGGTTAAATTGAGCTTTGGCTTTTTGTTCCATAGACTGACAATTTCTTACAAGTCACAAATGATCTAATGGCAGTACTTTCACATAAATGAAGTTGGAAGACCCGGGGGAATTTCAGCAGAATGAGCCAGATGGTGCAGTTTGATTACTAGTTACAAGTGGTATAGGAGGAGATTACTAGTTAAAAATTATCAATAATGAGATAAATACATGTAAGGTGTTTTTTTATTTACCGTGTAGCCAGTCTTTGAAGTATCCATGAAGTGCGCAAGATAGTTCCCGCTTCTTACTCTCCTCAAGTGGGGTTTCCTTCAGAATTTGCTTCACTTCCCCAAGGCTGTTATGCTGCAGTGGAATAAACATGAAATAATATTGAGAACTCATGTTGCTTATGGAGGCAAACTATAGAACCAATGGAGTAATAAATCCAATGCTCAACCATTAGGTCACTGACTAGTGTATGGTTCTTACTACATACATTTTTAACCTGAGAGTGCAAGTAAGCTTCTGGTAAGGGAAACGGGTTGTCCTTTGTGTTCCCATCAGTTTCATCAAAAAACCATCTTGGAATCTGAGACAGATACAAAGAGCAAACAGCGTAACTTCAGGGATGTATACTTGTACAGGCACAAATATTCAACTTAACAATGAGCACCAGTAGAAAAGAGCAACTAGATTATTGCACAGGCAAAATGAACTTGTAAATAGAGGCAATAGATTGAATACCAGAAAGTTTGTGTATGTATCGGGGTCCAAACGTGAAGCTGTTTCAGGCTGAATGTCAGAGACACCAGCAGGATGGGAAAGGGAATCATGGGGGTCAACTGCACCAAGTGCCAAAGGCTCATCCCACCTGTTGATAGAAGCTTCAATACCAGCTTCAGCCATGTGCTCCTCCAATTGAGGATAAAATGTATTGTATGGAGCAACCTGAAGGCATAAAGAAGAAAACAGCAAGATCAAGTAGTGTCCAAACTTTGTAAACCACAAACAGTTCCATCAGAAAGGAAATCAAGGTTTGATAGTCCAAGCTTACAGAAGTGCATGGATAGCAAAACACAAAAAGATGAAAATGAGAGCAGGTGAAGTGGAAATCCACGGATATTCTAAAAAACTAAGTTGGATATTTAAAATGTGTTACTGTAGTGATCAGACGGATGACAAATAACTTGCACCAAAGGAATTTATCTGATATGGAATATGGGAAATTGGACATGTTCATTCTTCACAATCAATCAGTTCTGATGCATCAGATGTACACAAGTATCATCCAAAATAACGCTTGATTAGGAAGGAACACTTCCATGCCATTGCCCAGGATTTCAGTTTGATAGTCCTATTAATGCTACCTAGGAATATTTATTCCTTTGAATTCTTATATAGGCTAGACAAGATAAAACAATAACATGAAGCAAGAAACTTGTCACACAAATGTTAGCTAATGTACCAAAACAACTGGTCTCATCTGGGTCACAAGATTCGTATTGGGAGTAAGCAAGAAATAAAACGGCTGTCAATTTTTTATGAACATGAAGCATTTTCACATAAAGATTGACTCAATCTAACACAGATAGCCCATCCACATACACAGAAAAAGAAACAAACATGCAACACAAATAGGTCTATGCAGGGGTATGGTTTATGCGTCCCACCTGAAGAAGGTTGCCTTATGGGATGAGAAGGGTGTCTAGCATCAAACATATTTTTATAACAGTTACAATCCTGTTCTTAATATTTGAGACAACTGTTAATAGCTGTATTGAATCCAAACAAGAAAAAGAAATTCTAGAATATTATGCAAGCCGAATTTTTTAAAAATTGTACAGTTTAGCAAAGAACAAGTAAACTGTGTCACCTTTACATAAAGAAAGGAGTGAAATACATCCTACAACCCAAAAGGAAGGAAAAAATCAAGACACTGTATCTGATAGATGCAAAACTGAATGTATTTGACGAGGCTAGGATCCATCAATATAACGAAACTGATAGAAACGTAAGACTAATGTACAATGAGCTACCAGAATGGCAGAATGTTAAGTGTCGATAACACTGCACATATCAAATGAAAATAGGTATAAAGTAAAACCGAGGGGCAGTCAATCAAACGGTAGGCAATCACCTTGCTTCAATCAGGAAATCTTTAGCTATTGGAACTTCAACCCACTACAGAGTATGAGAATGACAAACATTGCGCAATAAGCAAAGCTACAAAGAACAGAAAAGATAGTGGCAAACCTGCAGCTTGTGATTATCACCGACAATAAGTGGTTGATGATTCACACCTAAAAAGAAAACACACTCACGACAATTGGCGATGCAAATTCTTTTTGCAACAGAAATGACATGAACTCGCTCACAGTGCTCAACTCTTACAGCCTACGTTGACAGAAAAGAAAACCACAAGTTAATAATTGGACACATAGTGATTGGAAAACAAAGTCCATCTTTAGTCAATGAAATGAATGGTCAGAGGATACACATCAGACGAAAAAGACGTTGAATTAGCTATTTACATAATATCCGGCCTCTGATTCACTGATTGTATCATTACCTTGCCAACAGGTCCAAGAACTATAGTTGCATCAGAACAGCCATATAAAGTGGCATATTTTAAAGGTGCTAGGACATATATGACAGAATCATGGCAATTTGCAATCTGCAAATTAAGAAGTGTAGTTAGCACCAGAATAATAAAAAGCATCTATAATTCTACACCTTTCCCAAAAGGAAAAAGAAACCAAACACAAAAGAGGGAAATAATGAACAAAGATACTCTCAAGCAATGACAAGTTCAAGTGCACAATTCCACCAAATAGCTTAACCAGCTAAGGAAAAAAGAATAGTAGACATCAAGTTTTGAAATCTTTTAGCCCAAAAGGTTAGCTTGAGATGGTAGACCAATAGAAGAAGGAAACCGAAGGGATACTTTGTATTTTGATACATACCATAAAAGCATCATAAAAATAATCAATTAATACAAGTTAAACAACAAAGTAAGCCACAAACATCTAGATTAATAATAATTTTGCAGATCTCAGATATCATTTTCAGCATATTTAACCCATTTAGAATCTTTTCACTTCAGTTGTTCCCTGAATAATGCAAGCGCTTATGAAGCTAATTGATTCAAACTTTAGCTATTTCTCTAACCACCTTAATTGAAGAGCCAGTTAAGTCGGCTGCTTGTTTCACAAATGATGATTTCGAGATCCCCTCTATAAAATTCAGTCCCCTAGAACTGGGAGTTGCCCTAGCTGAAGTTGGACTTGCATCAGTCATGGCTACATCTTGGTCAGTATTGCTAGCACTTGGTGAGCCACTATCTTTTGCAGAGCTTCTCTCAGTTATATGCACCAAAGAATCAGCTATAATCTGCAGAAGCCAGTCATGAACTTGAGCAGCCGGAATAGGAGCTGCAGGCATATCCGGGTCTGAATTTGCAAAGAATGGGGCAGCTTGGCTCAAGGGAATCCCATCAGATCCCCTCTCACCAAACTGAATCAGGAAACCAAGGTGTTCAAATCTTTCCATGGGCAAAACCTGCAACAAAAGAGCCACATATTCACATACTACTTTCGTCACTGACTACCAAGCAATTGAAACAAGAGAGACAAGATTAAACACTCTTCTTATGCATGATGTTATGATGCTCAAGTTCCTCTATCGAACAAATAGTTGCACAATCATCTCCAGATCTGTCGACTAGCCAATCCTATCACATTAAAAGCGCATACTTTATGGAGGATAGTTTGTACACATAAAGTTTAAATAAAGCATTCCAAAAGAATCTATCTTAGCATCTCCTTCACATAATTAGTCAGGTGTCAATATTATGGAACTTGGAAGATGAACCTTAACAAGAACAAATTTAAGAGTATATGGCATAGCTCATCCCACAGGTAGTGTAGGATTAAATTTCGAGGTATAAGAGTACAAACACAATCTAAAAGCAAACTAATCTAGAATCTTCATCAGTCATCCTAAAATTCAAAGGTCGCTGAGAAATAAATTATATAGAGCTTAATTTTAACAAATAAACAGCTCTATTAAACTACAGAGAGTATAACAGACCAGGGCATTATCGCCTTCCCCGTCGACTGGCTCTGCTAAAAGTGTAATAATATTAGCGAGATGCTTCTGCAGATATGATAGTTGATGAGCCTCTTCATCTGCTTGTGATGGAATAATTTTACGGCTATTGCTGCGAACAAGCTACAAGAGAGGTGTACATCTATCAGATTAGCAAATGGACCAAACAGTATTAATTCTAAAAACTAAATCATCTGTTAGCACAACCACAGCAAACCACCTAGACATGCTATGCAAATGTAAAGATGAAGAGTATATATACTCAGAAGGTTCCAATTTAATCTCTATCTAATGGTGCTAGGTTTGACGAATGTCACATATAGAACAAGGTCAGCATCCTCTGAAAAATGTGTATGCTAGAATTGCTTCTGCAATTCTACAGTCTGCATACACGTTGAACGAACATGTTTGCAATGTAGCCTGAAAACTTCTGTACGTTCATTGATTTTTCTCTACCGAAGTTAATGTGAAAGGTCTAAAGAAGATTGTCATGATGAAAGCAAAACATGAACAATTGGCATCAACGAACGGATGAAAACATTACACAATTACGGAAAACAAATCCCTTACACATCAACTACCGACCTGCAACGGGGAGAGGGCCGACAAATAGCCATCAAAGGCAGAAGCCGTAGGCCAAACATCAGCAATGGCAGCAGAATCCTTGTGCGACCTGGGAAGCAACCTCTTGTACGATTGAATATACAGAAAAACGATCAAATCGTAGACATTAACGCCGGCGGAGTCGATCTCCCCGGGCTTGGCGGAGACGAGCGGGTCGGAATCGAAGGGGAGGACGGAGGAGATCGCCTCGAGGACGAGCCTAGCGTGGACGGGCGAGATCTGGAGGGATTCGGATATGACGGCCGAGTCAACTCGGAGGGAAGGCTGGGAAGAACGTTGAATGAGCTTGTCCTTGATGGATCCGAGGGTGACGGCTCCGTCGGAGAAGATGAGCTTAGGGATTGGGATGAGGCCGTGCTCGAAAGGCTCTCGCCTGGTGTGGAGGTAGACAGGATCTTTGACAGAGGGAGGGGTGTCCGTACCGTCCGCCATTGATGATGAAGATGCGAGAGGGAAATTGGAATGAAACCGCCTGCCTGCGCAGAGAAAAGGAAAGCCGAAGGGGGAGCGAGCCGAGGGAGAAGTGACAAATAAAAGCGAGTGTAGCGGTGAAGACACTGGTTTCGCCCCGTCAGCTCTTGCACATTGCAACGGCGTCGTTTCGGGTTTATTTTTCTGAAAAAAATGTAAGGATTAGGTGATACAAGTCGGTATGGTCGGTTTCATCAAAAAAAAAAAGTCGGTATGGTCGGTTACTTAATCCATATCGGTTAATAGGAATTTCAATTACTACTTTTTTTTTTGGGTTGAAGGAATTTCAATTACTACTAAACTATACTATTACAGTATTATTTGATTGTTATAAAATACTTCATAATAAATTTTGGTTACATTAACCATACATTAAAAAAGCGATTAATTTATTTTCAAAAATCCATACATTTTTAGTGGGAATACGTGGTCTAGTAGATGTCAAAATGCATAGTAAAGACATCAAATATCATAATATATAGAATGTCTATAACTTCAAAATATGAACAAATATTTCCTCATAAAATTAAAATATCCAAATACATAGTCAAGTACTTAAAAAAGTAATTCATACATGTACGTTCTTTAATAAGTGAAATGAACTCATTGATTTATATCATGGTCTCCTCCAAAATCGTTTTTTTCATACAAGTATATATATATTGTAATATATAAAAACATAATAAAATAAAAGTTATTAGTATGCTACAAAAAAAAAGTACAAAAATCGTCTTTACATACACTTTGTTATTTAAGCATATACATCATACGTGACCATCTAGTGCATAATTATTAGGATATATTCTAAAGTACATGATAAATTGTATATGATTATAATATTTTCATTAATTTGTACCATGTATGAAAAACTTTCATTTTTATTTAAAAAAACTTGACATTATTTTTACTATTCTTTTCCATTTTTCAGTCTCATTTCCTTGATATTCAATGAGGAATTACCGCTCCTTTCTTACATCATAACTATATACTAAAGCGGAGGTTATAAATAATATATAGCCCGACACGTGTCAATTTCTCATTGGGCCGAATCACCCAGCTTTATTAAAACAACTCAATTTGTTTAATTGGTTGAAATTTCATCGTAGACCCCACATTAAAACTTTTCTTATCTACTAATTTATATTTTATTTTTTTTCTAAAAATAATAAACTTTAAATTTTATACAATTTTTTTCTCAAAAAAATCTTATCTACTAATTTCAATCGATCTTAAATTTTTATTAAATCTTGCCCTTTAACAAGATAATTAAAATAATAATATGAAGAAAACATATTTCAACTCCAATTAAATTCATAATTAAGATTATAATCCATAAACATTAAAATAAATCCTACAAATCTTAGGAGCATTCAATCCTTATACAAAAATTATAATTTTACAAATCTTTATTCAATTGAAAGAATACACATCATAGTAGAAATATTGTATCATTAAAATAATTTCCATATGAAACAAATTAAATTAAATAATACAAGACTTTATATCAAACTATTATTTTAAATAAATTTAGATAAAATTTAAACTAAGTTTTTAGTTAAATCAAATCCGTGCCTTGAAGGCACGGGACTAATAGTATAATACTACATCCAAGTATGAACTTAAAACCCTATTCTAATTTTTCATTATAATTTGCTGTCGAAAGATGCATTAGATAAGAAATTACATGCAATACAGGGTCAAAAGTTCATATATTAATAGCATAGATTCTACCAATAAAAAAAAAATCATATAGCATACAAGTATACAAGCTACAAGCAAGGTTGTCAGAATCGGGATCCTTGGATCGGATCGGAAGAGGGTAGCAAGATCGGATCGTAGAATCGGATCGTAGAATCGGATCGTTAGGATCGTAAGATCCTACATTATAACTAAAAAATATACGATAACCTAATATATTGTATATTTTCTTATATATAAACTCTGAAATTTTATAAACATGATTAATTTGATGAGTAAAAGTATTTTAAGATGAATTGGGTTAATAATTTAATGGAAAAGAGACATAAACTTTGAGGTTAGTAATAATGTATAAATATAACAGTGATTGTTTGGGATCGCAAGAATCGCTTGTAGGATCGTCGTAGAATCGTTAGAGTCATGTGTAAAATCAAGATCGAATTAGAATTTTATGTTAAATCATTTAAGATCCTAGTTTAATAAGATCCTACTTAGGATCGTGGATCGATTTATGAATTTTGAGTCGTAAAATCGTGACTGTAGAATCGTAGGATCGAGTCGGGATTCTGATAACATTGGCTACAAGTAACTACCCGGTATAAATTTAGGGACTCTGTGCGCTTATGAGTAGATTTAATTGCCCGTATATAGGGAATTACAAAAGCCTTCAATGATCAAGCTAGTTCATTGAGTACGTTTTGCAAGTTTGATACTATCAGTTAATCTAAAACAATTCTAGCAAAAGCATTGTTCTTTAGGTTTTGATTAGAGCTATCCGTACGTACTAATTTAGTTGAATCTAGCTAGCTTTGATCAAGTTGCATACCATACGCGCGTACATTGAAAACCTAAAAGCCACCAGAAATTTCAGATACAAATTGAAATTCTTAAACCATTCAACTCAAATCTTATAATGTCTGTTTAGATCATCAGTCTACAAAACCCAACAGAATTAAGTTTGCAAGTTAAACCTCGTATCATACAAAGTTCTATCAAGTACATGAAGAACGTACGTACAAACTTGAAGCTATCATCAAAACTAAATTACATCAGTCAAAAGCTTAATTGTAGGTTAAAACCAAATCAATCCACCCTTCTAACTACTATTTATTTCCACCCATGCTTAATCTCACTGTTAATCCACCTAGGATCCATGAATTAACGCTCAAAGATCGAATCAAACTCACAAATTAATCAAATCAATCCTCTCAATCAAACCCAAGAAGTAAAAACAAAAAAAGACACACAAAACCTTTGACTTTGCCGCCAAGTCTTCCTTATATGTTATATTCTCCAACCTTCATCCTAGGGTTGACTTTTGTTTGTGCTCTTCATGGTATTTTTATCAGCCCCTATAAGAAAGTGAATGATGGGTCTCTCCAAATCCATTGAGATGATGATGATTTTGATTAGCTTCCATGGAAACGAACGGGAATTCGCCAATCTCATGCATGAAGCTGCCGATGTTGCCTTGTAGATCGTCCAAGAAACCTCCATGATCGTACATCCCATGAAGATGATGGCCATGATCATGGCCATAGCCACCGTGATGACCATGAGCATGAGCATGATCATGGTCCTTCTTTTTATAACTTTCTATGGGCAACTTGTTAGCCCTACTAGGGTTTGAGTTAACATTTATGTTCTTCCCTTGCACGGATCCCGAGGTGTTTGTTATTCGGCCGGTGGAGGTCGAAGACGAGGATTTTCCGGTGAGCCTCTGGACGGTTTCGGGGAAGTGGGCCACGTCGGTGTGGATGATCTCAGGGGCGAAGATGTGGATGATCCGGATCTTGGGCTGGACCTTGGATATGACCCGCGAATCTCTATGAATAGCTAGCCCTTGTGGAGTTATAGAACTACTAGTCTTAGGGTTCATGTTGGTGTTTTGTTGGAATTTCCGTAACGCTTGTGTCATGGCGGAATGAAAGTTATTGTTTGGTTGGCTAATGTGTATGTTGTTGAGCTAGCTACAAGAGAAAGGAAATATTATCTAGGGTTGTGTGGGGAGTTTTTGATGCTTTGATTTTGGTTGTTTCTTGATTTTGGACGGAAATGGCTTGGAATGAAGAGTTATTATGAAGGGAATGAAGAGTTAATTTTTATATAGTTTTTTATTTTAAAAATATAGGAAAAAAAGAAAAAGGGTAAGCATGAAGGTTGTCCTTAAATAAGCAAGAAGGTAATTAGAAAATTGCCCTCTTGTAAATAGAAAAGTAATATTGTATTAATGTTGCTATGTACATTATTAAAAAACTATGAATTATGATAATGAAGGGATCATATGGAGTGGGTAACATAGTTTTCCATTTTAATTTGGGCTTGTTTATGAGACCATATAAAGGCCGACATAAATTTTAATAGTACGTATCACATCAAAACTATTTTACAAGTTAGCTCAAAATCGTTTCTTAAAGTTTTACTTTTCAAAATAAAACTAAATAATATACCTTTCATTTCCAATTGTCAACTTCATTTCACAACCTTCGACCAAAAAACAAACTTCATCTCACAACAGATAATAATCATTAATCGAGAAGGTTACTATCACGAATTTCTGGCCAGGTACAAATGTACATGGACAACATGGTGTTATTATTATTTTTGTAAGAGATAGGTCTAGATTTTAATGAGTGCAAATCATCACAAATTTTGTTTTAGAGGGAAAATCATTAAAACTTAATTAAGAAAATCAGGAAACTTTATTTTTCAAGTAAACGTGAGTCCCACCAGTCTAGGCTAACTACTGGCGGTTGGGAGGCACGACGCCGTATTAGCTGGATTCTCATTTTTCTAACATATATAAACATGCTCCTACATGCATCCTCAAACAACTATATACTTAATTAACTAAATCTAGGGTTACTAGGTTTAAGTTGGGTCCTTTGCTTATAATATAGCTTAACGGGTATAACTCAGGTAATTCTTATTTTTAGCCTCCCTTCACCACCATGAAAAACGCGATATAAGCGTCTTTTTAGCGTTTTAAGTAAGCTTTTATGTTTCGTGCCAAAGTTCGAATGTTATTTCCATTGATAGTTTTATATATGCTTCGAAGCAAATAAAAACCCAGTTGTTAAATAAATGTGTGAGCGTGCAAATCCTTATTTGAATTTTTTTTAAATATTTTTCTTAATGGGAAAAATACAATCGAGAGGTAGAACCCCCAGTAAATAGAGAGAACCGATAGGGTGATGCCCTGATGGGGATTAAAAATCTGAACAAAAATGGGGACAAGGAGGGTATTTTCTTACACAAACTCACCCCATTATCATCCCTAAATACATCCAAAGATTAGTAATGTGTGTCACATTACATATAGCTTTTAAGTTATACGCGATTTATGCTCTACATTTTATGTGTCAAAACGAATCCTATATTGATTAAAAAACCGCCATCCACAATAACAAGAAGTCACAAAAAACACTTATGCTTATATTTAGGGCAATAACAATGGTAGGTCAAAAATTGGCATTGAAAGGAGAGATACACTAGTTTTTTTTAAATGGTACAAAAGAGGCGTAAACAAATGAAGGTCGGCCAACGAGAAGGCCAAACTTTATTTTGGTCTTTGATTTGTGTAATGACACGTCTTGTTAGAAGACAAAAACGGTTGACAGAGTAAATAGTAAATTAAATTTTATATTCAAGATGACCAAAAGTTTGACCCGCTGGTATGTGCAATGGGGATTTCTTGTTTAGGGTGCTTAAGAGTTCTTAGGTATTATTATCATACTTTTTCTCCTTTCAAGATTACACAAGTACTTGTTTTTTTCCCATTCCAATAGAGATCTTGTATGAGTACTTATAAGCACCCAAACATTTCGACCAAAAAAAAAATAAGCACCCAAACATAGAAATAAAATAGATTACTTGAGTATATGTGGCAAAATATTATTGGTTAAAAATTAGTAAGAGGGTACCTAGATAGTGCTATTACAAGCACGCTTAAGATTTTTCTTTCATTTTCACCTTAAAATTATACAAGCATTCTTTAAGTACCTCTAAGACCTTCTCATTGCACATGGCCTAGGACTCGTACTAGATGCCACCAATCATCTTATTTGACTTTTGATGCAAAATATATATTAGTTTATGGTAGCTAGTAGCTACCAATCTTTTGGCCAAATATTTGTACATAATGTCCGACATGTTGAAATGGATATAAAGCATTGTAGATGTATACATTTATACTCAATGGCAATGATAGAAAAATATAACATAATGCCCCATTGAGAAGAATAATGAGTTTGGATTAGTTCGATACAATTCAAGCAATTATTTAGGGTATTTATCATTCCCTTTTGGAAAACTAGCTCCCTTTAAAACACTTCAAAGAATGCGCAATTTTTTCACTAATAATGCATATAACTCGACGTAGATAATGCGAATGTATATATAGTCTATTTGTTTTTGACAATTGTAGGGTAGAAAATTTACTTACATATGATAGTATTTGCTAGACACTCTCGTACTTCCAAAAGAGACTTTAATTATGAAATATATAGTCTCTTTGTAGCTTACAAACTGTCCGTAAAAATCTATCGATCAGCTATCACTTACATTTCGGCCATAGGCACAAAGTGCACAAATCAACTAACATTTATTCATTAGCATAACACAACAATTGGCACATTGGATAACACAATCACCATTTACTTACTGCATGTTGTTTCATGCACAACATGATCTTCAAATCTTGAAGTCACCTCCCGCTAAAGCTACCAAGTGTGCTCAACATTCCTCCACTAAACGAATGATCCAACTCTCGCGTCAAAGAAGGAGCCGAAACCGGCCACACGAAGGCCGGCTTCTCGTATGGAACCAATGGCGGTATCGCCTCCCCCATCAACGCTTGCAAGGCACTTCTAATCGCCGGTCTCATATAAGGATTCGGGTGGCAACAAGCCAACCCTATCAACAACACACATCTTGCTTGATCCCTATCATAACTCTCCTTCAACTTTGGATCAACCACACCACATATACTATCCAAACTATAAAACTCCCAAACCAACTCCACAATACTATTACTCAACTCTCCATTTGGACTCCCATTGCCTGGCCTCCTTCCACTTATCACTTCCAAAGCAAGCACACCAAAAGCATAGACGTCGGTTTCAACCGTCGGTTTGCCTGTGTGGAATATCTCAGGCGCCATGTAGGCTCGCGTCCCTGCTATCTCGCGCGTTGAATAGTGTGTCTTCTCACTTGACGTAAACATCCTAGCCAACCCGAAATCCCCCAAACAAGGATTGAACTCCGAGTCCAACATTATGTTGCTCGTTTTGATGTCGCGGTGGAGGACTCTTCTTGAACACTCGTTATGAAGATAATCGAGCGATTGCGCAACACCACATACGATATTGTGTCGTTTCTCCCAGCTTAAACTCGCTCCCTCTTGTCTTCCTTCGGAGAACAAGAGTTCGTCTAGGCTTCCGTTTGGCATGTACTCGTACACGAGTAGGAGCTCATTGCTATCGTAACACCAACCAACTAGCTTCACTAGATTCTTGTGGTGAAGCCTTCCTATTGTATTCACCTCGGCCACCATATTCTTTCTTCCTTGTTGATCATTCCTCATTATTCTCTTAACCGCCACTTCATCGCCTTTCAAAACTCCTTTGTAAACGATCCCAAAACCGCCTCTTCCAAGCTCGTTTTCGGGATTGAAGTTTCCAGTCACGGTCCTCAACTCCTTGAGCTTGTACTTCTTTGGGCCTATATTCGAGATTTCAAGCTCGTCTTCGATGCAAGAACTATCCTCTTGATCCTCTCTTGCTTTCTTGAATCTCCAATATATGAAACCAACCACCAAAGATACAAGAAGTACTCCAACTAACGATACAACAATCCAAACCCATTTGGGAAAAAGTGATACTTTTGAAAGGGGCGATGGAATTCTATTGGTACTAGTGAAGTACCATGATCTTACACAATTAAGCTGTGTAAAATTACTTGTAGAAGCTGAAAACCCAACATAAACCTCCTCTGGCAAGTAAAGGGAGAGATTTAGAGGCATGGAAATTACCGGTTCCTTAGTACTTCTTGTTGAATCATTGGTGTAGAATACAAAAATCTTCAACTCCTTTGAAGTTCCATTGTAGTTGATCATAGCCGTCACGTCAGTATCACTAGAAATGTTCACAAATCCCTTCAAAGAGACTTGTTTTAAAGACTTTATGGAGTTGATGTCCACTCCAACATGGTTGTTGTCCAAATCTTCGCGATAACTCTTCTTCGTGTCAAACTCAACCGCGACAATGCTATTGCTCGATGATCCATTCGTCGTCTCGTTTACAAGCCCGAGCCATTGGCCATGACTATTGAGAGGGATGTGGTAAGGATCCTTGGCTAGAACAAAAGCTAGCCCTTCGCCTCCTGGATCGGTTTGTGGGGCGACTCGAAGGATGAACGTTGTGTTGAAAGAATGGTCGGCTTCCTCATTTTTCTTGCTCCATAGTTTTAACGGTTTCTTGTACATGACTCTACCATAGAAGTTGGTTATTGGATCCCCGCGAGCTTCCGTCGTGACTTGAAGCGCACCGAGTGCTAAGTTGGATTCGCCGTTGAACTCGAATTCGCTCCTAACGCTCTTGTTGAATTGTGAGTAGCTGAAGTTCAAGCTTGTTGCCTGATCAAGAGCCATGAATACTATCAGGCAAAGAAAGAGAGTCTTGGAAGTTGGATTCATTTGAAGGGTTCGTGAGCTCATGAAATCAGAAAGAGTTGCGTTGTGGCTTGACATTATATTATAAGCCGGCAATGTATATATAGTACATGGCTTTGAATTAGCAAAAAGGCTTGCGTGTGATCAAGTAAGAGTCAAATGCATGTTATTTTGGTTTAATCTAGTGGATTTGAAGCAATGTGAGTGGTGATCACCGATATTAATGGTAAATTAATCTCGTAGACTTTGACTTGTTCACAAAGGTGCATGTTAGAATTGGCATTAGCTAGGCAGAGACTATGGACTAATTGAATCCAGTTTTACTTGGAATGGGCTCAAACTAGCTGAAATGAGAACAAGTCATTAACCAAAAAAATGAGGTACTTAAAATAAACTCATAACCAAAATAAACCTAGCTCCAAAATGATCGAGTATGATCAAGTTGTCATTAATTGGCATTTACCATTCTTATGAATATTTTTTGATTTTGTACTTATAATAGTTAGTCAAATATATTGAGCATAAACCTTAATGTCTTCGTTAAGTATAATAAACCTCGTTGACGTTCGACCAAAAAAAAAAAAACCTCGTTGACGTTGTTGAGAAACTTGAGATTAATATAGATGGAGATTTCAGTTAGTAATCAAAGTCAATATTCAAAGTGTACGTGTAAGTCAAGATCCAGGAAGTTAGCGCGCTAGACCTTTGAATCAATGATCCAATCAGAAGCATGGTTAACCCGAATTGCTACTTCTGTTAGGTGTTAGGTGTGTTGCGAGACGAATATCACGGCTCCATCTCTAGGGCCAAGAGTGGTTTTATACTGTACTTGGAATTACTTTATTAGGGAAGTTTGGGCAAATATATATACGCATTTCACTTGATCAAGACGAGTTGGTCTTTACTACACTTTGGTGTGAAAGTATACTTTCACTTGATGAAATATACTTTTTATTTTTTCCCTTTTCTTTATTTCTTTTATTTAGTTGGTGCTTTTAGGCAGTTTAGTTATTCGCATTTTAGTAGACTAGTTTTTCTTGGTAAACTTATTCTAGTGGACTGTAGAGTATGATTCTAGACTTACAAATTTATAAGGTCTTTGATTAGGCTACAAATTTATAAGGTCTACTATGGGCCTAACCCATGAATGTAAAATGGTCGCTCTACTATGGGCCTAAATGCAAAACTCGGGCCATGAGCAAATTTTATAGCAAAAAAAACTAACATTATAAACATTTGATATTATAATCTAAGAATTGAGATTACGTTTTAACTTGAGCAATTAAAAACTAACTTGAACAAAGGTTTATCCAATTGAAGAATTGGATCACCTTTGTCCTAATCCTTACCAAATCAATAAATAAAAAAAGAAAAAAAAAGGGAAGAGTTCATATAATGACGTTTTTTTTTTGTTCCAAATATATTGAAGTTATAACCAAAATTCCATGACTCCAAGATGGAAGGGTAATCATCAAATCACTAATCAATAACTACCCCACCAATCTAATGAACGATTAGAGTGATTACAAGACGTATGTTACAACTATGAGCAATGATTATTTCCAATACCGACAACCACAATGACAAACGACTTTAGTGATAAATCCGGGAAATCATGTAAGTTGTTAGGACTTGTCACATAAAAGCACTTATAACTTTGTTTTCAAAAAAATATTTGCTTCTTGGAGTCGATCATTTTCAATTGAGTTTATCAACGAGAGCAATTCAGTTAAAATTGATCTTATTCTATATACGAGTTCAGATTGCTTCAGGGCCGTTCAGGCTATCAGTTAATCGGATTCGATAGATTTCAGAACCAATTCAACGGGTCAAGAATATCGACTTTTTTTAGGGTTTTTAAAAAATAATTTTAATTATAATATATTGTCATGCTAGTTCCAATGCTCTAATTCAAATAGAAGATTGCTTTGAAGCCACGTAGCCCATCAACCTTTCATATAAAAAGGGGATGCTAATGTGATTTATGTCCCCCACTCGATCCCAACATTAATTTCTTCTGAGTTCTTTCCCACCGAACTTCCACATTCGTCCAACCATCCAACTTCAACTTCCCTTTCTCTCCTTCAAAAATCCTCAGCCCTCCATACAGAACTCAAAAAACCAATCAATTCATCGATCAAAACAGATGAAGAAACTCGGAAAGGCAGAAACAATATGCATGAAAGTGGTGATCTTCTTCTTCCTTCAAATCTCCTTCATGTTCCTCATCAGAAGTTCAACCGCTCCTCCTCCTTTCCTCCAAATTCAAGGTACTAATCTGCAAACCCTCATTAATCATGTCGTTAATCACTCTTAGAAGTTCATACTCTGTTCTTGAAACTTCTCATCATTTTCCAATTTTCAATTTCTCCCACCCTGTAAAGTAACGCGTAAACGTTTAGTATTGGTGTGTTAGGTGCGTGCTCTCGGGATTCATGATTAGTAGTAATTAATACCGAGTAATTAAGGAAATGGGTATACATCTGTAAGAATTGATTACTCCATTTTTGCGGTGATTAGCTCTAGAATCCCGTGCTTAAAATCTAGTGTGGTTATAGTTTATTTGAGCTGCCGACAAAATTTGTAGTAGTTGTACATGTTCGTTTCTGATTGGGCCTTGGCTCTGCTATAATTGGGCCTGGACCAGAAAGAGGTGGTGCTAAGACTTTGTTCACATGTTCACCTCGTTAGTTTAGCTAAAATAAGTATATGGTACCCACAAAGTTCCCATCTCGTCATCTTTATATGCTTTGAATGATTTAAAAGGGTACACAAACAATGTGAAATGTCTAGACTTACATTGTTAGGTTTTGGTACTTTCAAACAATGTAAAATGCTTTAAAAGGGTAAATAAAATAATCACTTCTTTTTGCCTTCGGGCATTTAGTCAAAACGGTTACCCTTATAGGGGTAGTACCCAGATGTCATCTGTTCGACTCTTATGGGCAGTGTCCTCAACCAAAAAATAATCACTTCTTTTGATTATGATCTGAGATCAAAGAACCCAAATCATTAGGATATACATTATGTTAAATAAACTTGACAGTTATTCAGATAAAAAACTATTGGTCATGACATCTTAGTGGTTTACTTATCTATGAGCTAGCTCGTTTAAGTTTCAAAACCACTATGAATACTTTTTTAGCTCTAGAAACGGTGGTGCCATACTATGTATTATGTAAGATTGATTTCCCCTTTTGATACTTTCATAGATCAGAAAAGATGGAGGCCCATGCTGAGAAGCTCATCGTCGTCTTCGGTATCTTTACTCTCTCTGAAACATGATGATCATCTAGGTATGTACATGAACTTAAAACCCAAGTTGCACCATTCATTTGTCATCTCATTAACATCACCACTAGTACAAATGTTAGCTACCAACATACTAATACTATGTTTCTATTGATTCCCTTCTTGTAGGCCATATAAAACGGAGCTTGCAAACGAAGATCTCACCACCACCATCAAGTTCTATGGAACCAACCATCCAACACAAGCACCTACAAAACCCGATCACTTGCGACCGATCCAACCGCTTCTACGATTGGTGCCACCTAAGACTCCCGACTCTCTTGGACCCTTCCACAGCCACATTCTACACATCTATAATAACCGAAAACCTCCCTATAGTGACCGAAAAACTCAAGCCTTATCCGCGCAAAAGCGACGCCTCAATCATGTCAAAGATTAGAGAGATTACTCTCACCACATCTTCCCCAAGACCCACCTCTCCCAAATGCCAAGTACACCACGAAACCCCGGCTCTAGTCTTTAGCATAGGCGGCTTCACAGGCAACTTCTTCCATGACTTCAACGATGGGTTCATCCCTCTCTTCATCACCATCAACACCCTCTTCCCAAACCAAGATGTCACCCTAGTGATCACCAACTACGACGAATGGTGGTATGAAAAGTACGAAGCGATAGTTTCCCAAATTAGTAAGCAACCGATCATCAACCTCGATAACCAAACCGTCACACATTGCTTCTCGTCTGTGGCCTCTGGGCTCATCACACACGGGCCCATGACCATTAGGCCGGAACGAATCCCATACAAGAAAACGTTCTTGGATTTTCGGGCTCTTCTAGAGGCCGGATACAAACAATGCCCGGCTTGGCCAGCCCCGAAGGTGAAGGGAAAGCCAAGGCTAGTGTTGGTTAGCAGAACAGGGTTAGTTGGAAGGGTAATGCTGAACCAAGAAGCGGTTATTAAGGTGGCCCAAGAAGAAGGGTTTGAAGTTTTCGTGTTTGAACCGACACCCGACACATACTTATGCCAAATCTATAGGCTTATCAATAGTAGTCATGTGGTGGTGGGAGTTCACGGAGCTGCCCTCACTCATTCTCTGTTCTTACCGCCAAAGGCGACGCTCATTCAGATCGTGCCGTTGGGCAACGATTGGCTGGCTCAGACGTATTTCGGCAATCTTGCAAGAGGGATGAGATTGGAGTATTTTGAGTATAAGGTGAGCCCGGAAGAGAGTACTTTGGTGAAAAAGTATGGACATGATCATGTGCTTGTTAAGGACGCCGTGAAAGTGGCTAGCAAGAACTGGTCTGCATTGCATAATGTGTACTTGAAAGGTCAGGATGTGAGGTTGGACATAAGAAGGTTTAGAGGGTGTTTGAGGAAGGCTTATTGCAAGGCTAAGAGATTGATGGTGGAGCAGGGTTTGCGTGTTAAGCGTCGTACTAAGATCAAAACGTTTGTGAAGCCTGTAGTGTACAATTACAACTAGTGTGTTCTGCTTGGCATTTTATCGAGCAGTTAGTGTGCACTGTAGTTTGGAGCATTTCTACAGCTCAGTTTTGGCGGGTTTTTCAGACCACATTTATGAGGTTTACATAACTATATTTTGACTTATTTAAATGATGTAAAATGTAAGGTGCAATTAGAGGGCTATCTCTAGTTTTTTTTTTAAATAACAAAGACAGAGAGATTGAATGAGGGGAAATGGGAATTTAAATGATGAAGTAATGTACATTTTGAATAAACAAAATGCCTAACTTGACCAAGTTTTAGCTCATTTGGATTATATTCTCATCACAATCTTATTGAAAATAAATGTTTGCACGGAACAAAAATATGTACATTACTTCATAAATCATATTTCTTGCACTATGACTTAGAGCAAGGAATTGTACATTTGTAATTCCATAAAAATAAAATTTCTAGATCCTTAACAACTCATTTCATATATTAAAACTAATCCATTAGTTTTTATTAAGTTGATTAAATATCTATATATTGTTTAATTGTTAAAGACAAAAATCCGTATATTCTAGGTGACATCTGTTCAAACTATATTTTTTTTTGGTAAAGTCAAAGTCAAACTAGCTATTATATATATTTTTTGATCAGTGAACTAGCTATTATATAAACATGGAACAAACGTGGATTCGACTAATCCGGATTCTGATCAAATTGTATTGACATTGACATGCTATTAGAATAATGGAAAGTAAACGTCAACAACTTTGAACAAGGATATGATTTTTCTTGCAAAACACATGCTAAGTGATAACAATAACTTTGCTAACTACCCCCATAAATCCATGATTAGTGTGATCAATAGCACCTTAGCTAGATTCCTTAGAACTTAGATTATTGACCATTATACAAAAGATATATGCACATATGTAGCAAAATCAAATCAAACTTACAAAATACATGAAACAACCATACATATATGTTCTTCAAACCATGATACAGATCATATATTATACAAAATACATGACACAAACCATTCTACAAAATACATAGCACATACATATACATGTGTTCTTCAAATCTTAGACTTCACCTCCCACTGAAGCTACCAAGTGTGCTTAGCATCCCACCACTGAACGACCGATCCAACGACAACGAAGGCGCGGAAGCTGGCCAGACGAAAGCCGGCTTCTCGAATGGAACCAAAGGTGGTATCGTCTCCCCCATCAAGACTTGCAAGGCACTTCTAATCGTCGGCCTCAAATGCGGATTCGGGTTACAACAAGCCAACCCCAATACTAACACACACTCTGCTTGAGCCATATCATAGTCCTTCAACTTCGGATCAATTGCGTTGCAAATCACATCCAATCTATAAAACTCCCAAACCCAATCCACAATCCTATTGTTCAACTCTCCATCTTCACCCATTGTCTCCGGCTTCCTCCCACAAACCACTTCCAACACAAGCACGCCAAAAGCATAGACGTCGGATTCAACCGTGGCCTTGCCCGTGAGGAAGATCTCGGGTGCCATGTAAGCGGGCGTCCCGGCTAGCTCAAGTGTAGTATGATGCGTCTTCTCACTCAACTTGAACATCCTAGCCAACCCAAAGTCGCCTAATCGGGCGTTGAACTCCGAGTCCAACATTATGTTGCTTGTCTTGATGTCGCGGTGTAGGACTCTCTTCGAGCACTCGTTGTGAAGGTAGTCGATAGATTGCGCGATGCCACAAACAATGTTGTGTCGTTTTTCCCAACATAGAGTGGTTCGCCTTTGCTTCCCTTCAGGGTATAAGATCTTATCCAAGCTCCCATTCGGCATGTGTTCGTATACTAGAAGAAGCTCGTCGCTCTCATAACACCAACCGATTAGCTTGACAACATTCTTGTGATTAACACTTCCTATGGTAGTTATCTCTGCGATCATGTTCTTTCTTCCTCTTTGATTGTTCTTCCAAACTCTCTTAACGGCCACCTCATCACCCTTCAACTTCCCTTTGTAAACTATCCCGAAACCGCCCCTACCGAGCTCATATCTAGAATTGAAGTTGTCGGTCGCGGTTTTGAGCTCCTTGAGCTGATACTTCTTCGGCCCAATCTTGGTTATTTCAATCTCATCCTCGAGATGAAATTCTTCATCGTGACCTTGAACTTTTGACTTCTTGATTCGCCAATATATGTAACAAGCTATCACTAGTATAAGAATTACACAAGATAAGGAAACAACAACCCAAACCCATATGGGAATAGCCTTATCGACACCGGTACCGGTAAAGTACCATGATCTTACACAATTAAGCTGTGTGTCCATACTCGTAGAAGCCGAGAAACCGACGTAAACCTTCTCCGGGAGGTGAAGAGAAAGATCAAGAGTCCTAGAAAGGACAAGATCCTTAGCGGATTCAACTCTGGAAGTATCATTTCCTTCGAAGACGAACACCTTCAACTCCTTTGAGTTTCCATTATACTTGATCATCGCCGTCTTGTCGGTTGCGCTAGAGATGTTAAGGCCGACGCTTTCCTGAAACACGGAATAAACAGAGTTGATGTCAACACCAACATGGTTATCATCCAAATCCTCTTCATAACTATTCTTGGTGTCGAACTCTATCGCGACAATCGGGTTGCTCGATGATCCGTTCGTCGTAGCGTTGACAATCCCGAGCCATTGACCATGGCTGTTCAAAGGGAAGTAATCAAGATCCTTGGCTAGAATAAAAGCTAGGCCTTCAGCCGGAGGATCTGTTTGTGGAGTGATTCTGAACACAAATGTAGTGCTGAAAGATTCGGTTTTCTTTCCTCCTTTGTGTTTGCTCCATAATTTCACTGGCTCTTTGCGTAGAGCTTTGCCTGACAAGTTTTGTATCGCGGCTCCTCGAGCTTCGATTGTCACTTGAAGAGCGTCTATATGGATGGTGGAGTTTCTATTGAATTCAAAATCCTTTCCGTCTTTCTCTTGAAAGGTTGGATAGCTAAATTCCAAGGATTGGACTTGATGAACAGCCAAGAACAATCCCAAGAAAAGAGCAAAAGCCCTGAATTTAGTGTCAAGCTTTATGCAAGGCATTATTTTGAGTAGGAAGGGTATAGGAAAACGAGTTTAATTTGTGAATTTGGCTTGGCATCTTCGAAGGAGTTTTAATATGTAGAGTTTTCATTCCATGGGAAATTTTGGAGGAATTTCATGATGATGTGATAGGGATTGACAATTAAAGCCTTGCAAATGTATAGAATATATATGGTTTTAGAATAGTAAAACGTAATGCATGACCCGGTTGTAGCATGTACAATGGTGAGGAATGTACATCCTCTTAACACTCTCTTTCCTCTATGAGGATGTCCTCTTTGATGTAGAAATTATAAGAGGATCCTCTTTTGAAGGAGGAATGGAAGTAATCCTCCTTCTACCAAGGATTACTCATATTGGCTCTTGTGCCAAAGAGGAAACAACTTCAAATTATATGTTGACATGTGTCCATCTAAGTATTCACCCATTTTATTTCTTCCACTTCAATTTACACTTAATATTTTTCTAACTAAAAATTAAATAAATATGAGATTATCTTAAAACTACAAAATTGGTTAGTGTTTAGAATTTTTTTTGTCTATAAAAAGAGTTCAAATTTACCTTATTTTTACACAATTCATTTGTTTTCTTATTATTCCATGGATCATAATGTCTATAATAAATGTTATTTTTATTTTATACCTTTTAATACTTTAGAGTATTGCTTGAAGATATGTTTATATAAATCAAGTTTTATGTCTCAATAGTACTTCTTTTTTTTATATTATCATAATTCTTTTGTAGATACTAAATTAGTTAAATAAATATAATTTGAGGAACTAAGTTAGTAGAATTGATTAATTAAGAAAAGGTGAAAATGAAATGAGAATCCTCTTTGTTGTGGGGGTAAATAGAGTAAGAGGAAAGGAAAAGTGAAAAATGAGTTGGATGAAAGAGAAAGTGATGTGTCAACTAGATTGAAGGTGAGAGAAATTCAAGAGAGGATTGCACATCCTCACCATTGCACATGCTCTAACTTGTAACTCACCATTTTGATGGTGCATTTTGGAAGAAAAATAAATCTGGTCGTCCGTAGACTTTCATTTTAACATATATAAGCCCGTCTTTGTAGGAATTGTAGAAGAATTTTTGGTCAAAATCTTGAATATTCTTAACCACAAAGTTGAGTTAAGCCTAATGATATAAGTCTATAATTAACTCAATAGGAACCTAACTCGTAAACGTTATATCATATGATATGAAGATTTATTTTCGATTTTTTATTATGAGACAAATGTGTTTGGCGGAAGTTTGTCCTCTCAACAACAAAAAAAAAAAAAACGTAGTATAGATTACTTGAACAAAAATAAACCTATACATAATTCTACCAAAAAAATAAACCTATACATAATACCTAATGTATTATATCTTGGTTTTGTTTAATGGTCAAAGTCGTACGTACGGATCATTTATCAAAATATTTGCCACTTGGATTTTACAAACATGCAGGTTGATGTTCAAATTCCCATATTTAAAGTCTAAACTAGTACAAATATGTACTAGCTAGTCACCTGTAATATGAACATAAACCCGATTTAATCGACCGGAAATCGTAATTTGGTCCGAACCTATTTTTTACTCGATAATGTATGATCCAAATATAAGCCCAACCTAAACGGTCCGAGATCGTATTTTGATCCGAACCTGTTTTTTACTCGATAATGCATCTACAATCCAAATCCGATAGACCCAAATCCGAACTTATTGACATGTATTTTAAACCTAAATTAACTAATTCCTAGATTGTTTTGTCTATAGATTGAATCTAATATTGACTATATTTATCTTATTCATTGTCTTAGCTATCTCTCTCATGAATTACTAGCATTCAAAAAATAAACGGTAAAATAATCCAAATTAATAAGTTAAATAAAATGTATTCATTAGTTTGAGTAAATAAATTTGAAAATATATGATAGGTGATAATGTATGATGAAATTCTTCTCCAGATACATAGGCCTAAAAATTTTAAGGGGAAAAAAAAGGCATAAACAAGTGAAAACCTAAATCAAAATATCAAGAGAGGAAATTAAATCTAGGTCATATGAATAGAGGACGAACAGCCCGCCCAAAAGGGCGAGGTGAGCGGCGAGAGCCGCCATTTTGGACCAACCTCAAAGAAAGAGGCGATAGAGAAAAAACAGGGAACTAGGGAAAAATAATTTTCTGGATTATTTTCTGACCAAGACAAAAGAATGTTATTTAAAGCTAAACCTTATGATTTAAAAAATGCATCCGGAAAAGAAATGTAAAGAAAACACGAAAAGAGAGATAAACTCTAGTTTATAAAATTACAATTGCTTAAAAGAATTAAAATAAATAAATTTTATTCTTCATATCGTCTTGGATGACGACGCTCGGTCACAGTCGAACGATCTAAACCACCAAATAAAGATGTAAAACATCAAAAGGACGACACCTAAGAATGACAAAGCAAATAAGACGAACCCTACAACACTTATGAAAAACCCGAACATAGATGGTTGTTCTGCTCGTTGTTGCGCATATTGTGCCTTCCTGCCTTCCTGTATTCGATTGCTCGTTCATACTCTTGCTCTATGATCCTTTCTTCCAATATTGAAAGCTTCTCTTGTTACTGCTAGCATATAATTAGCGGATCCTCCGCAACAACGACCCCATCCTCATATGCTACTACTGCTATCGAAGTCAATAATAATGGGCACAACATACAACAACCTATCACAACCACCACCATAAACCTTCCGTTGCGAGTGGTTGTGGTCGTCGTCATTCTCCGAATCCGAAACAATCTAGCTAGCTGCAAATGCATTTATCAATTTACGAAACCAATTAATCAAACCATTTATCATTCAGTATTGTATGTAAACCATAACAAAAACCCACATACCTACCAAGGTTTTGGGATCCTCCAACGCTAACAATATTATTATTAGAGGAGATATTAATTAATTATATTAATTACCAGATATTGTTAATTTGTCAATTTTTCATAAAATCTCAGAGTTCGAGGTCAGTGTTCTAATTTGCCTCCAATGGGAGGCAATAGAGGCAAATTGGAACATTGACCTCAAACTCTGATATTTTATAAAATATGACAATTAATTTTTTTTTAAACCTAAATTAACTAATTCCTAGATTGTTTTGTCTATAGATTGAATCTAATATTGACTATATTTATGTTATTAATTGTCTTAGCTATCTCTCTCTCATTGATTACTAGCATCAAAAAAATCAAAATTCGTAAAATAGTATAATTTAATAAGTTAAATCAAAATTCGTAAAATAATCTTAACTAGTATCAATCCATGCCTTGAAGGCACGATTTGGTTAAACTAAAAACTTACTTAAATTTGATGTAAAGTTATTCAAAAGAATAGTTTGATATAAAATCTTGTATTATTTTATATAATTTGCTTCTTTTGAGATTTATTTTAATGATACATTATTTATGTTATGATACATTTTTTTAACCGAGCAAAGATTTGTAGTATTATAACTTTGTCATATTAGGACTGAATACTTGTTTTTATCAATAAGTTTCTTTAATTTATAATTAATATTTTTATTCTATAGTTATTTTGGGAAAAAAGTCAGATCAAAATCATATAAATATATACTTTATTTATATGGAGAATCTACAATAAAAATTTTAACCAATAAAAAATAAGTCAATTAACTGTCAACAAATCAAATTTATTTAAGAAAATGGTTATGTCATCATGTGGTTGGATTTGTTGGAAATTAAGATTTGTTATTAAAATAATATAATTGTGGCTAATAAATGACATTGAATTGAAATTAAGATTTGGATCAAGGTACGGTTTTATTAAAAGAAATTAAGATTGAAGTGAAATTAAAATTAGTAGATAAGAAGAATTCTAGAAAAATTGTGTATTAAATTTGAAGTGTAATTATTTTAGAAAAAAAGTTAAAATGGAAATTAGTAGATAAAAAGATTTCTAAAAAGATTTGCAAAAAAATTAAAATGGAAATCAATAGATAAGAAATTTTCTAATGTGGAGTCATCAATGAAATTTTAACCAATTAAATTGTTTTAATAAAGATGGGTGATGCAATCCAATGAGGAGTTTACACGTGTCGTTCTAAATATTATTTTTAACCTCTGCATTAGCATATAATAATGATGATTGATTGGTGTCATTCTCTTAGAGTCTTAGGCTAACAGATTGCTGACATTGGACCAGAGAATTTAGCACTTTGCATTTGATTATTAAGTTCTAAAATGATGAAAATGGTTATTATCTTGGTAACTTCGTCAATTAGGCAAGCTAGGAATTAGAACAAGCAACCGAGCAAAAAAATCCTGCTACCATATGCCCTGTTTGATTGCAATCATATCTATAGCCTAAAAATCACAAAACGTCACAATTAGACACAAGTTAAACCACCCAATTCACCATTATACAACATGCATGCAAAGTGCAAACTACTATCACTTAAAATATAGCAAAATTTTGCCTCACTGAGATGCCAATACTGGAAATCTAATTAAGTGCTTTTTCTATACCCTCGACACTTTCGAGTCCTTTATTCTTGGCGCTATTCTTGCTCTTTGATCATTGGTGGAAATCAGATTGATGGCAAAAGGTTTTGTATTCTCCGTGTATCAATGTCCGGCAATTACATGAATATATAGCTAGCTAGATGTACGGATTAGGACACCTGTCCGTAACCTAGGTGTTTATCCTATTAATCATGTAACTTGCTCAGAGTTTTACTCAAGCCTCCACACGAATGATGTAAGTTACATTATATCAGTAATGGTGCTGATGATCATTTAATTTCACTAGCACATGCTCTGGGTCCTATGCATGTATCCAACTCCCATACCACACAATCAATCGAATAAGTCATATCTCATCTAGCTTACACAATTAAGTTGTGTGTCGATACTCCTAGAAGCCGACATAAACCTTCTTCGGCAGGTGAAGAGAAAGATCAAGATTCCTAGAAAGGAGAAGATCCTTGGTGGGTAGTTAACTCTGGAAGTATCATTTCCTTCAATAACAAACACTGTCAACTCCTTCAAAAACGTACAGATTTAAGGACAAATAATTTTCTTCCTGTTAGTACACAAAATATGTCGTGTACAAGTTTCTGCTCCTTCTTTAATGTTCTTCAATGTTCCTCCATCCTGCGCGCCTCTTTACCTTCAATGACCTACAAAACAATGGACCTAGAGGCGAGCAACCCCTAATCCACCTCCGATGCTTAAGTCAGTAAGGGCAATGTCGATTAAAGGCGTCTAGGCAGAGCGATAGCTTAGAACTTGACTTACCAGGCACATGAGCGAAAACATGTGTATTTATAGAGGAAAGGGACAGGCGAGGGGGGCACGTGCCCCTAGGCAGATCGGCCCACTAGGGTTAGGGCGATGCCTTGCTCCCTAAGTCAACCAATATCTTATCCCAAGCGAAGATAAGATTCTCCTCCATAAATAATATCCTAACTAGAGTAACTACCCTAATAAAGGATAAAGCAGAATAAATATGGATAAGCATAATAAATAAGATAGAAAAATAAATAAGATATGCTAACTAATTGATGTCGGAATCATGCCCGCCTACAATGCCCCCTCCGGGACCCATATACTCGTGTACCTTGTACTATCCCGTGTATAGGGACCGGAACTCAAAGCGGTGAGTGGCCATGCAGATTAGGGTGCTCTCATTCGTATATTCGTACATTCGTATATTCGTATATTCGTAGATTCGTACATCCGTATGCCATGAATACGGGATCCGTGCAACTCCTACGCAAACGTCGCGTAGGGCCTTCATAGGGTGTTTTCCTTGGCCAAGTTATTCCGTTAGCGCACCGCGTAACGTTGGTATTTTTTATGCAAAGACACAATCTAATGCAAAACAATGCAAACTTTAAAAATTTAAACATGAATGTCATGAACTTAAGACAAACTAAAAAATGAAAAACTAAGGGGGGGCCTCATCAAAACCACATGGGAAAAAAGAGTACCGCCCCCACTACATGAAATCCAAAGACTCGGCCGACTCATCTAGGGCCACGCAGGGCCGGAAGTCGCCGGAACCTCACCCGCGCCCGCGGGGGGTAGGCCGCGCTCGCGGCGATCGGGACCGCACTCGCGGTGATCCGGATCGTGCTCTCGGTCGGTGCCGGTGACGATGTCCACTCGCCCGAGCCCTTTGTCGCCATCCGCGATCCTCTCGTCGGGCCGAACTCCTTTCGTGCACAACCTTGCCTGAAGTTGGTTGGCCCACACCCGCACAATTGCACCCTTATCCATGAATTGAACCATTTGATGCAAGGATGAAGGTACCGCTCCCATGCCATGGATCCAAGGGCGCCCTAGTATCAAGTTTTACGGCCCCGGGACGTCGACGACTACGAACTCGGTGGGATGCTCCTTTCCGGCGAGACTTACACAAATCTTTTGGACTCCAAGTGGAAAAGTGGGATATCCACCGAGTCCGGAAAGTTGCATCTTGACCTCTTCAAGATCCTTTTTGGATTTTCCGAGCGATTTGAGCGTGTCGTAGTACATCACGTCGACCGAGCTACCGGAATCCACTAAGGCACGGTGGATCTTGACGTCTCCGAGCTCTACCGTCAGGACAAGCGGGTCGTTGTGTGGGTGCTGGACGGTTGCCAAGTCTTCGTCGCGAAAGACGAGCCCCGGACCGCGTGGTCCGTGCGTGGGACGCGGCTCGGTATGCTGGACGCGCATCACCTCTAGCTCGTGGCACTCCTTGCGAAACCGACTCCGCGACTCCGGGTCGTCTCCCTTGTAAATAGCCGTAATAGTCTGGACCACCTCAATCTACTTAGCACTCATTCCCTCGTCATCCGAGGCCTTAATGTATTGCTTGAGGTGTCCTCTCTTTACTAGCTCCTCAAGATATTCTTTGTAGGGCTCACAATTTTCGGTCATATGCCCCCGGGCTCGATGGTACATGCAAAACTTGTGCCCGCGCTTGTTTTCCTCCGTATCTTCCCCTCTTGGCGGGAACTTGAACCACTCAAAGTTCCGAATTCGGCTCAAGATACGGTAGATCGGGATGTTGAACGTGGTGAACACGGCTTGCACTTGGTCCACCCTCTTTCGCTTTCCGGCGCTCGGCCTCGGCGACCCACGCGAACGGCGGGGAGGTGTGGGGGACCGATCGCCGTTGTCCTCGTCCTCCAATTTAGCATATTGATGGACTCGATCCTGCAACTCGTCGAGTGTGGAGGGCAGGCGAAAAGTCAGGCTCTCTCGGAGTTTGGACTTCTTCGGTACAGCCCGGCGGAAGGCAGCTATAGCGGTCTTCTCATCGCACCCGTCGATTTGAGCGTAGCACTCCATAAAGCGGTTTGTGAACCGACGGAGGCTCTCATCCTTGTGTTGCCTCAGGTTGAGCAACGTATCCAAGGAGATCGCTTCTCGGCTGTTGGCAATGTATCGCTTGGCGAAAGCCGAAGCCAACTGCCCCCACGACCGAATCGACCCGGGCTCCAAGCCTTGGAACCACTTAATCGCGCCCTTCCCGAGACTTCCGGGGAACATCTTACACATGATGGCGTCGTCAGAAGTCCATAACGCCATCCTGTGAGTGTAATCGGCGATGTGGTTCACTGGGTCCGACGCACCGTCGTAGACCGTGAAGCTTGGTGGTGCGAATTTCTTGGGCGGCTCCGCCTGCTGAATAGTCCGATGGAATGGTGTAGAAGTCACCAGAGCCAACTTCTTATCCACTCGGTCCTGAGCCGACTGCCGCAGTCCTCCCTGGCTCTTGAGCAGGTTGAGCAGCCTCTTCTCGGTCCGCTGCTCGGCTCGAGCCTCAATCTCGCGACGCTCGTCGCGGTCAAATCTGTCCTCATCCTCGTCGCGCCGACTTCCCAGATGGTACCGATCACGGTGACGAATTCTACCTCGTCTACCTTCCGACCCGCGGGTCGCGGGTCGAGCCGCTCGATTCCGCGTGATTCCCACGCCCGCGGGGCTCGTTTCCGCGCCCGCGGGTTGTGCGTTTCTTGCGGCCCTTCTGCTCGTCGTGACCGTTTTTTCGGGATTCGTACCCGCGTTGGTTATGGTCCCGCAAACTCTCCTCCTCGGTGGAACGAGAATCCTCCCACGGATCCCGGCTCCGGGTCCGCCTACCGCGCTCGCGGTCTCCACCTCTCTTTCGCCCCCTCGGGGCCCTCCCGTCGCTATCCGAACCGTCGCTCCCGGCTCCGTAGGTTCCGGGGTTTGGCGGTCATCTGGAACATGGATGACACTAGCCAAACGCTGCGGTTGGTGACTTTCGTCGACCGGGCGTTTTCTCTGCATCTTCTCTAAG